>OY293829.1:35135106-35796711 GCA_958507055.1 Crioceris asparagi | reverse complement strand
ACCAGTCATTGTAGTTCTCCATTGCATTAGAGTTCAATATCTCGATTTATCCTTTTTAGCAGATTTAGCAGTCTAGATAAGTCCTTCACGTTGCTCTCTCTTCGGTTTCTTCTTACCAGGGCTTCACACTCAAAAGAATATGTGAACCGCGGTTTCCTCCTCTTCCTGACAGAACCTACATAGGTCGTCCTCATCCAGGCCCATATTAATCATATCCTTCATAAGCACTGTCCTGTCAGCATCCCTACCAATATCCTTATCGTTTTCCGAGCCAGTCAAAGAATATGTGAGTCGCAGTTTACTCCTCTTCCTGGCAAAACCTATATAGGTCGTCTTCATCCAGGCCCAAATTATTCATATGCTTCATAGCTGTCTGCATCCCTACTAATATCCTTGACGTTTTCCGACTCTGATTCAGTATTTCGCGGGATATGTTGGCTGAGGGGCTTACGAATAATTTGGTTTGTCTCTGTACTCTGGTTTCTGGCCACAGATGCGATGGCTGGTTCTTGATCCACTGTTGAAGAAATCCCTTAAAGTGGCATAATGGAATTTTCATTGCCATTGGTGGTGCCCAGGGACCTAGGATAGGGTATGTCTGTTGTAGTTGTGGATACCTAGACTGTTTAGAGCCTTGCGGCAATCCCATATTATATCTTGATGTCTGATATGAGTTCAGCGTTTTTAGTGCTACTTGGCTCTCTGAATAAATGATATATTTTTTTTTGATATTCACCTTCCGTCTTAGCAGTTCCTCCGTTATCGCTATTATCCCTACCTGAAAGACCATGGCGTAGATCCCTAGACTCAGAGAGATCGTAATCATATATAGCTAGTAGACTTATTCTTGATCAGAGGCCTAAAAGTCTAAACGTTACAATGATTCGAAAATCTCCTTATAACCCAGTATAAACATATACCTTCTGAAATAAAAGGTACTCCATTGAATTAAAAGATTCATCTTCCAGCAGGTTGGGGAACATCCTGTATATCTTATCTCAATATAAATAATTTCAAAACACGAAGGTTAAGAGTATCTACAATCTTTTTTTAGATTTCCCCAGTAAAATAACGAAGTTTTCAACTGTAGACACAATAAAAAAATCACCCTGTACATACATATGGAAACACGCAATAGATTATGATTAAATATATTCTTTTTTATAAAATGGAACACGGAATACTAGTATACTGGCTATGACTATTATCGGATAAGGTAAATCCACTCTAAACTAACTTAGTACGTTCTAAAATTTATCTTAATCACTCTAAGCTGTTATTTTGAATATTATGGCGGAGAGAATCTTTGTTACACTTTAGATTGTATCAAAAGGGGGTAATATCCAGTTTTCTCTTACCTAAGAAATATGTTGTTAATCTGTTTCCTGATGAATGCCCTCAAACCAAGAAATTTGCCATAGATACGATGTAACACTGTCTTCAGGAAATCCCTTTCACGTGGATCCTCCGAATCGAACAGTTCCAATAGTTGTAGTACAAATTTCTGATCTATGACCCGTTTACCTATCGTCGGCTGGAAGTCGGCGCTCTCCAAAAAGCGTAAGAAAAACTCATAGACGAGTTGAAGGTGTGGCCAGCTGGCTTCTAATGTGGGGTCATCTTCTTCGGGGTCGAAGTCGGGGTTTTCGCTGGGCGGCAACGTGCGGAACAGATTTGCGGATATCTTTGAATAAAAATTCAAAACATTAAAGCAGTCATCAATATACACGTTTTATTTGAAACAAAACAAGAAAACATTAGTAGATTATTCAATACACAGGGTTGGGATAAAGTATCGAACCTATCAAATATCTTTAAAACGGAACGGACGATATAAAATGTATATGAAGCTTTGGATGCAATGACGCCCAATGTATCTAATGCTATTTTTGTGATTGCAATGTAATTCCGGTTTTAGCAGAAGTACCCTCAACTTTCTATATTTAAATAGGACACCCTGTATATTTCTGTAGATTTCGATAGAACTTGTTCTTTCAAATCCGTGGTTTATTGCAAATAAAAAAAACAATATTTAAATTCGATCTTTCTCATGCATCATTTTTATTCCTATAATCAATTTTCATAAATTACAATTTACTTTTGAGTTTGTCAACAATTACCTAATAGACAACAATTACCTACTATATAGTATACGATTAAGAACAGGATCTGTTGAAATCCGATATTACGAAAACACAATAGAGGTCGCCTTTTTGAAGATATCAAGTTCAAATTTGCTACAAAAATCAGCCGTACAAATATTTTGGTCGAGTTGGCGGCTGACCAAAATAAAAAAATCTAAACAAAATGTCCATTGATTAAATTTCATCAAAAAATATTTTAGTTACATATAGGATATGTCCCTACAACTTTTGTTTGAAACATTTTACAAGCAACGAAATGAGAAATATTTTTCAACTCAAAAAATGTCCCCGCTCAATAAAGCAGAAGCACAATCCTCATTCATCGAATTTGTTGCAGGTCTTTTAAGCCTTCACAATATAGTTTTGTATTACTAACAAAACGCTTAAAGGCATTCATGAATGTCTTGACCATCTACAAAATAAGTTTAATTTTTAGATGCAGTAGTCTTACTTAGTTTCAAGGGATAAAAAATATCTTCAACCAAAAATTTAGCAAAAAATTTAGGCGTTTCACATGAAAATCGGGATCAACAACTAAGTAATTAGCAACAAATGAGCTATAAATACTCATATCAATTTGCCACATTTATACACCTACAATATATTTTCAAGGCTCAAACACCGGAAACGATTTTTTTGGAGATTGGTTAAATGGTGTAGAGATGGTGGCACTGCAGCGCTATTTAGTGCATAAATATGACAATCTTCTTTTTATGCTGATCGGTCCGAAGCCATGGTCTATAAATAGATCATGATCCGAAGCGCTGTGTACTTTAAGATACACACCGGTGTATGTTAACAATCACCAAACCAGTTGGTGAATGCCCGTTGTTTTTCTTTTCCTGACAATTTCGGTCATTCACCAGTGAATGTTATCAGGCAGCACGACAACTTGGTTTATCTCCATTATATGATGTATCGAGTTTTTAGAAAAGATACTTTTTTTATTACAATATACGATCAAAACTGAATTATAATATTCAATAAGTTACAAAAAAATCTCTCTACAAAATTTGTTTTTATGAAGAGATACAATAATAATTATTCAATTCTTCACCTAGATCAGTTTTTAATAAGAGGAGATTTGAGTATTTAAAAGATCTAACTAACTTATATCTATTGGGGATTATTTCTAAGGGAATCGCATTCTTGTAGTGTAGACGAATGAATAGAACAAATATTAAATACTGGGTGTCCGGAACATGTAAAGGAATCTGAGCTATGGTTGTCACTCCTATATAGGTCATATGTAGTTCTAGTTAGCTGACTCTTGCCCGGTTTCTGAGGTACTTTTAATGCTAGTTTATCTATTCGACAGCGAACCTCAATCGCGTACTCAGAAACACACCAATAGTTAAACGAAATTTATCTGATAGATAACTTTAGTAGATCAGATCAGGCATTTCTAACTGTTTCGATCACACTGGTGAATCCTGTTACGCTAACTTGGAATAATAAACAATTGATTCAAATGTGTGATTCATGTTTACGATACCATCACAAAATATGTTGAGTTTCTGCCAAATTTTAAATTCATTAAGAATTTCACGATATGCGATATTATTTTATTTCACGATATTATTTACTGAGTTCGAGCTTTTAACTTTTCTTTTAGTCTATCTACAATCCTGTTAGTTTTCCTATTCCATTTTTATCCTTAGTCTGTTCTTAAACAATATTTTACAGAATTATCTGGAAATAATAAAAGAAAAAAAAAGGACAAGAGTATCGGAGCTCAGAGCGTAAAGTTATGAAGTGTTCTAGCCTGAAGATACAAAAATTCTACAACAATAAATTCCGACGACAGTTGTTCGAGTTGTCGTTAATCTAAATTAAGAATTTAACTAGGTTACATTCAATGAATTCTATTAAGCAAGTTTGTCACGCAATCAAATATGTAAGTAATTTATTACAATCAAATTCTTTCATTTCTGAGTCAAATTTTAGAAGAGGCCATATATTTGACAAAGTTTTATAGAATTTTAATTAAAAAAAATAACATTTTCTGTTTTGCGACTATTATCTCGATTTCACTCGGTAAACTATTAGTTTAAAAAATTGACTTAGAAAATCTTTATATATACCTATACTTACGCTTACTTTCCCTAAATCAATTCATAAATCGGAATAGAATGAAAATATGATAATTACTCAATTACACATTTTAAAACTTGAGGAATGATAGCTATAACAGTACGAGTTGTACACTATGGTATTATTGGAAAAGAATAGAATTAATTTAATTTAGATTATTTTCCATCATTAGGTATCTTGAATTTTTATTTGAAAGGTTCAGAGAGTAATCAATTATGATAAAGTTGAAAAGACAGTCTGGAAAAAATGGACACGTTTATTAGTTAATGATTGATGTTATTACTTGAGGGGCGAGTTTACAATTTTGGGGTCGACGTCGACAACTACGAACAGGTAAATTTACAAATGTTGTGTGTGTGAAGAGTTGATAAATGAAAGCACAAAATATATTTCATACTCAAACTTATTACTTGGTTTTATCATAAAAGAAAATAAACTGTCTCTCACTTCTGTCTATAATAGCTAAGCATCTTGTCATAGTCGCACGAGTAGTCGCATATGAATTAGTATGAACCTAGTTTTTTTGCAAATATTCATTGGAGTTAAGAGTATAAATTGATGAAACATTTTATTTTTGACCAAATACCAAAATTACTCAGCCTGAATACAGTAGACTAATGACTGAATGACCTCTTTGAAGTTGGCATGGCAAATTTGGCAGGCAAACAAACAAAGTATTGAATAATTAGCCGTTAATTAGCCGCAAATTAACCGTGAAAGAAAAAAATTACCCGCAAGCATAGAAACCCGAAAATTGGTTTGCATGCTAGCTTCAAGTGAAGTTGGCATGCAAAAACCGTAAAAACGGTTAGGATAGTCCCAGCCAATACCACCAATGCTCATAATTTGCCGCTAATTAACCGCTGACGATACAGCCACATACTTAACGCCAATGAATTTTTTTTTTCAAAACATCGCATGTTCTTCATACGTACAATAAAACGAACGTTCTAAAATTTAACGAGATCGTTTTTGCTACCTGTAAATGGGCCAAAATGTTACTCCAACTATCGCACTAATTAACCGTGAAAGAAAATAATTAACCGCAAGCATTGAAACCCGAAAATTGGTTTGCATGCTAGCTTCAAGTGAAGTTGGCATGCAAAAACCGTGAAATCGGTTAGGGTCGTCCCAGCTAATTCCATCTAGGCTCATAATTTTCCGCTAATTAACCGCTGACGATACAGCCTCATACTTAAGGCCAATGAATTATTTTTTTCAAAATATCGCATTTTTTTCATACGTACGATAAAACGAACGTTCTAAAATCCAACGGGATCGTTTTGGCTACCTGTAGATGGGCCGAAATGTTACTCCAACTATCGCACTAATTAACCGTGAAAGAAAAAAATTATCCGCAAGCATAGAAACCTGAAAATTGGTTTGCATGCTAGATTCAAGTGAAGTTGGCATGTAAAAACCGTGAAATCGGTTAGGGTCGTACCAGCTAATTCCATCTAGGCTCATAATTTGCCGCTAATTAACCGCTGACGATACAGCCTCATACTTAAGGCCAATGAATTATTTTTTTCAAAATACCGCATGTTTTTCATACGTACGATAAAACGAACGTTCTAAAATCTAACGGGATCGTTTTGGCTACCTGTAGCTGGGCCGAAATTTTACTCCAACTATCGCACTAATTAACCGTGAAAGAAAATAATTAACCGCAAGCATTGAAACCCGAAAATTGGTTTGCATGCTAGCTTCAAGTGAAGTTGGCATGCAAAAACCGTGAAATCGGTTAGGGTCGTCCCAGCTAATTCCATCTAGGCTCATAATTTTCCGCTAATTAACCGCTGACGATACAGCCTCATACTTAAGGCCAATGAATTATTTTTTTCAAAATATCGCATTTTTTTCATACGTACGATAAAACGAACGTTCTAAAATCCAACGGGATCGTTTTGGCTACCTGTAGATGGGCCGAAATGTTACTCCAACTATCGCACTAATTAACCGTGAAAGAAAATAATTAACCGCAAGCATTGAAACCCGAAAATTGGTTTGCATGCTAGCTTCAAGTGAAGTTGGCATGCAAAAACCGTGAAATCGGTTAGGGTCGTCCCAGCTAATTCCATCTAGGCTCATAATTTTCCGCTAATTAACCGCTGACGATACAGCCTCATACTTAAGGCCAATTAATTATTTTTTTCAAAATACCGCATGTTTTTCATACGTACGATAAAACGAACGTTCTAAAATCTAACGGGATCGTTTTGGCTACCTGTAGCTGGGCCGAAATTTTACTCCAACTATCGCACTAATTAACTGTGAAAGAAAAAAAATAACTGCAAGCATAGAAACCCGAAAATTGGTTTGCATGCTAGATTCAAGTGAAGTTGGCATTAAAACCGTGAAATCGGTTAGGGTCGTCCAAGCTAATTCCATCTAGGCTCATAATTTGCCGCTAATTAACCGCTGACAATACAGCCTCATACTTAAGGCCAATGCATATTTTTTTCAAAACATCGCATGTTCTTCATAAGTACGATAAAACGAAAGTTCTAAAATCTAACGGGATCGTTTTTGCTACCTGTAAATGGGCCGAAATGTTATTCCAACTATCGCACTAATTAACCGTGAAAAAAAAATAGCCGCAAGCATAGAAACCCGAAAATTGGTTTGCATGCTAACCGATTTCACGGTTTTTACATGCCAACTTCACTTGAAGCTAGCATGCAAACCAATTTTCGGGTTTCTATGCTTGCGGTTAATTTTTTTCTTTCACGGTTAATTTGCGACTAATTAACGTCTAATTATTCAATACTTTGTTTGTTTGCCTGCCAAATTTGCCATGCCAACTTCAAAGAGGTGACTCAATGAGCACATTATACATAAACAAGCTATCAGGAAAAGTTTTTCAACGTAATAAAATAAATTGCATGATCAAACGAATTCGCGTCAAAAATAAAGTGGAATAATATTTAAAATATTTGTTTTCAATATGTTTTAGGTGAACAAATGTGTGAAGAAGCGTTGTTATTATGGCAGGTAGGTATGTACATACCTACCGTAGTAGTAGTAAGACTGCTATTTTTTAGGTCTTCTTATGAGTATCATTGAAAACTTACTAAACCAACCAATCAAAAACTGACGATTTTCATTTCTGGGATAAAAATGTGCGTGAGAAAGTATCCTTATTATTTCGTCTGCTGTGTTGAAACAACGGTCTTTAGAATAATAAATGTAAAGTAATAATTTTTAATCGACTTCCCAAACGGAGGAGGTATACAATTCGAATGTTTGTCTATCTTATTCCATGTATGCTATGGTACTATTTAAGCTGGTGCCAAAAGTCATCTTATGTTATAGGTAACAGCAACTTCAAAAATAATCGCACAGTCGAATTGTATACTTCCTCCGTTGGGAAGTCGACCAGTACCAAAAGAATTAATATTATTTTGTATTTTTCAGAGCACCAACGAAAATCGGTCCTATTTTTTGTAAAAAAATTGATTCAGGTTAGTTGCTAACAAATCTTATAACCAGAAAATAAGGGCGACAGCAAATTGAGTTGAAAAATACAAACAAGCAAGCGACTGCTCAGTAACAAATACAGATTGAGAAGTAAGTACTGAAAATTTGGTTATTAATGAAAAAAATACAGTCTCAACATAAACACCTGATTTGCATTATTGTGGAGAAAAATATCAGCATCTATCCTGCCTAACCAAAACACTGATTCATTAAAATATGTGCTGTGTCTACAGATGGTGATGTAGTCGCAGCATCAAGTAACTGTATAAAGAAAATCTGGCATAAACTGATTCTCATGTTAATATTAACATTTAATTATGAATACAATATAAAAAGTAAAGTCTATTATTATTTAATTTATGCCATCAATTTCTTTATGTATTAATTATTATTTAAACATGTATAAAACTGTGATCATAACCTCCCAAAAATCATCATTTTTTCAACATAGTCTCCATCTTAATTGCACACGATTATTTTCTTCTATCGTTTGATGTACTAATGAAGGACCATCGATAATTTATTGCTTCAATTTTACTGAAAATAAACGTAATGGCCATCGTAATCGTAGCTGTAGCCACATTCTTGAAATGTGCTCGAAATTTTTATATTACCGCCACTTTTCAAGGCGGACGCGCTTGTGAGTCTATTAGAAAGATCCCTAATATCCAGACAGTGTTACTTACCATTTTAATGATTTCTGGATACACAGGTTCAGTAAGGACTCCTCTGCCACCAGTTATATATTCCACTAACTCGTTGAGCGTGCACCGTTTAACTTCTTTACCTTTCAGATCTGACACCGCATCCATGAAATCGAATGGTACACAACATTGTCGCAACTTGCGTATAAACAACTCTTCTTGTTCAGCAGCTGGAACATCTGGAATTAAGTGAGAAAAATACATTATTAGATATAAACTACAAAAACATAATATATGTACAGATTTATCACTTTTATTATTTGCAAGACTTTTCTTGTACTCATAAACACTTTCAACAAGAAAGTTAAAAATCCCGGTTGATTTTAAATTTCATAAATTGAGAATTATCTGACATTCACAGAAGGGTAACTGTTTTTCAAGACGTTTAAAATTTTAGACGGCAGCCATTTATATATTACTTAGTTTTTTTCAACACTTCATAAACCATTTAAATAAAGCTTACCAAAAAAATCGAAAATAAGCAAATGCATGTTAACACTACAATACCGAGTAGGTCACAAGAGTTCCAAATTTGAAAATAAAACTAACACGACATTCAAACACTCAGAAAGGGGTAACGACAACATTATGATAATATATACGAGTAAGTAGTTACGCTTTTTTTTCTATATTTGGACATATAAATGACAAAATTTTACCCTAACCACACAACATGGTCACTATAATATGATTCTCATAAAATATAAATGTGAACCAACACAAACCTGCGTTTGGTGGAATTTGAATGAATAATATAGCCCTTTTTATCACGATTGACCTCTGTTTGAAACCAGTTGCAACCGTATTAAAAAATACAGTGAACTAGTAAAAAAAAGCAGACAAGCCAATAAAAATTGAAATTGGAGTATAAACAAAAAAGGCTCAAACACATCGGTTTTTGTTCGTATTTTAGAATTTTCCTACCTAAGAAATATACAGAGTGAATTAAAAACGAGATATGCCTTCAATGGATTTTTGATGCTTTATTAGCGAAATTCAGAACATTTAAATTAAACTTTACCTCACATGTTATCTACGTTCAAATTAATAGATACGTCGCCTTGGTCATTGCCAGATTGTTAACAGTACTTAATTTAAAAAATTAGTCTTATTCATAAAAATCTCTTGAAATACCTTTTAAACGCTCATTACTTAAAATTCCCCCTACTAAAATTTCCTTTATTCATGAACACTCAATAAAGCAGGTCCTTAAAGTTAGCACTACCATTATCGAATTTCGATTCAGCGAGAAGTGGATTAATTGTCGCACTTTTAATTTTTCTTTTTTTTGTGTGGTAATGCTAACTTGATATTAAAGTTAGCACTACCACTCCTTAAAAACATAAAATTTCCTCCGCTTTGGACTGTATTGTGCGTAACTTATTTGTCGCAAATTAGTTATGACGTGAAAGAACTAAAAAAAACGTTACATTCCTTTTTTATTTCTTTATAAGGTGTGGTAGTGCTAACTTGAACTCAAGTTAGCACTACCACCGAGTAGAAAAAAATTGGTGGAACTTTTTTGTCCCTAATTAGTTACGATCGAAAACACAATCGGTTTTGATTCTTCGGCTAGGTATTATGAACATGAAAAAGTGCAGACAACACGCGCCAAGTCAAATTCGGTTTCGCGCTAAATGTGAGATGAATTTTCTCGATTTACAAAACATAACTAATTTAAATACGCCGAGTTACAATTAGTTACATTTTTTTTTCGAAATTAAATTATATTTGAATTTTGTTAAGGTTGGTAATGCTAACTTTAACCTGATCAAAGTGAGCAAATGCAATGAATTTTCTCGATTTACAATACATAACTAATTCAAATAAGGCGAGTTTCAGTTAGTTACTTTTTTTTTCGAAACTAAATTATCTTTGAAAATATTTTTTTAAAGGTGGTAATGCTAACTTTAAACTGATCAAAGTGAGCAAATGCAATGAATTTTCTCGATTTACATTGCATAACTAATTGAAATATGCCGAGTTTCAATTAGTTACGTTTTTTTCGACAATAAATTATCTTTGAACATATTTTTGTTTATTGAAATACCGTGTTGTCCGTACTTTTTCATGTTTATAATATCCACAAAATCAAAATCGAGCGTGATTTCGATCATAACTAATTAGCGATAAAAAAGCTACACCAGATTGAACTTATGGAAAGCAGGAAAAACTATTTTTTACCAAGTGGTAGTGTTCACTTGCCCTCAAGATAACACTACCACGACAGATTTTAACGAAAAAATAATTTTTTTTCTCACCCGTTTCTGTGTCGTAACTAATTCACAACAAATTAATTCTCAAAGGTTCCGTCTTCTAACAGTCTTCAAAGTTGCATTTGCTCAATTTGATCAGGTTAAAGTTAGCATTACCACCATTAAAAAAAATCAAAGATAATTTAATTTCGAAAAAAACTTAACTAATTGTAACTCGGCTTATTTCAATTAGTTATGCTTTATAAATCGATAAAATTTATCTCATTTTAGTGCGAGACCGAAATTGATTTGTTGTGTTGTGTGCACTTTTTCATGTTCACAATAGCCGAAAAATCAAAATCGATTGTGATTTCGATCATAACTCATTAGCGACAAAAAAGTTCCACCAAATTTAACTATTGTATAGCCGGAAAAGTTATTTTGTACTCGGTGTATCTTGAGTTCAAGTTAGCACTACCCCACCTTATAAAGAGATAACAAGTGAAATTTTTGAAAAAAAATTAAAAATAGTTTTTATTGGACATTTGAGATTTAAACCGTACCGATGAGTACCTACTAATGCTATCCTTTTCTCGATTTTAACTATACTTATGTATATGTGTTTGCCAGCAACAGCAATTCCATAACAAATTACTGTTTGTCTACCACAACCCAAAATTAAACTTTAAATTAAAAATAACGTCTGACGTCTGACAATTGCGACATAACCATAGACGATCTTCCAGAAAGTACCTATATACCAGAGAACGAGACGTATATATACGCTCCATGCTCGTGCGTAATTCCAGTGACGGATCCCATTGTCGTTCCATGTCGACAAAATAATGATCTTGGTTGAATGACATTGAATGAGATAATTATAATTACCAATATTGGATCACACTTGGAGCTTAACAGGCGGCGAGATGTCTGCGATCTAAGTACGAATTCGAAATTTCAAGTCTCTAGACCGTATGGGGCCTGAGAAATCGCAGCGGAGTCCATTGATACAAGTACCGAAAGTAATAAAAACTATTTAAAAAACGAATGTAACGTTTTTTTAGTTCTTTCACATCATAACTAATTTGCGACAAATAAGTTACGCAGAATACAGTCGAAAACGGACAAAATTTTATATATTTAAGGGGTGGTAGTGCCAAAGAAGATAGATACTACATAGAAGTGTACATCGTATACTAAATTTGAAGCGAAAATCGAGTGAGCTTCGTTAACCAAGTGACGAGGGCTATAGGTACTTATGTGTTCCTAGCGTCTCTCAACGGCAATAACCAGCCCGCTGCCCACTAGAACACATAAGTACCTATAGCCGTTTCTGGTCGCCTGATAGCTGAATGTTGAATTATTCGACAAAATACTCATTTTCGACGGTAGCGGCCTCGTCACTTGTTTGACGAAGCTCACTCGGTTTTCGCCTCAAATTTACTATACGATGTACACTTCTATGTAGTATATATCTTCTTTGGTAGTGCTAACGTTAATATCAAGTTAGCAGTACCACCCAAAAAAAGAAAAACTAAAAGTGTGAACATTTTTTCGTTTCCTTAACAAATTTACGACAAATAAATGACAATTAATCCACTTCTCGCTTAATCGAAATTCGATAATGGTAGTGCTAACTTTAAGTACATCAATAAAGCCGTCATAGGTATCTAAAAAGGTGTTATTATCACACATATGTATAAAATTCTTGAGATCAGTCCTTACAAAAAATACATTACAATAGATTACAATAATCAAAAAATGACATTCCATTACAATAGCTACGTTTTAGCAGCATGTTCGAGCATCAATTTTTCAGAATTTCTATCAAATACTGTCATCAACATAAAAATTTTACTTACCTTACCTTAGATATAAACCTCCAATATGTTTTTTAAGGAAGTCTGATAATTTAGATGTATCTTTTCTTATTTAGTATTGATCTATATTTACCTTGTGCATAAGAGGATAACATTACAAAAAAAAATTCCGATGGCCTGTAGTCAGTGGAAAGGTAAATTTTTCAAAATTCATTGAATTGAAATTTGCACAACCTTTTCATTGGTATACCTACATGTTATTACATAAAATTGTCGTATATGTCATAGCCTTGCGGTTAGAGGTTTTTGTTTTGGCTCTTGAATATAAAGCAGACAGGGTTCGAGTTCCATTTCAAGGCAGAATTTTTTTTCTTTTATTTCTTTTCAATAAATATACTATATATTTTTTTAATCTGGGTCTATATTAAGATCTTCAGAAAATTTACAATTACATCAAATTTATATTGAGTGTTCATGTTTTATCAATATTTGTTATTTTTCTTTATTAATTTTTATTTTTTTACCTGTGTATTTTATGAAAAATTGCTTTGAACAAAAGTTGTAGGTACTGATTATATCTATAACCTAAAATTGTTTTTGATGATATTTACACTACGGCTCTTTTTTGATAATTTTTTAAAATGTTTGAATGGTCGCCATTTTGAAACTACTTACCCGATATTGCCCAATAACGAACTCGACCGAGATATTTGAGAGATTGATTTTTGTAGCAAATTTGAACTTGATACCTTCAAAACTGCGACCTCTATCGTGTTAACAAATTTCGTAATATCCCATATATATAAACTTTTGCACCAAATGTTTTTTTGGACTAACTTATAGACATATAACAACATGCCGTTGAATTTTTTTTGAAATTCAAAAGTGTGAACGATCACAATAGGTACATTTCTATAAGAAATTTACCTGACATCGATAACGTCATATCTCTTTCCTTACATACCCTGTATATATCAGTCTCACATCAAAATTCGAACAGAAATTGAAGGGTTCAAGCGTTTTTTTTGTTTATACGCTCATTCCATTCTTTTATTTAACCCATCCGCTAGGTTTGATTCAATTGCTATTGCTAATATTAATATCTGACTCATTGTTTGGTAAGTAATATTAACAGATAACGTCTATAACTGGGGTAGTGAGGAGCAATTGCATCGAAGGATTTCTCATATCATTCAAAGAACCAGTGTTATGCGATATTAAAAAGTCTATGAATAAAATCCAAGGTCGACTTTCAATTTCAATGAATAATAAATACTACCACGGACATAGAGTGCGCAATTTTCGAGAATGTAAAATTTTGTATACATTATAAAGTATGTTATGCCAACAAAATCATCAATATAATAGATTTCTAAAGAGAAAAAATAAAAAAAATATTAAAATTACTTGGACTTTGTGCCTCTAACTCTCTATACTCTTAAAAGGATTTCAATCCTCTGTTTTGATAAACAAATTTGATATATTTATTAATACGATCAATAATTCTTGTATTATATATATTTCAGTTATCTGGGAAACCGCTCGCACGATTTTCATCAAATTTGGTATTTAGATAACGTTTTACTTTTTAAGTTTATGGGTGGCTTTCCTTATTTACTCACAGAAAGTCGACCAATAAATTTTTTATACCGCCGGCCCTTGGACTAAATGATTTTGATTTTTATTAAAAAATCACAAAATTTAGAGACTTGCGGTAAAAAGATCAATGACTAGAGAAGCTATAGGAAAATTATTTTGAGATTTTTCGAAATTCTAATAAGTTCTAATAACAAAAAAATTGTGCTTTTGAAAGCTAAGATAAATTCGAGTCTTTTTGTAGTACACTTTTTCCCTTATTACTAAAAATAAAGAGATGGGGTGATTTTTGTAACTTCTAGCGGCTGGACGGGTTATAGCAAATTTGGTGTCCTTAAAAAGCATTTCATAGGGGAACACATCTATCTTTATGATTGTAATTTAGTATGTTGCCACTAGAGGGCAATATCTGATATCATAGCAGAAATCACAAGATTTTTCAAAAAACTAAAACTATTGATATTAGATTTTTGCCATTACAGAAAAGAAAAATGACGTAAAATATAGGAGAAAGAAAATTCAATGGATTTTGAAAAGTTTTTCAATTTTTTCAGTCAAAATAAGTATTATCTTTGGGATTTTTTCAGGAAATGCAACGATATTAGATACAAGATGATCGATTTTGAAGTATGGAGATTAAAATCAGCAATGATTGTTTTTTGGTAAAGTATTTTTTTATTCAAGACAGCGATTACGATCCTTAGCGGCCATCTTTGAAACCTGAAAATAATTTATTTCCAACTTTAATCATTAATTTTTTTACCACACCTCTCTACAATGAGTAGCCTCCGAGAATTACATAGATAATTTTATCAACATCCAAATTTTCCATGTTTATATGCTGAAATGGCAATGGAAAAATATAAAAACTGCCCCGAAAACGCTCCACGTGTGTTTTACCCCATACGCCAACACGTACTACGTACTGACTCTGACATACTGACTAGATTCGAGGGTACGAGCGGCTGTCGATTCTGCTAAGAAGACCAACGAAGACGACTGAAGCTGGGAAAAAAGCTTCGTCTTTTTAGCTCTTATTTGAGAAATATAGAGCCTATTTAAATAAAGCACTTAGATTCATTTGTTTTGTACTATTTAATCTAATAAATTTGAAAATTAAGATCCGACAGATACGATAGATAACAAGTAGATACAACATAATAACTAATTCAGTTTTCTAACTTATAACCAGAGTTTCGAAAATAATTTGTGTCATTGACTAGTAACTCTTAAACAAGAAGGAGAGGAGATAGAATAATCATATTGAGAAACAGGCAAATAAATTAAATTTATAATATCAATAATTATTGTGCATATTTTGGACATCCTGAAACATGTCAATTTTATATTATGAAACTACATCCTGTTACAAAAAAATAATCCCAAATTGTCACTTTCCTACCACTATCCTTAGTAGGAAGGAAAGTACTTATTGCCATCGTGTCAAATTTTCATTATCAGGCGTTCCAACAGATGAACTGTATGGGTGGTTTACTGGTTGAAAAAAATGCTTGGAGACAGGTCTCCAATTCCAAAATTGTCTGAAACCAGTAAACCCTTACATAAGGAAGTGTTTCTAATCTTTGCCCATATCGTTCGTGATGTTATACGATATTTGTACGATCAATGTATGTATAAAAGAATTCGTAATTCGTAAGAACCAATCGGCTTGAATAATATATTATTCGAATAAATACCTAACTTGTATCTGAAAACTGCATGACACTGTCATGATGATAGATTGAAAACATCTGCTATTAACCAGAGATAGCCAACTACAACTAAATTAGGGAAAAGTGGCCTTACAAACAAATATTGCTCCAACACCATCCTTGTTGGATGCACAGATATATAATTTGTTGTATTTTTTTTCAGTGCTCTGGAAAATCTAGAAAGAAGTTCATAGGTGGCGCAACATGTAAATCCTTACGAAGGAATACCGAGCGCTAATGAAACGACAGGCATTTGACACTTGACATAAAAATATTTCTCTCATCCTCATCATCCTCGTTAACCTCTAGAGATTATTGAATTATTATCAAAATGAGTCAGTACTCGCAAGGTGTATTTTTTTATTCGAATAATTCTTGTCAGATATTTATTATTATTCATGTAAATTGCAATTTTAAGTTGAACGGAACCCAAAACAAATGTTGAGAATATATTACTGAAGCTACTTCAAATCTATGGATCATCACCTTTATTGGAAGAAAACTTTCCTAATGGTTGAATAGTGAAAATTTCAGCAATATACGAAACATGGCCGGAAAAGTAATAGTAAGCCACCGTCTCAGGTTGGATTGTTAACAGACATCCACGCATGTTTTGGTCATACTTGAGGTTAAGATATGTAGTGGATCTGAAACCACGTAACCAACATGGTAGTGATACTTTCGTTTCCAAAGTATTAAACAATTTTTGAGACCGCATTCTAGAAAGAATTACGTGTGTTATACGAGCGCCTTATATTGTTCCCATACAGTCGAGCAGTTATTATATCGACAAAAAAAAACAGTTGACTGTATCTGGTAATACTAACCGAAGTTTTTGGTTAACCACCGGTAAACCAAACGTACTGTCGTAGAAACAGATGTGGTAAACAATCGAAAATAGTCTGGAAGTAGAATATATCTAGGAAACTTTTTTATCTATTTTATCTCTTTATCTTGTCTGTTATAAGCATAAAATGAAATAAATTGTTTTCATAACAATCAAAACATTTATAAACTCAAGCACGGCCAAAACTGTTCTCTAAGTACCGATTCAAATGAGGAAATAGCAAATCTATGCAACATTTTTCTACATCAAGAAAATATAAAATAAACACCAAACTAAAGAGCAAAAAAATAGCTTTTGAGAACATCCAACGTAGCAATGATAAACTGATTCATTTTCAATGAGAACATCAAATATGAGGTGTTGCAATATATAAAAAATATGAAGGGATACGATCCACGAATACATTGAAAGTGTTTTTTGGTTGGGGGGTTTAACAGAAGTAGATGATGAAGAAGATAGAAAAAGAGAAAGAAAAAGAAGAACATCGCAGAGACAACAATTTTACAAATCTACCGGGTGACAAAACTAGCATACAATGTGACTGCCCCCTCTACAGAGAAGATGATTATGTAACAAAGAAAAAAGTAATATATGTGTCGAAATTGACACCAAATTATTGAATTCCATAAAAAACAGGAATTAAGGGCATATTATTATGTCACCGAGTAGAGAGAAAGATAAAGGTGCAACATATGTATATTATGTATAGCTTAAGGGGTCAAGGGACGACAAATTTACCCTTCAATTTTCGAAGTTGGATCATCTGGATATCTTCTGGGCTATCTATAACAAAAAATCAATCAAATATAAGCAAAATTGGACAACCTATTGAATGATGATGGATGGAATAACAGATATACATATATATTTATATATAAGTACATCTTGAATAAATGTGGACAATCAACTGAAATGGAAAATTTACTTACTTCGGGAACAGTTTTTATACAAATCATAGATAAAGATTGTTAAATATTTACCTTTATTAAATACCATTCAATATACAAGTGGACCTTGTACCCCGAGGCCGAGAACAAAAAAAGGGTCCATACATATATATTACAGAAATGAATAAGTATGTACATAATACAAGGACTTTATAGGAGAAATCATGAAAGATCAACAAATCAATAGATAAATAAAGTAAATCTTTTTTTATAAATCTATTATTACATTTTCTCATGTTACAAGATCTTTTTTATAGAAAAATATTTTTAGGGTTGTGCTAATCGCCTATCTTATTCAAGGCCCATCGATATACCTAGTACTGAATAACCAATCAACTTTCTGTTTCTTTTTAGCCAATATCAAATATTTGGAAAAAATAGATTTTCGGAAACTAGATTCATGTAAATTTATTAGAGATACTTTTATTTTTCCTGCAAGCTAGACCAAGATCAAATAATGCCGCCCAATTTTTTTCATTGGGGGGAAGTAGAGAAGAACAAAAGCGACACCATAAGGGTTCTTTTCGTCAATTTTCAGGTATATAACCCTAAAAATTATGGATTTTTAAAAGGTTATAAAAGTCTGACGGACTTGGTAATATCAGTTTCTTGAAAAAACATTAATGTTGAAATTTAAATATAATAATGAATAGGATTGTGGCAATTCAACGTTCAAGACTGATGGACACTGTGGTGAAGGGACTGGCATGGGAGACTTGCCTGGTATATTTGGATGACATAATTGTGGTTGGCAACAATTCCGAAGACCATCCGCGGAATCTGCCACAAGTAGTCTCAAGATTACGACAGTCGGGTCTGAAACTGAGTCTCAAGAAGCCATCTCGTCCAAAGGGAGGTTAATTATTTAGGCTACGTAGTAGTAGCTGTAGACCCAATAAAAATCAAATCCATTAAAGACTAGCCAATATCAAGGAACAAACAAAAGTAAAAGCCAACATCGCGAAACCGCTGACTCAACTAACGGGGTGGTCGCAAGTTATTGAATGAAAAGGAAATTATCAAGAAGCCTTCGATGCACTGAAAAAAGTTTTGCTGACCACACCAGTACTGAGCTACCCGTTACGAACTGGAAAGTTCATCCTGGATATAGATGCCAGCGACATCAGCATAGGCTCTGTATTGTATTAAGTGCAGAATGGTCAGAAGAAGGTAACTGGCTATTTTAGCAAAACGTTGTCGAAATCTGAGAGGACCCACTACTCATAAGACTGCAGACATTGCAGGAAACCCGAAGAAAAGGATGCTGCGACCAGAAGAACTACGGTAACTGCTGAGCACTGGAGCCCTAAAGCCCTTCATGCAGACCAAGAGGCCGATCCTACCATAAAAGCACTGGGATGGACGGAAGGTGGAGCTAGACCAACCTGGGAAGAGATAGCTCGCCACTCTCCAAGTATCAAGAAGTATTGGGCACAATGGAATTCCCTAGTCCTCGAAGATGGAGGTCTGAAAATGGTGTTGGTGGATCCCGAAGGAACAGAAAACCGCAGGCAGATAGTACCACCAACAGGTAGGGTACCTGAAATTCTACGAGAGATCCACAACGGCACAATAGGAGGGCACCTTGGAGTTACAAAACCATTGACCAAGGTGCAGGAAAGCTTTTATTGGGTCAACCTGAAAGATGATGTCAAGGACTGGTGAATAAAGTGTGTCGCCAGTGCTGCCAGCAATGGACCCCAGAGACGACCAAAGGCACCCATGTGGCATTTTAATGTTGGGGGTCTATTTAAACGAATATCCATCAATGTGGATGAGCCTATGCCTGAATCCGATGCTGGAAAACAGTATATCGTTGTCGTCATGGACTGTTTCAGTAAGAGCTCTACCAAACATTAGTCACTAATCAAAGATTGGATCTGCAGAGTTGGCGTTCCCCTAATTCTCCATTCCGACCAAGGAAGGAATTTCGGATCCACCCTCTTCCAGAAGGTTTGTGCAACTGGGTATTCGGAAGACCAGAACGACAGTTCTATAGGAGGTACCTGAACACCAGAAGGACTGGGACAGCTGGCTGTATTTGTTCCTACTTGCCTATTCATGAGACAACCGGCACTCACCTGCCAGTATAGTGTTCGTCGAAAATTAAGACTTCCTTGTGAGTTTGGCAGCATGCAAACCAATTTTCGGGTTTCTTTGCTTGCGGTTTATTGTTTGGCCGACGAACTGTCTGTTTTTTTTTTGTTCGTTCGTGAGTTTTATATAGTAATCGTACTCTGATTTTGATGATTTCTGATTCATTTGAAAGAGGAGGCTTGAGAAATGCTCCCATATTCATAAAAACGCAAATACGAGATCCTCTTCCCTCCGAAAACCGCCCCCGAAGAGGGTGTAGGGGTCAAATTTTCTCGAAAATCGAAAATCTGAGTTAGTATAATTAAAAATAGGACAATATCCGGAAACGTTTGAATTGAACATTTTTTTAAAAGAGTTACCGTTTTCGAGTAAGATGCATGTGAAGTTCTCAAATATGTGCATTTTTGCTTTGTGGAGAGGGCCATTTCTTTCAAAAATTGAAAATTCGTGTGCACTAAAGACAATAGTATTAGTAACAACATTTATACTGAACATTTTTTCCTTAGAGTTACGGTTTTCGAGATAGAGCAGTGGTAAAATGTTTAAATCTAAAATACTTCTACGTATTTGCGCAGCGATGTTCTGAGATCTCTACATTATAAAATAGTGTTACGTATGCGGGTTCGCAGATAAGTGAGACTAATTTGCAATTAACAAATAAACTTTATTTACACTCAAAATAATACAAACTACAACTTAACTTTACTATATTCGCACTAGCTTACTCGGACTATTCTATTATTCACACTGTCTTTTACATTCTGTCTCTCATGGCGACAATTCTCCCATATATATATCCGACAAAGGCTCCAGATCATTCGAGCGGCTTCTGGTCTTGGATTCGCAAGCCGCCGCTGGACTTTTCTCGAGATCCGTTTGTCGGCATTCTAGGAGTTGATGCCGACATGCTGCCGTCGCTCTCTTTGTCAACGCCAGTCCCGATATTTCCAACCACAGTATAAATCTCGCGCTTGCGTCAAAAGGCTGCCGCGACTTTGTGGCCAATACCGGCGGCTGTTTCCCTTGCACGTTACACTGCTTCCTCCCTTAAAGCTGTTCGCCCCTTACGTTTGTCTCCAGACCGGTGGATTATCTCCTCGATACGGACTCAGTCTTTCCACATGCACTACTTTTGGCTTGGCTCTCGGCGAAAGTTGGATCCTGTACACCAAGTCATTAATTAATCTTTTTGAAAATGCGATATGGTCCTTCCCAAGGTCTTTGCAATTTCGGACTTAATCCTCTCCTTCGCTTTGGCTGATACAACCAAACTGCATCGCCTTCGTTGAAAGAGTTTAATGGCTGCCTTTTGTCAAGTCTCATCTTCATTTTGTCGCTCTTCAACTGAAGTTTTTCTCTGGGAAAATCGTGGACCACTTTAAGTCGCTCCTGTAGGTCAGCTACATAAAGTGGAAGAGACACTACTTCATGATCGTCGGCTGATGGTCTGCCAAACATCAGATCTACGGGGAGCTTCATTTCTCTTCCAGACAACAGCATCGATGGTGTATAGCCAGTGGATTCATGCTGGGAACTTCGGTAGGCCAGGAGAAAGAGAGGCACCAGTTTGTCCCCGTTACGTTGGTGCTCATCCACAAATATTGAGAGGTATTGATTGATGGTTCTATTGTGCCTCTCGACAATTCCCTCTGACTGTGGGTGAAGTGAGGTTGTTCTTGTTTTTCGAATCCCCAGCAACCTCATTAACTGCGTCCATACTTCGGATTCAAAATTTCTGCCTGGATGTGGTCTTCGGCCACTGTAACTTCTTCCTGATTCGGCATCGGCACTACTTCGGCCACTTCGAGAAATAATCCATGGCAACCATGATGTACTTATTTCCAGAATCTGTCGTAGGGAATGGTCCTGCAATTTCCACCGCAATTCTTTCCCAAGGTTCACCTGACAGATACTGCTTCATTTTCCCTCGGGATCGTGTCTTCGAACCCTTCTTAGAAGCACAGAGGTCATATCTTCTGCACCATTCTTCCACATCTCTTCGACAGTTGATTCAATAATACCGCTCGTTCACACGTGCCAGTGTTCTATTTACTCCAAAATGGCCTCCACTGCGACTGCCATGCAGTTCACGAAGTACTTCAGCTACCATCGTTCGGGGTACAACGGTTTGATACACAATGCTCCTACCATCTGGACTTTCCCATTTACGAGTGATCAAGTCATCCCGTAAGCACAACGAATCCCACAGAGCCCAGTACCCCTTGACCGTCTGATCAAATCTGGAGATTTCTTGCCACTCAGGTCGTCGCTTTTGGTCTAGCCAGCCCCGTACTATCGTCAAATCTTTGTCAGCGATTTGTTGTCTTCTAAAGTTGTCTCTTGTGATTTCCTCAGTAATTTCCGTTTCTTCATTCCTAATCTGCATTTGTTGGATATGTACAACATCCTTGGCTGTTTCTCTTTGTTCCTGTCTTTGACAGAATTTACAGGAACTGCCACAAGGTCTTCGTGACAAGCTGCCAGCGTTGGCGTGACTTCTTCCTTTTCGGTGTTTAATTTGAAAGTCGTAACTCTGCAGTTTCTCCAGCCAACGCGCTATCTGTCCCTCCGGATTTTTGAAATTCAGCAGCCACTGTAGTGCAGAGTGGTCTGTTCTTACTAAGAATTTCCGTCCATAGAGAAAACTGTGGTAATGTTCTATGGATCGTACAACCGCTAGCAGCTCCTTCCGGGTCACACAGTAGTTTCGCTCTGCTTTTCCCAACGTTTTGCTGAAATATCCAATTACAGCTTCTTCGCCATTCTGTATTTGGGAAAGAACAGCTCCTATTCCACTTTGTGAAGCGTCAGTGTCTAACACGAACAATCCTTCGTCCAAGGGATATGCAAGACCAGGAACACTGGTCAAACGGTTTATCAGCTCCAGAAACGACTGTTGACATTCTGGTGCCAGTCAAAGTGGGAGTTCTTTTCGGTTAATTGATTTAGTGGCTTCACAATCTTCGCAAAATCCTTAACAAATCGGCGGTAGTAACTGCTGAGTCCCAAAAAGCTTCTAACTTCGTGCTTGTTCTTTGGTCTAGGCCAATCTCGCACTGGACTTTTTCCTGGAATAGAACGCATTTCTTTGGATTCAGCTGGAGATTAGCACTTCGGATCCTGACGATTGATGTTCATCGAAATCTTTGCCAATCACCATTACATCATCCAAGTACACCAGGCACGTCTCCCAAGTTAGTCATCGCAGAACTAATTCTATTAACCTTTCAAAAGTGGCAGGGGCATTACATGACATTAAATTGATACAGGCCGTTTCCAGCTGAAAAGGCTGTTTTCTCTTTATCTTCCTTGTTTAGCTCTACCTGCCAATATCCACTTTTTAGGTCCAGAGTTGAGAATCACCTGGATCCAGCTAAGGTGTTCAAGGTATCATCAATTCGGGGTAATGGGTAGCTGTCCTTCTTCGTAACATCATTTAACCTCCTGTAATCCACACAGAACCTCGTCGAAACATCCTTCTTTATCACCAGCACAACTGGTGATGACCAAGGACTGCTGGATTCTTCTATGACGCCATCCTTCAGCATTTCTTGAACCATGGTGTTAACTTCGTGGAGGTTGGTGAATAGGTACAGTACTTCCCGTGTTGATCCGATGTTCGACTAAACTTGTTCGCCCTGTAATTTTTCCTTGTACAAAAACATCAGCTTCTTGCTTTACAAACTCGATACCCTTTTTCTTTTCCTGTTCGCTAAGATGTTTCCAGGTCTTCTTGAAACTCTCCCTTAGCTCTTGGGACAAATTTACATCTTTTGAAACAGGTTCCTCTTGCTCACATCTTGTTACACGGGAGACTGGCGAACATGTACCGATGACTTCCCTTTTCTTCAGTGTCACTCTGTTTACAGACAGATTGGCTACCCTCACTGGAATAATGTCGTTGGAATTAACTAAGCACCTAGCCAAGAGAGTCCCGTTCTCTTTGTTCTCGTTTGGTTCAAAAACCATAGTGTTAACTCTTTCCAGTTGTTTTTCTGGGTGCGCATTCACGATTCTCTCACTATTCCCAGGTATTCGTGTATCTTCGGTGCCTTGCCAATTTCCAAAGTGGTGGTGGTCTCTCCAAAAACATTTATCAAATCTCCTTTTGCAGTTTCCAGTATCGGCTTGATGTTGTGCTGCACGATAGAGTCTTTGGAAACCATGTCGGGGCGTACCACTGACCTTGTTGCCCCCGTGTCGATGGTCAAATCACATTTCTTGCCGTTGATAATACCTTGGACAACGAGGCTCTCGCAGCTCTTCTTGATGGAGCACAAATGTAACTTGGGGGCTTGATAATCAGTGGTCGCCAGCGTTCGCCCCCTTACACTGACGAGGTGGAGTTTTCCTGAAGTCGGGTATTCTCTCTCTGAACATTTCGTTCTTCAGATATGGGTCGTCGCCTGCAGTTTCTACTTATATGTCCCTCTCGGTTGCAATTGTAACACTTAATCACTTTTCTATATCCGGACTCCTTGCTTCCTCGAGAGCAGAATTTCTGGAACATCGCCTCCAGCTTAAAGAAATCTGCATTGTCTTGCAGTTTGTCTGACACCCTGACTTCTCTTACTTTACTGCGACGATTCATCGAAGCGTTTTTGGTAGCTTCGTATTCCAACCTGGAAAACTGTTTCGGCTAAGGTGTTATGCCTACTTCGTCTCAACGCTTGCTGCATATCGATATCTCGAACTCCATCAATAAAGTACTGGTCACTAATTTGCTCAATGAACTCATCTGGGGCCTGTGGATAAGCCAGTCGCACTATACTCTCAATGCTACTGCTGAATTCCTGCAGTGACTCCGTTGAACCTTGAATTCTGCTCTTCAACTGGCTCTGATATACTTGGCTAAGATATTTGTTGCCGTATCTTAGTTCCAAGGCGCCCGCAACAGCCAAATAATCAGTTTGCTTGGCTTCAGGAATGTTTTGAAGTATTTCAAGCGCCTTTCCTCGCAAAGCGAATACCAACGCCGTTGCTTTTTGCTGCTGATCCCATATATTTGCATTGGCTGCAGCCTCAAATTGACGTTTGTACATGGCCCAGGATATTTCGCCGTCAATCGTTGGTGGTTTAAGTTTTTCATTGGCTGTAGTGATCGCCAACGTGTCCAATTTGCTGCTTTCGTCGTGGTTGGTATCCCGTATTTTCTTCACCTCTTTCTCTAATCGTAGGTACTTTTCCTCAAACTCTTCTCGAACTGTCCCAATTTCTTCTCGAACTGTTCCAATTTCTTCTCGAACTTCTTGTTTTACGGTCTCGATTTCTTGATGGAGATTTCGGAACAATCCTGCAATCTGCTCGAAATCTCTCTGTCGTCGTACCTCTTCTTTTTTCTTTTCTTGTAGTCGTTGTGCCTCTTCCTCTTGTTTTTCTCGCAGCCTGCGCTCCTCCTCTTCTCTCTTTTCTTGTTGTCGTAATTCTTCTTGTCTTCTCGAAAAATCGGAGAATAACTTAGTAAGTTGTTCTTCCATTTTTTTCTGTCTGCATTCGGGTGTTCACTACAGACAAAAGCTTCTTCACTCAATTATCCCTCTTCTAACACCAAATTGTTACGTATGCGGGTTCGCAGATAAATGAGACTAATTTGCAATTTACTTTATTTACACTCAAAATAATAAAAATTACAACTTAACTTTACTATACTAGTATTCACACTGTCTTGTAATCTCATGCCGACAATTCTCCCATATATATATATATATATATATATATATATATATATATATATATATATATATATATATATATATATTTATATCCGACAAAGGCTCCAGATCATTCGAGCGGCTTCTGGTCTTTGATTCGCAAGCCGCCGCTGGACTGTTCTCGAGATCCCTTTGTCGGCATTCTAGGAGTTGATGCCGACATGCTGCCGACGCTCTCTTTGTCAACGCCAGTCCCGATATTTCCAACCACAGTATAAATCTTGTGACCAATACCGACGGCTGTTCCCCTTGCACGTTATAATAGTAACAAGGACAAGCAAAGAGAATATACGTGGGTTATAGGATATTAGTGGTATTAGCGAACGTTCAACGATTTTCGTGACTAATATTACACTCAAAAGTGTGAAATAAATATTTTTTACAAAAAATTGGACCGACGTTATTAGTTGGTGCACTGAAAAGTACGAAATAATATTAATTCTACTGGGGCTGGTGCTTGTGAGGTTGGTGCCAAAAGTTATCAATCCAACTGCAACTGCACAACTTCAAAAGTACCAGCACCAATAGAATTAATATTATTTCGTACTTTTCAGTGCACCAACTAATAACGTCGGTCCAATTTTTTGTAAAAAATATTTGTTGTTTTTACGGTTAAATTGCGGCTAATTATTCAATACTTTGTTATTTTGTCTGCCAAATTTTCCTAACAACTTCAAAGAGGTGAGCGTGAACTCCTTTCTTTACTAGATCAAATATAATAAACTTTTAGATGTACATTTAATGTTCACTTAAGAATTTTTGAGGTTATGTTATAATTATCAGTATCAGTAAAAAGTCGTTTTTATATCACTACTAGATAATACCACCGACTTTGTACGCCCATTGATAAAGCAAATCACATATAATTAATTAGGTAAAAGCGCCCGTTCAACAAAGATGATGAAACACCTCGTGAAACACTCTTTCCTTTTCCCCTACATGCACCATGCACACATCCGCGTCCTTTTAAAATTCGTAGTTTCTTAAAAAAAAAATGAGATATTGTGACATTTAATAAAAATTTTAGGTAAAGTGAGTGCCTAAGTAAGTATGCTTTAAAAAATGAATCTGGAACGCTGTTTGCAAATTAAAGTAACCAGCAGTACTACATATTTTTAAATTATCACCACAGTGAATCTAAATTGGACATGATCAATGAAAACTGATTCACGTTAATACCAAACGAAGGTCAGAAGTGTGACCAAGGGAAATATAAATTAATCATATACATACCTATATCAGTACTTCAAACATAAATCTCTTTCTTGGAAATGGAACGCAATATAGGAATATTTTTTGGAGGGTTGTGAAGATAATATACTTACTTAACTTTAAAAAAAATTATAGCTGTGCTGATATTACTTGCAGATCTTCTGAAAGATTGAGATTTTTTAATTTTCTATGTGTTACCGACATAAACTTTAACAGAAATAATTGATATATCTCTACGGCTTCTTTTTGTAACACGATATTTGTAAAAAAATACATCAATTCTCTAATGGTGCTTATACAGCAATGACCAAAAGTCCTCCCCCATAGTAACTTCTTTATTTTGCAAAAAAAAGGAATAGAAATGTTGTAGAATTTCATTTGATCTACTTGATAATTTATGTTTAATTTATACAGGATGTCTCAAAAATGCGCAGTGACTTAGTGGTCTATTTTTCTTTAATAGGACTCCCATCCCAGTATTAGATTTTTAGTTATACGTGAAATTCTAAACAAGTATGTATACATGGTGGGGCACCTCATACGCGTCGGTCTATAAATCGAAAATCAAGTTTATGATATTCCACCAACCACCCCAGAAAATAAGAAAAAACGTATACGGGAAGCGTTTCTTTCTATAACACCTGGTATGTTGGTAAAAGTGCAACAAGAATTCCAGAACAAAGTGCTGTTGTGTATTGAAAATGATGGAAATCATTTTGAACATTAATAGGTCATTTATTAGTTATTTACGTTTTTTAAATTACTTAGTTGTTTGTTACATATGTTACATATACTTTTTTAGATATGTTTTTCATTTATTTACTGTTGTATTTAATAAAATTGATAGGGGTTAACTAGAGACTCTAGAAAACCTTTTTTTATATTTTATCTATATTTTTTCTACATTTATTTATGTCAGACTCTAACATAAACATGAAGATAATACTGCTAGAATCAAATAATGTCAAAGTATCGAAAAATTATAAGAGATAGGGATAGAGAACCATAATACCACTTGAGAGATGATTGAAATTATAATCGAGAGGAGATGAAATATACAGTTTGAAATAAGAAAGACATTTGGCCTCAAAGTTAGTTAAGATAAAAATATAAATATTACTCACCCTGTATAATATTTATGAAAAATCCTTACCTAGGCAATAAGTCTCAAGCTTTTGCTACAAAACGATAATAATTTGGAGCGCCCAAAGAAATCGTGTGAAATATGACAGCTGCTCAATTTTTGTTCAACATTTTCAAAAATATGCAAATAACTCAATAATCCTTAGAGTTAGGTATAGGGAACCAAACAGTAACTTGTCTTTATTTATTAGACGCTATCGAAATAAGCAATAATATATAAGGTATCTCATTTGAAATTTCATAACTTTGATATAAGTATAGTTTATTTTTGAGCCACCCTGTATATTCAAAAATAAATTTAGAGGGTACTCCATATATATACCGACGCATATGAGGTGCCCCACCCTGTATAAATAGTATTTTTTTAATATCTGGAATACACTCCGGAAGAGGTATACAGGATACCTGTGCACGGGTCCAGTTTACAAACAACCATGGCTCAGGCGGGATTCGAACCCGCGCTCACGATGAGCTGCGGCAAGCAACGTACGCTCTTCCAGCGCCTTAGCCCACTCAGCCATCGTGACCCCACATATATTATATCAAACTATTTAATTTTTTGTAATTATGATTAGTTTCAAATTATTATTTCAACTATTTTTGTATGTCCATGAAGTTGGCAGAGCAAGGTCAGCAGATCACAGGTTTCTTAACATCATAATTAAAGGCTAATTAGAAGCTAATTAAGCGCGAAAACCGCGATTTAAATGCTTGTCAACTTTTTCCGGAAATTGAAGATCTGCTAACTTTAGATAAAATTAGCAGATCATGGCCAAAAATCATAGTATACTCATTCGAATAGGTCAGTGAAGTTGGCGGTGCACTTTTCGTGTAGAATAAAACCAATAGTTGCTTAATTTGCCGTTAATTTACAGTTAATTATCCGTTAAGTCAAATATTTTGCCGTTGCATTATTTTTTGAAAAAAAGACGTGCACCGCCAACTTCGCGTGAAGTTAGCGGTGCACCCTGGCAAAAAGCAAAGAAGCGAATGAGATCGACCAAAATTAATGATTGGGCAATTTGCCGTTAATTATCTGTTAAGTCAGATACTTACTTCAAATTTTTTATTTTTTCCAAGAAATAATAGGTGTATCGCTAACTTCGCGTGAAGTTAGCGGTGTACCCCTGTAAAAAACGACGAAATAAAATTCCCAGGGAGAAATTAACAATTGTGTAATTTGCAGTTAATTAGCCGCTCATTATTCGTGAAGTGAGATATTTTGCTTCTCTATTTTTTATTGAAAAAATGAGGTGCACCGCTAAATTCACACGAAGATGGCGGTACACCTCCTAAAAAACAATGAAGCGAATGATGTGGACCAAAATTGATGATTAGGGAATTTGCCGTTAATTAGCCGCTCATTATTCGTGAGGTGAGATATTTTGCTTCTCTATTTTTTATTGAAAAAATGAGGTGCACCGCTAAATTCACACGAAGATGGCGGTACACCTCCTAAAAAACAATGAAGCGAATGATGATTTTTATACATTGTAAAGTTTTCAGGATTTCATTTATGACAAAATATAGGCAAAAGTAGAATGTGACTTTAAACATTTAACAGTAAAAACCTTTCAAAAGTTTGAAATCCACCTTGTAAAGTACAAAAACAACTTTTTACAAGTAAAATTTTTAAAAATATGTTTTTTCAATAAAAAGTGGAGCAGCGGAATATCTCACCTCACAAATAATGAGCGACTAATCAAAGGCAAATTCCCTAATCATCAATTTTGATCCACTTCATACGCTTGATTGTTTTTTAGGAGGTGCACCGCCAGCTTCGTGTGAATTTAGCGGTGCAACACATTTTTTCAATAAAAAATAGAGAAGCAAAATATCTCACTTCACGAATAATGAGCAGCTAATTAACTGCAAATTACACAATTGTAAATTTCTCCCTGGGCATATTAAGTATTTCGTCGTTTTTTACAGGGGTACACCGCTAACTTCACACGAAGTTAGCGATACACCTATGATTTCTTGGAAAAAATGAAAAATTCGAAGTATCTGACTTAACAGATAATTAACGGCTAATTAAAGGCAAATTACCCAATCATTAATTTTGCTCGACCTCATTCGCTTCTTTGCTTTTTGCTAGGGTGACTTAACGGATAATTAACGGTAAATTAACGGCAAATTAAGCAACTATTGCTTTTATTCTCCACGAAAAGTGCACCGCCAACTTCACTGACCTCATTCGAATCATCGAAAAACCAAATTAAAAATTAAAGGCTCATTAAATGCTCTGAGAAAAAGTATAAAACATTTTCGATTTTTTAATTTTTTATTTTTTTCGGGCTAAGTTTGAAATCAGCAGATCAAGACCGGAAATCATAGTATACAGCTCAGAATCGTTGTAACACCTAATTGGTAATTAAAGGCTTATTAAATGCTCTGAGAAAAAGTCAAAATTTTATTGAAAAAAATTTCAAAAAATATTTATTTTTATTTTTTTCTGACAAAGATCGAACTCAGCAGACCAAGGCAGGAAATCATAGTGTAACGTGCAAAGGGGAACAGCCGCCGATATTGGCTACAAAGTAGCGGCATTCCTTTGAAGTATGCGCGCGATATATGCTGTGGTTGGACATACCAAAAGCGGCGTCAACAAAGAGAGCGACGGCAGTGTCGGCATCTTCTGTTAAGCTGCCGACAAACGAATTTCGAGAAGCGTATAGTGGCGGCTTCTGGTCTTTGATACCGAATGCTCTGGATCCTTTATCGGGTATATATATGGGAGAATTTTCGGCAAGAAGAGAGAATGAAAAAGGCAGTGTGAATAAATAGAATAGTCCGAGTAAGTTAGAGAGAATATAGTAAAGTTAAGTTGTAATTTATATTATTTTGAGTGTAAATAAAGTTAATTTAATGACTCTAAATTAGTCTCACTTATCTGCGAACCCGCATACGCAACAATAGTATACAGATCGGGATCGTTGTAAAACCTAATTGGTAATTAAAGGCTCAATAAATGCTTAAAGAAAAAGCACACATCAGTCGAAACGCCAACTCATTTTTTTGAAAATTTGGGATCTGCTAACTTTAGATGAAGTTAGCAGATCATGGTCGGAGATCATAGTATATAAATCGACCTCGTTGTTAAACCTAATAAATAATTAAAGGCTCATTAAATGCTCTAAGAAAAAGCACACATCAATCGAAAAGCCCACTTATTTTTTTGAAAATTTGGGATCTGCTAACTTTAGATGAAGTTAGCAGATCATGGTCGGAGATCATAGTATATAAATCGGCATCGTTGTTAAACCTAATAAATAATTAAAGGCTCATTAAATGCTCTAAGAAAAAGCACACATCAATCGAAAAGCCCACTTATTTTTTTGGAAATTTGGGATCTGCTAACTTTAGATGAAGTTAGCAGATCATGGTCAGAGATCTCAGAAAAATTCCGAAGCTTTTCCGAAGAAAAATTGTTTTAATTTTTTCTTGATAAAGTTCGAGCTCAGCAGATCATGGCTAAAAATCTTAGTAAACAGATCGGGATCGTTGTAAAAACTTATTATTTATTTAAGGCTCATTAAATGCTCTAAGAAAAAGTATAAACCATTTCGATTTTTTTTTTCGGGCAAAGTTTGAAATCAGCAGATCAAGACCGGAAATCATAGTATACAGCTCAGAATCGTTCTAAAACCTAATTGGTAATTAAAGGCTTATTAAATGCTCTGAGAAAAAGTGTAAACCATTTCGATTTTATTTTCGGGCAAAGTTTGAAATCAGCAGATCAAGACCGGAAATCATAGTATACAGCTCAGTATCGTTCTAAAACCTAATTGGTAATTAAAGGCTTATTAAATGCTCTGAGAAAAAGTCAAAATTTTATTGAAAAAAATTTCAAAAACTATTTTTATTTTTTTCTTGACAAAGTTCGAGCTCAGCAGATCATGGCTGAAAATCGTAGTAAACAGATCGGGATCGTTGTAAAAACTTATTATTAATTTAAGGCTCATTAAATGCTCTAAGAAAACGCACACATCAATCGAAAAGCTCACTTATTTTTTTGGAAATTTGGGATCTGCTAACTTTAGATGAAGTTAGCAGATCATGGTCGGAGATCATAGTATACAGATCGGCATCGTTGTTGAACCTAATAATTAATTAAAGGCTCATTAAATGCTCTAAGAAAAAGTCCGAAACTTTTCCAAACAAAAATTGATAAAAATTTTTTCTTGACAAAGTTCGAGCACAGCAGATCATGGCTGAAAATCGTAGTAAACAGATCGGGATCGTTGTAAAAACTTATTATTAATTTAATGCTCATTAAATGCTCTAAGAAAAAGTGTAAAACATTTCGATTTTTTTATTTTTTCGGGCAAAGTTTGAAATCAGCAGACCGGAAATCATAGTATACAGCTCCGAATCGTTGTAAAACCTAATTGGTAATTAAAGGCTTATTAAATGCTCTGAGAAAAAGTCAAAATTTTATTGAAAAAAATTTCCAAAAATTATTTATTTTTATTTCTTTCTGAAAAAGATCAAACTCAGCAGACCAAGACCGGAAATGATAGAATACAGCTCAGAATCGTTGTAAAACCTAATTGGTAATTAAAGGCTTATTAAATACCCTGAGAAAAAGTCAAAATTTTATTGAAAAAAATTTCAAAAACTTTATTTTTCGGATGACTATATCCGATGATGAAGGGAAAGGCGTGAAAAAAAAAGTTTGCTGCAACTGTGATAACTAAAAAACAATGCCTCTTATTCTGGCCGCCGGCATGAAGAGAACTGGAAGGGGTTGACCAAAAAGAAACAGAAAATTCAAGTATTCCAATCCTCAAAAATGGTCTATCAGGTTGTGGTGTAGTAAAGAAAGGACTCCAAAATCTCCTTGCCATCAACACTTGTGCGTTCGACTCTATACTGCAAGTTCTACTGCTTGCCTTGTCTGAAAACAAGAGTCTTCGTGAATCCGTTCAAAATCATGACAATCAGTTTCTACAACTGACCTTATAAATTGCAAGAAAGGGACTCAGAGGACCAACAACATACAAAAAAAGAACGAATCTCCTGTATCAGTATTTACATATGGAAAAAATAGATTAACGACGATCAACGACTGCGTCAGCCTTAATTGTAGGATAGGAATTCCTTCTGCTGTTCTACATGCTTTTCGGGACTTCCCAAGTTCGGAATGTATTTCAGGATGTAGCAGCATCACAAAAAAGAGCGTCGATTACTCTAGAATACGAGTCATTGTTTTCAGAGAACTTCGACAATGATGTCAATGAAAAGTTATTCTTACCTGCACGTCGATGTGAGAAATGTCCAGAAATGATCGAGACTAGGATCAATTCTCTGGGTATGATATTTAAAGAAATATATATTTCAAGAAGTAGTTGAGCTATTTCTTAATTTATTTATAATGTGTTTCAGCTCCGTTCAGGTTTTTCGAAATTCGCGATGCCGATATGAGACCTTGGGTTCAGTTGAAAAGGATTCCAACTTCCTACATGGTAACTGTTCTGAAACGTCAGAGAAGTTATGAGCTTGCTGGACTAGTACATTATACAGCACCTGCAAATCGACGATCGAATGATGCTCTTGGTCATTATACGGCACTGTGTCCACGACAAAAAGGGAAATGGGTGGCATTTGACGATATTAAAGACAAAGAAGTACAGAAAAACAAATACTGTCTAAGTTGTCCTAGCTTACTCATCTTCAGAGAATGTTTGTAGCTCTTGAAGCTAAATTCATTATGAATGGTGAAGAAATTATACTGTAAAAAAATAAAGATATGTTCATTTGCTCGTTACCTACTTTTGTTGACCAATAATTAGAAAAAAACAACAGAAAACCCCACGTTTCAACGATCCCGATCTGTCTACTATGATTTCCGGTCATGATCTGCTGATTTCAAACTTTGCCGGAAAAATAAAAAAATAAAAAATCGAAATGTTTTACACTTTTTCTTAGAGCATTTAACTCGGCATTTAATGAGAATTAAATAAATAAGTTCGAATTTTGACCAAGAAATAAAAAAAATAGATTTTGATTTTTTTTTCAAAATGTTTTTGACTTTTTTCAGATCATTTAATGAGCCTTTAATTACCAATTAGGTTTTACAACGATCCCGATCTGTATACTGTGATATCCTGCCTTGGTCTGCTGAGTTCGAACTTAGTCCAAAAAAATTGACAAAAAATAGTTTCTCATGTTTTTTCAAAATGTTTTTGACTTTTTCTCAGATCATTTAATAAGCCTTTAATTACTAATTAGGTTTCACAACGATTCTGAGCTGTATACTATGATTTCCGGTCTTGATCTGCTGATTTCAAACTTTGCCCGAAAAAATTAAAAAATAAAAAAAATCGAAATGTTTTACAATTTTTCTTAGAGCATTTAATGAGCCTTAAATCAATAATAAGTTTTTACAACGATCCCGATCTGTTTACTACGATTTTCAGCCATGATCTGCTGAGCTCGAACTTTGCCAAGAAAATTTTTTTTTTAAAATTCTTCGGAAAAGTTTCGGACTTTTTCTTAGAGCATTTAATGAGCCTTTAATTAATTATTAGGTTCAACAACGATGCCGATCTGTATACTATGATCTCCGACCATGATCTGCTAACTTCATCTAAAGTTAGCAGATCCCAAATTTCCAAAAAAAATAAGTGGGCTTTTCGATTGATGTGTGCTTTTTCTTTGAGCATTTATTGAGCCTTTAATTACCAATTAGGTTTTACAACGATCCCGATCTGTATACTATGATTTCCTGCCTTGGTCTGCTGAGTTCGATCTTTGTCAGAAAAAAATATATATATTTTGAAATTTTTTGCAATAAAATTTTGACTTTTTCTCAGAGCATTTAATAAGCCTATAATTACCAATTAGGTGTTACAACGATTCTGAGCTGTATACTATGATTTCCGGTCTTGATCTGCTGATTTCAAACTTAGCCCGAAAAAAATAAAAAAATAAAAAATCGAAAATGTTTTACACTTTTTCTCAGAGCATTTAATGAGCCTTTAATTTTTAATTTGGTTTTTCGATGATTCGGATGAGTATACTATGATTTTTGGCCATGATCTGCTAATTTTATCTAAAGTTAGCAGATCTTCAATTTCCGGAAAAAGTTGAAAAGCATTTAAATCGCGGTTTTCGCACTTAATTAGCATCTAATTAGCCTTTAATTATGATGTTAAGAAACCTATGGACATTTTTGTACTACTTAGTTCAGTGAGAATAAACAAAGGGAACTACTTAAAGGATTTTACTTTAATATCCCAACTTATTGTTGCAATGGTTACTATAGAACTATAGACACGCCTAGTATAAACAGCCGACTGAATTAACGTAAGGGAAATCTAATCAGTTTGGATTAAAACAATTCTTGGTATCAGTGAACTTAGTTATAGGAAATGCTGTATGAAATCTATTTAGAATTTCACGCAGAATTCAAAAATGTAAATATACACATATAAAAAATACACTACTACTTAACCACTGCATAAATGAAATAAATAAATGAAACTGAAATTATTAAAGAGATCAAATAAATGAAACCCTACAACTTTTATATAGGTACAACCGAGGGTACAACATTTTTTTTGTAATATGTAAAATAAAGAAGGGGACAGACTTTTGGTCCTCACTGTAAGTATGTGTATTTGAGATAGAATTCACACGTCTAGTGGTCAAATTTGATAGAAGAAAATTGTTAACTTACTACATATTGAAATATTCATCTAACGACAACAACAGTACCTAGTAGGAAAGATAATGGTATTATCAAATATTTGATTTTAACCTAACATTTATTAACTGCAATAAAAACATTCAAAGGTCAATATTTTCCTTCTAAATAAAACATTGGATATGTTTACATCTTTCTAATTCGAAGAGTAATTTATCTTTAAATAAGGCGAGTACTCGTTTCATAGGAGAACATCCTTAACAAATTCGATCAATAAATATCGTTCTTTACATTAAAATGAGATTTTTCTATAGGTACTTACTAGTTGCAATTTTTTTGAGGTCTATCATCAATTTTATAAAAGTAAAGGCAACAGAACAAAGATTTTATAGAAAATACATTGAAGAGTTATTAAACGCTAATTATGTGCCTCGTTGAAAATTAAATGCTATAAGAGTTTTGGAAAAATTGTTCTGAAACTAGCTGAACAACGGTAACAAAAGTTAGCAGAATGAATATATTGTATACTGGCTATTGTAGCCGGCACTTCCCGTATAAACACTTAGAACACGTAGATTGTGGTACGACAAAATAGTCATAAGTCTTCAGTACGAACCCTTTTACCTCAAAGTCCATTAGAACTTTGAGAAACTTCTTTGGGTATTACAGGTATGGAACCCTCCACTTCACTCAGTCACACTTACAGGCACTACCAGATCATTCCAATAAAATTCTACACAGAGTTCAGAAATATACAATAGACTTTCAGGTATGGAACCCACCACATAGAGTCTGAAATTATGACAGTACTTAATGATAAAACACCTGTGTAAAATTTTGATGGGATAACTCGAATAAGCTTTGTTCAGGTTGAAAAAGAATTTGCTTCAGAACTGTACTGACCGCAGCTCTTATTTCAGCTCAAAAATATAGAAATACGCATGAGCAGTACAGTTCTGAACCGAATTCCTGTTGAAAAAGTCAGTCCAAGATAAGATAAGCCCATACACACACACAGAGACGTTAAGTTTTAATTTTATATGGATAGATAAAAAATATTTAAAGCAGATTAAGATATTTCAGCATTAAATCCAACCTATGGAGCTTGGCAGATCTCTCTCGCTTGGCTATGGAAAGGATAATTTGTATTAACTGTCATGTCAGATGTTACTATCAGTCGCCGTTTCTTTGGTATAATTTACTGGGCTTGTAATTCTCACATATAAAATATAACAAGTACCTAAATCTAAATTATTTTCTTTCTTTGCTGATGCAGTTGTTTTTTCTTTTTTTATTATTCTTCAAGAAACTTTTGTACAAAATGCGCCTGCAATAAAAAAGATAAACAATTTTTTGTTTAAGGTTGTAGCCGTTGTAACATTCGGGAAACTCTATAGCATTTGTCTGTGATCGTGAACCAAATTTAACACAATGGAACACAAATAATAGCGTTTCGAAAAAGGATTATTTTAGGGCTCCTCTATTCGCAATTGTTGTCATTTTTAAACGACTCAAAAATTGGGTCCGTCAAGCCACACCCTCGATAAAACGAATATAATTGTATATAATTGTAATTTTTATTGCAAAACTATGTGCACTATTTGGCCGAATCATTTATAAATGATATAAACTATTCGTTATTCGGTCGAAGCAAAAATTAACTATACGTTTCATCTCTAGTACTAAGAAAACTTTTTGAACAAGTTCTATTAAGCACAGCTAAGTTTAATGTTTTTTTCATTTTTCTAAGATAATATTGCAAGGAAACGGATGTCAACAAAAACGTGTTAATGAAGAAAAATAGACATTTAGTTCCATAAAACGCCGTTCCACCGTCGAGTCGAATATCGAGGATCTATTCCATCATTGCGTCTTGCTTGGATTGGTGCTTTTTCTATCCTGATTGGTTTATCATTTAATAGGTTACGTACTCCATGCATGTTGCCAGAGTGCATCTTTTTTCGACAATACACTGTCGCTAGGTAACAAAATTTGATTTTTATACTCAAGTAATTTATTTATTACAACTTTTTGATCTCTCTTTGGCTTGAAGTACTCAACAATTCGTTGATTACTGAGACTTAAGTGCAGAGGAGCGAGGAGCGCTAGCAGATAGATAATTTTGGATCAAAAGAGTGATTTACGATTTTTGTTTGGTTTTTTCTGTCATGCTCTGCTGACGCATCGCCCGCCTGGAGATAATTCCAATTTTTTTTATGAAGGTAATGTAGTATTCTATTCGGGACTTTATTATCCTGGGAGCCTTTAATTAGCCTTTAATTGCTATGTCAAAGAATTTTCAATTTTCATTGTTTAAACAATTTTTCCAGGCATGTTCTGCTCACTCAAGTTTAAGCTAGCAGAACATGTGTTTTTGGGAAAATGGGCGGAGCCGAAAATTTGAAATTAGGGTATTTAATTTGCCTTAAATTAGCCTTTAATAATTTTGGATCATAAGATGGATTTCCGATTTTAGTTTGGTTTTTTCTGCAATGCTCCGCTGACGCATCGCCCGCCTGGAGACAAGTCCAATTTTCATATGAAGGAAATGTAGTATTCTACTCGGGACTTTTTTCTGGGATCCTTTAATTATCCTTTAATTGCTGTGTCAAAGAATTTTCAATTTTCGTTGTTTAAACAACTTTTCCGGGCATGTTCTGCTCACTTAAGTTTAAGAAACTCAAAGACAGAGACTAGCTAAATTAATTCGGAAAAACTGTCTCGCGAACTACTCAATCAGCCAAGAAACGACGAGGAAACTGGTGTGAGTGTTGACAGGGCAATGCAGGCCAGACATAGGTAGCACATGTAATATAGTGAATGCGAAGGCCTAGCAAGGGTGCGGTTCTACTTACTCTTGAAAGAAAAACCGAAGGTAAAGATCTACGCGAAGCACTCTGTATCTATTTTAAAAAGCTGATAAAAAGGTTAGGTTAAAAACATACTGAGCTCTAATCCTATGAAGAACCACAATAAATTTGAACAGGTCACAGTACGATAGAACATACGAGCAACTTCCACAAACAAATCTTTGTCTATGCCAATTATTTTATCTCAAGAGATAAAGTAGTACATACTTCCAAAGGCAGAGAACTTAAGAAGGAACTATCAACAAAACGATTCCAGTGTTGTCAGATTTCAGAAGGGAGTTTTTTTTATGGATCGTCGCGCCTTAGTAAACGTGCTCCAATTTTCTATATTGTTGAAAAAAATCATAGGTTTTCGAGTGGCAATGGAAAAGTCTGAAATAGGTTTGTCAAATTTTTCGATTTTGTGGGGGCAAAAAATAATAAGAAAATTTGTAGATATCATCTATCTTCCAGCAACAAATTCAGGCGTTTGATTCCACTCGAAAAATGATAGTAAATTTCTTTTTGCTTCTATCCGCTGCTATCTTACATGAAAGTTACCAGTACCTAACCCGATTTTTTAGAAAACGGATTTAGCATCAAAATCGGGATTTCAGCAACAAATAAGCTACAAATTCCGATATATTAGTTCGATTGTTTCTGCTAACTGTTCACTGCCACCTTTATATACCTCGAAATAAGATACCTACTATAAATCATCGACACTTCGACATCATCTTATTTTCCCGCAAATAAAATATCCATTGTCGTTTTCCTTTTCATATTTCTGAAAATTTGCGTGGCAAAGCCGGACGGACATTCTCATAATAATTTCAATATGAAATAACACCAAGATCTCTGAATGTACATAAATATCTCTCCTGATAATTATCAGTTATTATCGAGGTTATTATCCTATACATAATTGGTATAGGTAGCTATCAATATTTAAGTTAGCAGCATTTATAGTAATAAATCTCACGTATTCAAAATTAAGGTAATCTCTTATTTGTTTATTATTTTGTGACCAAAATCTTTCACCATCATCCTCCTCAAATTACACTCCCTGGAAGAGGACTTTCTGTATTTAAATAATCCTTATTCAAAATCTAACTTATATAATCTAAGGTTATATTCTATTCAGTAGGTAGGTACATTGTGTAAAGGGGCAAATATTTGAGAATTGTGATAATGCAACATGAATCTATGTAGGTATATAAATATGTCAAATTGGTGTGTTATACCTACTAGCAGTACGATATAAATCGCGAGTAGTGACAACCACTTGAATCGAATTTGAAATGTCGTACTGTCGTGCCAAGAAACGGGTGCTGTATCACTATTTAAAAGTTCGCCCTCTTGTTTACGTGTAGAATACATTACTTTTTGCAACACAGCTGAATAATGCAACAAATTGAATAGTGGTGTATTCAATATTTATTTTTGTTTAATGACGCAGCCGAGGGTGCAGCCGAATTTTAAAATTAATTTTTCTTTCCTTACTGAAAACTTTTCAGAAAAGAGATGACAGTAACATTCAAGTACCTAGGTGGTGCAACAACTGGTTTTATCACTAACCCAAATTGAGTGTTTTCGAGTGCCTTAGGCTGAAGCGTACATACCTATTGCAAAGATTAGAGTATTTTTAATCATTGCCTATTGGTTTTTGTTTTGTTTTATAAAATTTAAACTCCTAAACATCCCCTTTCCAATCCTTTAGATAGGTATGTATTCTAAGTAATTTTCTGTTTCAATAACTATAAATAATCATAGAGGTATAACATTTATGAGGAGATTGAAAATGCTTGGACCTTGGACATATTAACACCTACGTTTACTGAAATTCACATGAGAACCTACCAATATATTTCTGGAGAGAGATAAACGCAAATCAGTATAAGAAAGAATCTACCTACGTCTACTTAAAATTTAGGGAATATACCTATCGAATGGAACCAGGTCAAGTCTATGTATGATATTAATTAGTTTCTTCATTAATCCAATAAATTAATTATGGTCATGAAATTCGTTTAGAATAACATCAAATTCATATATTTTTTAAATTGATTCCATTTTCGAATCAATACAAACAATCCTTGTTATACTGACATTCCGAGAGAATAAATACTTCGTACCACCCTGTAAATGAACAACTCTGTTTGTCAATGGGTGTATAAATGGTAATTATTTCAACATACCTAATTTGGTAATGAAATATACCTATCGTCCAATACTCCAAATCTAAGTAATAACAAAAAATAAATCGCGAGGTCGACTTCAATATCTCAGATCTCATAAACCGAGATAAATAAACAACCTCACTTACCTTTCAAGAGAGGCAAAGGCTGTAATTCCACATCTTGGGAATTGCGATACCTAGAGCTGCCTTGTGATTTTTTGGTCTTCTTTTTGAGAGACCTCTTTGCAAAGGGATCGATCCTATCGACGAAAGCCGTAGTAGACATCGTGGATTAGGAGTCTTCAAAAACGATTAGCAACACGAACACCACTTACAAAAAGGTCGCTAATAGTTCACTCTGCATTTCAATATCAACGACGTCAAATTTCAAAGTTTTTCAAACGCATTATTCGTAGCAAACTCGTCAAATTTTCTGGCTTGTGCTTGTGAATGATTACTGAATATCAATGACAGGCACAAGGTGTGTGCTTTACTTCAGTGCACGCCCAATGATCAAATGCTTTGAAATTCAATCAGAAATACTACCTATCACTTCCTAATAATTTATCTGGAACTATCAAACTAATATTTCTATGGAAATTCACAAATGAACCTCTAACGAATTCTTAGTAAAGATCACTATACTGCCAAGCAAGTCCAGTATTTTCACCCGCCATCAGCTGGTTGTTTCTAAAGAAAATCCAATGAAATCACTGATTTTTACATTTCCCGTACTTCACTGCACAATTTTCACTCGAAAAACACTTTAATCCAATCACTACGATCACTCTTGATGTCCTGCAATCGCCAATATATCCGATTTTTTTATAGTAATTTTTGCACACAAACCGATTCGATGCCGTAAGTACCTAGGGCTGAAAATAGATGGGAGGTACGTGGTAGTCAATAAGCTACTTACAGTAACTTAATTTGTTTTTATCTTGCTTTTAATTTGTGTGTATAATTATTCTTGTAATTTATTATTATCGAACTATAAGTTTTTTTCTACATTATCCAAAAATTACGTCAAAGTTAATATATCAATTGTTAAAATTATAAGCTAATGTTTAAGATCGACCAATCAAAAAGTCTATAGCAAATACGAAGACCAATAAGAAAGCCGTATGCTACTAAACGACCTCCATCTTTCCATAAAAATGACTTGACATGGCAGTGTTGCCAGATAGAAGATTGTTAAATTTCAAATTTATCAATGGTAACCTCTACTCTGTTATCAATGATGAATACCATCAGATAGGTACCATTGAGTTATCTAGTAAAGTTTGATTCGTCCATTATTTTGTAAAGGAAATATTATTTTCATAATTGAATCATCATCACACATCAATCTCTCAACTCTCCAACTAGATTGAAAATTGAATAATTTATTATAAACTTAATGTAAACTGTATTGGAAATTATAATACCTACTAGCAATTGGGATAGAACAAACTATTCTATTCGGTTTGTGTCCATATTTCCGCTATTATAAGAGTGCGTAAAAAGTATCTGCAGCGGCAACAATGAGTTATATGCATTCGTTATGACAACATTAATAAGGGTGTTCGAGCAGCGGTTCATACCAGTCCCAAACCGTCAGACGCCTGCGCACTTCAATTTACGATGAAATAATTTATTCCCAACTACTAGTAAGATGTTCGAGCAGTAGTTTGACGATTTCCAAACTCAGTTTGAGACAGGCGCAGTTGAAGCGTCTTCTTCTTCTTAGAGTATAGTATTCTCTGTTGTTAGAGAAATCCCTTTCAGAGAACACCACCACAGTCCTAAACTAAACCCTGATATAGTGTTTTGTCCATCATTCTTACATTGATGTTCTCTCTTATCTTTGGTCATAAAACATATCTATCGACATAGTCATTTGTTCTATGACGACGAAATTGTAAGAAAGTGGAAAGGGTAGTTTGCAAACTGCAGTTTGGTGTTCGAGCAACAAAATCCCAAACCACTTGGAAACTGTTTCAAACCGCACATGCGCATTTTAAACAGTTATCAAACCGTCCCAAACTACTGCTAGAACAGCCTTAATATGTCATCAGTCATCGTATCGTTTACTTTTTTTCACATAACCTCGAACTTCGATTGAATGGAATCTAGTATTTATTATTTATATTATGGATTCCTCTATGATGGATTGGATTAAAATGTCTTGTCCAGGATTGTATTGTGGTAGAATCTTATTGGATAACGGAGAAATAAGCAGCTGTGGGCCTTGCCCAAGAGGGCTCAGACGAAATGAAACAACATTTATTTGTGAAACTTGTACTGATACCCCATCATTCTACGATTGGTTATATTTAGGATTCATGGTAATGTTGGTGCTGATTTTGCATTGGTTTTTCATAGACATGGTTTCCATGCGTAGGAGGTAATGCCATTTTCCAAACCCTTCTGAATACTGCAACTTTGCCCATTATTTTACCAAAGAAAATGAAACATCAATAAAATGTAAATTTATTATATTTAGTTTCAGTAAAGACGTTATTATATTACACATGACAGCTTCCATCGAAGTACTACTTTCAAGCTTCCTATCATTACTACTGACTCAACCAATGGGTAGCTTAACGATACGCAGCTGTAGACCTACAAAAATTGCAGATTGGTATACTTTGTTGCATAATCCGACTCCAAACTATGAAAAGAAAGTGCATTGTACTCAAGAATCCGTTTATCCTTTGTAAGACCCTTTAGACCCTGATAGATCACATCAATTTTTACTGCGCTGTTTTAGGTATTCTATAGTATTTCTGTTCTTTGCATTTTCATTAGCTATGATGTTATTGGTGAGACCTTGGGTATGCCGAAAGTATTTGCCAAGGCAGAGCAAAATGTCTGTTTATGCTGCAATGTATTTCATACCTATACTAGTCCTTATGCACGCCCTTATTGGTGGTCTATTATGTAAGTAGAATACTTTACAAGAGGTTATTATCTGTAATATGTATTTTTCTAGATTATTCTTTCCCATATTTAGTGGTGATCCTTTCTGTTATATCGTGCGCCGCTCACTTTGCCGCTAAATTGGACCAAAGTATAAGTTCACTTGTGAAAACTACGGTTTCTGAACCACGTAATATTATCATCTTACTTGGACATTGGTGTTTACACGCTTATGGTATAATATCAATAACACAGCTTACTGATCCAATGGTTCATTCCTTATTAATATTGTTGGTGCCTTTGCCAGCTGTTTTTTATATCCTCACTTCCAAATTCACCGATCCCAATATGTGCAACTTCTAGTATAGAGTGCAATTGACAGAAACTGTCGTGGGATACTCAGCAAGATCGTCTACGACGACTACGGTTATTCAGCCAAGATCGGCGACTATTGAAGACTGATTACTATGTTGGTGAAAAGGATATTTTTTGTCTTGCAGAAGGTTTGAGTAATTTATTGCAAAATGTAATAACTAATAATGGATTATTATATATTTTTCTACCTTAGGAAAGTAATTCTCAATTCATCGATTGCTTATTGTATATAATATAGAAATAAGTATATCTATATATTTAAATTTCATTTAGAGCTAAAGAAATAAAGTTATGCCGTCTTTTGTATCCTGTTAGTCATAAATAAGATAGGAAGAACTGTAGCCTAAAACACTAAATGAATTGAAAAATATGTATTCCTCAGATTAATATATAGTATACATACCTACAGTAGTTGAATGTTAGATAAATTCCATAACGCATTGCAAATAAATAGTGAACAGATGTCCACCAAAATCAACATATTGGTGAGAATACAATACTTTATAATTTTCAATTATTATTAGAAGATTAGAAAAAACCTCAACAAATTAACTGTATATGAATAACACGATAAGACCATGTTGCCACTCAGTCGAAAATCTCCGAAGAAAGAATGTTCAAGTTACAGAAAGCACGACACAAGACAAGTAACGAAAACCAACAAGATAATATCAGAGCAAGTGAATAGATCTAATAATAGTAGTTACATTGAAATTAAAGTTGAAAGCAATAGCGACGATAATACGGACACTTTAGACAATATTCTGCTACAAATGAGAAATAATCTTGCATCTGAAATGATTAAAAATGAAGAATTGGAAAAATGCCTTAAGGACCTAAAAACAACAACCAAGGACCTAAAGAGAGACTTGAAGCAAAAGGACAAAATAATCTTAGAATTGAGAAATATTATTGATAAGTATTCTCAGAAGAAAGTTTGCTGTGAGAAGGAAATACAGACGGCTTCACCCACATTAGCTCACCTAGAAACCCAAACTGATACTCAAAGACCACTTGACATCGAAGAAGGCACCAGGTACATGGAATAGTCTTGCTCATACACTTTCTAAAATGATCCCACCCAAAGTGTCTGTGCAGGTGATTTTCAAACCAAATGGTCATATTGAGGATGTAATTAGATATTCACATGAGCTGACCTCCCACTTCACTGAAAGAGACTACGTGCTGATCTTAGGAGGTTCAAACGACGCAATGACCAAAGGATTCATAAGAACAGAACACATACTGGGGTCTTTACAGGGTCTCGGACATACGAATGTCATAATTTCCTCAGTGCCAAAATGGAGAAATAATAGGCCAATATTAAACAAAATAATAGATAAAATAAATAAAAACATCGAAAACATATCCGGCAAAATACAGTCTCAGTTCTTATATTGTGACGACTGGTTAGGTAATAATCCTTTTGGAGGGAACACGAATATATTAAACTATAAAGGCAAAACCAAGTTATGCGAGGGAATAATGGCCACAATCAAGGGCCTGGTCAAGAGGACAAAACCTATAATAAATAATCTCACTCCAAGTAGCTCTACAACCCTAAATACCCTATCGAATGCATATCAACCTCAGGAAAATAGGACGTGTAAAACACAAAAAAGAGTGACGATAACGTCCTGAAATCTATCATCAATAATAAGGTTAATCAACAAGTCCATTATTTTAGCAAAGGCGGAGAAACCTCAAAAAACATGTTCAGAACGTGAGCGGACTTTTTTAGATATCGACCTGATGAAAAATCCACGGATTTGATCGACGATGAGAACAATCTTTACAAAAATCCTCGCTTAGCTTATAAATGTATTATTGACAAAAGAGCTTCATTGTTATATTTAAATATTCAATCTGTACGATATAAGCGAGATGAACATTATATTTTTCTTGAACAGTACAGTTTTCCAAATTTTGTTCTCTTAACAGAACATTGGCTAAAAGCTGAGGAACCTTTTGAATATCCAAATTATGTAATAGCCTCAAAGTATTGTAGAATGCAATCATCGCATGGGGGCACCATGATTTTAGTAAATCAGAGTGCACTTAATGAATTGACACTAAGAAATATTAATGAATTTGAAAATTTTATAGTTGAAAAAGAATTTGAATTCTCAATAACTCATGAAATTAGAAACAATATTTATTTGATCTGTATTTACAGACCCCCTACGTGTAATGTCTCTGTTTTCTTGAATAGATTGGAGAATCTTTTTGCAAGCTTTCCTGTCAATTCACAGCTTATTGTATCGGGAGAGTTCAACATAAACTATGATGAAAAGACTTCTGTACATGTTCAGGCAATAAACACCTTGCTTTTGTCATATAACATAAAAATGTTAGTTCGAGCACCAACACGTATTTCGCGACATTCGTCCACTATCATAGATTATATTTGCACAAATCTGAATGAAAAAAGTTTGACTTGCAATGTTTTTCCAGCCGGATTATCAGACCATGAAGCTATAATTCTAACATTTCCTTCAAAACCTTATCAGCCAAAAATTGAAAAATACAAATTTGGCAGAATATACAGCTCCAAGAATTTTGAAAATTTCAAAAATAAATGCGATCAAATTTCGTGGAGGGAGGTGTTATCTTCAAATGACTCTATTGACGCATTTCAATCAATTTTAACCAAAGTTTTTGAAATTTGTTTTCCTAAGCGAAAAATCAAAATAAAAACCGTGGATTACAGAAGGCATAAGAGTTTCTGCAAAAAACGTTGCATTCTATACGGAAATATTTTTCGGATGAATTTTTCATTAAATACTTCAATAAGTATCGCCAAGTGTACAGAGAAGTAATCAAAAATGCAAAAGATATTTATTACAAGGATAGAATAAACAAAGCTGAGAATAAAATCAAAGAGAACTGGGCCATAGTAAAAAGTCTGAGAAATAAAGCAAACTCTGTACCAGACTAGATTAATATAGATCCAGAAGTCCTCAATAAATATTATTGCACAATCGCTAAGAAACTAACTTCATCCCCCGCACCTACATCCGATCCAATGGATTATTTGAAACATAAATATGCCCAATAGCTTTCATATTGAAGATAAAAATCTACTGGAGCTTAAAGAAACTTTGAAAGAAATAAAAAAAATGCCGATGGCCTATAGTCAGCGGAAAGGTAAATTTTTCTAAATTCATTGAATTGAAATTTGAACCACCTTTTCATTGGTATACCTACATGTTATTACATATAATTGTCGTATGTGTCATAGCCTTGCGGTTAATAAAAGCAGACAGGATTCGCGTTCCACTTCAAGGCAGAATTATTTTTTTCGCCTATCTCTTTTCAATAAATATACTATATATTATTTTAATCAGGGTCTATATTAAGATCTCCAGAAAATGTACAATTACATCAAATTTATATTGAGTGTTCATGTTTTATCAATATTTCTTATTTTTCTTTATTAATTTTTATTTTTTTTATCAGTGCATTTTATGAAAAATTGCTTTGGATAAAAGTTGTAGGTATTGACTATATCTATAACCTGAAATTATTTTTGATGATATTTACACTACGGCTCTTTTTTGATAATTTTTTTAAATGTTTGAACGGTCGCCATTTTGAAACTACTTACCCGATATTGCCCAATAACGAACTCGGCCGAGATATTTGAGAGGTTGATTTTTGTAGCAAATTTGAACTTGATACCTCCAAAACTGCGACCTCTATCGTGTTAACAAATTTCGTAATATCCCGTATATATATATATATATATATAAACTTTTGAACCAAATGTTTTTTTGGACTAACTTATAGACATATAATAACATGCCGTTGAAATTTTTTCGAAATTCAAAAGTGTGACCGATCGCAATAGGTACATTTCTATAAGAAATTTACCTAACAAAAGCTCATCAGGCATTGACGATTTATCTGTTAACATTTCGAATATCCTTCCCGACTCTGCCTTGATTACGTTAATTCTGGCTATAAATAGATCCTTTGCCCTTGGAAGCTTCCCACCTTGCTTAAAAACAGCTGTTGTAATTCCTCTGTTCAAAGATGGTGATTCACAAGATCCAAATAACTTCATACCAATTTCTATGCTCCCTACTCTCTCAAAAATCATAGAAAAACTAATGAAAAAAAGAGTATTATCCTTTCTTCATAAATTTAAGATATTAACAAACTCACAATTCGGTTTTCAGTTTGAAAAAGGTACAAATGATGCCATATTCTCCTTTCTAGAACACGTTTATACAAATCTCAACAATGGGGATGCTGTAGCTGCAGTTTTCTGTGACTTCTCAAAAGCATTTGACTCTGTAAATCATAAACTTCTTTTGCAAAAAATGTACTGCTATGGCTTCAGAGGAACATGTTATAACTGGTTTAGGTCTTATTTGAGTGATAGAAAACAGTTGGTGAAATCAAACGGAAAACTGTCTCGTTCCAACGGATATCCTATGGGGCGTTCCACAAGGGTCAGTTCTGGGTCCCATTCTCTTCCTCACATACCTAAATGACTTAGATACTCTTTCGATTCAGGGGAGTTTTACTATCTTTGCAGATGACACCGCTTTGCTTTGGCATGCGAAAAATATGAATCTTTTGGAAAAAAATATTACCAGGGATATGGAATTTGTAAAGCAAGGGTGCGATGCAAATTATTTATGCCTTAATTTAAACAAAACTAATCTAATTACTTTCAGTTCAGACATCAATAACTTACACTTGAATGGACATATTCTAGAAAATAAGATCCATTCCAAATTCCTAGGAATAGTCATAGATAATAAATTAAATTTCGACCAACATATTGCAAATTTGACAAAAAAACTATCTTCAGGATGCTATGCACTCCGAATCGTGTCGAACGAATTGAGTCCAGCAACAACAAAAATGGTTTATCATTCTCTTATAGAGTCCCACCTGAGATATGGTATTGCGTTCTGGGGTTCTGCAGTCAGCAACTTTTTCATTCAGTGTTTGTTTCGCAAAAGCGAGCAGTTAGATACCTTTGCAATGCACGTGGGCGTGACTCATGTAGACCGTTATTTAAAAGAGAAAAAATTCTAACTGTTACTTGTCTATTCATTCTAGAAATTGTCTGCCTGATTTATAAAAACCATAATGGGATTATATCTCCCAATCGAATAAACTACGTAACCCGGCTGGAATCTGAAAATAAAATTCCTTTGCCTATTCCAAGATCAAGTTTGACTAAAGATTCGCTAATCTATGAAATTAAGAAGATGTTCAACCATATACCCCACGAAATACGACAAGAAAAAAGATACAAAATATTTAGAAAGCGTATCAAAGAAGCACTTGCAATAAAAGCGTACTACAATCTGGGAGAATATTACTATGAAACTCTGGTGTGACTTAGATTGTTATTGTATTTTACATTTAGGAACCTATTTTTAAACTGTAATAATGTATATGTTTATTTTTATTTCTTCATCACTTGTTAAATTACGGTGATGTTTTTTTTGTATACTTTTATTAAGTATTATATTTATAAGTTTATAAGCTTCGTCATTAAGAACATATTTTTTCTTTGACAATAAAGCATATCTCTCTCTCTCTCTTTATTTGTAACAAGTTTACAAATATATCGCTTGTAACTAAAAGTTAGAAGAAATCACCAAATTAATAAAACTTGTAATATACGAGATGTTTGTTACAATTTGTAGCTACTGACGCTAAAATAAATTTGAAAGACTTGTAAAAGCGTGCGAGGATTAAGCAATGAATGGATTAAATTTGCGCCCGAAAAGAAATACGTTCTGATTAAATTTGAAATTATGCGTTCGTTATCACTCAAAACATATTTTATTTTAGTTATGACTTCATAGTTGTAACCGCCAAGCTCATCTTTGGGGAAGAAAATTATTTTTTTTTTTCGATAGCATTGTCCAACAAATTTTTCGAGTTTTAGGTGTTGTCCGAAGCCCTAAAGTCAAAGTTCTTGAAAAAAAATGACCCATTTCCCAGAATGTTGGCAAATAAAAAAGTTGTCCTACTTAACATACGAAGTCTCAAAAGAGCGGTTTTTGATGAATAATTTTAGGTCTGGGCACAAGGACTATTCATTTGTGTTACAAAATCACCATAAATGAAGAATTTATATTCACAATTATTATCGGACTTGTATAGTTTGAGTTATAGTCTCCCAGTTAATAATTTGTTTATAGTGTTTCATAAACTAGTATTTTTTTAAAATATTTTTATTTGTTTATTGTTCCTTATACTTCCTTTCTCTGGGAAATAAATAAATATTTTTAGAATAGAAAACTATATATGAAGATTCAATTTTGATATCAGTAGTAGTAACATCTATTTTTCTTTGAATTAGTCCTAAGAACCTTGTAGTTCATGCTGTTGTACAAATAAGTCTAATCTATGATGAAAACTTAAACACGCCTGGAATGATTTGTTTTAAACTGCTCAAATTCAAGTGGGTTTGGTTCATTGATCTATTCCGAGCTTCAAGAATTCAGAGCTATCTGCTATGTATGTGCCATTCGTTTATGATATCTTCTCGAATGGCTTCGTTTGCAACATTTTCTTAAGTAGGCACCCAATTCCAAAAGCTCTTCTGCGATTTTTCTTCCTTTGCTCTGAACAATGATTGACGAAATATTTTTTTAGGTAGATTTCTATAGATATATACCTATTGCGATCGTACATACTTGAATTTCGAAAAAAAATCAACAACATACTGTAAATGTCTATAAAGAAAACCGAAATGATTTTTTCGGATGTTTTATGTATGTATATATTTGAACGAAATATGTATTTATAGATATTTTATTTATGACTAATATGTAATGTTAAGTATTATACTTGTGGTCTTAGCAATGCAATAATTAATAGTCATTATTTCCTCTTGCACGCTTATAATTTAATATATAATTATCATTTATAAGCCTTCAGCTAATGAAACTCAAACAAATTTTAGTCGTTCAATCCTGATGAAGACGAACATGTCCTAGAAACGTTGATTCAATAAACAGAATGTACTTATTTAATGGCCAGTAATTATTTTTGTTGTTTTCCTAGTAATTAACTTCATTATATATATGATAAAATAGGGTTTTATTAGGGATGGAGTCATTTAATTAAATAAAATTCTTTGGATTATGCCAAGCTTTTGAAAATGCTTTATTCTCTTCGTCAGGGCCATTGACATTATGTCAATTGTCAGGGCAAACTAAATATCATTACAAATTATCTTAACCACATAATGAATTAATTTTTAAACTACTTACATTCGTGAATATAGATGAAATTAACTAAAAGCAGAAAATATTTCATAGCTATCAATTAATTATTTATAAATATCATGGTGACGGAATATCTAGAGTTGAAAGTGTCTAGATTCAAGTTTTTAAAAAGATCTTATAGGAATTATTTTTGTGTTTATAGCTATTTGAACAAGTCACACATTAAAATTGAAAACATTAAGTCAGGTTCAGTGAAAAGAAAAAAGTTGTTAGAAAAACATTTATAACAGACACAGAAACACATAATATAAATAACTATATAAATATCTGGGTATTATCGGGTATGTCGTTCAAAATGGTGACCGTTAAAACATGAAACAATTATCAAAAAAGTTCCTTAGTTATCATCAAATAGTTATTTTTGTATTAAGTGCGTAAAATGAGTGTTTTTTAATGGCACATGAGAGTGTGAAAAATTCTCTCGAATGTGCCATGAAAACACGAATTTTATACACGAAATACATTGGCGAAAGTTGAATCCTGTACACCAAGTCATTAATCTTCTTGACAATGCGATATGGTCCTTCCCAAGGTCTTAATCCTTTTCTTCGCTGTGGCTGGTACAACTAAACTGCATCGCCTTCGTTGAAATAATTTAACGGCTGCCTTTTGGACCACTCTAAGTCGCTCCTGTAGGTCAGCTACATAATGTGGAAGAGACACTTCTTCATGATCATCGGCTGATGGTCTGCCAAACATCAGACCTACGGGGAGCTTCATTTCTTTTCCAGACAACAGCATCGATGGTGTATAGCCAGTGGATTCATGCTGGGAGCTTCTGTAGGCCAGAAGAAAGGGATGTACCAGTTTATCCCAGTTACGTTGATGCTCATCCACATATTGAAAGGTATTGATTGATGGTCCTATTGTGCCTCTCGACCATTCCATCTGACTGTGGATGAAGTGGGGTTGTTCTTGTTTTTCTGATCCACAGCAACCTCATTAATTGCTTACAGACTTCGGATCCAAAGTTTCTGCCTTGATCAGTATGCAGCTCCAAAGGCATTCCGTGTCTGGATATCCAGCTTTCCAGTAGGGCTTCGGCCACTGTAACTGTTTCCTGATTCGGCATCGGCACTACTTCTGGCCACTTCGAGAAGTACTCCATGGCAACCATGATGTACTGTTTCCCGAGTCTGTCGTAGGTAATGGTCCCGCAATGTCCACCGCAATTATTTCCCAAGGTTCACCTGACAGATACTGCTTCATTTTCCCTCGGGATCGTGTCTTCGGACCCTTTTTAGAAGCACAGAGGTCACATCTTCTGCACTATTCTTCCACATCTCTTCGAAACTTGATCCAATAATACCGCTGATTTGTTCTCTTCTAAAGTTATATCTGGTGATTTCCTCGGTAATTTCCGTTTCTTTATTATTTCTAATCTGCAATTGTTGGATATGTGCAACATCCTTGGCTGTTTCTCTTTGTTCCTGCCTTTGACAGAATTTACAGGAACTGCCACAAAGTCTTCGTGACAAGCTGTCAGCGTTGGCGTGACTTCTTCCTTTTCGGTGTTTAATTTGAATGTCGTAACTCTGCAGTTTCTTCAATCAACGCTCTATCCGTCCCTCCAGATTTTTAAAATTCAGCAACCACTGTAATGCAGTGGGGTCTGTTCTAACTAAGAATTTCCGTTCATAGAGAAAACTGTGGTTATGATCTATGGATCGTACAACCGCTAGCAGCTCCATTCGGGTCACACAGTAATTTCGCTCTGCTTTTCCCAACGTTTTGCTGAAATATCCAATTAATGCTTCATCATTTTGTATATGGGAAAGAGAGGCTCCTATTCCACTTTGTAAAGCGTCGGTATCTAACACGAACAATCCTTCGACCAAGGGATATGCAAGAACAGGAGCACTGGTCAAACGGCTTTCAGCTCCAGCAACGACTGTTGACATTCTGGAGACCAATCAAAGTGGGAGTACTTTTCGGATAATTGATGTAGTGGCTTCGCAATCTTCCCAAAATCTTTTACAAATCGGCGATAGTAACTGCTGAGTCCCAAAAAGCTTCTAACTTCGTGCTTGTTCTTTGGTCTGGGCCAATCTCGCACTGTCTGGGCTTTTTCTGGATCGGTCTCAATTCCTTTCGATTATACGACTTGTCCGAAAAAGTTGACTTTTCCTGAAATAGAACGCATTTCTTTGGATTCAGCCGGAGATTAGCTATTCGGATCCTGGCGAAAACTTTCTTCAAATTTGATTGATGTTCGTCGAAATCTTTGCCAATCCCATTACGTCATCCAAGTATACCAGGCATGTCTCCCAAGTCAGTCCTCACAGAACTAATACCACTAGCCTTTCTAAAGTGGCAGGGGCATTCCATAATTCAAAAGTTATGACATTGAATTGATACAGGCCGTTTCCAGCTGTAAAGGCTGTTTCCTCTTTATCTTCTTTGTTTAGCTCTACCTGCCAATATCCACTTTTCAGGTACAGAGTTGAGAACCACCTGGATCCGGCTAAGGTTTTCAAGGTATCGTTAATTTGGGGTAATGGGTAGCTGTCCTTCTTCGTAACATCATTTAACCCACTGTACTTCTTGTTTTATGGTCTCGACTTATTGATGGACATTTCGGAACAATCATGCAATCTGCTCGAAATCTCTCTGTCGTAGTTATATTCTTGTCTTCTCAAAAAATCGGAGAGTTTTTCTTTTCTTCTCGCAGCCTTCGCTCCTCCTCTTCTCTCTTTTCTTGTTGTCTTCGTTCCTCTTTCTCTTGTTTTTCTCGCATCCTTCGCTTCTCCTCTTCATTATTTTCTTGTTGTCGTTGTCGGAAGACCTCTTGTTTCCTTTCTTGTTGTCGTGGTTCCTCTTCCTCTTGTTTTTCTCGCAGCCTTCGCTCCTCCTCTTCTTTATTTTCTTGTTGTCGTAGTTCTTCTTCCTCTTGTTTTTCTCACAGCCTTCACTCCTCCTCTTCTTTCTTTTCTTGTTGTCTTAGTTCTTTTTGTCTGCTTTCGGATATTCACCATAGACAAAAGCCTCTTACTCACTTATTCCTCTTCTGACACCAAATTGTTGTGTAAGCGGGTTCGCAGATAAGTGAGACTAAGTTTTGTATATTAAATAAACTTTATTAACACCCGAAAGTAGAATAATAAAAATTACAACTTCACTTTACTATTAAATATTCTTACTAGCTTACTCTGAGTCTTCTATTAAACTGTCTTATTGCACACTGTCTTTACACTCTCTGTCCTTGCCGACAATTATCCCAAATATATACCCGAAAAAGACTCTCCAGATCTTTCCAGACGCCTCTGGTCTTTGTTCACTCCAGCCGCCACTGGACTTTTCTCGAAATCCTTTCTCGGCATCCTATAGTGAGCAAAGGCGCCACAGTCTTTGTGAGCGGCCGCTCTCCAGATTCCCATCACTCGCGCATAAGCATCGAATGGACACTTTGTGGCCCAGTACCGCCCGCTGTACCCCTTGCGCGTGACATTATGTTCTCTATTATTATTCCACAATTTGGAAGGAGCGATATAGGTCTATATTTTTTTTCATCTTCCATGTCTATTTTTGTGTATTGCTTTGATATCTGCGCATTCTTTAAGACCTTAAGACGTCATATTATAACCTCTACCAACTTACTTTTAAATGTAACCTTTTGCATTCGTTTTTTGTATCTATCTCGTTTTTCTATTTTAGCTGATGATGACCTGAAGGGTCGAAACAAGTACTAACCCCTTTTTAATTTAATATTAAATAACCTTTTGTGGAAGTTCGAGTTTGATTTTTCTCCAATTTGATTAGTTTACACTAGGGATGCGCCGAAGCGTCGTTTCGGCTTCGGTATTCGGCCGCTTCGGCCATTTTTTCTATGATTCGGTTTTGGCCGAAGCAGTAGTTTGATTCGGCCGAAGCGACGCGATAAAATTTTATTGTCAAGACATGTTAAATCGCGCCGTAAGTGTTTTTGGGGTTATATTATTATTTTTATTTCACGTTTTAAACGCGATCGCGTAGCATGTTAAGCGGTTTCGACGTAAAAATGAATAAAAAGTGGAGTGATATTTGGAAATATTATTTATTATCTGAAGATAATAATAAATATTCAAAGTGCAATATATGTAAATGTCAGATTTCTCGAGGTGATCTTGGTAAAAATGGCGCAACAACATCTGTGATCAGTCATTTATAAAGAAAACATGTAAAAATATAAAGAATTCCAACGGGAAAATTTAGACAATACATATTATTAATTATTATTGAGAAGTAGAAATTGGTTTTGTTTTTGTTTACTTATGTGTTCTGTTAACTGGTGCAATATTTTGCAGATTATTACACTAGTTTTTTATTTGTGTTCCTATTAATTAATTTTTTTGAAATTTTACGTAAAAAAACGAAAAAAACACTAAAAATTAAATTGGTTCAAAACGTGTGCGTTTTAGTGCTCTGTGACGTCACAGTTCCCGCTCATCTGGCGTTGGCAGATCTTGTGCAATATGTCGGTAATCATTGTGACAGTGACAATTAGTTGTCACCACGTTGTGAGATAAATTTTATATCTGGTGGTTATGGTGGATGCATATCAGAAAATTTGCAAAGCAAGAAACTTTTCTAAAGTGTTGCGCACCCGAACAAAAAATCTAATGCATGCAACCACCCTAAAGGTGTTTTTTTATTTGTTTATAAACACACTTATTATTATTTGTGATTCGGCCGAAGCTTCGGCCGAATCAAAATTAGAAACGATTCGGTATTCGGCCGAATCGAAAAAAAGGCGCTTCGGCGCATCCCTAGTTTACACCTTCCACTTTGATCTATGGATCTCCATTCATATTTACCTTAAGAAAAACCCAGTTGCAAATTGATGATATGCGACAGAGGATCAGTGATAAATTTAGCAATATCTTTTAAGCACTTTAATTGGGATATTATGTCGTCTCCATCTGTTTTTTTTAGTTATTTATGAATTTTACATTGTACATTTTTTTCGTTTCTGTTATGACTTTCTTGAGGATTTTACAGTATATTTTTATGTATCAGTATTCTTAATAGGGTCATACACTATATTATACTTTTATTTTAATATATGCTTAATTGTTAGAAGTTATAGAAAATAATGTTTGAGCAATTTATTTATCTATAATGTGAAATGTTAGTTATTTCAAAAATGATTGAATACACATCTGAACATATTTCATTTTAGATTTTTTTTAGGGAACTAGATAGATTTATCTTTATAAATCAATAACAATTGTTACAATTACATAAATAGCTTGACTTCAAAATATATAAAGAATTTATTTCCAAACAAATTCACCACTAATACAAGTTGAGTTTAGTAGTTATAAGAACTCTTATAGTCTGATCGAAAGCTGAACATACTGAGAGGCCTAATTTATCGACACACCAATCAAAGGATGTTATCGGTTGATCCGAAAGAGTACAGTTTTGTAACAACGACAATTCACCAGCTATTCCATAGGAGATGCCATCTGAGTCCTTGTCTACTCTCTTTGCAGGGTAATTACTAGAAAGAAACTATCCTTAACCAAATTTTCCCACATGTATACATAAATTGTCTACCAAAAACAGTGATGAGATAAAACTATTTACCAATTTTATAAACTCCTGAATAAAATGAACTGACATTTTTTTTAAACAATCATAGACAATGTTAATAAACTTAGCTTTGGACCTCTGATATTCCCAGCTCATTTTGTTTTGTTTCCATTTAGTAATTAAGGATAAGCAGTGTTCGTCCACAATCAATCTAAAATTTTATGTTTTGTAAAGTTTGAAAGTAAAAAAATGGACTATGGAAGAAATTTATCAGGAAAGAGTTGGTATGAGGTCTATAAATGCGAATTATTACCAGAAAAACATTGTTGATTTCTACCTCCTATTAAAAATTATGTCTATCCTGTCTGTCTGTCTCATTTTGCTGTGAACTGTGGTCGAGTTCGTGTACTTGTCTCCGTGCGTTGAGTTTCAATAACTTTCGATAAATATTGTGAAATGACTGCGTGTTGTTCAGATGAAGATTGTTAATTAACCTATAATGATATCAGATATAAACTAAGTATAATCAGAAAATAGGCAAATCTAAAAATTGTTATTATTTCTATTGCATAAATATACGACGTCTCTTGTAGGTTCCATTGCTTCAGGTTGAGTCTGGTATTATTGATGTACATCAATTTAGCGAAACAACTTTGAAAAATGACAATGCCATTAGGTCGGAAATTTGCTGTTAATTAGTTGTGGAAAAATAATTTTCACGCTCTTTTTATACTAGAAAATGGACGTCAAGTTTGCGAAGCAACTTTATTAATAATGAAAATATCAAAAAACTAATCAATTATTTATTAAAGTTTAATGAAGTGACGTGTTAATTTTGCGCAGTATTTTATTTTTATAACTGCTACTCCTCTTTTCTCGCAATAATCTCACTTTTAAAAGTAATAAAAGTTGTTTTTTCCTGATTTTTTTATACGCCTTTGTACCTACAAAAATAGGTTTAGAGGAAAATTGGTTTTGTAGTTTGATTCTTAAGGGTAATTTAGCTTTTAAAATTACATTGAAAATAACATAAGAAATAAAAAATGGCAAATGTTAATTGCAAATTATTTTGTAAACTCTATTATATGAGCTTATAGAGGTACAAATAAGTAGGTATGCGACAACGTTAAGAAGCTGTAGAATAAACTAGTTACCAGGGAGATACTGTTTTTGGTGATTTTATTTAATATTTCATACAATTAGGTCCATTAAGCTAGCACAACAAAAGTGGCATACATCAATAAAATTAGTGTACTAAATTCAAGTATATTTAGTGCTAATTTAGTACGCAAAAATAAAATTTATAACTTCAATTTTTGAAATTACGGGCAATACCGCTAGCTTAATATTAAGTGAGCACACTTAGACTGAATATGATCGAATTTGAGAAAATCTGCTCTAAATAATTTAGTGCTAATTTAATACACTTAGAAAAAAATTATAAATCTTCATTTTTGAAATGTATTGGCAAGTGTGCTAGCTTAATATTAAGTCAGCACACTTAAATGAAATATGGAGAAAATCCAAAACTATTCGTTAGGAATAATTTAGTGCTAATTTAGTACACAAGAATAACAATTATAACTTTTATTTTAAAGAAATTATGAGCAAGTTTGTTTGTCATTTAGCTATTCTGTTATGTGTTGAAAGACACTATACATCGCCTGTGACCATTTCAGTATGAAGAGGGAATTCCATAGCCAAGGAGGTATCTTTTCTCATTAGGTTGCGTAAACAACATTTTATTTATGATAGAACATAGAACTTCTGTTTTGTTACTAAAAGGAAGTGAATTTTGAAGAAAAAGCAAAAAGAAATTATGATTTTTTGCTGTTCATGGTTATTACTTACTGTTTAGAGAAATAAAAGTCTTTAAAGTAAAAATTATAGAGATTCATATAAAGAGGCCCTGAGCTTCTAGCTTTTTTTAGTTAGACATATATCTATGGACTTTAAAGTTGATAATTATTGAATAAGATTTGTTATACTTATTTTATGTTGGTTGTGAAAATCAATATTGTGTTTCAATAATTAATAATTTTATCCAGTTTATTGAATATGATATCAAACAGAAGAAACTTCCTCGAAAATCTAATTCAATGCTGGTTCCCCACCTCTTGTTATATCTAAATATATGACTGTCATTCTTCACTCTTCTGACAAAACAAATATGATTGTCACTATATGGCCTTCAAAGCTAGATTTTGCCCAATATTTTTATATGTAACACACAGATGCTTATATAATGTAAAAGTCTAAGAGTCTTTCTATTATTTTGTCAACTTTTTTACATTTCACAGGTGATATTCTAAATAAATTATTGAGACTCAGATACTGAATATATGGTACTATTTAAGTACCTATTTGATTTTTATTTAAATATCTGTAACTATTTAGCAAAAACTTTAATATATCTCTATTACTACACATAAGTGTTCTTATTACGACTTGTATTGACCCCCTATATTATTAATTTGGCAACAAAGAAATAAACCTTATAAATAAAATTAGAATTTTTTTAAGCCGATTGTTCCGATTATTCCTGCCAAAGAAAAATTAAAATTTCTAAGCTGTCAACCGCTGTTTATAAATTACGATTAACCTAGGATAACCTATAAGAAGTTTAGCAGTATCAGTAAACTGGACTATACCTTCCACACTTACTTTCATTAGAAGGTTAGAGAAATTTTCAGATCTGACAATAAGGAAAATTTAAACAAATTTCACTTAGGGGCTTAATAGACTATATAATATTACGATTGATAAGACTAAATTTTATATGTTATAACTGTCCTTATTGAACTATCTCTATGATGCTACTTATACATTTATTTTAAATGTTATATATTTTCCTAAATAATATCAGTATGTATGACAAATAAAATGTTGTTTACGCAACCTAATGAGAAGAGATACCTCCATCTATCTCTCACTAGCTACATCTTCATTCCATGGATATGGAATTCTCAGGTCACAGGCGATGTATAGTGTCTGTCGAGACATCACAGAAAAGCCGAATGACAAACAAACGGGCTCATAATTTCTTTAAAATAAGAGTTACAATTGTTATTCTTGTGTACTAAATTAGCACTAAATTATTCCTAACGTATAGTTTTGGATTTTCACTATATTTCATTTAAGTGTGCTGACTTAAGCTAGCACACTTGCCTATAAATTTCAAAAATGAAGAGTTATAATTTTTTTTCAAGTGTATTAAATTAGCACTAAATTATTTAAAGTAGATTATCTCAAATTCGATCATATTCAGTTTAAGTGTGCTCACTTAATATTAAGCTAGCAGTATTGCCCGTAATTTAAAAAATTGGAGTTATAAATTTTATTTTTGCGTACTAAATTAGCCCTAAATATACTTGAATTTAGTACACTAATTTTATTGATGTGTGCCACTTTTGTTGTACTAGCTTAATAGACCTCATACAATTCCAGTTGAGTTTTAACATTTTTTATTTCCCATTAAACTGCTACTTATAGGCATTTAATTTAATATGGAAAATACAGCTATCTAGAATGCTCTTATAAGAATTTTAAATAATCGAGAAAAACATACTCTTAAGATTAAGCCATTAAAATATCTGCTGCTGAAATTTTAGTTTACAGAGAGAACATAGCTTTCATTAATAATAATTTTGTCGAGATCTAACATGTTCAGAAGTTATGAAGCTCTAAAACTGGCAAATATTTTAATGCCTCACTTGTTTGATGAAAAGTGTATATTTTTAACCACTTACTATTTCCAAAGACACAAACTCCCTGATCCACCTGTTGTCATAAATATTTCCCTATTTTGTGGCAAATGTTTCACTGTCCAGACAGTGGAATCATGTGCCTTTTCAGATACATGAGCATAGCCTTTTTTCGGATGCTGAGTCCTGACATCAAAGCAGAAAATCTTGGATTCCAATGTTGTGGCTACCAATTTATTCATAGGAATATTTTTTCTGTCAAACTGTAGTCCAACAATCTGTATGAGATGACATTAACATGAGTTAGTCAACTTTTTTTTAAAGTTTGTTGATACGATATTTTATACACCCCTTAAAATGAGGGTATGTAAAAATTTAATAAACTAAAAGCCTTCTATCAAACAGGTAAGGCTTTCAATCAGTCTAATAATTCAATTGCATGAAATATCCATTGCATATATCTTAGCAAAAATAATGTTAGACCAATTCAAAAATTATTCTATTATCTAATCAAGATAATTGGCATAATTCAATAACCACTCTTTTTAGATGCAGGCCTCTCAGTCAGATAAATGTTTACCCTTTATTTCCCTCACGTATATTCGCTTATCCTATCAAACCTCTCTGTTTTCAAATGGATAAACTTACTCCATTCTTCAAACACTTTGACCATCTTTCTGACATATTCTTCAAATCGTATAACTTTAAATCACCATTATCATATCCAGCAGCGATCACTCTATTCTCATTATTATATGAATCGCCAAAGGCTACTACCCAACAGTCTCGAGCTGCTGATTCTTCTGCTGGAACAAATTTGGCAACGGGGTCATCTTTTTGTCTAACGTCCCACAACAAAACAGATCCTGTTACACAAAAATAAACTGTAATGATATTTTGATTGATTCGTTTTCTTATTCTACAAACCATCTCTTGAACCAGTGACAATTTCAGGTGCTCCACATCCAGAATTAGTACCAGAAACACCATCAATGGAATTTATGACAGCCTTGTGAACAGTAGTTTTATACACTGGCATTAGAGTGTCTTCCAAGTCCCTTGAAAATTTAATAATAATGCAGGAGCATGTTTAAGGAACAGTAGCATATTTTTAGCTTCTGACAAATCACTCATAAAAAAGTCGAATACATACCAAACTTGTAATCTCCCAGAAAAATCTCCGGTGGCTAAATGTCTATTTCTCAAATTTGACGCATCAAATGTGCAACATTTGAAGTGATCCTTCTTGCAAAATTCACTATTTTTTTCAACACCATCTCCTGTCAAAGAATATATTTCTACAATACCTGCTCCATTGGATTTGCCGCCTATTGAAACAAATTTTGCAGAACATGGTATCCATTTTACATCGTGAATGGCATAATCCAGTGATTTCTGGTTGTGACAAATTATTTGTGGTTTTTGTAGGGCTTCCATTTTGCCGTACAATCCGTAGAGTAAATACTCATGTATGAAATAACAGCAACCTTATGAGTAACTATGGTGATAAATATTTTGTTGTCATAGCAAAAGCTCTCGAAGAAACGGAAATTTATTAATTTTCAACCGTAAGATCAAAAGATTTCATAGCCATCAGTCTTTCCTGTTTGTGGTAAATTTTATCTAAATTCACGAATTTTGCCCCGACGAAGAGAATAAACATTCTCGAAAGCTTGGCATAATCCAAAGAATTTTATTTATTAAATGACTGCATCCCCAACAAAAATCTATATATATATATATATATATATATATATATATATATATATATATATATACATACATATATATATATATATATGTATGTATATATATATATATATATATATATATATATATATATATATATATATATATATATATATATATATGGTCATTATATTTCCCAACTTTGCCCCAATTCAAACATCTTCGTAGCTCGTATGGTATACGAGATCCCAATGGTGAGCATCGAATCTGAATAATAATAATTCATTTATTTCACATGTTTCAATCTAAAATGATCATGAAAATGAAATTAGTCATAGAAGGAAAAGAAAAGGTACACAAATATATACCTACCTACATTTATGACAAATAGTTTCTAATTTTCTATCCAAATGCCAAAGCAATTTGTTTTTTCATTAGGTATGCTCTAAATATTCAGAAATGCAGTACGGATCTAAATTTAGCAATAATGATCTGACTTTTTTAAATAATCTTTCGTTATTTATGACTTTTATTGTTTGAGATAACTTGTTGAAAGCTGATATGCTCGAGTAAAGGCAGAGAACACTATCTCAGTAAAGGCATCCTTTCTCAGACTGTGTTAATCGATGCTTTGAAAAATTGTAGTCAAATTTTCCATCACTTTGTGTTTTTAGACCGCTGATGCAACTTTCATTTTTGAACAAGAATATGATGATTTCATATAAATAAAGCCCTGTCAATGTAAGCATGTTATTTTCTCGAAAGTGGTTTCTGCATGATTCGTGTTCGTTTTTGTATTATGTACAAGTCGTTTGCTTCCCATCTGTTTCCCCAGAAAATTATTCCAAATCTGACAACTGACTGGAACTTTGAGAAATACACGTTTTCCATAGTGTTTAAGTCGGAGTCCTTACTCCGAAACCTTTTTCAGCACTCGCAAGGTATATAGAGTGGAGTTCAACTTTTTAGTCAAATTTTCAATATGCAAGATCCATTGAATATTTTCATCTATAGTTAGTCCTAAGAAGACTCTACTGTTTTCAAAGTTTTATTTGTAAATTGGATCTATCTGGGTGTATTTATATTGGATTTAATAGTTTTGAACATAATTGCATTTGTTTTTGTAGTGTTGATGATGATATTATTATTTTTAAACCAGAGTCTGCGCAAGTTGTTCTTAATTTTTTTCATGTATCAGAAGATTAAAATCGTCCTCAAAGTTCACTAGATTGCATTTTAGGTTTTCCGTAATCGTCTCCAAGTCATTTACAAATATCAAAATTAACAGTGGGCCGACGATCCCCCCTTGACTGATTCCTATTTCCGATACGTAGGCTAGTTCTGAAAAACTGAATAATCCGGTATATAGGTACATAGTGGTCTTGTATATAAATTTTTGTTGTCTAATAGCTGTAATGTAAAGTAACTACATATAGGGTGCGGTCGAGAACACACTTCGTTTACTGACAGCAAAAAATTGGTGGTCTAAAATTCACTGACGCAAGTTTTGTTTGCTATTAGATGCGATACTGCGCATGCGTTAACTTTACTGTAAATGCTAAGTTTGCTTTTCCCGTGGCGTGGAGGTGGTGTAAACAAGTGCAATGAGAGCAGAAGCAGAGAACACTACCTCCAAAGTAGAAGACGTCATATTCTTGTTTATGCTAACTTATTTACTCTGTGGTCTATGTATAGATCATCTATCCAATAAAACTATTGTTGGATGAAAGTACCGGGACAAATAAGGCTTTTCCACCTGACGTCAGCGCCATTTGAACTACTGTCAAAATCAGCTGTTCTGGAGGGCAACAAATCGCAAGTTTGAATTTTAAGATTGTCCTTTTTACTTTATTTTAGTTGTTTTTATACAGCTTCAAAACACTCAGGTTAATTATAAGGTATTTTAACACTAATTGAATTGATTTAGAGTGATTATATGTTTGAGAAAACTAGAGTTTGTAATTAATTATTTTAAAAGCTGGTACTCACCGAAGTTTGAATCCCTTAAATAACATTATTTTTATGTTCATTTGCCACATTTTTGTGGAGTTGTGCAAACAACAGTACACGAAACCGATGATAAAAATGTATTTGTACAATCGGAAAAAGGCACTAGAGGTAGATTAATTCAACAACGTGCTGCTCGTCGGCAATCCTGGATACAGGCCTTATAGGTATAGAGACGATTTAACAGAAAGCAAAATCAAATGGCAAAGAATTTTTAGTGACCATTTTATTTCAGGTAAATTTATCTTATTATTTTTCTAATGAATGCATTTTTTATTACATACATAATGTGTTTTATGTATTTCAATCAATTTAAATAAACGTAGTTATTACAATTACTTATATAAATAGCCGTGTAATTTGTTTTCACCAAATATATCTCCAGAAAAGCCAGCAAATTTTGAAAACAAGATCTCGGATTACATCCCATCAGTACATACGGGTTTCACCCGATCCAAATTAAAAACAACCCCTAAAGTAGCGAGAGAGAGATATACTAGGGCAAAAGAACGTTTAAGAAAGAAGAACATAGTTCTAAGATTCCATTTATATTATATTTATTTTTCATTATACAAAATATATAAGAATACATCGAAACAATATAATTTTATTTTTATTTGTATATAATCAATTGGTGGTGGGGTAGTTAGCTTTACAGCTTAATTAGCTTTTAAACATGCTATGTAATGGTAATTTAGTACCTCCATATTTTCATCTGAAAAAAATATCTGGTGGCAGTCAATTTGTGAGAAAAATTGCTGCTCGAAAATATCCACTAATTCGTTAACATATTATAATGTTCATATGTTTATATATAATCGATCGGCATCATGTTCGTTGTTGCATCGAAGTCTGTATTCTTCCTTCAGTCCTTCAAAATATCTACTTACATTGGACATCTGAAATAGAAACATTTTTTGAAGTATTTTCATCTTACTATATATACTTTTGTTGTATTTTATCAATAAAACAAAAAATAATCTGTGTTTTATTATAAATAGAATTCATATTGCCATTTTAAATGATTATTATGTCTGTAGAGGTCTTTCAAAATAAAAACATATCAAATTATATGTCCTGAAATAACATACTTAATCTTAATTATTTCTACTTAAATTTTAAATGCTTACCTTCAGGATTACTTGAATTAAGAATTTTATGGTTTTGTTGTAAATATATAGCAGTAAAATCTTCAAAATTTTCGTGAAAACTAACGAAACTTACAATGGTGTCTTATGGCAAAGTGGCTTTGTTGACCTCCAGAGCAGCTGTTTGCGGCCATATTTGTGACGTCGGTGGAAAAGCTCTATTATTAAATAAAAGTGACAAGAGAGGAATTTGATAGAGCTCATAATGTTAAAATTGATTTTTTACGGTTGGTTATGGCGTTGAAAATTCAATGCCAACGGTAGTACCTTAATATAAATAACCAGTTCAATTTCCCTGTAACTAACAGTTTCATTGTTATTTATATCTTCAATAATTTCAGCCATCGTTCCTTCATTCACGGATTGCGATTGACAGCTTGTCAGTCGGAAACAAATGCTGCTAACAACTAAATTTGATAAAAAACCGCTTGGTGTGTTTACTTCACTTTTATTCCTACAATTGTTTACAACGTGTTCTCAACCGCACCCATAATATTGACGTTTTTTATTCATTTATGTATCTTGTGTGCATTTCAATGTGAAAATAAAGGAATATTATTATTAAACGGGTTTTCAGAGTCCTCATTGGGAAACCATGATAAACTGACTCCCACCTTCGTAGGTATACTTTCAATTTAAAAATCGATATGGGTGTCGTTATTGGGTTTTTTGTTGCGTAATTTGTAGAGGGTTCTGCTGATTTTCGAATGCGTTTACTAGTTTTAAAATAAACTGTTCCGAAGACCGAAGATATTGAAATGAATACAGAATGTTCAGCTTTACTCAAAGTTAAAACTCTTAAGTACCGGATAATCTGACGCAAGCCTGATTCACTTTTGACCGGTTTCCAGAACCCTAACGTTTATCGTAACTATGCCCGCAATGAAAAACAGTAAAATTTGATTTTTATTTTAGATAAAAAAGTTTATATCTTATAATACTTGAGAAATTATATATATATATATATATATATATATATATATATATATATATATATAAAATGAATTGTAAATTCTTGACTGTCTAATTAATGATGAATTTTTAATGATTGGGGTTGCAGTCAAAATGCCAATATAATTAAAACTCTTTAATCAATGTCGAGCTTTCGGTAACGCTTGTTACCTTCATCGGGACAAACTAGAATAACGAACAAATTAATTATAACAAAAAATATTAATAATATGAACTACTTACAATCGTGAGATTAATGAAATTTACCAGCTACAAACATTTGTTATTATGCATTTAACTTTATGATTGAACTTTTATGTTTCATAATTAAAAGTTACTATGGAATTACGCATACTAAGATCAATCTATGTATGTAGCTAATAAAAATGGAACACACTTCAGAAGTTAATCACAGGATATATCATTTAAAAAATGGATATAATATAAAAATATGGCATTATCTTGTATAATATGAAACAATATATTAATTTAGAGAAACATCAGATGGCACACTATGATAATTATCATTATATAATTTTAAAATATATGAGTAAATGGAACTAAGTCCATTTATATCCGAACGTTTATTCATAACATTTGTTTCTTTTTGAATATGAATCATTTCTAAGAAACTTCGTTTAAAAATGTTCTTTTCAGAACATAGAACAATTGAGTTTTCAAAATCTATAGTGTGCTTTTTGTTTATGGCATGTGCCTTGACCGAACATGAAAAGCACACTATAGATTTTGAAAACTCAATTGTTCTATGTTCTGAAAAGAACATTTTTAAACGAAGTTTCTTAGAAATGATTCATATTCAAAAAGAAACAAATGTTATGAATAAACGTTCGGATATAAATGGACTTAGTTCCATTTACTCATATATTTTAAAATTATATAATGATAATTATCATAGTGTGCCATCTGATGTTTCTCTAAATTAATATATTGTTTCATATTATACAAGATAATGCCATATTTTTATATTATATCCATTTTTTAAATGATATATCCTGTGATTAACTTCTGAAGTGTGTTCCATTTTTATTAGCTACATACATAGATTGATCTTAGTATGCGTAATTCCATAGTAACTTTTAATTATGAAACATAAAAGTTCAATCATAAAGTTAAATGCATAATAACAAATGTTTGTAGCTGGTAAATTTCATTAATCTCACGATTGTAAGTAGTTCCTATTATTAATATTTTTTGTTATAATTAATTTGTTCGTTATTCTAGTTTGTCCCGATGAAGGTAACAAGCGTAACCGAAAGCTCGACATTGATTAAAGATTTTTAATTATATTGGCAGTTTGACTGCAACCCCAATCATTAAAAATTCATTATATATATATATATATATATATATATATATATATATATATATATATATATATATATATATATATATACATACATATCTTTATATATATAAATCTTCTGTGCGTGTGTATGTGACTAAACTCCTCCTAAACGGCCAATTTTAATGATTTTTTTTGTGAATATTCAAGGGGATTCGAGAATGGTTTAGATTCACAATTGGATCTGATAGATGGTGCCGTTGTCGGTATGTCAAACGGCTGGGCCGATTGGGATGAAATTTTCTAATTATATTCCAATGGGTCCCTGGATGATTTAAAAACACAATTGAACCCGGTAGGTGGCGCTGCAGACAGCATATCTCGCCAAAACAATCGCGGGACCAGCATCCGATAAAAAAAGTGCCATTGATGCTCAAATCAGGTGTTTAGGAATTTAGGAATAATGTTGCTCCCGATTCAGTATTGTGCGTTTATCGGATAGCGGTGGATGAGATTTATTTTCTAGAAACTTGCTCGTTGTCAGGAAAAATTATTAAATAAAGGGTGAGTTTGGTTTCTCACGGGCATTACTGCTTGGTTTCGTATGAATGTTAGTTTGCTGTGATATTGATATAAGTGAGTTTGGTTACTCACGGGCATTACTGCTTGGTTTTATATGAATGTTAGTTTGCTGTGATATTGATTTCTCACGGGCATTAATGCTTGTTTTTTATGAATGTTAGTTTGCTATGATTTTGATAAGTGAGTTTGGTTACTCACGGGCATTACTGCTTTGTTTTGTATGAATGTTAGTTGTCTTTGTTGCGGATAAGGACCTATTTTAACAATATTTTTATGAAAACGTAAGATTACATAGCCACTACCTGACTTGACTTATCGACTATGTCGCCTTGTGGCCATCCCTTTGTCTGGGACAGACGCCTTGTGGCCTTAGCCTATTACTTACGTACAACCTATATTTTTGCCTGTCGCCTTCCCTTTTTCTGGGACAGACGCCTTGTGGCCTGGCTGTTTGACTAATTGACAACAATTTTTGCCTGAAGTATGGTGGCTTATTATATTGAAATTGTGGAACTGTCTTTGGCTTGGCCTTTGATTACTGCTGCGTTCAGACGAATTATTTGTGTACTTTGATTACTTTGATTATTTTATGAATGCTCATGTGCGTTATTATTTTTCTATTTAGATTGGTTTTTACCCCGACAGAATTGGGTACTTGACTAATTTTTTGAACAATTTTTATTTTGTAGTTAGACATTCAATTAAACCAAAAAAAATACAAAAAAATTACGAGTCTATTTTGAAAATAAAACAAATATATTCAAAAATTGTTTTTAAATTTCCCGCTTGAATTCTAAAAACGGCTGCAACGTCACAATCTCCTTTAGTTAGTTTCCCACAGTATTAAAGAAAGGAGGAATAGAGTAGAGAACACTATCTGACCACAGAGAAGATACAATATTGTATGTTCTCTCTAAGGAGGATTTGTTCATTGACTTGATTACTACGTCACTATCTTGGTCGATTTTGATAGGCGTTCGCAGTCACGTGATAATGGTTTGAAATTACAACTATTTAAACTGAACATATTTTAAATTCCAGGTGAAATTTATCCTGCATAATTCGGTTTTTCTTGTGTTTGACAGCATACCACAAAGAATAAATTTTTAATCGCTTACGCGAATGTTACAAGTCTCTCTCAATTTTAAATTTTGAAGCAAAGAATTATTTTTAGCCATTCCTTATACCTTGCACTCGCACCTTAATTTCCATTAATGTCAAGTACCCAATTACTTGTCGCGGAGAAAGTGAATCGCTTAGAGTGACACCTGTGTTTTTTGAGGTGAGTGACATGTTATTTACCACTTTTCCTATTGTCGGAACGGAAAATTAGTCTTACAATATATATATATATATATATATGTTATTTTAAATAGAACACCCTGTATTTTATTTCATATTTTGATTAAGAATGTCTTTGCAAATACGTTTTATCTAAAACTTTTTTCTATGTAATGAACAGTTTTATAAATAAACTTGTTTTTTTTAGAAAAACATAATTATGCAGAAGGTCAAATGAAGAGCTGTCATGTGATTATCTCTCAGTATTTCAACAAATTTTTGAATGATACAGATTAACTTTAGTATGGACTTTCTTCCAGCACTTTTCATTACTAAGTATGCTGTAGCACTAGAAGAATTTCGAAGTACAATAACTTTGTTTTTTCAAATGAAATGCTATATTTTTCAATATTTCAAAAGAAACACGATTAATGTCTAAGTCGTTTCATATATCATGTTTCTATAAACAAATTCAGCCATTCTCTTGTTTTAAATTTTTTCAAGAAACTACGAAATTATCACTTTTCTAAATTCTATTATACTAAGATTGACTTTTCTGTCAGCTGTCAGTGACAAACTTTATAATTGTTTTTTCTCTGAACTTCGATATAGTACATATTCTGACTGCAACATTAAATGGAGTAATTATGTGTAGTCATCGTTCATTTTGCAATTTGTATTCAAATTTATAATAACAAATTAACAAAACAACGTTATTCTAATATTTGAATAGTACATGTCTCTAGAGGATTTTCTTAATCCACTTCTATGCTATCGGGTACCGACACATTTTCTATATTATGTCCAAACTCCCATGTCCTAGAAATAATTCAGTTATCTCGTTCTGGCACTTTCATTTGAATTTGTAATACTAGAAATGGTGGTAGTGTACAGGTAGCAAGGTGATGTATAATTTTTAGTTTTCGTACGGATGATGGATGGAAGAATTAGGTAGAAAAACCTAATTTACTTATTTGGAAGTCTCTTGAATAAATTTAAAATTTCAAGAAAATAGTTTAATTCGACTATAGAAACATGATATATGAAAAGACATAAAAATAAATAGTGTTTCTTTTGAAATACTGAAAAATATAGCATTCCACTTGAAAAATTCGAAGTTCTTCAATTTCACCATTTCTTTACTGAAAAGTGCTACAGCGTACTTTGTAACGAAAAGTGCTGGAAGATAGTCCATACTAAGGTTAATCTGTATAATTCAAAAATTTATTGAAATACTGAAAGATAATCATATGACAGCTCTTCATTTGACCTGCATATTTGTTTTTCTAAAAAAACAATTTTATATCTAAAACTGTTCATTCCATAGAAAAAAGTTTCAGACAAAATGTATTTGCAGACATTCTTAATCAAAATATCAAATAAAATACAGCGTGTTCTATGTAAAATAACAGATCGACACCCTGTAACTTTTTAATGGAACATCCTGTATAGCTTATAATATTTTTAGGTTGTTGAACAGACTGCATCAATAAACTTTTGTTGCAAAAATTTTATGATATCTCTTATAGTTCTGCCAATATCGAAGAAATACAGGACTTTGGCCAACCCCGTATATATATATATATATATATATATATATATATATATATATAATAATGATAGATGCTCTACACCTTTGTGCTTTTATTTAGTTGGACACAACCACCACTAGAAGCGGATCACGTGATTTCAAGCTTGTTAGCTTTCATCAGCGCCACATAAGTGGAAGCTGTATCCAACTAGACAAAAGCTGATGGCGCTGATGAAAGCTAACAAGCTTGAAATCACGTGATCCGCTTCTAGTGGTGGTTGTGTCCAACTAAATAAAAGCACAAAGGTGTAGAGCATCTATCATTATTATATATATTATATATACTCTTTCATTTATGAAATATAGATATCATCATTTATATATATATATATATATATATATATATATATATATATATATATATATATATATATATATATATATATATATAAATATATAACCACGGTGTTTCAATCCTACCTAATAAGTAGTACCTAGTACAAGTGTTCAAACCCTAGCACAAAATAATTAATTTTTATTTTATACATTTCAACACTACCAAATACAATGTAAATGTATATTTGACGAATTTGTTCTGAATTGTTATGAAATTGTAAGATGGACATCCGAATGACCATAATGTAAAAACGAAACTATTAAAGTACGCTCTACTTATGAAGGGTCTAGGGCTAAAGCAGCTATTGTAACAAAAACAATTTAATGCGAGGTACAATTGTAGTTTTTTGTGGTCTTATACATTTTTTTCTGTTTCAGCTATCAACTGATCTATCTCTTCAATGGAAAAAACTTTTTTCTTCAAAGCTTTTCCTGGTATTGATTTATCCTAGAAAAAATAGAACGTTTTAAATGGCACTACTATCTGATACAAAATACCTACCCAAAATTGGATATATTCTGGCGATACTGCCTCCAAATATAATAAACGGTTTTCAATTTGTCTGATTCGATAATAAATATTTTTTGGAACTGGTACTGTAAGACTAAGTTGACATTCAATATTGGCCAAGCGTTCTTCAATGCCGTTCGATGGGATAAATTTAGCTAGATAGTTGGAATCCTTTTGATCTCTATTTTGATAAGAATTCAACACACGATCGACTAAAATACATTATTTTTTTTTAATTATACCAAGCAAGTTCATAAAGAAAACTCGTAGATTTATAAATACATATATCTGTATAATTTTTTTTTAAATTAGAATTGTTAAGAGCCGTATTCACATAATAAAAAAATAATATAATTCTCAATGAAGTTTGACTTTATATTTCAATTTACCTCTCAGATGACTCTTAGAATCTTTCCTTTTCTGTAAAACTGCATCAACTCTTGCACAAGTGAACTCTGATATTCTATCACCTTGGCAAAATTCTCTAATATTATTATTGTCGATATCATTTCTCTTGCGTAACATGAATTTGGTAATTCTGTCATTAAGCTCATCATTCGATGCTCTTATCTGAATAAGATGTGGCGGTACAAACGGTACATCCACTTTCTGTTCAACTTCTATCTTGCGTCTTTTAAATTTGGGATGAGGTACCACTAGAAAAGTTTTTCGTTTATGTTTTCATATCAATCAAATATATTTAACTATTAACCAATGTATTTTTTCTACCTCTATGAGCACTGTCAAGTATTACTTGATTAGTTTTATTCGTCATTAAATATCTTATGGTTATCAATATCTAATCATAATGGAACAAATAATTTATCAAACTGTATATTCTATTTCCTATTTACATAATTTCACCATAACCCGATATAAATATATTTATACTTCAATTATCAATATTGATTGGTAGACCACAAACATTCTTTGTTCTCCTTCCATTGGGACTCTGAATCAGCATATATCTCTTTCTTCCATATAGGAACAGATTTTTTCACTGTATCTATACAATATTCGGTTGCTTTTAATGCTTCAGCTCTGTGCGGAGATGATATGGCTATAACAATGCTCGCTTCTTTTATTGGGACTACTCCTAATCTAGAACAAACATAGTAATAATTCAAAATACATAGTAAACGAAAAGAGCAGTTTGATCTGTTGATAAGGAATCGCTATAAATGTTAATTGAAATGAACTTGCTACTATTTTAATATATTTTTTTTACTTTATTGAAAACCTAAATACTGTAAAAACCAACAAATATAAATATTGTTCAGTTACCTATGGAAGATGGCAATATGTTCGATTGAGTTCCATGTCGTTCGTATATCTTGGCAAATATTCTCAAGACATTTAACACCCATAGATTCATAAGCTTCATACTCTAATCTTTGCACAGATCTATTTTCAAAATTATCCCTTGTTGTACCAATGAATACTGAGATGGCTCCAGAAGAAGGTGAACTTACTAGATTTGTTATTTCTTCAACACAAAGTTTTTCTGTGGAAAACTTTAAGTGATTCATCTTGAAATTTATCCACCGCTCAATGGAGGAATTACAGCGATTTCGTCGGAAGATTTCAGCACCAACAATTTCTCAGCCTGGCAATATTCACCGTTTACAGCCAAAATAATACTGTTTTTGATTTCCTCAAGAGAATAATATTGTATGATTCTTTCAAATACTTCGCAATATTTTATGGTTCTAGGAACACTTATAATATCGTTGGATTTGCCAGTTATCTCCTTTGCTTTAGCAAAAAATAAAACTTTAACATCTACATTCATTACTTTCATTCAATGCAAATTTATCTTTGTGAATGGTTATATGTTCTAACTAATCATTGTTTTCAACAGCTTATATATAAATACGATTTTTAAAAATCTCTTATCTTCTCCTACTACCCTATAATTAATTATACAAGATAAACATACCATTTAATTATCTTATCTTAACATGGGGCCCTAGAGTAAATAGGTGTAGGTGTTGAAATAGGTTATCTGGGGGCCGGAGTATGAGTTTGGTTGGGGTAATGAGTAATGGGGTAGTGGGTGGGTAGTGCAGAGCAGAGAAAACTGGTGCAGAGTCGCAGAGTACAAAATATTAACAAATAAATAGTGCAGAGAACACAGACCACACTAAAACGCACAGAACCTCCGCATTGCCAACGTGAATTATTTAGGGGATAATGCAAATGTTACTGAAAAGGAATAACCGAATTACCGCGAAATTCAAATTATAAATTCAATAATAATATTGTTTTGGCGGGCTGCGGCTGATAGGTTGTTTGATTTTTGATGTTTTTGCCTGCTTTTTGCAATTACAATCTAAAAGGCCTTGAAAACTTTTCAATAGAACAAAATACAGCGTTATCTTTTTGCTGATACTGTGCTAACATGTTATTTTGTTGTACCTGCTAGTGATTTGTGTTGTGTTAAAATAGTTATTGAGTGATTATAATTTCTGATAGTTTTAATTGTTAATACTGTTCATATTTAAAATATCATACTTTATAAATCTCCAGGTTTAATCTGTCATTTAGTAGGTAAAGATTTATCGCAGACTAGTGCTTCTGAAACTATGGCTAATTCGGACGAGAAGAGAAGCACCTATTGTGGAAAACATTTTGCTACAATTAAAAAGGCACACCAGAAACGGTCACCAGGAAAGTGTATAGACCAAGGCGAAGAAGAATCATGTGTTATGTCCTACCCTTGCTGTGAAAGTCTTTTTTTCGGGACATACCCTAAAATAATTTGAGCAAACACATTGAAGACTATCACTAAGTAAGTTACCAAAAATTAATGTTTTCTTTTTTCTGGAAGACGCATTATGAGGTTTGGATGGAATCGGGGATTGCAAGTAATTATATATGCTGACCAGGACAAGAAACATCAATGATACGAAACAACTGGAATATCGTTGCAACAGAAGTGATACCTGAGGTAATAAAATGTATTAATCCTGCGCATAGGTATTAATGATAATATTTTAGGATATAAGAAGAATAACACCAAGAGAACAGAAAAATCGGGAGGGTGGAGGTATAATTAAGTTGCAGGGAATTTGTCATTCATTCTTGATAGTAGGATTTTTTGAAAATGGTAATTAATGCCGCCCCGTTTGTGTTTCTAACAGGTCTCTATGTGTTTGTCTATTACAGGCAACATAACAGTCACTTTACAGAAGACTCATTTTGGTTTTGGTCATGTGTATAGTACCTAATTATAAAGCTGTATGTCTCATGTATCTTATATATGTGATGTATAATACTGTAATTTTTCAACTTTTGTAAGATTCCTACAAATAGTAATCGAACTTGGTGTTTTTGTTCAAATAAATTTTATAATCTTATATTAAATGTTTGCGTTTTATTAAACTACCGATCTTAATATAAATGACCTAAAGGACAGCAGTGGATCTACGAATAGGCGATGGGGGTCTTGAGTAGTTAACAAGCATTACAAGCAGTAATGCCGGATATAATAAGTTAAATATTTTGTGAAGTTTTTAGGAGCGTCACTTTTTGTATCAAGTCAGTGAATTTATAATTTGAATTTAGCGGTACTTCGGACCTAGTGAGTTTTTCTTTCTTAGGGACTTTTGCATTATCCATCTCCCAAATAATTCACGTTGGCCATGCGGAGGCCTGGTGCACTTTGGAGGTATGTTTTCTCTGGGTGGGTGCACTTTAGTGTCGTCTCGAGAACACTACCTTTGTGTGTAGTGTGTAGCAAGGAGGATAGAAGACACATAATTAAGTAAATGGATAGAAGATAAGGAGGGAGTACTTAAGTTATAAAGTGAAGCCGCGCGGAATGTAGGCAACCCGTCAAGTATGAACGACTAGGCGCACAGTTACAAAGGGAATTTGCAAGAAAATCATCAGTTTTGCTGATGTTCTGATTTTTTGCTTGCCATAAGGAAAAAAAATCACAAAAAGTCACAGCTTTTATTGTATCATCGTTTAGAGTACCTACAATCTTATATAATACATTTTATATAAGATGCTTTTAAAATTAATTACTACATAAATCCGCAAAAAAAATAAACTCACATGATTATACAACATAAACAACACAATAATGTGCTTTAAATAAAACTAACTTATTTTAAAACTGCCTCCTAATTTCAGATATATCTATAACATTTATTGCAATAAAATGAAATCTTGTATCTAATGAGGTCAGGTGCAGCATGCATTCACGCGTATGATGTTCATACTTCGCGAGTTGCCTATACTCAAGGTGGCTTCACTGCCGCTCTTTGTACTCTAAACCATTGGCTACTTTCACACCCTTCTTTCACAGTTTACTCTATGGAGTATGGAGTATGGAGAACACAGAACCAGAGAACACTACCTCCAAATGTTCTCTGCATAGACTAAAAAGGAACACGTATTTATCTCTCTAATTGTGGAATTTACGTATTCATATTGTTTTCGTTTTCCTCGGAAATGGGAAACAGATCATCACTTCTTCTTCGTGAAGAAGAAATAGCTCAAATACAACAAGAAACTGGTTGTAAGAACATTATTAACATTAATTAATATCGTATGAATATATGCATCAAATATTCTTTGTAGTTACTCCTAATCAAATAGAACGTTTGTACTCGAGATTTACATCTTTGGATAGGGGAGATTGCGGAACATTGAGCAGAGATGATTTCTTGAGAATCCCAGAGTTAGCTATAAATCCATTGGGTGAGAGAATTGTGAACTCGTTCTTCCAGGGTGATGAATTTGCAGATAGAGTAAATTTCAGACAGTTTATGCAGGTGTTAGCGCACTTTAGACCAATAAAGAAAAATAAAGATAACAAACTCAATTCTCGAGAAGAGAAATTAAAATGTGAGTGAATTAAATATAATCGCAGTATCACCTTCTATAAAACGGCTTGTTTTAGTTGCTTTTAAAATGTACGATTTGGATAATGATGATCTGATATCCAAAGATGAACTACTTGCTATATTACACATGATGGTCGGTAACAATATTAGTGAAGAACAACTGAATAGTATTGCTGAAAGAACAATATTGGAAGCTGATGAGGATGGAGACCAAATGATTTCATTCGAAGAATTTTCAAAAGCTCTACAGAGGACGGATGTTGAACAAAAAATGAGTATTAGATTTTTGAATTAATTGTATGTATATTTCATATATGTATATATTGATAGAGAGCAATTTTGTATATTAGAGAAAGGTAAAACAGGAATAAAGGCAGTTATAGATTTTTATTTATAATTAAATATTCACAAAAATATGATTTTTCATTAGAAGTTTTATCTATTTTTGATAGCGACAATAAAAATAAAGGTTGGAAAGTTCTGGTTTCATAAATTTGAAACATTTATTGATGCTGCATTCTATCTCTAGATTTTGTTACGTACATTAACTCCATGAAATCATAATACTATATATATACTTTTTTTTGAGATACTCCCCATCAAATCAACAGTAGATATATAAAATATATAATGAATAAGTTACAAGTTATAGATTAAGCTGTTGATGAGACCGCTAATTTCTTCAAATGGTCCATAAACACTTGAAGAGATACATCGTCCGTAAGAACTGGTGCACCACCATCCTAAAATAAAATATAATTCATAGAATTTCTATTATTCAATACAAAACATTGGTATAATCAATTGAAGTATAATAAAGCTGACCATCAGAAAAGGGAAGATTCTGAACTACAAAAAGCTTAATAACCAAAAGTATAAGATAGTTAATTTAATAGAGGTAGCTAAGCAAATTACTTATAGCCTAGTTCATAATGTTAATTCTTGCTACTACCAATTAAAATACATGCTATTGATGAAAAAAGACCAACGCGGTGGTAGGGTTTCTGATTAAAATTTGAAGCTACTAGCGGTAAATGTCTGATTAATAGGAATTAAAGCGATTTTTCTTTTGTAGCGATAGCTCGTAAAATGACCGCATATGTCGCCTGCTAATTTAATAATTTTCTCAATAGCGTGGTAAGTGCTGTGCCGATACGCTGCATTGAAACTGGGTCTATCAAATTAAAATATTTTGTATACTTTTTTACTATTTGAAAAACTATGGTATATATTTTAGGATAAAGGAACATTTTTCATGAGAGGAATATTTTTCATGTCCCTGAAGTCTTGTTTTTGAGTTATTTGCCAAAAAAATATTTTTTTTCTTTCAGTCATAAATTGTTTATGAGTGGCTTTAAATCATTCGTACATTTATCTAGATTATATTACGAATCGCAGTAGCAAGAACGATTTTGAACTTGACTATTAACCCTAACTCGGATCAGTCACAATAGTTAGAGTATATTATAATAATAATGATTTAGGTATTTACCAAGAAACATACATTTTTATAACAAGGAAAGTTAAAAAATAATTAGAAAAAAATATAAGTATACCGTCACCATGAGATGATAATATAAAAAAAACAATTACCGAAACTCCTCCGCCCATAATGGCCTAATTTTTCAGGAACAACACGGCATGGAACAAAAATGTGTAAGCATTCTTTGACAAAAAAATGGCTAAATACATATTTTTATAATGATGAGACATGTATATAGGTACACAATTTTAGATCAAAAATTCATAAAATAAACATTAAACAAATACTTACACCACCATATGAGTACATGTTATTATGCGTTTGACTGGGATTCACTTTCGACAGAAGGAATCGAGCTTGAGATCCACCTTGCTCAGTATCAATATACCGAGGCATGGGGAATCTGGTTTGCAGTATTTCTTGAGCATCATCGACTGGTGCTTGAAGTAGCTGTCTAAAGTTCTCATAGCCGGGCATGTCCTGGTACTTTAGATTTCTCCACTGTGCTATTGTCTAGGCAATAAAAAATGGTTTTTGGATAAAAAAAACAATCACAAGTATAAAGCTACAAAAAAGGTTCTAAATAATCATACATAGAGTTTGGTGCACGGTCGTCAATTATTATTGGATATATATACAGGGTGATTTATTGGGAAATGGGCATACGGTAAGGGTAGATAAGGGTTACGTAGCTGGTACTAAAAAAACTATATTCAATGGGTCTCTGATTCTCTATAACCAAGATTTATACATTATGCCCATTTTGTCATTTACTCGTCATTTTATTGTTTGTGTTACTTTAACATAATGAAAAAATATAAGTACCATATTTGTATTACACATACCGGGTGTTTGTTACTTTATCCTTGCAATTAGCATTTTGTCCTAAATACGGACCTCTCGACTCATGTTACAACAAGGTTGGGATCCAAACATTTTGAGATAATGAAATGGTTGATGATTTTATCGATTAGATTTTATAGCAGAATATGTTTTTTTTCTTCAATTTTGTACCGCCCGTTCATCGAAAACATTAATTTTGACTCAAAAAGAACTAACACTGTATGCGGAAGTACCAAACACATTTGGTCCAACATAATTTTTTCTGCTCTTTCCAAATCTGCTAACGAATTTTCAAAATTTTGATATATAGGGTGTTGTTTTGAAGTGATTCAATTTTTCAATCGATTTTTCCATGTCCGTACTTGGATTTTTATTTATTTGGTATTCAGTACCATACAGGATAAAGAATATTTGCTGTGAATATGAAAAAAATATACAGTGGGGTTCGGAAGTTATGATTAAATGAAAAAACGGACATAATGGATAAATGACCCTGTATCAGAGACCCATATAACTCACACCCTAAATACCTCGGAGTGACTCTGGACAGAACACTGTCGTATAAGCAACACCTCTCCAAAGTGTCCGGAACGCTGAGAACGAGGACTTCCTGTCCTAAGCCAGATTAGACCAACCTAAATTCGGCGTCAGGAACAACTCATGAAAGAATTTAAAAAAAATCTCAAGAATGCAGATTTTCCCATACACGACGACATCAATTCCATGCAATTTCGACGTCTCAGATCACGAAAACCACCGGTCAAGACCACCCAACAACTTATATCTACCAACTTCAACGGCAATGAACAATGGAGGGAGGATTGGATGTCACGAGCTCCGGCAGCTTGGCTGCCTCTTTTCAACCCTGTTGAACCACCAAGGGGGTTTAGTCTGCCAAGAATACATGGGTTCGTCTTAACAGAATTCGTACCGACCATGGTAGATGCGCTACCTTATTGTACCAATGGGGTCTAAGGTAATCATCTGCATGTGACTGCGGAACAGAACAACAGACGGTCCATCACATTACCTTTGAATGCATCAATAGGGCCTATTCTGGCACAATCAACAATCTGCTGACAGTTCCTGACCAGGCTGTAGAGTGGCTGAACCAACTAGACATTCGACTGTGAATCTTACTGCACCAAGTCATTTCGCTATTAAATTTTACTATTTTACTATTTACTATTTATCTCTCTGTTTGTTCGTATCATTATCAACTCAGTTGTTTGTGTTTCACCATACCTACGATAGTTTAAGTCTTTTATTATATTTTAATTTATGGCATGTGTAAAGCCATAAGCTAAATAAAATAAATAAGAGACCCCATACCCCAATGAATCAACCTGTATATATAATAGTTTTGTGTAAAATAATACAAATCTAATAGAATAATATAAGGTGCAAGTTGAGATATAGAAAAATCAAGTACATTTTTTTCGAGAGCTATTTTTGTAGATAGTATAGCAAATGATAAGACAATTAACCTACGTTGTGAAAGAATGTCTTCAATGCAAAGTATATCAGCCTGTGGGCAAGAAATGAACTGTAATAAACGCAAAACTTTTTGAAAGATTATAATAGTGCAAAAAGATAGTAAATAAAAACTACTTCTTACCTCTCCATGGAAGATAAGGATTTGGAAAAATGTATCCATCAATAATATTCTATCAGGTTGGATGGAACTGGTGTCAAGTAGAACCGGTTCCGGAGGACCATTAAAACTGTAGCTGTACAAAATGGGTTGTATCATTATAAGGGATTGTGTTAGATCTTCGCGCATCAACATGTGCCTATAAAATGATGTTTCATCTGGTGAATTGTTGAACACTTGCAAAAACTGAGAACGACGTAGATGGTACATGAACTGTGGATAGAGACTGAAATTCTCGCCCAGGCGAAATGAATTCGGATCATCTTTGTTGTATTCACCGAATTTCTGGCACTAAAAACCAACGTCAAACAATAAGAAAAAATATAATTTGAGTATTTGCTAACAAACCAATCTAATCAACATTCTGTCCACCCATCTTAGTACATCGGGGCTATCGTCCGATTCGGCTTTATATACTGCCATCCTGGCCATGATGACGGCAGCAGCTTCTTGATCGAAGCCTGCACTGATCTGATGAATGTTGGCACTAGCATCAGCCCAATTTCGGGCTATTGTGGTGACTCGAATTCTTCTCTGACCACTAGCGTGCTGAAGAAATCAATATGAGTGGAAGGACATATGGATTTTGAAAATGACTACAGTATAATGAAAGAAAAATCATCAAAATCGGTGCAAATTTACTATAAAAACAAGCGAACATACATGAAAAAACAAAGTCAGTCAAAACAGCGAGAAATTATGATCATATTTATTCCTTCTCTTAATAGACAAGTTAGGGTAAATACGTACGCACTTAAAGTTACAAAACTTAGGAATTGAATACGGTTTCAATCTTCCCTATGTATGAAAAATTCAATAAATAAATTTTAAATGGTGTTGCGTATGTGGGTTCGCAGATAAGTGAGATTAATTTTATTAAATTAACTTTATTTACACTCGAAATAATATAAATTACAACTTAACTTTAATATATTCGCACTAGGTTACTCGGACTATTCTATTATTCACACTGTCTTTTACATTCTGTCTCTCATGCCGACAATTCTCCCATATATATATCCGACAAAGGCTCCAGATTATTCGAGCGGCTTCTGGTCTTTGATTCGAAAGCCGCCACTGGACGTTTCTCGAAATCCCTTTGTCGGCATTCTAGGAGTAGATGCCGACATGCTGCCGTCGCTCTCTTTGTCAACGCCGCTCTCAATATTTCCAACCACAGTATAGATACCGCGCTTGCTCAAAAGGATGCCGCCACTTTGTAGCCAATACCGGCGGCTGTTCCCCTTGCACGTTACACTGCTCCCTCCCTTAAAGCTGTTCGCCCCGTTTCCACATGCACCACTTTTGGCTTGGCTGTTGGCGAAAGTTGGATCCTGTACACCAAGTCATTAATCTTTTTGACAATGCGATATGGTCCTTCCCAAGGTCTTTGCAATTTCGGACTTAATCTTCTCCTTCGCTGTAGCTGGTACAACCAAATTGCATCGCCTTCGTTAAAAGAGTTTAATGACTGTCTGTTGTCAAGTCTCATCTTCATTTTGTCGCTCTTCAACTGAAGCTTTTGTCTGGCAAAATCGTGGACTACTCTAAGTCGCTCCTGTAGGTCAGTTACATAATGTGGATGAGACACTTCTTCATGATCGCCGGCTGATGGTCTGCCAAACATCAGATCTACGGGGAGCTTCATTTCTCTTCCAGACAACAACATCGATGGTGTATAGCCAGTAGATTCATGCTGGGAACTTCGGTAGGCTAGGAGAAAGAGAGGTACCAGTTTATCCCAGTTACGTTGGTGCTCATCCACAAATATTGAGAGGTATTGATTGATGGTCTTATTGTACCTCTCAACCATTCCATCTGACTGTGAATGAAGTGGGGTTGTTCGTGTTTTTCGTATCCCCAGCAACCTCATTAACTGCGTCCATACTTCGGATTCAAAATTTCTACCTTGATCGGTATGCAGCTCCAAGGGTACTCCGTGTCTGGAAATCAAGTTTTCCAGAAGGGCTTCGGCCACTGTAACTGCTTCCTGATACGGCATCGGCACTACTTCTGGCCACTGAGAAATAGTCCATGGCGACCATGATGTACTTATTTCCAGAATCTGTCGTAGGGAATGGTCCCGCAATGTCCACCGCAATTCTTTCCCAAGGTCCACCTGACAGATACTGCTTCATTTTCCCTCGGGATCGTGTCTTCGGACCCTTCTTAGAAGCACAGAGGTCACACCTTCTGCACCATTCTTCCACATCTCTTCGACAGTTGATCCAATAATACCGTTCTTTCACACGTGCCAGTGTTCTATTTACTCCAAAATGGCCTCCTGCGACTGCCATGCAGTTCACGAAGTACTTCAGCTACCATCGTTCGGAGTAGAACGGTTTGATACGCAATGCTCCTACCATCTGGACTTTCCCATTTACTACTATCGTCAAATCTTTGTCAGCGATTTGTTCTCTTCTAAAGTTGTCCCTGGTGATTTCGTCGGTAATGTCTGTTTCCTTATTCCTAATCTGCATTTGTTGGATATTTACAACATTCTTGGCTATTTCTCTTTGTTCCTGCCTTTGACAGAATTTACAGGAACTGACACAAGGTCTTCGTGACAAGCTATCAGCGTTGGCGTGACTTCTTTTTTTTCGGTATTTAATTTGAAAGTCGTAACTCTGAAGTTTCTCCAACCAATGCGCTATTTGTCCCTCCGGATTTTTGAAATTCAGCAGCCACTGTAATGCAGAGTGGTCTGTTCTTACTAAGAATTTCCGTCCATAGAGAAAACTGTGGTAATGCTCTATGGATCGTACAACCGCTAGCAGCTCCTTCCGGGTCACACAGTAATTTCGCTCTGCTTTTCCCAACGTTTTGCTGAAATATCCAATTACAGCTTCTTTGCCATTCTGTATATGGGAAAGAACAGCTCCTATTCCATCCACTTTGTGAAGCGTCAGTGTCTAACACGAACAATCCTTCGTCTAAGGGATATGCAAGAACAGGAGCACTGGTCAAACGGTTTTTCAGCTCCAGAAACGACTCTTGACATTCTGGTGACCAGTCAAAGTGGGAGTTCTTTTCAGTTAATTGATGTAGTGGCTTCGCAATTTTCCCAAAATCCTTAACAAATCGGCGGTAGCAACTGCTGAATCCCAAAAAGCATCTAACTTCGTGCTTGTTCTTTGGTCTGGGCCAATCTCACACTGCCTTTTTCTGGATCGGTCTCAATTCCTTTCGATGATACGACGTGTCCGAGAAAGTTGACTTTTTCCTGGACTAGAACGCATTTCTTTGGATTCAGCTGGTGATTAGCACTTCGGATCCTGGCGAATACTTTCTTCCGATTCGATAGATGTTCGTCGAAATCTTTGCCAATCACCATTACATCATCCAAGTACACCAGGCACGTCTCCCAAGTTAGTCCTCGCAGAACTAATTCCATTTACCTTTCAAAAGTGGCAGGGGCATTACATAATCCAAACGGCATGACATTGAATTGATACAGGCCGTTTCCAGCTGTAAAGGCCGTTTTCTCTTTATCTTCTTTGGTTATCTCTACCTGCTAATATCCACTTTTCAGGTCAAGAGTTGAGAATCACATGGATCCGGCTAAGGTGTTCAAGGTATCGTCAATTCGGGGTAATGGATAGCTGTCCTTCTTCGTCACCAGCACAACTGGTGATGACCAAGGACTGCTGGATTCTTCTATGACGCCATCCTTCAGCATTTCTTGAACCATGGTGTTAACTTGCTGTTGTTTTACGAAAGGAAGTCTTCGTGGAGGTTGGCGAATAGGTACAGCATTTCCCGTGTTGATCCGATGTTGGACTAAATTCGTTCGCCCTGTAATTTTTCCTTGTACGAAAACATCAGCTTCTTGCTTTACAAACTCGATGGCCTTTTTCTTTTCCTGTTCGCTTAGATGTTTCCAGGTCTTCTTGAAACTCTCCATTAGCTCTTGGGACAAATGTACATCTTTTGAAACGGGTTCCTCTTGCTCACATCTTGTTACACGGGAGACTGGCGAACATGTACCGATTACTTCCCCTTTCTTCAATGTCATTCTGTTTGCAGATAGATTGGCTACCCTCACTGGAATAATGTCGTTGGAATTAACTAAGCACCTAGCCAAAACAGCCCCGTTCTCTTTGTTCTCGTTTGATTCAAAAGCCATAGTGTTAACTCCTTCCAGTTGTTTTTCTAGGTGCGCCTTCACGATCTTCTCACTATTCCCAGGTATTCGTGTATCTTCGGTGACGACTATTTTAACAGGACAGTTCTTGTTCAAAGATGCTGAGAAAAATATTTCCTCGTTGCCCACTCTCAATATTCTGTTTTTAAAGTCCACTGTGATGAAATTGAAGGTTTCCAAAACGTCTAAGCCTACTATAAATTCATCCACTATGTCGGCCACGATTGCATTAATCTTTACTTGTGCCTTGCCAATTTCCAAAGTGGTGGTGGTCTCTCCAAAAACATTTATCAAATCTCGTTTTGCAGTTTCCAGTATTGGCTTGATGTTGTGCTGCACGATAGATTCTTTGGAAACCATGTCGGGGCGTACCACTGATCTTGTTGCCCCCGTGTCGATGCTCAGATCACATTTCTTGCCGTTGATAATACCTTGGACAACGAGGCTCTGGAGTTTTCCTGAAGTCGGGTATTCTCTCTCTAAACATTTCGTTCTTCAGATCTGGGTCATCGCCTGCAATTTCTACTTATATGTCCCTCTCGGTTGCAACTGTAACACTTAATCGGTTTTCTATATCCGGACTCCTTGCCTCCTCGAAAGCAGAATTTCTGGAACATCGCCTCCAGCTTTTTAAAGAAATCTGCATTGTCTTGCGGTTCCTCGGACACCCTGACTTCTCTTAATTTGCTGCGACGATTCATCGAAGCATTTTTGGCAGCTCTATTCCAGTGCCGGGACAACTGTTTCGGCTAAGGTGCTATGCCTACTCAGTCTCAACGCTTGCTGCATGTCTATATCTCGAACTCCGTCGATGAAGTATTGGACACTAATTTGCTCGATGAATTCGTCCGGGGCCTCTGGATAAGCCAGTTGTAACATGCTCTCAATGCTACAGCTGAATTCCTGCAGTGACTCCGTTGAACCTTGAATTCTGCTCTTCAGCATATTTGTTGCCATATCTTAGTTCCAAGGCGCCCGCAACAGCCAAATAATCAGTTTGTTTGGCTTCAGGAATGTTTTGAAGTATTTCAAGCGCCTTTCCCCGCAAGGCCAATACCAACGCCGTCGCTTTCTGCTGCTGATCCCATCCATTTGCATTGGCTGCAGCCTCAAATTGACGTTTGTACATGGCCCAGGATGTTTCGCCGTCAAACGGTGGTGGTTTAAGTTTTTCGTTGGCTGTAGTGATCCTCAACTCGTCCAGTTTGCTGCTTTCGTCTTGGTTAGTATCCCGTATTTTCTTCATCTCTTTCTCTAGTATTCGGTACTTTTCCTCAAACTCTTCTCGAACTGTCCTAACGTCTTCTCGTACTGATCCAATTTCTTCTCGTACTTCTTGTTTTACGGTCTCGATTTCTTGATGGACATTTCGGAACAATCCTGCAATCCGCTCGAAATCTCTCTGTCGTCGTACCTCTTCTTCTTTCTTTTCTTGTTGTCGTCGTTCTTCTTGTTTACTCGAAAAATCGGAGAATAACTTAGTTAGTTGTTCCTCTTTTTTCTGTTCATCTCGCAGCCTTCGCTCCTCCACTTCTTTCTTTTCTTGTTGTCGCAGTTCTTCTTGTTTTCTCGAAAAATCGGAGAATAACTTAGTTAGTTGTTCTTCCATTTTTTCTGTCTGCTTACGGGTGTTCACCATAGACAAAAGCCTCTTCACTCACTTATCCCTCTTCTAACACCAGGGTTCGCAGATAAGAGAGACTAATTTAGAGTTATTAAATTAACTTTATTTACACTCGAAATAATATAAATTACAACTTAACTTTACTATATTCGCACTAGCTTATGAAAAATAGGAAGAGGGTTAAATTAGGAAAAAGTTGCGTAATTTAGACCTCTTCAATATTCTGATTTGAAAACTGGAAAAATCCCAACTATTCCTGAAATATTTAGAAAATATTGAAAATCGGCGATTTTGTTTTTATTTATTTTCTCATTTAATACAAAGAGAGAGAAGTTGAAATTTTGCATGCGCTACTAATTCACCAAGACGAAGATGATGGGATTATCAGAAATATTTTATCTTTTCTAAATTCAAAGTTGTGATACAACTCTTGTTTTTCTTAGTGAACCCATATTGGTTTTTATAGCATTACGTAGAAAAAGCTAAAAATTCACTTTATAACATATCGACATTTAAACCCATAAAAATATAGAAAAACAATAAAAAATATTTTTGAATGTGAATAAAATATTTCAATCGTCATATCACACTATGAAGTTTGGATTTTCAGACATTGTTAATCTGAAAAAATATTGGAAAATCTCGGCTTATTGCAGAATATTTGTGAGCTACCATCTTGTAAACCATTCAATATTTTTTAAGTTTGCAAGAGGCATGTCTTTTATAATTTCTGTAAACAAAGTGGCGTAAGTATTCAAATTTCCCTCCATGATAAGTTTAGGTACAATAATCTTATTTTCTATTCTTCATTCCATTCATTATTACTATAGCGAACTTGAGGTCTAGTTTGATGCGTTGAATAAAGTTTAACTATTTCAAAATATGTCTTTTAAAATTCAAAATCCCACTACATATTTATAAATCATGTGTCATCTATCACAAAATAGTGATCTGAAACAATAAAAATTATGTTCGTTGTTTATCATCATTGAAAATGTAAGCAAGCCTCGTAAACTAGAATATGGAATGTGTGACTAAGATTCGTAATCTTCCATAATTCTTTCCAATGAATTTTGAGGAAAGTTAAGTATCAATACTTTCTTTAACCGATACGTTTATTAGGTACACGGTATTTTCTTCGCTTGGATAAGTTAAAAGTTTTCCTTGATTTGGCATTTCTTTCTGAATACAATCCATATTCTTGAACTCAACAATTCTATAATATCTGATATAAACGTCCTACAAATCTTTCTTCAGTATCATTACAACGTACCATTTTCAACAAATTTTAAATTAATAACAAATTCTGGAACTCCAATCTTCATAATAAATTAATCTCAATAGGGTGAAATTTTGAGATTCTCCACTATTTCATCAGGACAGCGACCATATTAGAAACATGAAAATACTTTTCAACATTTTCTATTTGCTATTTTTCTATTGAGATTTATACCTAAAGCATTTAATATGCATAGTTTACATGCTAATTTGGCCACCCTGTATAATGTTTTTTTTTTATTTTACTAAAGCTCTGCCGCAAAAGTTTTTGAAAAATATTAAATTTAAACATTCTCTGAAATGGTCTCTTCTTGAATTTGATGGTCTCGAATTTTTGATTTTTGAAAAAGTTTGCCCTCTGCTTTCTTTAAAGGGGATTTTTACAAATACAGTAGAATTTTATACCTCCTTCCTATCCGGCGAAGTCGGTAAAAATGGGTAAATGACTGGTCAAATTATCAGGGTATAAAAAAGGCTTACGAATTCGCGAGAAGAAAGTCAGATAACACCTAAGTAGGATATCAGTAATAGGTATGAGCAAAGATTAAATAATAAAATAAGAGTTGCTTCTCGTCAGGGCGGCACTCTAATATATCCCGATCAAAACGATGCCGAAACCTTATGCGGTCAGTCGGCGCTACAAAATACTGCTGACATATACGAGGATGTTCTACATGTATAGTATCATGAAAGACATTTGAGACAAAATTCAAATCGTCTATACTCAGTGTTTCCCAACATGTTTCGTGCCATGCCCACGAAGTCATTCTGAAATTCCTATATTCTCCCATGTATTATTATTATACAAATACAATACACAATTTATAATATTTAAACATTTTTTCTTTAACGATGAAACTTAATATTCGGTTTTAGGAAGAAATTATTAGGAACTTCACATGAGAAATTTTTGAATTGCCCGCCAAAATAAACAAATTGTTTTCTAGTGGGACGTGGGCAACACGTTCAGAGACACTTATATATTATACTTATAATAATAATATCTGTACATATATTTATTATTTGTATATTGCTAGTTGGGTGTAGGTCACGACTGATTTATGACGGTGTAGACAAACACAAATGTGTCCTTATCAATGCATAGTACTTCGATTGCACCTCTAGATCATTACCCGTCTACGGGCATTACAGGAGTCATCGATACACTAAAGACTCTCGCGTCAGCACCTGTAAACAAGAAGCCGAGAAATTTGCATTGTTTAAATGAGTATACAGTGCCACGCGCAAAGTTTTTCGAAAACGCTATACAGATACGATAAAATAGCTTCAACAAAAGTTGTAGGGAATAAAAATTCACATACAAAACTCAGTGATGTTATATCTCTATCTTTGGCGGTTTAATCGTAGGAAGCGTCTAAAGTTAGATATTCTAACGAAAAGTAAAAATTTCATTGAAATCTATGTCTTCGTGGACATGTAACTTTAAACTACATAATACAATATCAAATTTAAAATGCTCCCTGCGTCTAAACCACTACCGCTAGAGATGTGTTTTGTACGGACAATTTAATTTCCTACAATTTTTATCGTATCTTCGATAGTTTTCGCAAAGTTTTGAAAACACGTCGCATGGCACCGATACAGTGCAATCTCAATAATCCGAATTCTTCAGTAATCCGAACAAGTATTTTCAATACATTGGGTACGCTATAATCCAAATTTTTTAGTTGTCGATAATCCGAACCTGTGCTTTTAGATGTATATAGGAATAGGAAACTTTGTAGAGATTTTCAGGTATTCCCTAACTATCCTTCTCCTTATAGGATATCTAGGATTCACATTAAGTATTGCCATTTTAGGTGACACAAGTAGTTTTTAATTAACATTTTCTTTAATTTATTAAAATACCACCTAAAAAAAGCATACAACGTTGTCGATAAAACAGAAATCCGAGATAATTGAAAGACTCGCCAGATGAGTATGGGGTTGGAAGATCAACAATTTGTGACATAAAAAAGAGGAAGAATAAAATCAACAGGTAGGATTTCAAAGTTTAAAAGAAATGGCCTTTATGATGAACCAGTTTAAAATAAATGACCTTTATGATGAACCAAAAATGCGTAAAGCAAACAAAAATTACAAATTACCTTAGAAATTAATATCGTATTCTTACTTTTTTATTCATATTTAGTGTTAATGAAAGTACATTATTGTTTTTAGCGATTGATAATAAAAAAATAATTTTAATTTGAACAAATCTACTTGAGTAATCCCAATTATTTGCTTATCCGAATCACCCTGGTTTTTATTAGTTCGGATTATTGAGGCTGCACTGTATTTCCGTTTAAATAATGTTAATAGTTCGGCCACTTCACATACGTCACGATATCTAGGTCTAGGTGTAGGCTCGAGAGTCTATCGATTGCTCCGGCATTGCCCACTATTACCACCACTGCAGTGGTATATCCGTTTGGTCACACCAATACCGTGTGTCCAGGAAATCGAGAGGGATTGTCATCTAGATATATGGAGACAGTAGATCGTGATACCACCGCTGGCTAGAGGCTAGCAACATAGGAGTATTAAACATAGGTCTACATATACCTGAGAATAGTCAATTGTAAAAAGATTATGACAACTCGCTGGATGTAGGCCTCTTCCGACTATAAATCATAACGTCAAATTCTTGACTATTCTCAGATATTATTTTTTTTCAAATATCTTCATGTTACTATAAATGCACATGGCTCGGCTACTGTCAAACAAGCGCATGGCAAGCATTATAAGATGTAGCGTTCTTGAGAGTTAGGCAAGTTTATATTAATATTCTGTACATTCTATAAACAAAAAAGTAAAGAGCTAATTTTAATCTAAAACCAAGAAATCCGATGGTATTTTTACCTGATATTGTGTGATGAATTGTATACAACCTCTACCACCCTGTGGAATTGGAGCTGAATGCTGATTGACAACTTCGAAAAATAATCCTACAGTTGAACTGGGACTTAAAGTACACATTTTCCATTGCACAGTGTTGCCCATTCCAATCTCTGTATCAGATACCAGAGGACTCTTCACATTCAGAGATACACAAGAACCGATACCCCCTTGAACTATAAATAAACGACAAATATTTCAATTGAATGAGAGAAATACAAAAATTAATGAAAGTTTACCTTTCAATTCTCGGGAGCACTTAACTTCTAGGGTAGCATTAAAGGACATCTTGAGTTCACCCTTTTGATCTTTACTGAACACACGTTGGAACGTTTGTTTGAACAATGTTGAATTGAAGGAATCTGCCATTACCATATGACCACTAAACCAATTGAAAAAAAATATTTTGGTCAATTAATTTAAATGAAAATAGTCCATACCTACCCTGTTGAGTTGCAACATTGCTTCATTTCCATCAAACCTGTTTGATCCAATGCGCATGAGTATATATCTATACAGTGACTATTTGTCGCTGCTCTCATAGCCAAGGCATCGTAATGTTTGATACCCTTCTTCATGTACTTGGCATTATCTTTTTGAATATCATGATGCGACCTTTAAAGGCATTTAATAAATTTCAAAAAACTTTAAAGAATCTCTCTCTCACCTAATGGGTTGCTTCAGATCATCATTCAAAACTTGACCAGGACCTTGTGAGCAAGGACCACCAACAAACAGCATCACTCTACCTCCAGTATTTGGATATGTACATTCCAAAAGACCTACAGCTATTGAAAGCGCTGCTCCTGTGGATCTTAGAGGACGTTTACCCTGATGCACCGGCCATGGGTCCCTTTGCAGTTCACCAATCAGATCTGTTAAGCTCATGTCACAATTGGAGACTGGTTGAAGGAATCTGCTAGCTGGGGGTGCAGGAGGTTGCTGAGGTTGTCCCGGTCTCATCGGCTGTCCTGGTGGCTGTTGAGGTATTTGCTGGTGACCAATTGGTACTTTGCCTATACCAAGCATCTCTTGTACTTGTTTAGCTGTCAAATCTTTTGTGCCCCGGAAAACATAAGACTTGCTACATCCCTCGGTACCTAGTTCGTGAACTTGCACCATTTTTCCAAAAGTTATCAGTCCAATAAGTGCTTGTGGTGGTAAAAGACTCAGAGACATTTGCAATGAATCCTTGAGTGCTCCAAGTTCCTCCTCGTCCATACATGTATCCACAACATAAAGGTATACAGGGGGCATACATTGAACTCTAGTTATTGTGTACTCGATTGTTGAGAATGCAGACATTAACTCAGCAGGTTGATGTTGTTCTGAGATAGCAGCATACTGCGGAGGAAACTGCAAGCATTCAAAAGAGCTTATAAAGTAATGTAGCTTAACTTATTCTTTCTAATACATACTGGATTCCGTTGAAAGCAAAAGTTGCACACCCACAGTTTTGCTCGATAATCAACTTGGCACATTGGATTGAGTATAGCCCGACAATTGTTTCGAGTACATAACACAGGATCATACTGAATGGGTGGAAGATCCGGTCGTTCTTTAATAGGATTGTATAAACATGCCAGTGGTACCACTAATCTGGTGGCTTCTATTCTACTAGAGGGCCATACATTCCAAGTAAATCGTATACCGTCTCGATCTTCATTCTGCTGAATATATTCTTCATATGTTGCCATCTAAGAACACGAAATTTTAAAGCTCAGATATAACTTAAAGCACAGATTATTGAGAGAAATGAATTAATTTTGTATATTACCTTGATAGTTCCTGCAACAGGGCCCCTATTTCTAAGATGTCTGTATCAGAAATTGATAAAATATGATAATAATTTTTCAATCGAATTAAATCAAAATCTTCCACATCTTAAACTCCACGTCACTAACATCACTTTAATGATCTACTTTTACAACTGACAGTAGTTCCAATTCAATCAATCATGAGACAGCAAAACGCAAAACTTTGCATTCATGTCGCGTTCGAGCTACTTGGGAGATCTATTCTGTGACATAGACTAGGAAATTCAACATAGACATATAAAAACACACTAGGCTAAGATATATGTCTCTGTCATGAACAAATATAGGGAGGACGGGTAACACGAGTAGTGGGAGTAGCACAAAAAGCATTGGGTTATCATTTCGGTGTGTTGCGCAAAATCACGCAGCGTATCCTTATGTATTATGGGCGAAGGAAGCTTAAATACAACAATAGACACTCAGTGAAATACTGCGCAACATACCGAATTGATAACTTATCACGGGACGTTATTTCAGCCACTTCTGCTTATAGAACAGGATACAGAGTTAGTCATCCTCCCTCTATATATTCTTGGTCTCTGTATATATACTCTATTATCTATGGCGAAGAAGACTGTTCTCTGAAGATAGTTCTTATGTTTCGACTTTTTTTATAGTTGTGAATTTAGATCATTTGTCATCATTCTTCATTCTCTTCTTTTCTCTAAAATCCGAAAGAATTTTGTTAAATTATTATATTATGAGCTCTGGATTCATAACAGAGACTGAAGCAAATGCTCTACGGAAAAGAAGGCAAGAAGAATGGGAGCGGGTCAGAAAAGCAGACGATCCCTTGGGTGAGATGTTCATTGTTCATCACATCACATTCTTTCAATATTTGTTAATTATTAACTGATCTGAATTCAGTACCTACAATGTTTAGTTAGATTTATGCCGGTTTTTCAGAAATGCCCGAAGAACCTTATGATCCAAGAAGCTTGTATGAAAGGTTGCAGGAACAGAAACAGAAGAAAGACTTGGAGTATGAAGAAGCTCATAAATTAAGTAGGGTTTTAATAAATAGTCAAGAACTTGCTATTACTTAATAAATATCACAATGTATTTTAGAAAATATGATTAAGGGATTAGATGATGATGAAATCGATTTCTTGGACTTGGTTGATAGAACAAAGTTGGAAGCAGATAGAAAGAAAGAGCTTGAAGAAGAAATGGAATTGAATGATTACAGGTATATTATTTCGTTTTATTCATCCAAAAAAGTAATTAGAAGTAGGCTGTTAGGCAGATAAAGATTTCTCAGTATGTCTTTTCTAGATGAAAGATGCTGACATACATGCTCTTTACTAGCACGAAAGCATGCCACTAATAAGCAACTGCTACTTATTATAACACCTTAAAAATCAATTATTATATTATTGGGCATGCTCATAAGTATGCTTAAAATAAGCATAGCATCATGTTAGTAGAAATGGCATAAATAATGAGTATATTTGAATGACTCAACGTTCGACAGCAGCAATCGCACATAATAATAAATGTATGTCTCTTGTGTTGAAATATTGTTTATTTTTTATGAATTCAACATAAACAGTATAACTGTGGTATACAAATGTGTATATTGATAATAATTATAATATTTTTCATAATCTTGGCAACATCCGTTCTGTCATACCCATGTCATTGCGTGATATTTTCCGTAAGAGTTTTTTATATTGCTCGTTTTTTATAGTACCTAATGTATTATTTTCCAATAGAATCTTCAAAATTTGACATTGCTTTCTTTCTGATAATTTGTTAATCGTAGAAATCGAGTGGCTATTCTACAAGAAAAGTCGATTGAAGAACGATTACAAGCTGAAATCGTTGTTAATAAAGCAAAAAGTACACCAACAAGAAATTCACAACAGAAATTGCTTAAGGGAGTTGTTATAAAGAAACCTGAAGCCACCAAAAAACGTAAAATGAGTGACTCGTCAGAAAATGCCGATCAAATTGGCGAAACAACTACAAAGCAACCTAGAACTGCTGATAAGAAAGGTGTGAATTTATTTAATTCCATTAAATTGAAATGTCAACCAGAAATATCTGTTAACTAACGTTGAAAGCTGTGCTATAAATTTCTATGTTCCAGACGATACGTCAAGAGCCACAGTTGTTGAAAAGACTGGTCTACAGTGCGTTGGAATTTTACCGGGATTAGGACCATATGGAGATTCATCATCTGATGAAAATAGTTCAGATTCCGAAGAAGAGACAAAACCGCAACTGCAATTGGACCTGTTGGGACGAAAAATCTGTAAAAAAGAAAGTAATTAATAAAATTCAACATTTTATATTGGTACCTAATTATAATTGTTACGATATTCAATTTACCAGTAAGTGGTTTTCACGCCGAAAATACACGGTTTAAGTTTAAGGGATCATTTAGTTAGATCACGTATTATCTGAAAAAAAAATTCCAAAGTATGTTAGTTTATACAAAAAAAAAGAAAGATTCACCACGAATCAGCCGAATAGGATTATAGCCTAAAAAATCTCGACGACCTATTGTCAGCGGAAAGGTAAATTTCTCAAAATTCATTGAATTTAAATTTGAACAACCTTTTGATTGGTATACTTACATGTCATTACACGCAAATTGCCCACTTTTAACCGCATGAGTCATAGCCTTGTGGTTAGAGGTTGTTTCGGCTGTTGAATATAAAGCAGATAGGTTTCGCGTTCCGCTTCAAGGTTGTTTTTTTTCGCCTGTTTCCTATCAATAATTTAAATATACATATATATATATATATATTTTTTAACCTGGGTTTATATTAAGACCTCCAGAAAATGTACAATTACATCAAATTTATATTGAGTTTTCATGTTTTACCAATATTTCTTTTTTTTTTTTCTGTGCATTTTATGAAAAATTGCTACTAACAAAGTTGTAGGTAGTGATTATATCCATAACCCAAAATTATTTTTGATGATATTTACACTACGGCCCCTTTTTGATATTTTTTTAAAATGTTTGAAACCATTTGTTTGTTGAAACTACTTACCCGATAATGTCCAATACGAACTCGGCCGAGATATTTAAGAGATTGATTTTTGTAGCAAATTTGAACTTGATACCTCCAAAACTGCGACCTCTATCGTGTTAACAAATTTCGTTACTACATAGGCTGTGATCCTATTCTTTATGTATAAGTAGAGATGAAACGAATGGTTGTTTGACAGGGTCCGGATACTCGACGAGCTGCGATGCCGGATATCAGAATTACTTTTAGTTCAGAATAATAGTGATAGCTTCTGATATTCTGTGAAGTATTTAGATTATGTATTTACTATTGTCAACTATAATATCTTAGAAGGTGATTTAGTCGTTTTTTTTAACCCAATATATTATTATTTATCTAAAGTCGCGTAAAGATATAGGGCGCAATCTCTTGACCCGTCTGCTGTTGGTTTTTCGACGAATCCATAGATAAACTATTTGCCGTTTAGATTAGGACGGGGCATAGATAAATTCTCGGACGGGGGTTTGGCGCATTTGTTGTTTTTGGCGTGACTGTTGTGTTTGCTTCTTGTCAATTATAATAGTACATCTAGTTAAATGATTGTGTTGATCACTATTAGATCGGAAAACTAAATTTGAATGTTTCAAATTATTTAAGACAAGATGAATGAATATACAAATTTTGATTTTATATAATGAACAAATATCAAATAAGCTCCTCGGTTTAAATAAATGAACTGTGGGTTCTCTGTAATTCAGTTTGAATAATATAACTTTATCCTGAAGTATTTTCAAAGGTTTCATTGAAGTTTTTGTTGCTGAGCCCCAAACTGAAATTAACTAATTCAAGAAAAGTACATCAATTTTAAGTATTTTAAAGGTAAATCATTTCTTATTTTAAATAGAGTTCCAACTATTGGAGCTATCTGTTTCTGCAATTTTTCAATGTGTTTGCACCAAGATAGATTTTCATCTATGAAATAGTCCAAGAAATTTTACAATAATGAATTTAATTTGATTTTTTAAATCAGTAGATATGTTTTTCCTGACTATGAAAGTGAAAGATGATTTTTCATTATTTAGTGTTAGCTTATGACATTTTAGCAAATTGTAGATTTTGCTGATTTCATGCATCATAGTAATTTTGACTTCTTGGAGAGGTCAGAAAAGATTATGTTGAAATTAATTAATCAAATCTTATGGAAAACAAGCTATTCTATAGAGTCCACTTCACAAGGATCATTTAAAAAAAACTACAAAAGCAGGTGCTTGGTGGATAATAGAGGGTAAAATGAAAATGAATGGGCACTTTCCTTTTAATTTGTTTTTAATATGGTTAGCTTAAACTGGTCTCTGAACAAGGCTCATGCATATTGAACAGAATTTACAGGTCTTCCTCACGTAAATAATGAAGCAGTTATTTGAGATTTGAAAATCTGATGACGAAACGCATAACAGTAAATCATTAGTTGATAAATCTAATTATATTAAACGAGCAATGCTTATATACAAGGTGCCAGATTAGTGCGTATTCGGACGATTACGGGGTTATTGTAAAGATTAGGAGAAAATGTTTTTACTAACCCCATCTTATTGTAACGTGGATAGGTATTCATGTACTTACGGTTGATATTCGTTTATTAGTTATTTAAGCTACTACGTTGCTTACAGTAGTTATTGCAAGTATATTTCCTTATGTAGTTCTAGAATTATAGCAGATTTATTCTGGATCCTTCCAGAAACTATATGTGAGGTACAATTTGTCATACTATTGTCAGTTTGACAAGGATCTAGAACATTAATTATGTGCATCTAGATAATCATAGAACATTCTCGATTAATGTCATGTCATGATTCAGGTATATAAAGCCGTGTCGATCACGGGACAGAGTCAGTCTTATGAAGGCAGTGAGTCTTATAAAGTCAGTCTGTGGAATCAGAGGTTAATAGTAGTTCTGTCGGTAAAGACAGTGACAGTATAGATTGTCAAGGTGACAAGTGGTGACAGTTGTACCATAATAGAAGCTCGTGTACTGAGTGTTTGGAAATAAACCATTGACACAATCTGCGAACTTTGAGTCTTACGCAAGTGAACTCACCCCACAACGTTTAGCACAGGGTTAAACGTTACAATTGGTGTCAGAAAAAGGGATCTTCGCATTTTGCTGAGAATATATGGTGAATACCAGATCGAAAGATTACGACGAAATGGCAAATTTTGCAGAAATAATGAAGTCCCTAGAAAATCAAGAAAGAAGTAGACAAGAACAAGAAGCAAAAATAACACAAATTCTAGAAAATCAAGAAAGAAATAGACAACAAGATAAAGAAGAACAAGAAAGAATTAGACAAGAACAAGAAAGAATTAGAAAGGAAGACCAAACAAAAATAAGTCAAATTCTAGAAAATCAAGAAAGAAGTAGACAAGAACAAGAAACAAAAATGAATACATTTCTAGAAAATCAAGAAAGAATTAGACAACAAGAAAAAGAAGAACAAGAATAAGACAAATCTTAGAAGAACAAGTAAGAGTGCGACAAGAAGATAAACAGGAAGTTGACCAGAAATTAGAGAAAGTTGACCAAAAATTAGAGAAAGTTCAAGAAAGTTTTGATCAAAAATTTCAATTAATAGAGGAAAAGATGTTGCAAACGAAACCTGAAGTGCCTCTGAGAAGATCGTCCAATGAAATTCAAAATGGTGTAGTTAATGCAGTAAAAATTGAAGCCCCAAAATTCGATGGTAAACAGTCTTGGTCTACATATAAAAAGCAATTTGATGCTGCTGCTTTGGCTAGTGGTTGGTCAGATGAAGAGAAGGCCACCGCATTGATCTTGGCTCTCCGTGGTGATGCCTTGGAAAAATTAAATACCTTAACTGGCGGCGAACATTCATATGAGATTTTAGTAGATCATCTTGAAAGGCGATATGGTGACCAACATCTACAACAAGTTTACCAAGCACAGTTAAAGTACAGGCAATAAAGGTATGACGAAACATTGCAGCAGTATGAAACTGATGTTGTCCGGCTCGTTCTACTGGCATACCCAACAGCACCGAGAGATTTTATTGCCAGGCTAACAGTACAGACATTCATTGATGGTCTAAGAGATTTTCAGATTCAGCAGGCCTTACGGTTGAGTGGCCTTACAAGAATTGAAGATGCCCTTGCACGTGCACTTGAGTATGAAGCTGCTAAACAGGCATCCAGATCTCATCTCCATCGGGGACAGATTCGACGAGTTAGCCTCATCCAAGATGGGAAATACAGAAAAAGTAACATTATTAAGCAAATTATTGAAATGTTACGAAAACTGGATGGTCAATCAACTGGATCTAGTACTCAGAGGGTGTGTTGGAAACGTGGACAAGGAGGACATATCAAAAGGAATTGTTCACACTTTCAATCTAGCAATGAGTCAAAAAATTTCAGTACTCCGAGGGTGTTTTGGAAATGTGGACAAGGAGGACATATCAAAAGGAATTGTTCACACTTTCAATCTAGCAATGAGTCAGAAAATTTCAGTACTCCGAGGGTGTGTTGGAATTGTGGACAAGAAGGGCACATGAAGAAGAACTGTCCACTTCTAACTGGTCATGTACAAGAAAATTTCGAAATCCGGAAGAAAGAAAATTGCGCACAACAGAAATATCATTATTGCCTTAACACAGACAGTTCAGATATCGAGTCTAGTGTTAAGAGGGAAGATGCCATACCCAGTTCAAAGAAGAGCAGTATCTCTAGAGAGAGATCAAGCAGTAGAAGAAAGAGTCTTGTTAGAAGGCGCAGTATATCGAGATGTCGAAGAAGTATCAGGCAATGTGTAGGCAGTAGTGGTCGTGGGAAAAGCAATTCACGTTGCAGTAGTCCACAAAGAGGCGCAGGAGATATAAGGTGCTTCGGCCGCAATAGAAGAAAGTGCATGAGGCGACGCAGTGACCGAGACAGTGGGCGCAATCGCACACGCAATGTTGAAAATAGTGAAATATACTGTACTAAATTGACGTCTCCTTGCCACATACCTAGATTGCGTGATCGTAATTCAAGATCACGTAGTGGTGAAGGTTGTATGGCCACTAAGGATCATGTTAGCTTGTGTAGAAGCAGATCACCTGTTCGAGTATGTTCACCTGGAGGTAATCATAGTCCGGTGAAACATTTTGATGATCGCCGAAGAGGATCACAAGTACCGCCAAGTAACCTGTCTTCCTCGGGAGGCGAGAGCGTGGATTGGGACAAGAGGATTCAAGGAACTCCCCTAGGTGAGATTGTAGAATGCATTGGGATGATGTTTGATCGGGACGATCAAATCTAAGAAGGGGGCAGTGTTACGTGGATAGGTATTCATGTACTTACGGTTGATATTCGTTTATTAGTTATTTAAGCTACTACGTTGCTTACAGTAGTTATTGCATGTATATTTCCTTATGTAGTTCTAGAATTATAGCAGATTTATTCTGGATCTTTCCAGAAACTATATGTGAGGTACAATTTGTCATACTATTGTCAGTTTGACAAGGATCTAGAACATTAATTATGTGCATCTAGATAATCATAGAACATTCTCGATTAATGCCATGTCATGATTCAGGTATATAAAGCCGTGTCGATCACGGGACAGAGTCAGTCTTATGAAGGCAGTGAGTCTTATAAAGTCAGTCTGTGGAATCAGAGGTTAATAGTAGTTCTGTCGGTAAAGACAGTGACAGTATAGATTGTCAAGGTGACAAGTGGTGACAGTTGTACCATAATAGAAGCTCGTGTACTGAGTGTTTGGAAATAAACCATTGGAAGCAATCTGCGAACTTTGAGTCTTCGGAAGTGAACTCACCCCAAAACGTTTAGCACAGGGTTAAACGTTACATTATTTTAAACAGTCAGCAATATAAAAATACTTTCAATTATACCGAGTGTTTCTAATTAGAACTGAACTCAACTTTGTTTTTTCTTATTTGCATTTTCAGATTGTCCCTTAAAAATAAAATACTCTTTCATGAGGGTTCCCTATACCTAAGTACAGAGGGTACCGAGTTATGCTGACTTTTCTTAAAATGTGAACTTTTCGAAAAAAAATTACTAATTAATATAACAAATTCTAGCAAATGTTCCCTTACATCTAAATAGTCGGGTATTCGTCGAATGTATGCCATGATTGAGTACTAAACATCTCTTTACAGGGTGTTCCGAATCTACAATTTCATTATTAGATCACTGAATATGTAATATGTATGTAATATAGATTTATTATTTATAATTATTCAGATCATAGTTAGTTTAATATAGAATTGTCAACTGAAATATTATTAGTTGTCACCTCTTCTTATAAAATAAAGTGATAACACATAAAATATAATATTGGGCCTATCATCCTGGATTGCGACAAAGATGCAACACTTAAGTACCTGACCGCTCGTCATGTTCCTTACTCCATCGAAGACAGTGTCATCGATGCCCTGCATACGCAACAGCGCCAAGGGGTCATCTCACCAACACCTTATGCTCCCATCGGCTATGCAATGCCTGTCGTCATTGTACATCGTCCAGACGGACGTATCCGAATGTGCGGAGATTACAAATCCACAGTAAACAAAGTGCTGTGTCTTGACCATTACCCGTTACCCACAGCAGATGCAGCCTTCGCCAAAATCTCAGGTTCAAACGTCTTCTTCAAAATCGATCTCGACCAGACTTTTACCCAAATTCCTGTCGATGACACAGCGGCAGATCTTACCATTAACACCATATTAGGTCTATTCAGAGTGCATCGCCTATCTTTTGGAATTACTTGTGCTTCAGGTATTTTCCAGCGCCTGATGACTGATCTCCTTGCAGGCATTACTGGTGTCGTTGTGCTTCAAGATGATGTGCTTGTCTGTGGTCCAGATACAGCAACCCATTATAAGCGCCTCCTCATCGTCCTGGATAAAATACACTCCGCTAGTCTACGTATCCGCCGCAACAAGTGCAAATTCAGGGCAAAATCCGTAACCTTCTTGGGATTTCAAGTCGACGCCAATGGTATTCCTTCAATCAAGGAGAAATCAGAGGCCATTTGCAAATTTCCATCTCCAACGGATAAGCAACAGCTGCAGAGTTTTCTTGGACACGCTTTGAAGCATTATATCGACTACCCGATGATAACCAACCCTGGATTTGGACTGACCAACACGAAGAAGCTGTTCAATACGTTAAGCACATACTCTCCTCAGACCAAGTACTAGACTACTACGACCCAAAGAAGCCAATCTGCATGGCTGTTGACGCTTCCACCTACGGGATATCAGCAATTCTATCTCATATATATTCAGATGGCAGAGAACTTCCCATCCAATTTGAATCGCGGACACTGACTGAAACTGAACACCGATACGACACCTTCAACAAAGAAGCTTGTGCATTAATTTACGGAATAACAAAATTCCAGAAATATGTATATGGCCGCTCTGGACTAATAATTTACAAAGATCATAAACCTCTTGTAGGATTTTTCAAGCCAGGTGCTCCCACACCATAACATATTTCCCCGCGTTTACTGCGATGGTCAATAATCATGGGATCTTACGACTATAAAATCTTCCACACATCGGGAAAGAAAAACAGCAACGCAGACGCACTAAGTCGAATGCCTCTTTCGTACAGCGTGATCGACGATGTTGTTCCAGATGCCATGGGCATACATCTTCTGGAGTTATCATCCGGCAGCCCTGTCACCAAGCAGGAAATCACCGCCGCAATAGCTCTTGGCCCTACAGTGAGTGCTCTTTATGTTGCCTTACATACGGAATGGCCCACTGTCATCACCACGCTCCTTGAGCCTTTTTATAAAATCAGAACGGAGCTGACAACAATGGATGGCCTAATCCTTCAGGGCAACCGTGTAGTGATTCCAGAAACTCTCCGTGATCGAATTCTGACTAGTCTCCATGCAGCACATCAGGGGATTACAAAAATGAAAGATGTTGCACAGAGCTTCGTTTGGTGGCCTGGAATCGGTTCACACATTACAAAAACTGCTCTAAATGTCGTGAACAACAAAGAAACCCATCCTTCTCATATCAACCTTGGCCCACATCCTCAACACATTGGCAACGCGTGCACGTCGACTACTGTACCATAGACAGACAAAATTTTCTTGTAATGATTGACGCCTGGAGCCGCTGGCCAGAAATATTCCTAGTTAATACCATGACAGCAGCAGAGCTCATACGTTGCGTCCGAAATGCCTTCGCCACCCATGGCGTGGCCCAACTCATCGTGTCAGACAATGGCAGGCAACTTGTTTCCGCCGACTTTGAAGCTTTCTTGAGCCACAATGGCAGCAAACATCTTACATCAGCCCCATACTTCCCACAGTCTAACGGGCTGGCAGAGCGCACAGTAGGTACATTCAAATCATTTTTCAAGAAGCTAGATGAGGGCGATGACGACGCTAAACTTGCAAGGACGCTTTTCGCTATGAGAATCACACCTTGCTCCGCTACAGGAGAGGCCCCAGCCAAGCGTCTATTCGGACGGTCATTACGCACACCATGGGACGTGGTGCGTTCTGAATTATGCCTACCGAAGGCAAGTCGCGCCCCAAATCTCACCTTTTTCCTAGAACAGCAAGTCAATCTCAGAGACTACAGACCAGGCGCTCCGAAATTCTCTTTGGGCCGCATCGTGGAGATAATTGGAAATCGTATGTATAAGATTATTGACAAGGATAACATGGTGCACGTCCGCAACGCCAACCAACTCCACGCAGGTCCACTATCCCCCATATACAAAAACATCCCAAAGTACAGAATTACTTACTTTATGATGACGATGAAGAAAACGAGAAGCCCCAACAAAATCTACAAACAGTATTCAACCCAAGACCAATTAATGCTGAACAATAAAAAGAATACAAAAATATGCCTACCAATCATCCAGAACCGTCAGGAATCCAACTACCTCCATCAATAGAACTGAATCAAGGTGAAACTTCCACTTCCTCCATGAAACAGACACCAAGGCCACAGAGGAGTAGACGCCTACCAATATGTTTGTCATCCGGAAACTACATGCGATAAAGTTAATCATCTTAATAATTTCTCTTTATTTCAAAGGGGGGAAGTATGTCATATCCATAGATATAGATTTATTATTTATAATTATTTGGCTCATAGTTTATTATAGAATTGTCAACTGAAATATTATTAGTTGTCACATCTTCTTATAAAATAAAGTGATAACACATAAAATATAATACACGAAAAGTATAATACCTAGGTATAGGACACCCTTATACCATTCGAAAGAGGATTTTTTTTGACGTGCTGAATTATTAAAGTACAGGGTGTTTCATTTAAAATAAACCCTGTAAAGAGATGTTTAGTACTCAATCATGGCATACATTCTACGAATGCCCGACTATTTAGATGTAAGGGAACATTTGCTAGAATTTTTTATATTAATTAGTAATTGATTTTTTTCGAAAAGTTCACATTTTAAGAAAAGTCAGCATAACTCTGAATACTCTGTACTTAGGTATAGGGAACCCTCATGAAAGAATATTTTATTTTTTTAGGTACAATCAGAAAATGCAATAAAATATAGGGTGTTCCATAAGAAAAAACAAAGTTGAGTACAGTTCCAACTAATTAGAAACACCCAGTATAGTTGAAAATATTTTCATATTGTTGACTGTTTAAAATAAGATGGGGTTAGTAAAACACATTTTCTCCTAATCTTTACAATAACCCCGTAATCGTCCAAAAACGCACACTAATCTGGCACCTTGTATATATATATATATATATATATATATATATATATATATATATATATATATATATATATATGCAAATTTTATCTCGGAATCTGGTCTATCGATTTCGATGAAAATTCATATGTATGGATTCTAGAGTGTATTGAATCGATCGGTTATATTCACATTCACAAGATAAATAATACTCTCATTTTACGGGTTGTACAGATTGTATGTGAAATACCAATATAAACTCGATAACACTATAGGGAAAAATAGTCCTATAGTAAAGCTTCCGGGTATCAAGTTCCTCGGATCGAAATCTGATAACCTTTGAGTTATTTTTTTACGAAACCCATGTTTTTAAAATAAAAGATATTAATATGAGTTTCTAATAATTTAATCGGAAATTTTCACTGAAAATTTGTACATATCTAATATATTGCGACCCTTAAGGTACACATTAGCTATTTCAAGGAAGGGTTAGCAGATTTTGGTAAAAATTATCAAAAAGGAGTTTTTGGAGTCGAGAAATCGATTGACGATACTTTCATATTCAATCGGTGTGACCCACAAGGTCCACACTAGCTATTTCAAGAATGGCTCCGCAGATAAAAAATTCAGTTCTGATATTTTTCACATTCATATTTATTTTGAAATCTTTAAATTCTGAGCCATGTGAATGATAAAAGCAATATTTACCGATCGCAATACATTTTAACTAGAAATATGCACACTTTTGATCTTTTAGGGTATCTCTTATAGACCCATGTTAACATATTAATTGTTTTATAACATCTTCCAAGTGTTTCTCATAATTTAATACTATGATACTATGCCTATGCTACTTATATGTTCTATGATTGTATATACAGGAAAGAGGAAATAATAAAGAAGATGTTCTGTGTGTTGTTCAATAAGGGCAGTCCATAGTTAATTTCTGCGTTAAGTTCTACCAGTAAAATAAGCAAAGCTGCGACTAAAATACACAAATCATATCAGGTTATGGGCCCAGGTACGTGCCTAAAAGTCGCAATTTGAAGAAGAAAGAAGTATGAAAGATGAACCAGATGTCGCTTTCAAGACAGACCATGGATCTACATATAGAAAAAAGAATAAAGCTTGTAAATACTGCAAAAAAAACAACCATACATCAAATGATTGCTATAGTAAGGATAGATATCAGAGAGAGAGAGAGAGAGAAAACAGAAAAAAACTATCTAAAAATAGAGAAAAGGTCAGTATGTGCTCTGACAAAAGAGAAATTTCAACCAAGACATGTTTTTTAACAAGAGTAATTCCTGATGAAATCCATGAAGATAAAGATCAAACTTTTTGTGTGGATAGTGCATGTTCATCTCATATGACATCAAACATAAATATTCTACAAGACATTGAGAAAACACGTCCCACAAAAATTAATGTAGCAAAGAAAGGAAACCAGATGATGACAGATACAATTGGAAAAGTTGAAGGAGATAAAATTATTCTCAACGATGTCTCCTATGTATCAGATCATAGCCGAAATTTAATGTCAGTGAACGCTTTGAGCTATGCTGTGGTGTACCAGATAAGATCAGCAAATGTAATCTAGACGTAAAATGTGAAGTGTGCATTCAAGCCAAGCAAATAAGAAATCCATTCAACACATGTAGGAAAAATGCACAGAGACCACTAGAATTAATCAATAGTGATGTATGTGGGAAGATAGACCAACATATGATGGTAAAAATTATTTTCTCACCTGTCTAGATGACTATACTCATTTCTTGAAAATTTATCTGCTGAAAACAAAAGATGAAGCTGAAGTATTTCTAAAAGAATATATCCAAGAAGCTGAAGCCCATTTCAATACAAAAGTTTCAAAACTAAGATGTGATAACGGTGGTAAATATCGTAGTGAACATTTTAAAAATTGGTGTAAGAAAAAGGGAATACACCAAGAATATACAATTCCACACTCTCCTCAGTTGAACGGAACTGCAGAACGAATGAATCGTACTTTAGTCAACAAAGTAAGAGCCATGTTGTTAGATTCCAGTCTAAAAAATGAAATATGGGGACTCGCTATTTTGACAGCAGCATATTTGCAGAACCGAAGCCCAACTACTTCAACAAAAGTGACACCAGCAGAAGCATGGTATGGGAATAAGCCTAATCTTATAAGACTGCAAATATTTGGCACAACAGTATATACAAAGAAACTGGGATATACAAAGGAACTCGAACCTAGATCAAAGAAGGGAATATTCGTAGGATACACAGAAAATGGATATCGTATTTGGGATCCTATCAAACAGGAAATATATGTGTCTAGAGATGTGATTGTGCTAGATTCAGGAAATGTTACATCGTATCAACCAAGAGAAGATATCCAAATTGAAGGTCTTGATGTTAAAGAACCACAAGATGACATTTTACAACTAAATTCAGTATTTGATAATCACCAGTATAGAAATCAAAATGAACCGGAAAATCAAGATATTAGTGATGTAGAAGGAGAACCACAAGAAGACAATCAAATATCTAGCGACGAAAATTTATCAAATATAGAGGAAATAAGAGAACATAATGAGAGAAATCTAAACCAAAGACCACCGAGAGAAAGAAAACTTCCCAAAAGATATGAGGATTGTATCTTGAATTTGAGTGATAGTGAAGAAGATGCATTTCTAACATTTCAAGAATGTATGAAGAGTTCAAATAAAGACAAATGGATGAAAGCTATCGATGAAGAAAAACACTCCATTGAAAAAAACAATACTTGGAAACTTGATGACAGAAAGTATGCAGAAGGTAAACAGATACTCACTAGTCGCTGGGTGTTTAAGATCAAAGATAATGGACAATACAAGGCTCGACTTGTAGCCAGAGGCTGCCAACAGAAGAGGAAAAGTCTTGATTTCAAAGAAACCTACAACAGTGTAGTTAAAATAACATCTCTTAGAACTCTGTTAGCAATATCTGCTATATACAACCTTGATTTTTATACATTCGATATTAAATCAGCTTTCCTGTATGGAGATCTCAAGCAAGAAACATTTATGGAATTACCAGAAGGATTCACACATACTGGTAAAGTGTGTCTTCTAAATAAAGCTCTGTATGGACTAAGACAGGCACCTTTACAATGGTGTAAAAAGCTCACCGATTTTCTTAAGAAAGAAGGAATGATACAGCTAAAACAGATAAATGTGTTTTTAAGAATCAGAAGGATAAGAAAATGCTATTTGTTGCAATACATGTAGATGATGGTCTAGTCCTAGGCGAAGATATCCAAGAGATGAACAAACTGTTAAAGAAATTAAGTGAGACATTTGAGACGAAAATAGAGGAACATTCACCAAACTATCTCGGCATGCAAATAACAAAGGAGAATGGAGAATTTACACTGAGTCAGAGAACATATGCAGCCCAAGTTATTGAAAAATATGGCCTGCAAGAGGCAAAACCAACCTCAACACCAATAACTAAGCAAGATAAAGAGGCAGAAGAAAATAAAGAAGTGACAGAATACCCCTACAGAGAAACCGTAGGAAGTCTACTATACATAGCATGTAAGACACGTCCGGATTTAAGTTTTGCCGTCAACTATGAAAGCAGACAGCTAAATAACCCAACAGTCCAAGATGTTATCAATGTCAAAAGAACTCTGAGATACCTATTGGGAACAAAGGATCGGAAGATTACCTATTCAGCACCCAAAAGAGGTGAAGATGTTCTACGAATTCAAGCTTACTGTGACTCGGATTATGCTGGAGATCCCAACGACAAGAAAAGTACCACTGGTTTTGTGATCATGCTAGCAAATGGTCCGATATCCTGGTGCTCTAAGAAGCAAACGATCGTTGCTCTCTCATCAACCGAAGCAGAGTATGTAGCTGCAGCACATTGCTGTAAAGAACTGAAGGTAATAAAAGCAAACATTGAAGAACTATTGAACAAGAAGATAAACATATCCCTGCATATGGACAATCAGAGTGGAATGAAAATGATCAAATCTGGGCAACTTTCAACAAACAGCCATCACATTGATGTGAAATATCAATTTATAAGCGACGAATATGACAGAGGATGGTTTGAACTCATTCACTGCCCAACCAAGCACCAACTGGCTGATCTATTGACAAAACCCCTTCAAAGATTAAAGTTTCAAGAACAGAGATAAAATTCTAAGCTGAATAATATATATAAAAAAGGGTTGAAATATTGAGTATCCTTTTTGTGCCGAACTATTCCTATCATTTTATTTGCTCAATAATCTTATCAATATTCCTTGGAATATAATACTTGTATTTAGAAACAAACATGTTCTGTTTCAGGGAGTGCTTAGTTTCATATAAACACTTTTCATTGTTAAGGGAGTGTGTTAACATATTAATTGTTTTATAACATCTTCCAAGTGTTTCTCATAATTTAATACTATGATACTATGCCTATGCTACTTATATGTTCTATGATTGTATATACAGGAAAGAGGAAATAATAAAGAAGATGTTCTGTGCGTTGTTCAATAAGGGCAGTCCATAGTTAATTTCTGCGTTAAGTTCTACGAGTAAAATAAGTAAATGTATCCGTTCCAACATTATCTTAATATAGTTACCACATATGTTTAATCACTTCTTATTAGAAAAGCATTTTAGAGAAAATGTTATTTGAGTAATCAGAGCCTACCTATAAGCTAAGTACCAAAATTGTATATAGTGACTAGAGTATGGGCGTGCTGATAGGGATTTCATAGAGCATAATTATATACATAAATTATTTTTAATAATAGCCGCATGCCTATGAATCGTCGATTTTCTTTCCCCTCAGGCCCGCAAAGGTCTATGTTGAAAATATGACCCTATCTACCATACTGGTACTGTACTGATGATAATTTGTTTCTTGCTTATTATGAACGTTTCTATCGCTTCCTGCTTAACCGGAAATAACAAGATTTGAGATGTAAACAGAATACACTGTATATTTCTATATTTTTGTTATCTTGAGAGAATTGTGAATACGATTCTACAAATTATTAGAAAATTCATGTTCACTTGAGGTTGAACACCTCAACGCAATATACAGGAGCTACATTTCAAAAGGTCTAATAAAGTATGCCATTACTTCAGGTTGTCCCAAGAAGTTCGAGGCAGTAAAATTTGATTGGTACAAATGAGCTCAAACCTTTTTAAATAAAAAAACTATCTATTACTACTTAAGATTTCCTATAGTGCCCGAATTGTTCAATTAGTGAACATTATTATTCTATTGTAAAGTGAATATAGTTATCAAACAATCTATTTTTGAGCTACTCTGAATGTATCAAACCTTTTATTTGTCTTCCGCCCGCTACCTATGTAATGAATGTATTGCAATCGTGTGAATTTCAGATTTTAACATTTACGTTTCAAAGTTTTTACAGTCAAAATCACATATATCGTCTATTTGTGCCAAGATTATCTCGCGAACGGATTTACTAGTTTTTCATTTTTTTTGTTTTGTGGGGTATGTTGTACTTGGACACCTTACTGTGCTCGCTGCAAATATGCTTAGCTCAATACTGTAGCACATGAAATGTGTTTTAGGTACATTTTTATTCATATCCTGGTTGAACGGTTCATCTTGCAAAAAATGTTAAATGACCATTGATTTTGTGAATGCAGATTTGCGTAACAGAATAATTTTCATAGTCGGTTTTTGTTTGACAGTGGTAGGAAAGTCATGTGAGTTGATACACTAGGTTATTTATTCTGGTTATCGAGAAGTATAACTTGATATTTATTTGATAGTGGCAGAGAATTGGTAATAAAAAATCATTTAAATCTCATGTGGTTCTTATTGCCTCAACCTATAGTAAAATAAAATAGTTGGTTCAACATAAATAATACTTAAAGTTGACGAACACATAATATCCCGAGGCGCTGACACTTCACACAAAATCAAAACAATCAGAAAAGAGTTAAAGTCAAATAAAATTAGCCAATATAAAAAAATGGTACTTAAGATACGTATGAACATCCTATTTGTAGTCAATAATAATTTGACATTTTTTCAACAATAAATTCAAAGTTTTGATTTGGTAATTGATGTATCAGCGGCTAATTGTCAGGATGGAAGATTTGCTTCTTCTGGTTTGGCTTCCAGATCAAATCGTAACATCATGGAATTCGCATTACCAGGTTCCAATTTATAACCGATGGATTTGTAGAATGGTATAAGCGGATCTTTACAATCTAACGACATCTTGTAACAACCTAATTTCTTAGACAACAGGGTAACAGTCAAGACGATCCTTGAAAAATATAATAAGGTTATTACCTATTATAACTTCAATTTAAAGTATTTATCCATCGTTTATTCTATAACATGAAGTATACTCACAATTTTCCCAGTTGATTTCCCCTGTATGTGTTATTAACGACAACATCTTCTAATCTTGCTCTCAAGCTGCAATCGTGTATGAACTTGTATTCTGTGATTAGAGTTGATGAGCCTATTATTCTTGCTCCTCTAGTGTCTTCGATAACAGTAACAAAGTAGCCTCCAGCGCGTTGCATACATCTGAATTGATCTTTCAAACGAATAATCAAATGAGTACATATAGAAATCAAAATGAACAGATTCATCAAAGAAAATAATAATATTACCTTCATATGATAATTCACATTCCATATTTACCTGTGAACATTCATAAATGTTTCAAATGTGTACACTTACTCTCAAATTGTGTTCGTGAAACATTTCCAACGGTAGTTAATTGAGAAAGTATTTGTAGAAAACCTTTATCATAGTCAGATATCTTCAAAGGTCTCACTAAAAGCCATGATTCACCAGGTTGTTCATTGGTTATAGAAGGATTCAAATATCCATACACAGATCCCCAGTCTAAGTTCTTCAACAGTTCTGGATTGAATAGGTATTCATCAGCACTGGAAAGCTAAAGAAATATGTTAATTGGATATGAATTAAGCGATACATTATTTTTATTTAAGGTAATAATCTCATAATTTTGTGCAAACCTTTTTGACATCCATATTGAACAGGATCACACCAAATATATTGTATGAATGGAAAGAAAAATAATATAGGTATTAAATGATAAGATAAGATGTGTTTCTAGTAAAATTGCAATCTGAATTGCCAAACAAGTTTATTACGGAATAAAATAATGTAATGATATTAAAAAAGCAAATTACAGTAAAATAATAACAATAAATTAGATGTGTGTCTAGAAGTGATCGATTTATCATCATTTTATCTTAAACTCTGACTAGCAAAGAACGCCTTATTCGTTCATATGAAACTTATTAATTTCTTGATTTAGCATATGTTACACATTCCTAGGATTAGAATACCTTAATTTATTTAACTGGAACTCCGTGAACCTCATCATTAAGGAATATTATTATTGTTGATATATATTTACCTTAGTAGCTCCCATTGCTAAAGACAACCTTTAAATTACTTGTGGAATAACTACGATTATGATTTTACGTTGATTTTAGAATGTTAAAGTTTGCCATCGCATCTATTTCGCATTCTACTTTCAAAAATATCCTTGACATTTATCATTATGGTATTATCAAAATCTTGACATTTCTATCCCTTTTGTTATTCTCTATGGCCACAGTATAAAAAATTATATAGTGTGTTCCTAAATACAAAACATTAGCCTGGCCAGACTTAAATTATGTCATATTCCTATATTGAGTCCATATATCTGTCAATGTTCGACGGCCATTTTAACCCACGCGATATATATCGATTTTCGACCGAAAACGTTCACTTCGCATGCGATATTGGTCGAGTGAAGTCAAGAATAGGGCCCCAGGCTAATGTTTTTAATTTTGGAACAGCCAGATTCCAGATAATTGAGATAGTTCTTTATACATTAGAGCATGGAATTACCAACGAGTTTTTCCTACTCTAAGCTATATACTGTGCTATGGATTTGTTAAGAACACAGAACCATAGACCATAGAGTAAATAGATTACAGAGAAATTGATTTTGAGATACAACAAAACAAGAGTTGGGTTTAGCGAAAACAATCGAAATAGTATAATAGTTGTAGTAGGCCAGCGAGAGTCCTCTGGTACCTTGAAGATGTCGCGATGCTTCTCTTGAGTCAGCCAAACCTAGCTTTAGCTGTGTCAGAGTAGGCAGCCATTAATGCATCTGTGGCATCCTCCATTGGTATTGCTTTACCAACTGCCATAGCGCACCTGCTCCACTCACCGACAGAGCGCGCTAGGAATGTCTTCCTGGATGATTTATAATGTTGATAAATTATAGTTAGTAGTTAGTTACTTGTGTTCGGAGTAGCAATACTTATTAAAAGTAATATACAACATGACATTGCGCCAGATAAATCAACAGGGAACATAGAGCTAATAGCTATAGAGACAAAATTACACGATGACAGACAATACGAATAGGTTCAATGTACATACCACCTACAAAAAATATAATAGACCAAGAACTCGATGAGATACTAAGAGATGACGTACGAACCATTATTGGTGGCGATTTTAACGCCAAGCACCAAGAATGGAACTCTAGACATAAAAACAAAAAAGGCACTGCTCTTTATAAATACGGACACGGAAACATGATAAAATACATATACTAGGACCTGATACACCGACGTTAAACAGTACCAAGGGCATCAATGACATCATTGACATATTTATAATAAAAAATATAGACAAATACTGTGACATCTACACAAACATAGACACCACGTCTGACCATAATCCGGTACACCGGTACATCTCTCTTTAAGTGATGCCGTATTACCAACAAACAAGAGTTAAAAAATAACGAACTGGCAATTATTCCACAATATTCTACAAAACACAGATTCTAATGAAAAAGAACTAAACTCTACAGACAACATTCATCAAGAAATCAATCAAATAGAGACTGACATAGACAATGCACTTAATAACAGCACCAGACTATTAAAAACTAAAAAATCAATTGACGGCTTTCCGAAATACATTAAAGACAAAATTAGATTGAAGAACAAATACAGACATTTAGCGAATGATACAGGAGATCCGCGACATAAAAAACAAGCCACTAAATTGAATAATCAAATTAAAAAAATGATTATAAAATTTAGAAACGAACAATGGGATTACTACATAGACACACTGAATGACCCATATCACCAGAGAAGCTATTACAAACTTATTAAAGCATTAAAAAAAGACAACTTCCAAACTAACAGGCCTATACATGGAATGAACGGATTTGCATACAAAAATGATGACAAAGCAGAAGCTTTTGCTGACACGATAGAAGAACAATTCACATTGAACAGGTGGAAGCATGCTCATATAATAGTTTTACAAAAACCGGGAAAAGATCCTCTTTTCCCACAAAATTATCGACCGATTAGCCTTCTTTCAAATTTAGGAAAAATACTAGAACGGACAATACTCAATAGACTTAAAGAACAAAACTTACTTCTGAATGTTATACCACATGAACAATATGGTTTTAAAGACAGACACTCCACAGATCTACAACTCCTCCGCTTCGTTGAAAAAACATCAACTGACATAATAAACAAGCAAATAGTGACTGCAGTATTTCTTGACATTAAGACGGCATTTGACAAAGTTTGGCATGATGCATTGGTATATAAAATGTTAAACTTTAATTATCCAACTCATTTAGTCAAAATTATTCAGTCTTTCCTATCAGACCGTTCCTTCCAAATTAGTTACAACAAAATTTTATCAACATCTAGACCAATAAAAGCTGGAGTACCACAAGGGGCGGTACTTTCTCCACATCTTTATAATGTATTCACAGCTGATATACCAAAATTACGTAAAGCAGAATTGTACCTTTTCGCTGACGATACGGCCATAATCACAAAGAACAGCAAATATAGCATTGCCGAAGCACAAAAAGCAGCTGACCAACTATCGAACTATTTTGATAGATGGAAAATTGCAATCAACCCGGAAAAAACACAGACAATACAATTCACTAACAAATATAACACTTCAAAATCAACTATTAAAAATTCTGAAGTTGAATGGCGCAAAGAAGTCAAATATTTGGGCATAATTTTAGACCAAAGGCTAAATTTTAGTACCCACATCAATAATACAATTTTTCAAACCAAAATTAAAGTTAATCGGTTGAACCCGCTGCTCAACTACAATAGCAGACTTAATTTGAAAAAAAATTAAAAACTTACAGCACCATTATTAGGCCCTGTCTAACGTATGCTTGCTGTGCCTGGGGTCAGTCAGTACACGTTAAAAAAATTCAAGTTTTTCAAAACAAGATACTGAGGAAACTTAGTGGTTCTCCTTGGTATATGACTAACAAACACATACACTGTACACATGTACTGACCATATTGTTAATTTTTGTGAATCTGTAATCTTAGAAAGGGCAAATGTTAAACTAGGTGATGGTCGCCTACTACAAGCAACCAAAAAGGGTACCATTGTATTTAACTTTTATATGTGTGATAAAATGTATAATAATAATATTTGTAAAATTTATAATAAAGAGAATGATCTAGTTGCAATAGCAAATAAAGTTAACCATTTGTATTATATTAAGTGCTGTGTAATTCAAACAGGAATCAAAGCGAATATTATGTCAAAAGATAATGATCAAAAGGATACAAAAATGTCTTAGTGGTTCTCCTTGGTATATGACTAACAAACACATACACGAAGACTTGAAAATAGAAACCATACATGAATTAATTACCAAACTTGTGACATACATACGCAAACGAGTAGATACATACCCACATGACGATCTGAAAAATACAATGAACTTACAAATAAATGGCAAACACAAAATAAGAAGACCTACGGACATATTAAAATAAAATACCATTTATTACAAAGAAGACTATAACTCAGCTCGCTAAATAAAAAAAGAGCAAACCCTTTTTCCTACTGCTCGTTAAAAAAAGAGCAATCAATATCAGTAATATCTGAAGTATTAAAAAAAAAAGATGAGCTATAAGGATACCAGAATGGTATCAGTAGTAACAGAAAAAAGAAGAACAAGAGAGGATTTCCTCCATATTGGTGACTCCGACGTGATCAACTTAGGACAGTGATTGAGCGGACACTTCGGCTGAAATGTGAATATACTTTGACTATATAATGACTAAAGTGAGGTGCCTGTACCGCGACGAGTTTTAGCATCCCATTCGCGATGTCTTCTCCAGAGGAACTACAGGTCGAATTAAGTGCTCTCCAACTAGAGAATGAACAGCTTCGACAGCAACGCCTTGCCTAGCAGCAACAAGCCGGCTCACGTTATCGAAGGGCAGGACACTACATTCCGCACCGCTATCCGCCTCCTTCGCTTTTGGGCCGACAAACCCGAAGTCTGGTTCAAACGTCGAGACAATTCGTCGTTGGCAACATCATACAGGACAGCACCAAATATAACTACGTTGTTGCACAGTTGAATACCCGCAACGCCACTGAGGTACATGACATCATTATCAACCCGCCAAGCAGTGAGCGGTATACCAAACTTAAGACAGAACTAATTGCACGTCTCTCCATGTCCGAAGAACAGAAAGTCCGCCAACTGCTTATGGCTGAGGAGCTTGGCGATCGCAAGCCTTCACAATTTTTGAGACATTTACGATCTCTCGCCAACAAGAACAATATTCAAAGCTTCCTTCCTTCCTTAGTTCAAGGTATCCTCCAGGCACAGAAAACACTCCCCCTGGACCAATTGGCAGACGTTGCAGATAACTGAGGCCGAGTTCGCAGCCATCATCTTGTCCCGAAGAAGACCAACGGGTGGCGACCCAGTTCGTCATATACACGATTTTACTCACCGTATCCATGGTTGTACAGTGCTTTGAGTCATCGACTTGGTTAAGACTTACACACAGATTCCTGTCAACCCAGCTGACATTGAGAAGACTGCGATCATTACTCCATTGGAACTCTTCGAGTTCCCCTACATGAGTTTTGGTCTCCGCATTGCAGGATAAACTTTCCAAAGATTTATTGACGAAGTGAAGAAATCCTTCATGATTCTGAGATCTGTTTCCCTATATTGCCGACATCTTGGTTTTCTCCGTCGACGTTAAAGAGCACCGAAAACATCATCGTTTAGTGTTCCAACGCCTAGTGGACTATGGCCTTCTTATCAATATCTCCAAGAGCACCACTGGCAAAACCCAAGTCAACTTCTTAGGATACGAAGTCTTCGCTACCGGCACGCGAGTTATGTTGAGCAAAAAGAAATTCGTTTTTTTTAAAGCAACTCTATTCTAAATTTTAATACTCAACAGATTTTATAAAATGAATCTATATCTAGTATTCGGTAAACAGTACACAGACTTACAGTGTGCTTATGCATTTGAAATTAGGCTTATAACTCCTCCACCCTTAAGAGGAAACCTTGGGAGTTCTTCGAAGTTGACGTTAAATGTTGCATTTCGTTGGTTTGGGAAAAGCCTTTGGATTTTCTGAATTTGTTTGCTTTACTTTAGTGAACCATTGGTTTCTATAATGATATGAAATAAAAATAGTTCCAATGGCTAATAATATACATATATACAGGTATACTATAATGAATCCATACATTATTATCAATAAACGAAATTGGTTGGTCAATTTCTTGATTTAAAGTAAGTTTAGACAGTTGATTAAACGATTTAAGGTTCAATTCAATAGGTTTTGCTGGATGATATGATCATGTAAACCTACCTTTATGCTCTGAGATACATTATAATAGTGTAATCCTAGTCTTCTACGTTTTGTGTGTGACAAGTGACAGTGACCGAATAATGTTGGCTATGGTCTGTCGTAGTACTCTAAAAATATAGTTAGTTAGAAAATGGCGTTGCACCACCTTTTATGTTAATAGTTGTTATAAAGAAATACATCTTACTTTATTATGGAACAAGGAGTTTCATTAGAAAACCTAACATGGTGGCAGAGCGTGGTTTCGCTCAAAGAAGTAGTGTACTGTTTGTTAATGGAGTTTTGTTAAAATAAGTAATAATTGATAAGAGAACACGGCACACAGACATTTGACGAACCAGTAAAAATGGCGTTTATGAAATGCGATGATGTTGCTATACCGATATTCGATGGTGTAGACTATGGACATTGGAAAACACGCATATGGCCGATACAGACAAGGAAGATGACTGGAATATGATGGAAATTAAAGCGATAAATTATATTTACAATTTCCAATAGGCAGTTAGAGTATGTATCAGATTTAAATACTGCACGAGAGGTAATGATTAAACTGGACGAAATGTATAATAAACAATCAACGGCGCTGCAGATAGTCTATCGTACTGCGATAGAAAATATTAAGCTTGAAAATTATACAGATGTGAATTCTTTCTTCGATGTGTTTGAAAAATCAATAAATGATCTAAAATCTGCTGGAGCTACAGTAACAGAATCTGAAAAGCTGAATTACATGTTGAAAGCTCTACCAAGGAAATGTGAATATTTAAAACAAAAGGTGAAACTGAAGACTTTGGAAGAAAGCAAAAAAATAAGTTTCAATGAAGGAACATCAAGGTCAAATGTGTTTATGGCATCAAAGTCAAATACTAATCATCGTCAATGTTACAAATGTGGATCCTTTGAACACATACAAAAATTTTGCAGAGCTGGGACATATCCAAGAAGCCAAAACCTTCCACAGGGATCACGAGGTAATCAATCATCAATCAATCATGGATATGCCAACAGGACAAGTTTCCGTGGAAACTTTCAAGGACGTCGTTTCCAAAACAAGCGTGGTGATTATCGTGGAAGAGGACGTGGCCAATACACCCCAAACAATAACAATAACTCAGGAACCAGCAGTGTCTTTATGGTTAATGTAAACAATGAAACTGTAAGTAATGAAAAGTTTAATGATCCGGTTACTTGGGTGCTTGATAGTGGATGTACTGACCACCGTATTGTTAATTTTTGTGAATCTGTAATCTTAGAAAGGGCAAATGTTAAACTAGGTGATGGTCGCCTACTACAAGCAACCAAAAAGGGTACCATTGTATTTAACTTTTATGTGTGATAAAATGTATAATAATAATATTTGTAAAATTTATAATAAAGAGAATGATCTAGTTGCAATAGCAAATAAAGTTAACAATTTGTATTATATTAAGTGCTGTGCAATTCAAATAGGAATCAAAGCGAATATTATGTCAAAAGATAATGATCAAAAGGATACAAAAATGTCTATCAAAGAAAAATGGCACCGAACATTAGGACATATAAATTTTAACTCTTTAAATAAACTTTGTGAAAGTAAACTTGTAGAAAATTTGCCTGAAAAACTTGAAAATAATTTTATGAAATGCGTCATTTGTATAGAAAATAAAATGCACAATTTACCTTTTCAAAATAATAGAACTAAAGCAAAAGATATACTCGAACTGATCCACACTGATCTTAATGGTCCTCATAATACTGATGAAAAATATTTCCTCACAATAATTGATGACTATAGTAAGTTAGTAAAAGTTTTCTGTGTAAAAAATAAAAGTCAAGTATTTGAATGTTTATCTGAATATATAAATGAAATCGAAAATATTACAAATAAAAGGGTTATGAAAATTAGATGTGATAATGGAAAGGAATATATTAATTCAAAGTTTTTCCACTTTGCTCAAGAGAAAGGTACCTATTCATATCGAACCCTGTCCGCCATACGTACATGAGCTCAATGGTACAGCTGAAAGGCTAAATAAAACTATTATGGATATGGCTAGGTGTTTGATGTCTGAAGCAAAAATCAACCGTTATTATTGGCCTGAAGCAGTTAAAACTGCAGCTTTCTTGAAAAATCGTACATTAGCTAATACCTTGGAGAGAAGAACACCGTATGAAATCTTCATGAAGAAGAAACCAAATGCGAAATACTTGCGTATTTATGGTAGTAAAGTATTTGTTAGAGTTCCAGAAATAAAAAGACATTCTAAGTGGGATAAAAAAGCTGATTGTGGAATACTTGTTGGATATTCAGATGTTGGATATAGAGTCTTGTTAAATGAAAGAGTGATTGTAGCTCGACATGTTGATATAATAGAAGATGACACTACATGTATAGGTTTGAATGAGTCTCAAGAAAATACTTCAAGAATATCAAATCCAAGATGCATCAAAGATTCAAACCAGCAAAGTAATGAAATAGGTTTTGAAGAATCCGAAGATGATGAAAGTGTAACTGGAACCCCTGAACAAATGGAAAATGAACAAAAAAGTACACAACTGAGAAGATCAGTTAGACAAATAAAACCGATTTCTTCATCGATCAGATGGATGTAGAAACTGCTTTTCTAAATGGTAAAATAACAGATGACGTATATGTAAAACAACCAGAACGTTATAATGACGGCACAAACAGAATCTATAAATTAGATAAAGCTCTGTATGGGTTAAGAGAAAGTCCCCGTTTATGGTACGAGTGCTTCCATGAGTATATGAGCGATCTTGGATTTGAAAGAAATAATTGTGACTATTGTTTATATTATAAGTTTACTATAAAGAAAATCTTATTTGTATTATTATTTGTGGATGACCTTTTAATTAGTAGTAATAACGAAACGAGTATTACAAATCTAAAACAGAAGCTATCTTTGCGATTCAATATGAAAGATCTTGGTTCACTTAACGATTATGTTGGAATTGAAGCTAAATATCAAAGATAGTCTCATATGACGTTGAGTCAAAAAGGGTATATAGAAACATTGGCAGAAAAATATAAAACTGTGAATTGTTCAAAAAACTATTCCACTCCAATGGAAATAAATTTGAAATTACAAAAAACTGATAACTTGAATGATAATATCAAATATAGAAATATTAGTATTGCAACTAGGCCTGACATATCCTTTAGTGTGAATTATTTGAGTAGATTCCAAAATTGCTATGAAGAACTACATTTAAAAGATGCTTTAAGAATACTAATCTATTTGTATCAGACTAGAGACTTAAACTTAACCTACACCAAAAAGGATAAATGTGAACTCATTGATTGCTTTGTAGATTCAGATTGGGCAGAAGATACAAATGATAGAAAATCTACTACTGGTTATGTAATTAGACTGTTTGAAAATCCAATATATTGGAAGTCACGAAAGCAAACATCAGTAATAAAATCTTCAACTGCATCAGAATATGTTGCACTATCTGAAGCTACATCCGAAATAATTGTCATAAAAAAAATTTAAAAACATTTAATATTGATCTAAATAATCCAGTTCCCATATATGAAGACAATTCTGGTGCTATTGCTATAACTAAATATGGTAATTATACTAAGAATGCAAAACATATTGAAATACAATCATTTTGGGAATGAAAATTATTTGGCTAAATTGATTGATGTAGTAAAAATCAAAACTAATGAAAACTTAGCAGATATTTTTACAAAAGCTCTGGGAAAACAACAGTAAGTAATAAAAGTGTAATATATTGTTATGTTATTTGAATATTTATGTTGTAAAGAGCAAAAACGTAAGGAGGCGTGTTGGATGATATGATCATGTAAACCTACCTTTATGCTCTGAGATACATGATAATAATGTAATCTTAGTCTTCTACGTTTTGTGTGTGACAAGTGACAGTGACAGAATAATGTTGGCTATGCTCTGTCGTAGTACTCTAAAAATATAGTTAGTTAGAAAATGGCGTTGCACCACCTTTTATGTTAATAGTTGTTATAAAGAAAAACATCTTACTTTATTATGGAACAAGGAGTTTCATTAGAAAACCTAACAGGTTTCACATCTGTCACTTCACTTGCTATATGGGGCAGGTAGACTGGTTCTGCTGGTATACTTCCTTCTAGGTTGGCAAAATCGAATAGTTTGGTGGAAAGGTTCCCTTGAGCTGACGGACTTCGCTTCCATATTTTTCCTGTAACAATGTATTTGTTGGTGCGACGAGTAAATATCTTTCATCACAAATGGTTTCGACGAGGGTTTCATTGATTTCAACTCAGACATCTATGCATTTAACTCATTTTGGATTGTGCCTATGATTTATTTATCTTTTGGGGTTTCTCTAAGTCTATGATTTCCTGTATTTTAGAACTTGTTTGCGCTGGGTGTATTGCAGTGGATCTATCCGTTCGTTTTATTTTTTATGCAAAACATTCTCATTTGTTTTGTTTAAGGGTACCCAGTCGTGGGTTTTTGTCTTTTTGCCCAAATCGGCAACGTCACGTTTTTGTTCATCGGTTTCTTGATGTTATGTTTTTATTTTTATCACTTTTTGTTGTCCTCTATATTACTTACGGTTCCTCTTGGGTCTTTAAGCAGTTGTTGATTATATTTCAATTCTATCTGTGTGTATCTGATATCATTTTCTGTTGATGGGTAAAAGATGTGCCAACGATGGGCAATCACATCCCAACAGTTGAGTGCGAACTTGCAAACTGTCAATTAATAAATTGTATTTTTAACCTGAAAAATAAAAATTCTAAGGGATGGGAAAACATGGTCCAATGATGGTCAAACGAGGGCATATTTGCATCATTTTCTGAAAAACCGAATTTTGTGACCCATGAAATTCATGGTACCTAAGTTACTTCCTTATCTAAAGGTGGACAAAAAAATCTATGGGCAAAAATGGTCAAACATATCCCAAATTTTGAGCGCAAATTTCGCATGAGGGGGCAGCTTTACAGAGCTTAGACGAAATCACAATTAATATTATTTGTATGTACAGGGTGTCCCACACAAGATCCTCTATTCCCTTATTTTGAAATATATTCTATTTAAGCAAAAAAGTCAAATAATAAGTGTTATTGTTTTTTAAGGGAACTCTTATATTATATACCTTTCACGTATACAAGGTGCTCAGTTTTCCGTGGTTAGGAATCAACTCTTAAAAATTAAATGGGACACCTTGTATATTATTTTGGATATGGATTCTGTGATAATTTAAGAAAAATTCTATAACCAAATTCAATTTATATAAAAAGACTATTTTCATAAAATAAAAATGAAATAAAGAATTCCTTTTGAACCAATTTTCAATAAATTTAAAAAAATATTTATTCAGAAAAAAAGATCAGATTTGGCCCAATTTCAGTTACTGACTTAAAACAATAATCTGTTTCAAGCTTGCTCAAGTCATAGAAATAATACAAAATGATAAGAATGCTATGTGAAAAATTAGAGTGTGTTGCTCTGTCCTTTCTCAGAATTGCATTTGCGGTTGTTGTTATTGGTGAAAGGATAACCCAGGAAGAACCGTTTAGCCAGAATATGAATAAACAGGTAGAAAATATGAAATTTTTATTCTGGGAGATGGCATTTTGACAGGGTGGTCAAGGGCGATGAGAATAATGTTGTTAAATTTTTTTTATCGAAATCCTTTGAATCGTTTGAGCAAAACAAGGTTTCCGGCTATTGCGCAGCAACGAGTGCGATTAGGATTCTCATTCAGTGCCACCGGCGAGCAGAAACAAAAATAACAACCTCAGAAAACTCTGAAATGTCAACATTTGTTGAAATCTTGACACCGAAAATTTTATGCGAATACAATACTTTCCTTACATAAGTAGCGGTAGGAGAGTCAAAATTGTGTCAAGTCTGATAATTTTTTTCTGAACAAATATTTTTTTATATTTATTGAAAATTGGTTCAAAGGAATTCTTTCTTTCATTTTTATTTTATGAAAATAGTGTAACGTGAAAACTTACCCGAATACACCAAAACACACACACAAATATCACAAACATCCTGGGAATCCAGAATATATTGGGAAATACATTCAGAACAATATATTAGAGGGACGAGAAGCTTCGAGATAGGAGGTTAAGTGGATATATAAACAACACACGAGAGCCACTCGAATCTTCCAGAGCTTTTTAGGTTAGATATATAATACCGACGGCAATGAGACAGAACACAGTCGGTCATAGTCAGTGAGTTGAACGCGAGCTAGCAGAGAACATGGAACATAAATAAATATAGCGCTAAGTAATGCTGTGAATATAAATGTGTATATAGTCGTGTAGTTATTAGTGTAAATAAATAAGTGAAAATAAATCGAACCCAGTTTTAATATGAATTCCCGTTACATTGGTGTCAGTGTGGAATCAGTCAGTGAGTAACTGTAAAATTGGACAGACTTTGAGAGACTGTAGTTTCGTGTAGAGTTGAGTGTTTTCGTGACTTTTTGTTAGATTTAAGTTTAAGTTTAAGAAGACTTTTTCTCGTGTTTGTGTGAAGAATTTTGTTCGTTTTCGTGTCGAAGACTTTAAAAACTGTATTGACTAATTGAGTTAATAAAGAGAATTAAAAATGAAATTAGTGCAGTTAACCGTGAAACAACTCAAAGAACAGTTGGTGGAGCGGGATTGTGATGATTCAGGTAATAAAGCGACCCTCCAGAAACGGTTGAGGAACACTTTGATTGAAAATGGAGAAGATCCTGATATGTTCGAGTTCTACTCTCCGGAAGAACTGTTACTGAAAGAGATGAAGGAAGAAGTTTCTAGAACTCTTCAAGATGAAATTAAAGAAATTTCTAGAAATAATAATGAGAAATTCGAGGAAGTGACCAGGACATTTGGGGTGCAATTCGATGAAGTATCGAAAAGGTTCGAAGAAATTTCTAGAAATAATAACGAAAAATTCGAGGAATTAACTAGGACATTTGGGGTAAAGTCTCGAAAAAGTTTGAAGAAATTTCAAGAATAGTTGACGAAAATTTTGTCACGAGAGAGAAGAACATGGAGCTACAGCAACAAAAAATCAAGGCACTGGAAATATCAGTTAAGAATGGTAACTGCAGTGGGAGTCAGACACTCAAATGCGAAGATGACTTAGCCGCAGGTCATATGAGAGTTAAGCTGCCAAACTTTGATGGAAAGTGCTCCTGGTCAACCTATCGGAAGCAATTTGAAGCTGTGGCAATGGCTAACCAGTGGACCGAAGAGCAGAAAGCTGTTTCCTTAACTTGACGAGGTGATGCAGCAGACATCCTAAGGTCTATTCCAGCTGGCAAAGCAAACTACCATATTTTGCTTTCTAAATTGGAGAATCGGTATGGAGACAGACATCTTCAGCAAGTTTACAAAGCCCAATTACAATCTCGGGTGCAACATGCAAATGAGAGTAGTTTGAGTGAGAGGTAGCTCGTATTGTGCGACTACCATGTCCTACAGCTGCCGATAGCTTCCGTGATGAAATTGCGGTGGATGTAAATGTAAATGAATTGAGGGAGGGCGAGCTGCAGAAGGCGTTGAAGCTAGGCAAACCAAAGTTGCTAGAAGAAGCACTAGCTATTGCTTTAGAGCATGAAGCCGCTAGCCAAACTTCCCGAGGGCACCGTGTTAAAGCAATCGAAGAAGAAGACCAATCCAATAGAGAGTCCCTGTTAGACATGATAAGGAAGCTAGTGACGGGAGCGCAGTCAAAGAAGAGAGAGCCAAGGTGTTGGAACCGTAGTGAGCTAGGACACGTACGCCGCAGTTGTAAGAAAACAGCGGGACAGTCGGAAAAACTAGAACGTGTCGAGATGGAAGACAAAGTTTGTCCTATACGACAAACAACCGTAGAAAATGAGGAATGGCAGCCCGGACAAATGAAACTGGCCCAAGAGAACGACTCATGTTTGAGAGTAGTCTTGGAGTGGATGCGCCGTAAGGAGAGGCCGTCTTGGCAAGATATAAGCTTATGAAGCCCAGAAGTGGAAGCATATTGGAGCCAATGGGACTCTCTTGTGTTAAGAGTTGATCTGCTGTATAGAACCTTTGAGTCTGAAGATGGCACTGAATCTAGATTACAACTAGTTGTCCCAAGAAGCAAAGTGCCGGAGGTACTACGTCAGCTACATGATGGAGCCTCGGGTGGGCAAGACTCTGCAGAAGGTTCGAGAGCGATTCTATTGAGTGAATTGCAAAGAAGATGGGAGACAGTGGTGCCGTAAGTGTAAAGTGTGTGAAGCCAGCAATGAACCACTTGGCAGAAAGCGGGCACCTATGAGGCAGTATATTGTTGGGAGTCCCATGGAGCGAGTTGCTGTGGATATTGCGGGGCTATTTCCTGAAACGGACAATGTGAATAAGTACATCCTGGTAGCCATGGATTATTTCACAAAGTGGACAGAGGCGTAAGCAATCCCTAACCAAGAAGCATCTACCGTCGCCGAGGTGTTGGTGAAGGAATTCTTTTCACGTTTCGGCGTTCCTCTTGAAATCCATTCGGACCAAGGAAGAAACTTCGAGTCAGCCCTGTTCCAAGATGTGTTCAGACTAATAGGTGCGAACAAGACCAGAACGACCCCTTTGCATCCTCAATCAGACGGAATGGTAGAGAGGATGAATCGAACAATAGGCAAGCACCTCTCTAAGGTTGTTTCATAACATCAGAGAGATTGGGATCAGTACATCTGTTTGTTCCTGATGGCCTATCGGGCGGCTGTGAATGAAACAAATGGTCAGACTCCTGCTAGTTTAACGTTGGGGCGTGAGTTACGCCTACCCTGTGACCTGGAATTTGGCCGCAGACCTACAGAAGACAGTGTCGCAGGAGAAGGATACGTCGACCAATTGAGAGCCGGAATGGATAAAGTCAATGAGTAAGCCAGACAGAACATCCAGCTTTCCAGTGATCGAATGAAGCACCACTACAATATTCGATCAGCTGATGGAGTCTTCAACGTGGGGGACCTGAGGCCTTTGTCCCAAACTCCAAAGGTAATGGGAACGTCCATATGAAATTATGAAGAGGATAAATGACGTCATCTGTCGTATCCGAAAGTTACCAAGGGGAAAACCTAGAGTGGTGTACATAAACTGACTCGCACCATACACTGGATCAAACAACCAGGAAAAAGCACGAGTGGCTCTTCAAGAAAAGAACGTTGAAAAGCAAGATGTCAGCTTCAACGAGTTCATGTCGGAAGAAGGTCAGACTCGGTGTGACAGTTGAGGTTCAACAAGACATTTTCAAGCTGCCAGCCGACGTTTCTATTGCCCACTGTGTAGCGGATGATCTACGTATGGACCGAGGAATTGCTCTGGTGTTTAAAAGGAAGTTTGAAAGACTGGATGAACTGTCAGCCCAACGACCAAGAGTAGGAAAATTTTCTGCGACTAGCAGATGGTAATCGGAACCTCTTCTATTTGGTTATGAAGAAGATGTCTAGAGGAAAAACCACTTACATGGACCTCTGGCATTCACTGAAGTGCCTAAGGAATGAAGTCAGGAATTATGACATCAAGAAGTTGGGAAAATAGACTGCGGGTTGGACGGGCTAGACTGGAAGATTTTAAGGAGCATGATCGAATACATCTTCCAGGGCGCTGGCGTGCAAATTACGGTGTGTTGCTTCAACCCAAAAGGAGTATACACGGGAAAGACGATAGACTGTTACTTCTTCAACAAGGATGTTTGCCTGGCAGGAACCAAGTGCAGATTTCGCCATAGAACAGAAATGCAGCAAGTTACTACCAAGGATGATTCTGATCGGGATGATTAGATGCTAAGGAGGGGGCAGTGTAACGTGAAAACTTACCCGAATACACCAACACACACACACAAATATCACAAACATCCTGGGAATCCAGAAGCATGGAGACTGTATGCATTTGGATTGTTCTCGAATGAATATATTGGGAAATACTTCCAGAACAATATATTAAAGGGACGAGAAGCTTCGAGACAGGAGGTTAAGTGGATATATAAACAACGCACGAGAGCCACTCGAATCTTCCGGAGCTTGTTAGGTTAGATATATAATACCGACGGCAATGACACAGAACACAGTTGGTCATAGTCAGTGAGTTGAACGCGAGCTAGCAGAGAACACGGAACATAAATAAATATAGCGCTAAGTAATACTTTGAATATAAATGTGTATATAGGCATGTAGTTATTGTGTAAATAAATAAGTGAAAATAAATCGAACCCAGTTTTAATATAAGTCCCCGTTACAATAGTTTTTCTGGATAAATTGAAATTGGTTATAGAACTTTTCTTAAATTATCACACAGAATGGTAATGGTTACTCATAATTTATGAATATCTTGGCATTTCATTTGATTTCAAAAACTTTTGTCTTCAATTCCAGAGTAACTCAAAATATGTTCTTGGCGCAAAGTTTCACCGACATCAAGAAATGTCGGTTTTGGTGGTATTTCAATTATTTTTGGGGTTTTAATTTTAAATATAATATATTTTTTATAGAGAAGTTATTTTATTTGTTATGTACATATATTATAACGGTTATCTTATAGTATTATTACCATTACTGTTATTAACATTAAACCAAAACACTACGATTCATTAATAAAAGATGAAACAGTACCTACTTGTGAGCAATTTTGATTAAAACATATTAAAGTTTTGTATCAATATTGTGGCCTCCTATACCCCTTCTAGCCGGCCAATCCCAACATGTAATTAATAATTTATTTGAAATTCGGTATTTTTCGGTTACTGAATTTGTTTCAAGTAGAAACATTCAAAATAGTTATAAGCGTGTCATTTTCCAGTTTCTTTAGTACCTATCTGATGAAGCTGCATTTTTTTATTTTGAAGCAGCGGTAGTGGTAGTCATCGTAGTGGCCGAGGACAATACATCATCAACCAATACTTTTGTTAAATAATAACAATAAAAATAATTATTCCATAGTTCTTTATTTCATTCTTTACATGCATGTTATTTTTTAAAACCCCATTTAATCAAAACCAACAAAATATACTTAGACCTATTTTAATTCTATCAGTTTCAATTCAATTTCGAGATTTTTCTATTTCAAATTTGTCAATTTCAATTTGATATCATAGAGCTATACAATAAATGTCACAAGTCAATGTCATGCTTCTATATTGAGTCCGCATATCGGTCAAATTTCCACAGCCAATTTAAGCCTAACCTGGCTAATGGTTTGTATTTAGGAACACGCTGCTGATGTAGTATCCCTTTACATAAATATTCCTACAGATTTAGCTCTGAAAATTATCGGAAATAAGGGAACGATATAAAACAACAAACGGACATCTCTAAAACTGAATTTAAAGAAACTATAAAACTGACACATAGCACAACATACTGTAACGTGCAAAGGGGAACAGCCGCCGGTATTGGCTACAAAGTAGCGGTATTCGTTTGAAGTAAGCGCGCGATATATGCTGTGGTTGGAAATACCAAAAGCGGCGTTAACAAAGAGAGCGACGGCAGCAGTCGGCGTCTTCTGTTAAAATGCCGACAAAACGAATTTCGAGAAGCGTACAGTGGCGGCTTTCGTGTCAAAGACCAGAAGCCGCCCGAATGCTCTGGATCCTTTATCGGGTATATATATGGGAGAATTTTCGGCAAGAAGACAGAATGAAAAAGGCAGTGTGAATAAATAGAATAGTCCGAGTAAGTTAGAGAGAATATAGTAAAGTTAAGTTGTAATTTATATTATTTTGAGTGTAAATAAAGTTAATTTAATAACTCTAAATTAGTCTCACTTATCTGCGAACCCGCATACGCAACAATATCTTCCTTCAGTAGAGTGTAATCCTTTTCCTGTTGTACAATTTCGACGATATTCTTGCGTAGTAATTTCCAAAGGTCCACATGCAAAGTACTTATTATTATAGTTATTCAAAATTAACAAAACATTTCAAAACTCACCTGTAACATACTTAGTTCACATATCTTCACAATATAATCACAATCACGTAGCTATTGAATGCTAAGCAGAATTTCTGTTATAGAAAACAGATTGATAAATATTGTAGAATCCACTCGTAGAATCATTCAATTTCGAATTTCGATTAGGTATGTCCCTTGTCATTTTGTCATACCCAATTAATTTCCGTCTTTATCAGAAGGAACATACAACACACTCAAATTGTATGTTTTATCTGCTCTTTACTCCTTTGAGTTGTTCTCTGTTCAAACAAAACAATCGAAGGGTAGATGTTCTGTATTCTCTGATCGAGTATGACCTCAAAAGAAATATTTTTTAAAAAAGTTTCGAAAGCAAAACTACTTTTGCTAATAAATTTATTATTATAGGATAAAAAAGATTCATTTGTACCTCAAATGAAATCTTTTGTACATAGGGATGTTGCAAAGCCTGTATTTTTGTATATGCTGCAGTTTTCTCTAATTAGAGCATTTTAACTGCTTTCCCCTCACGCCTCACCTAATAATTTCTGTATAAATACTTACTATCGTTTATCAAGTCTCGTGTAGATCATCATATACAGGGCGGTCTAAACCAAAAAAGAGACTTGGCGCAAGTTAACGATCGTAACTATTGAGTCTAGTAGAGTATACTCTCATACACACAACACGTCGTAGACGTCTCGCTGTAAAATTCGGTAAAAAAATCGCCGAAAATTTATGAAATTATACAGTCAAAACCGCGTAGTGCCAAGGACCATAACTGTGAAAACTGCATTGGAATTGGTGCAACAGTTCAAAAGTTAGTTCATAAATTCCATAACGCGGATTAAATTTATATCCAAATAGGGTGCACATGTTCATTACAACTAAGACTATAAATGAAAAAGTGCGACAAGTGCCCCTCTTCGATTTTGGACATCAAAACAAGTGAGTAGGGATGTTACTTTGGAACAGAATCTGCTTCTTTCGGAACAGGTTTTCATAAGGAGCAGGTTGGAACAGGTATGAATCGGTACGTTTTCCTGTTCCAATGGAACAGTGTTTCAGTGTCTAACTGTGATGTTTGCTGTGGTCGCGAACGCGTATTAGGGTATGACGTATCGTTATCGTTTATTCTTTCCCGTTCCGAGTGTGCTGTTCTGTTGCAACGCAGGGTAACAGTCCAGTGTTCTGTGGGTCCCAGTGGAATACTAGCGGTGCTGTGACCTGTGACTCACAACATATCATCTGTTATCTGTGAAAGTTATTGGCTGCTGTGTTCTGTGGCTGCTGCCGACGCTGCGAATTTGGGTTAAAAAGGAAAACGTGAATTAATGTGGTCGCGCGATGTTGTCGATATTTATTATTTTTGAGAAAATACGCAAAATAAAAATAAATATTTATTGAAAATGCTTTTTAATATAAATAATAAAATAAAAACTCTTGGGATAAAGGCTATACTCTCAGTATACAATATTAATAATAACGAAAATAGGATATAAAAATTTTCACTGTTGGATGTTTCCTTTCAATATGTATTTTTAAGTTTGTTATTGAAGATTTAAAAGATATTTGTAACTTGCACATATTACACTGCGCGTTTATATTATCTACGACAGTAAAAAAATTCCAAACTGGACTTGTTTTATTACGCGTTCATAGACTTTTGATTAGACTCATTATAAAATAATTTTTTTTTCAAAAACAACACATGAACTTACTTAAAACGGCAGACAGGACGATGTACTACGTACGACGTATATATCATAACATAAATAAGGCATAACAATACCGAATAGAATCAGCAGGGTCCCCTAAATGCCAATATTTCAATTCTACTACAGCAGAGAGAACATACAATCAATGTTCTCTCTGTACTACAGTAAACGCTGCTCTGGAGCATCTGGCAACCCTGCCTTGAACAACGAACGATGCATCGCATCGTAACATGAAAAGAATAGCGCGGAGCACGGAGTAACTTTGTAAAATTATTTATTTTAGTTTTCGATTATTTTGGAACTGGAACAGGTTTCTTGGAACAGGTACTTTTAAAAACTGGAACAGGTTGTACCTGTTATTAGAAATACCCTGTTCCAAACATGCCTACAAGTGAGTTTTTATTGATCATTTCCTAATTCTACCGGGCATAGCTCTCTCAAAAAAGCCGAAAACAGCTCCAGAATACGAATTGGAATCCAAAGAATCCAATTTAAATTCCTGTAAATAGTCAATTTCCAATAACAACACAACAACATAAGACATCTGGATACAAGATGGCATCAACCGATAATGAATCAGAAGACGTAGCTCTTAGAGTAAATTCTGAAAAACAAATAATAGCAAAATTTAAATGCTGCCAAAGCAAACAATCCAGAGTTCTAGTGTGCATCACATGTGGAAGTGTGTACCATAACTCATGTGCATCAAAAAGCAAGTTAAAATTTGTGAAAATATGTGACAATAAATTGTTGTTCCAGTGGTAAAAATCTGGCGCCAGCAGAAAATCTTCTTGAAAACGAAATAGAAATACTCAGAAATCTACTTACAGAGAAGGACGAGAAATGCATAATTATAAGAGAAAATATAAAACTGCTCAAGGAAAATAATGAATTGCTTCATGGCAAACTACAGGCAACCAATAATAGTAACAAAACAATATGTGAAGAAGAGAAACAAACTTACAGTAAAAAAATAAAAAACCTGTTCAAACAACTAGTGTAGATTTAAAGGGCCAACAGCATAATTTGAATCTCCCCAATACTCAAACGCAAAACGTAAATATGACTCCAAAACAATGTACATCTGCGGAAGATATAGAGGAAGACCAAAGGATAAGGATGGATGAATTCATAAACTTAACAGACCACATGGGGGTAGCAGATGGATTCCAGAGGGTCAACTATAAAAAACCAAATAGAAAATCTATCGAGTATCGCGCAAAGAATTTCGGCGAAAATGAATGTGAAGATTTCGGAATGGAGAAGAAAATATGGTTATATCTCTACCGCATCAAAAGACATGTAACATCCGAGAAATTGAGGACATTTCTTAAAGGCCAAGCTAAACTCAAAGATGCCAAAATATTAATAAAAGACCTTCCCACTTCAGAATCTCAAAATAAGTGTTTCATGCTAAGTGCTGGATCTGGATATGAGTCAAAATATGACCTCTATAATCCTGCAACCTGTCCAAAAAGTGTGGCCTTCAGAAGATTTGACTTTCGTAAATACCATATGTACCAAAGACAAAACGAGATGAAAAAGAATAAGGATTTTTGAACGATGACCAACCTACTTCCTTCAACAGCAACGACAGACCAGACCAGATTCCGATAAAATTTGCATATATATATACAGGGTATTTCTTAATATATGCGCAGGACTTGAGGATGTGATAGATCGTCCAAAAATATTACTTACTTACCCTCTAAAATGCACCATTTTCGAAATACAGGGTATAGAAATTAAATTTTTTGTGAATATCTCCGAAACCCTTCATAGTATAGAGAACAGCTTTGGTAAGCATTTTCCACTCATAATAAGCTAAGTTTTGAGTCAGAAAAAAATTTTTGTTAAGTTATAATTGATGAAGATTTTGAAGTAGTGGTTGTTTTTCTCCCCAATTTCTACGCCAATGGAAAATGTACGGTTTTGAGGCGCCCCTTTGATCCGCCAATGTTTTCTACACAAAAAAGGTATTGTTGGTTGTGAGCTCGACTGTTTTCGAGAAAAATCAACTTTTATGTTAAAAAAACACGGTCAATTTTAGCTTTTCTTACTTGTTCTAACGATTACATAAATTTTGTTTGATTAATAAATTCAAAAGTTGTATTTCAAAAAATTTACCGTATTTGACAATTCTTGTTTACGTTGGTTTCCAAAGCACTTTATATATTTTTCATGGCAGTTATGATTTTGTAGCGTTAGTTGGCTTTGATTATATGCAATATTTGGTTTAATTTTACGATTTGCAGTGAATTATTTTCTCAGAAAATACAGAAATGTTAATTAAAATTATAAAATACATTATGTTGTTGAAAATCTACTAGACAGCCCGTTAAAAATATTTGTAACGTATTTCCTTCTCATTAAATATAACGAAAGGTATTTATTATTGCATAAAAATGTTAAATACCGAATATTTTCTAAATGGCTATAGCTTTGATGTATTATGCTTTACTGGTTTACCAGGTATATTCCATAGTCATAGTCGTTCGTAGCGTCATGGGTGACCCACCCTGTCTGTTAGATATGTTATTGATTGTTTGAATGAGGATTCAAAAATATTATAAATACTAAAAACTATTAAATGTTTATAATTCGAGACCTTAACGATGCCCTGTTTTGTTAGTTAGCTATACTTGTATTTTTGCGAGCCTGAAGAAATACCTATCCGTACGCCAATGCTCATCCGTCTTTGTTTAATGTAAGTGGCGATCTCATTGGCACTGGAATCGAGCGAGTCAACTGTGTTTATTACTCTGTAATTGTCTGTGTATTCAATTCCACTCATTGTTCAAATAGTCGAATCGAGTCACGCTACTGCATTTAGTATTCCGATATGGATATTGATACTTTGAACCGCAGGTAGGAATATATCATCAATAATATATGTAATATATTTTTATTTCTAATTTCATCAATGACCACCGGATTGTATCAATAGTTGTAGTTGCAGGTTCAATGTACACTTTTTATGTATGTATTTTTTTAAGGCGGCACGCTATCCAGTAATATCACAGTTCCATTATTTCAATTAAACTTTAATCCTATCTGGGTAAAATTTTGTATGCTTACTGAGAAGAGTATGGAGAATCGAGGATCACAAAGGAAAAATAAGAATTGTAAGACTTAGGTTGAAAACTTTGTTACTATTTTTTTTAATTGAAAATAAAAGATATGGTCCGTGATTCTACAGTGAATGCCAGGCATATTTGTTCTTTTTTAAAAAAAATCTCTTTCTAAAACTAAAAGAGTTATAGTGGAATTAAATTTTTCTGCTAACTATGCTGTACCCGCTACTGTTCATTAACACTACCTGTAATACACTTACTAAGGGTTATCTGGTATTATATCATGTGGATCAATCAACCTTCATACTTCACCTCGGGGACGTTAAACAGAAAAAAAACATAAAATCTACGCCTGGGTAGCCAGGCCCCTTAAGTAATTTTGTTTGCCTATTCGTAGTGGTTAGTTCAGTTGAAAATTGAAAACAGAACATGGCGACTATGGGAATTGTGCAAAAATGATATGGGAACTTAGTCTTGAAAACATTTATTACAGACTCCAACAAGAAATTTTGTTAGCATTGGATATATTTTCTCAAAAAACCCTGGATGTTCATTAGATTATAAAAATGCACTTTTTAGTATTTACGAAGTTCTCTGTTTGATATGATTCTTTTGTAGAAGTCAACTGCACCTTTAGGAGTTCTTGTTCTGTTTTTGTTTGTGAAATCCACGTGGTAGAGGCCGTATTTGGGTCTGGGAAAAATATAAAAAAATGTTATAGATATTTTTTAAATTTCTATTTTTTTTCTTTGTTATCATGACATGACTGAAAATTCAAATCTGTACTTACTTATAGCCATGTGTCCATTCAAAATTATCCAAAAAACTCCAATAGGTGTAACCTACGACATTGACACCCCATTCAATGGCATCAAGGACTGCATTTAGATGATTCTGTACAAAAAAAACTAATTTAACAAATAGGCTTCTTCCTCTTGAATATGTTAAATTACCGATATATATTCTTTTCTTTTTGTATCTTTATGATAACTATCGATGTCAGCCATCCCATTCTCAGTTATGATTATTTGTTTATCATTCCCGTAATTACTTCTCAACCAATATAGCGAATCTCTGAGTCCTTCGGGATTAAACTAAAAAAAAAAACATTTCACATATTATCTTATAAATATCACAGTAATTTAGCTATAGGTATCAGGTATGATCAATTCAAGAACAGCGTAGACTGTCATAAATGAAAGGCCGACGTTGCGTGTATAGTGTTTAAAAAAAATTCGACCATTGTAACTTGGCACTCGAGAATCGCAGATTGTAGATAGATAGATGCTCAAACTAGTAAAGGCCCCCATTCATACGCCAGCGCGGTCCGCCAACATGGTTGGGCTCGCTGCATGTTCGCCGGTGTGTGTTTGGCGCCAACACGAGCACAACCTCGCTCGCTGGTTTTCAGTCCAACTTGAAATCTTTGTTGCGCGCGTCGTTGGGTCGTTTGTTCCTGCATGAGTGGTGGCAGCGATAATGCAGAGGTATTGCCAGAAAAGTTTACGCTAACGTTCGAGATGAATTTCAAAACAGGCTTTATTATTGTCTAGCCAATAACGGCGTACATTTTGAGCATTTGATAAAATAAATTATTCGAACTCGATAAACTTTTTAATTATTAGCACACATTTTTTCTTCTAATTCGCGTCTACGTCCACCGATTTCATGTTAGGTTAGCTGGAGGTGATTGATAAAATTTTATCAAATATGAAAATACACTTCCCCCTGTATATCTAAACTGACATGTTTTTTGTTTTTTTAATTTTCCTCTCAGTCAAAAGATATTTAGAGTGGTTCGTTTTGAAATGAAAGCACTGTATATGGAAAATCATGTTAGTTTTTTTGTGATATGTCTCTTAACATAAATTCTTCTGGCACAATCAAATTCAATGTGTAGAAAATAAATGAACAGCGAAATTGGGACCACTTTCTACTATAAAAAAAACAAAACAGACCAGATTTTTTTATGGATTTACCAATTTCTCATAGGTAATTTATAAAATAATACCATTATAAGATATAGGAAAACGTAGTGCATTTATTCTATTTTTAATCTGTAAATCAATATCTATACATACGTATATACATAAATGTTGATTTATGTAGGCCGTGCATTTTCCAACTTGCAGACGGATCAGAAAGTTAAAATTTGGTGTGCTCATATCTTGTAATGGCCGATCTACCTTAGATATTTTTAGTGCAACAGCTATGCAGGGTGTGTAGTTACCATCCTTCTAATGGCAATATGGAATGATACAATCCGATGTGAGAAAAGCATTCTTAAAAAGAAATTTACAAGAAGATATCTACATGAAACCGTAAAGACTGAACCGGACATAATCCTTGAATTGAACTCTCCATACGGCCTGAAACAAGCACTAAGATTCTGGAATTAGAGAACAACGAGTTTCGTGAGTATTTACAGTCTGAAACCATACGATGCCGACAAATGTATATATAAAGGAAATTTGAATTAAAATAATGATAGTACTCTACGTCAACGATGCGGGTAATCTTTGCGAGAAAGAACGAGACTCTAGAACAGATTCTGCCGATACTAGAAAGCGTGTTTGAAATCAAATTCAATGAGCCGTCAATCTTTGTCGGCCCTCAGATTGAAAGGGATGCCAAGAAGAACATCTTTAGCCACAGGAAAAGTTTCATCGAGACGATAGCTATGCGCTTTCATCAATAAGAAGCACACGTAAACGTACCAGTACATCCAGACACAATTTTGTATAGTGAGGAAAATGAAAAGGAGCTTGCTGATGTTCCATATAGAGAAGCTGTGGGATTCTTAATGTTTGTTGCGATCACCACTAGACCAAATATTTCTACATACGCTGTAAATGTAGTGAGCAGATATCAGATATCAGATAGAACGGGCATGCAGTTAAGCAAATCTTTCGATATTTGTAGACAACTTCAAGTTAAGGAATTTTGTACACCAAAATAGAAGAACTAAGCGGCTATTGCACTGCTGATTTTGCGGGAGACTTGGACACGAGACGATCGACAACGGGCTACATGTTTAAACAACGGAGGCTGATTTCATCAAAGGTTACAAAAGAATCAGTGAAGTTACACATCAATATTCAAAGAAGGTAAAATTAAGTTAATAAACAATCCAGTGTTTAGTAAGCTCACTAAGCTTATATATCTTTAATATCAAGTACAAGTTTACAAGAAAGATGTTTGAAAATGACGAAATTGATTTTGTGTATTATCAACTAATGATCAAATTGCAGATTTGTTCACAAATATACTCTCCTATAAAAAGTTCACACAGTCATTTCAGAAAACTAATCGAAGTTTGTTTTGCCTGTGTTGCATATTGTGATTCTTTACCAATAAGAATGGTTGTAATTTGTTTTTAAACTAAAGATCATCAAATAAGGGAGCGTGTTAAAATTATTTGATGCTCATAATTGACGCACATATCTTTGATTTCATTATTATAATTTTTCTTTTTTGCTTTCATGTCGACTTGAAAAAAATAACAGTCCCTCGACAGGATAAGACATTTCTTGATTTTTATTGAGTGTTGAAGTTAGGTATGGGAAATGCTTAAGTATCTCATCTTAAAATTCAATTTTTGTTTGAATGGTGTCACTATTTGAGAAAAATGAGTTTTCGAAAATTTTTGACCGAGTTTCCAAATGGAGGAGATATGCAATTCGACTGTTTGTCTGCTTTTTGTTCTGTTCGCGGCTTTTGCATAGTAAACGTGCTTGGAGATTCATGTTTTTTTTTATTTGAAAGAGTACCTACTATTGAGTGTTGGTCCCATCAAAAAATTTCCTAAAGGGGGTGGACAAGGCAATTTTTTTTCGAAAACTGAAAATTGGACATTTTTGGAAAAAATCATAGGTTTCCGAGTTACAGCTATGCTAATGTCTGAAATATTTGTTTCAGCTATGAGACGGCCAAATTAGAAAAAGGATTGTAGATATGTAGTAACATTTAAATAGGACATTACAAAAAATACGGTTTCCGAGTGATAAAGTCTGAAATATGTATGTTTCCGGAATGTTTTGAAATCTGTAAATATAAGTAGTGAACGTTGAACGATTTTGATGACTAATGATAGAATCAAAAGTGTGAATTTTTTTACTTGGTTCTCTGAAAAATACAAAATAATATTAATTCTACTTGTGCTGCATTGATGTCTCCGATGTACAGGGTGTCCCACATAAGATCCTCTATCCCCTTATCTCGGAAGATATTCTATATAGGAAAAAAAGTTGAATACAAATTATTATTGTTTTTAAGAGAACTCTTATAGTATATACTTTTAACGTATACAGGGTGATCTATTTTCCATAGCCTGGACTCAACTCTTGAAAATTAAATGGGACACCCTGTTTATTACTTTGGATTTGGATTCCTCATAAAAATATTATATAGCTATCTCTCGTGGTTTAGGATTTAAAAGCAGGTTTATTAATTTTTTTGCTGAAAACGTATTTACTTAAGGTAGTAGAAAAAAATATAAGTGTATCATATTTGGTGAATATGCTATTTTCATGTTTAAGACAACATTCCAATACATAACTTTAACTATTTCCTATGACTACAAATTATACAGGGTCATCTCAGAAATTGATACGATCTTGATATATAAAATCATCTATAAGTCGATAATTTTAAATGGAACACCCTATATATCATGGCCGATTTAGATTGTTCATAAAAAATAAGATAACTTTGTATAAAATGCCCTATACCTATCTCTAGTCGTTTAGAATATATTCGCTATTAAACATTTTTAATGTAATAAACATAACTTTCGTTTGAATTTAGTGAGCAAATACGTTACAAATATTTCTTAACGGGCTGACTGTAACATACTTTCAACAATATACAGTAGTTTAGAACTCCAACTAATATATCTGTATTTTTTGAGAGAATAATTCACTGAAAATCACAAAATGAAACAAAATATTGCATGTAATCAAAATCAACTAACGCTGCAAAATCAAAACTGCCATGGAAAATAAATAAAGTGCTTTGGAAACCAACGTAAATAAGAACTGTCAAATAATAATTTTGGTTTGTTGTGCGTTTAGTTTATCTTTAGCTTATAATGTCTTATAGTGCCGAAGAAAGGTTAAATTTATATCAGTGCTATCTCCAAAATAACAAAAGCATTGCACTGACTATTAGAGCATATCGTCAAAAGTATCCGGAAAGAAGAATACCGGAAAGATCCATATTTGGGCGAATTGAACGAGATCTCGAACAGCATGGTGTTTTAAAGTATGGAAAAAGAAATAAACCTAAAAATATCTTGGATGATGAAACACAATTGAATATATGTATGTATTTCAAAGAATTTACAGAAAATTCCATCAGAGATGCAGAAAAATACTTAAATATTGCTAGAACTGATATCCATAGAACACTGGGAATGAATAATTACAGAGCTTTTAAGTTCGCTAAATTACAACACATAGAACCTAATGATCTTATTCTACGCTTGGAATATTGTAACTTCATGATGGATTGTCATTTTCGTGACCGTAATTTTTGTAACAATATTTGTTGGACGGAAGAAGCGATATTTACTACCTCAGGGATATTTAATAGAAAGAATACTCACTATTGGTCTCAAGAAAACAAAAACAATATTAAAACTATACAACATCAAGGTCGCCGTAGTGTTCACTGCTGGTGTGCGATTTACAGGAATCAAATAATAGGTCCTTTATTTCTGGATACCCATTTAAATGGTGCGAGGTACCTAGAGCTACTGACTGACAATATCAGACCGTTACTAGAGATGCATGGTAACATAAACAATATTATTTACCAAATGGATGGAAGCACCTTGCCATAACACCATTCAAGTAAGAAATTATTTGAATGAAAACTATGCAGAGGTCATTGGGCCAAATGGAAATATTCCTTGGCCTCCGCGGTGTCCAGATTTGACTCCTCTGGACTATTTTCTATGGGGAACATTAAAGGATAGAGTTTATAAAAATAAACCTCAAGATATCGATGACCTAAGAAATCGAGTAAGGGAAGAAATTCGAAATATCAATGATGGTGCTGCAGTAAGAGAAGCCCTAAGAAAACTAGAAGTCATCTACACAATTTGTATTGCTCAGAATGGAGGCCATGTAGCACATTTACTTTAATTCTCCGTTTTGTATTAGGTATTTTTTTTATTGGTTCTTTCGGTATATGTATTTGTTTCACTATTTTTTCATCTTCTTGCTACTTAATAGTTCACAAAATCGTATTGTTAAATATTAGAACATTACTTTATTTGTTAGAATATCGTTGAAATAAAAGATTTATTTTACCGCTTATTGGATGAATTATTTTCTCAGAAAATAGAGACCTGTTGGAATTATAAACTACTAAATATTGTTGAAAGCCCGCTACAGTCAGACCGTTAAGAAGTATTTGTAACGTATTTCCTCTATAAATTCAAACGAAAGGTATTTTTAAATAGTTTTTATTACTTTCGGTTCGTGTGTCAATGGACTCCGCAGCGATTTCTCAGGCCCCATACGATCTAGAGACTTGAAATTTCGAATTCGTACTTAGATCGCAGACATCTCGCCGCCTGTTAAGCTCCAAGTGGGATCCAATATTGATTAATTATTAATTATATTATTTTATTCAAGCAAGATTACTTCGACATGGAACGACACTGGGATCTGTCACTGGAATTACGTCGTACGAGCATGGAGCATATTAGTGGCTTGTCCATGGAGCGTATATATACATATCTGGCAGATCGTAGTATATATTACTCTATGGTTATGTGGCGCTTTTCAATATCAGCTGTCGCAATTGTCAGACGTTGATATAATACTAATTTCAAATTTAATTTTGTGTTGTGGTAGACAAACAGTAATTTGTTATGGAGTTGCTGTTTCTGGCAAATAGATATACATAAGTATAGTTCAAATCAAGAAAGGGATAGATAGCAATAGTAATCATCAACACGGTTCAAATCTTAAATGCCTAATAAAAACTATTTTTAATTTTTTTTTAAAAATTTCACTTGTTATTGCATAAAAAATGTTTAATAGCAAATATTTTCTAAGCGGCTAGAGATAGGTATAGGGTATTTTATACAAAGTTACCTTATTTTTTTGTGAACAATATAAATCGGCCATGATATATAGGGTGTTCCATTTAAAATTATCGACTTGTAGATGATTTTATATATCAAGATCGGATCAATTTCTGAGATTACCCTGTATAATTTGTAGTCAAAGGAAACATTTAAAATTATGTATTGGGATGTTTTCTTAAACATGAAAATGGCATATTCACCAAATATGATACACTTATATTTTTTCTACTACCTTAAGTAAATACGTTTTCAGCAAAAAAATAAATAAACCTGCTTTTAAATCCTAAACCACGAGAGATAGCTATGTAATATCTTATTGAAAGTCACTCTTATTTTTTATGAGAAATCCAAATCCAAAGTAATATACAGGGTGTCCCATTTAATTTTCAAGAGTTGAGTCCAGATCATGGAAAACTGAGCATCCTGTATATGAAAGGTATATAATATAGAAGTTTCCTTGAAAGCAATAATAATTTCTATTTAACTTTTTTTCCTAAATAGAATATCTTCCGAAATAAGGGGATAGAGGATCTTATATGGTACACCCTGTACATGTAACTGCACAACTTATTAATTAATATTATTTTGCATTTTTGAGTGCACCAACTAAGAAAGTTGGTCCTATTTTCTGGAAAAAATTATATGTGATAGTCGCCTGCGCCCATACAGGGAAAAATGGGGCCATCAATGGAAATCTAAAGTTAGTTTAGACTTTCAGGTTTATAAATTTTCAGTTCTCAAGATACAAACTTTTTCGTTAACTTCTACGGTGATATTTTTTTTCAGAAAACAGGGGTTGTTTCAGCTCAAAATCAGAAGGCGCATCAAACCCTGTACGAAAAAATCTAGGATTCTATTTGAAACCAGTTGTTGCCCGCGACCTTTTAATATCTTTAAATGAGGAAATCTTTTTTTCCAATTCAGATGAAATAGAGCCAAGCTATACCTACAAGTGAAAATCCCGCATTAAAAGCCGTTCAATAATTTCGGAGATCGCGAACAAGCAAACAGACACACAAAAAAATGTTTTTTTGTGTCACCTGTCCATTTTTTCTACATATCTACAATCCGGGTTCTACTGTTTTATTATAATATTTATCCATAGATGAGAAGGTTGGTACCCACATTTGGCACACCCTGTATACCTACACCGCACAACTTCAAAAGTAACAGCACCAATAGAATTAATAATATTTGGTAATTTTCTGTGCACCAATTAAAAACGTTGGTCCAATTTTTTGTAAAAAAAAATCACACTTTTAACAGTAACATTAGTCCCGAAAATCGTTGAACTCTCACTGATACCACTTATATCCTATTACCCACGTATATTATTTGCTTGTCTTCGTTATTATTATGTAGAGATCTCAAAACATCGCTGCGGAAATACGCATAGATAAGTATTTTAGATTTAACAATTTTACCACCGCTTTAACTCGCAAACCGTAACTCTAAGGCGAAAATTGACCCAGAGATTTTCGGTTTTTGAAAGAAATCGCCCCCTTCACATAGCGAAAATACACATATGTTAACTCGAACTCGAAAACCGTAACCTTTTGAAAAAATGTTCAATTTAAACATTTCCGGATATTGTCCTATCTACAATTCTTTAATTTCGGTTTCCGAGAAAATTTGCCTCTCCATCCCTTTCGGTTTTTAGAGGGAAGAAGATTTCGGATTTCAGTTTTTACGAATATGGGACCATTTCTCAAGTCTACTCCTTCAAATGAATCAAAAATTATCAAAATCCGAGAACGTTTACTATATACAACGCGCGTACAAAAAAAAATAAAAAAGTAGACAGTCGAATTGTATACCTTCTCCGTTGGGGGTTCGTCAGTCAAAATCTACCATTTTACCAATAACCGTTAAACGAAATCATTTTCCTTTAGTACCAGGATGTGCTATGACAATCCATAAATCCCAAAGCGGAACATTCAATGAAATAGTTTATGAATATCAAAGGACTCATTCTCTACTATTACTTTATGTTGCTCTATTACGAGCCTACAACAAGACATAGAACAACAATCTACGGAGTTTTCTCCAGATATCTTTCAAATACGCATTCAAAAACATACATATCTTATTTCTCCTATCATAGGCCTATTGTCTCAGTCTTACAATCCACTACTGTAATTGAATTAAATTAAATTGATTAAAATTATACATATTGTACTCCTATATATTATACGTATGTAGCGAAAGAAGTTCTACTTCAAGTGTGTGGTCCACAAGCAAACTCTATTTTTTTAAATAAAATTATCAAGAAATATTTTTAAGAAAAGTTGAATTTCAAAGAGCATATAAAATGCATTTAGAATAGTATCAAACATTCTTACTCGTCTACCATTATAGCCAATCTCCCATGATTCATCTGTGCTCATCTTGATACGTAGATCCTTTTGGAAACTAATTTGTGTATAATCCAAATCCTCCACATTATTCTCTATTATATGAGAATCATAATAATTTACAGCAATAAAATCCGCTGTACCCTTAATCTTCTCAACGTCTATTTCTGGTAAACGAGATTTTTCAACAGTCCCATACTCATTCAGTGAACGTTCTGCAACTCTGCCTTTCACAACTGAGGGCCAATCACCTTTGTAAATTGGATTTGCATACAATCCAAACTAAAACAAACCAGAATCAACTAAACAATACACAATTATTAGGAAAAGGAATACTCTTGTACTCACCAAAAATTGCCTGAATCTTTCAGCTGCCTCTCTATCAGGTTTTAGATTTGTCTTTGGTATAGCCCAAGGGAAATTAATAGTCATAGACATTGAACCTTGATAATAAAGGATGAAGCTTTTAGTAAATTTTTGAAACGACAAAATAGACCATTAATCTACCGTATAAAAAATTGGACAAGCTTGAGATCGGTTTTGGACTTGTGATTTTCCCTTAAGTTTGATTGTATCTAAATTGTAAGTAAATACCCATATTATTAGGGATTCAAGGTAGCGTCACATCACGGCCTTTGAATTTGAATCTTTTGCGATGCAAGAGAAATAAAGCATTTGACAGGGGTAGTCGCCAGATAAGAAGTTCGTTTACACTATTTTCTAGCGTTTTTTCGTTGTTTCTTTTACCTAGCTGGTAAAAAATCTGATTCCTATGTTTCTAAATTTCGGAATTGAAAATATACGGTAGCTGCCTATGTGATAAATGTTAAGATAATACACTCCTACTATCCTTAGCATTCTGGTTTTACGGCAAACGGTTATAAAGTATTAATATCTGGGCGACTGAGCTTCGCTCGGGTAACACAGGATTTAGAGTGGGTCTATAAGAGTTATTAAGGATGTTTAATCTTAGTTCAAAAATTTGCATATTTCCAGTTAAAAGGTATTGCGATCGGTAAATACTGCTTTTATTGTTCACATATTCTATGAATGATAAATATACCAAAACTCTTGAAATAGCTAGTGTGGACCTCGAGGGTCACACCGATTAAATATGAAAGTATCGAAAGTATAATCGAATTCTCGACTCCGAAAACCACATTTTGCTATTTTTTACGAAAATCTGCTAACCCTTCCTTGAAATAGCCAATGTGTATCTTAAGGGTCGCAATATATTAGAAATGGACAAATTTTCATTGAAAATTTCCGATTAAATAATTAGAAACTCTTATTAACAACTTTTATTTAAAAAAATGGGTTTTGTTAAAAAAACCTTATATGGGTGATCAGAATTCTAACCGAGGAACTCTGGATTAATACTCCGAAGCCTAACCATAGGACTATTTTTACATATGATAATATTGGGTTCATATTGATATCTGATATATAATCTGTAAAACTTCTAAAATGGTAATATTAATTGCTGAAAACGATTTTTCTTGTGAATGTGAATACAACCAATCGATTCAATACACTCTAACACCCCTACATATGAATTTTCATCGAAATCGGTAGACCAGATTCCGAAATAAAATTTGCATATATGTATATATTGATTTTGTATTCTTGACTGGTTTTATAATAAATAAAAAGATGTTCTTGGGGATGCAGTCATATAATCAATAAAATTCTTTGATTAAAGCCGAGCTTTCGAGAATGTTTATTTATTAGTTTGCCCTGAAGAAGAGAATAAACATTCTCGAAAGCTCGGCTTTAATCAAAGAATTTTATTGATTATATGACTGCATCCCCAAGAACATCTTTTTATATATATATACTGAGAGATTATTAATTGGGGATTATACAGCTGTAGAATGTAAATGTTAAAGAAAACTCTCTTAACCAAGTCCGAGCTTTCGGAATGATTTATTCAATCTTCTGGGATACTACAAATTTAGAACATAAAGCAGTTTCTATCAACTAATGTATTACAACTTACGTTAGTGAGGATTTATTTGCATTATTTTTATTAAAATACACAAGAAGTTGTTGAAACAGTTACACATATGAATTTTGGACAGATACAAACATATTAAAATATTTATCTTGAACATATCTGTCAGTACATTTGATACTATTAGTAGTGGATAATAAAAATTATTTAACACGTATACTAAAAAGGTAGACAATTTGTGTTTGCATTAATTTTGACGTTGTTAATGTCTTCATCAAAATATGATTGACATTTGCCATACAATATCTTTCACCTGATTTCAACTAAATTTATATAGTTCTATTGAAAACATTAGCCTCGCCAGGCTTAAACTATGTCATCAGTCAATGTCATATTCCTATTGGCAATCGTGAACGAAGTGTAGGAGCAGGAGGTAGCAGGAGGAATTACTCAAAGCAATGGCGGCTCCTCGGAGGAGGTGATGCCTTCTCTACAATTCATATTTTTGACGTAGGTGCGTATCAAATCTAAGACGTTGGTTCTCTCACTAATTATAAACCACCCACCACAAAAAATGTGAGGTGCCGTAGCACTACCTTCAGGGGTCGCGTGGATAAGTGCAAGTTGTATTTTCTTAGTAACTTTGTAGACTTGGCCCCCTCTGCAATAAATGTCACAAGCCGCCACTGATCAAATAGTGGAGAACAACAAACCGTCAACCTAACCTATTTCCTCTATGAAAACATCATGTATGTTTTAACCGTTAATCTAATTACATTACATAATCACTCACACCGCTCTTCCTATTGGTGTCCCAAGTGACAAAGAAGTGAAACAAATCTCTTGTTAAATATTTTTTTCCGTGTATATTTTTTACCATTTTCTACTAGTATTTCTCTCAGTAAGTGGTTTATTTCTGTTATTTTGTTAGACAGATTTATTTCGTATATAAAGAGATCCTTTTAGTGTTTGTATTCTCACAAAATTCTTACATCAGAGACAAAACTAGCATCTAGCCCGCAAAAGATTTTTAAATTTATAGCTATTGGCGCGTTTCCTCCCTTAGTTGTTCACCTCTATTTAACGCCATCTATTGTCGTTTTACTTTCGCCAATATTGAGTCCATATATCTGTCAATTTTCGACGGTCATTTTAACCCTTTTACATTCAGAGTCAAGGAACAACAATGGTCGTGTCCACAGCAGTGTCTGATTACCAATCGATTAGTAATCAGGTAATCAAAAAGTTGACGTCTTTAATGTGACAGCTATCAGAAAATCATAGTGTACATACAATATATTTTGTTTCAGATATTTGCCAATTCTATTATGGACCTCTATCGTTCCGTTTACCACATAATCTTTTTCATTATAAACATATTGAATAGAAGATACGTTTTCTTCTTCCATTTTCAATTCCTCTAATATGTGTTATTGTCGAAATAAATTATTTCAAATCGTTTGACAAGTGTCAGTTTGACAATGATGCATCAGTAATCAGTCGTGTCCACAAGATACCGATTTTTGATTACTGATTACTAATCGATTAGTAATCAGGCACTGCTGTGGACACGACCATTATATCTGCTGGCTGTTCCAAAATTCAAAACATTAGCCTGGCCAGGGTTAAAATGGCCGTCAAAAATTGACAGATATATGGACTCGATATAGAAATATGACATTGACTGATGACATAATTTAAGCCTGGCCAGGCTAATGTTTTGTAGGAACACACTGCTGATATAGTTTCATAAACATAGAGGTTTCAATAGAACTATATAAATTTAGTTGAAAGCAGGTGAAAGATATTGGTCGTGTCCACAGCAGAGTCTGATTACCAATCAATTAGTAATCAGTAATCAAAAATATGTATCTTGTGGACACGACTGATTACTGATTAGTTCATTTGTCAAACTGACAGTTGTCAAAAGATTTGAAATAACTTAATTGAACAATTACACATATTAGATGAATTGAAAATGAAAGAAGAAAAAGTATGTTCCATTCAATATGTATATAATGAAAAAGATTATGTGGTAAACGGAACGATAGATGTCCATAATAGAATTGGGAAATATCTGAAACAAAATGTAGGTTATGTTACACTATGGTTTTCTGATAGGTGTCATATTAAAGACGTCAACTTTTTGATTACTGATTACTTATCGATTGGTAATCAGACACTGCTGTGGACACGACACACGACCATTGTATGGCAAATGTCAATCATATTTTGATGAAGACATTAACAACGTCGAAATTAATGTAAGCAAAAATTGTCTACCTTTTCAGTATACGTGTTAAATAATTTTTATGATCCACTACTAATAGTATCAAATGTACTGACATATATTTTCAAGATAAATATTTTAATATGTTTGTATCTGTCCAAAATTTATATGTATAACTTTTTCCAACAACTTCTTGTGTATTTTAATAAAAATAATGCAAATAAATCCTCACTAACGTAAGTTGTAATACATTAGTTGATAGAAACTGCTTTATTTTCTAAATTTGTAGTATCCCAGAAGATGGAATAAATCATTCCGAAAGCTTGGACTTAGTTAAAAGAGTTTTTCTTTAACGTTTACATACTACAGCTGTACAATTCCCAATTACTAATCCCTCAGAATTTAAGCAGGCAGCATTAATTCATTTTGGCAATATATATATATATATATATATATATATATATATATATATATATATATATATAAGCATTGCTCGTTTAATATAATTAGATATAAACATGTTTTATATAGAAATGGATGACAAGCAAGAAATTTTCAAATTATTAACTACATCCTCATCGGGAATATGTTTATGTGTACTAGCCCGATTACCTCTTTCTCTAACTCAACGTAACCTATTTTGCAAAAAATATTATACAAGTCATAAAGGAGCAGCTGCTCTCGGTAAGTGATGACAAAATGCCGTTGATTCTCGGTGGTGCCTTCAACGCGTATTTTGCAATGAATGTGTCCTGGCCACTGCTTGTCTTTTTTGGTGAGAAATTCAATTTAGAAATGAATGTTGATTGAAGCATTGCCACGACTAAATTAGGAGCAACAGTTGAAGATAAATTTTCGGGAAATTATCTCAATTAGAATCAAGAACATATATGTTTCATACTTTAGCCATCCAATTTACCTACATAAGAAGCAATTGAAGATAATGTACAAACTGAAGAAATGAACTAAAAAGTTATTAAATTTGTATTCCACATCTTATTTTTATGACTTAAGACATTTTCCCTCTCTTCCTTCAGTAAAGTTTCACTTTTAACACGCGCGTTGAGTTGATTTCAATAAATAATGTCTTAAATATTCTGTTATTAATTTAAGCTGTGAGGTTTCGAATATTGTTGAAGATTTTCTTGGCTTCCTCGACCTCAAAATTTGACATCTTATATCTTTAATATTTGCGAGTATATCAAACTAGTGTACCAACGTAAATTTTAAACGGAGGAAAAATATTTCAACGTTCTAGAAGTATTTATGCAGATTTTATCAGATGTAGGTACTTAATAATTTTCTGGATTTGATAGAAATTATGGTCATTAGCTTGAACACCGTATAGGGGTAATCAAAGGTTAAAAAGTTAAAAACAATTAGTTATTTGAATTACCAGTGTCCACGTTAAAAGATATTCTAAAATACCCAAAAGCTCGCAACCTACATAATAACAGATTTTATAGTTTTTGAGATCAAATTATCAAAAATATCAAAAAACAAAGTCGATGCTGGTTTCTATAGAAAACAAAATGTCGCATGATAATATCAAGAACTCTATTCTGCAAAGCTAGAAAAAGTACTTTCCATTTTTGTTAGCTTTCTAGTAGTCTGATTCGGCATTAAACAAATCTAACCCTATTTGTTAATTGATTGAAATCGTATATAATAATCATATAAAACTGAGTAATTATATCTAGTAAAACCTCTCGAGTAATGCCGTTCAGAACTGGCGATAAACTTAATGTCCTGTTTATTTGTTAAATAACAAACAAGAAGAAGAGAACTTAGGAAGTTTCAATTGATGTAGGTCCTCTGTAGAAGTACCCATCGGGTGAAAATTCCGTTGTATTTAGCCTTACCTCTGTATGTGAGAACTTTCAGAGGAGAAACATTTTTCTACAAGTATGTGAGGGAAGCTCCGGAGATGGGGCTATCTCAATATCGGAGACTTTGAACGACAAGAAGAGTTGACAAAAGGAGCACAGGTGTAGCATAGATGCTCCAGAACTGCATTTGGGGCGCTAGGCTACACTGAAAAACTGCTGCGATGTGTAACGAGGTGTAAGGCTAAAACTGTTGGCTGCCTAAGCCAACAAGGTCCAACTGAATTCACTTATAAGTCTATATAATTATTTATTATGGACTCCAGATTTCAGACAGTTTAAAATAAGAATAAATAAGAAATAAATATGTATTCTAGTAATAGTAAGCCAGTTTTCGCGCCATTGAAAACGAACTAGTCGTGTGCGATTCGTCAGAGTGCGCAGCACCTTGGCGAGGACGGACGTTGGTGAGGCCTGGGTGGTGTGAGTATGGAGCATGCTGCTATTGGTCAGCGATGCATGGCAGTGTCAAAATGATGTCACGAAGCATCTAGTAAATTTTGCGCTAGTGGTAGAATGTACGCTTGGCGCCGGAAGATGTCTGTTGAAGTTTCGAGAAGGTGGGGCTGCGTATTTACATATCCTATACCAATTCAGTCACGACGGTGACTGAAATCGAGTAGTATTTATTTGCAGAATATTACTTACACATTCTAATCTATTTCCGTGCAGAAATTTTGCCGTATTGGTATATAATTTGCAAATTGTATATTATTGGAAAATCTAACCCATTTCAGTCAGTTATTGTCAAGGCTCGTCGTGATCGCGACGAATTTAAGGTTCAATAGTGAGTAAATGCCTCCATTGTTTCAGTCAGTTACTCACTATTGAACCTTAAACTCGTCTTACAAATTCTATAAGTATGTCACATTTAAAAAGGAGATTTCTCCCTTCTTAAATGCAACATACTTAAATGAGTGAAATAATGTAGGCATTGACTCACTATTGAACATTAAATTCGTCATACCAATTCTATACCAATATAACAATAATATACATTTTTGCACTGAAATAGATTAGAATATGTAAGTAATATTCTGCAAACAAATACTACTCGATTTCAGTCACCGTCGTGACTGAATTGGTATAGGATATGTAAATACGCGGTGGGGCTTGCCTATATATTGGAGAGGAGTGCTGCGGAGTACGGAGTCTAAAAGTCCGGTGCAGTCAGCCGAGTGCGTTCGAGAGTCAGTATGGTGAATAATGTGGAGACCGGCAGTATGGTGTTGTACGGTGGAGACCGGCAGTACGGTGCAGACCGGACCCCGTATCATGTAAAATTTAGCAACTAGTTGCAATCGCGTTGTTGTCTCAGTGTTGCCAAAATCTATTAGACACTGTCTATAAAATATTGGATTTAAAAGAGAAAATATCAATTTCATAGAGAACATGATTTATAGTAATTTATTATTCAAAAATACAAGCAACCAAACTCACTTTGTTACTTTTCACTTGAGTATCAGCTTAGGCTCAAGTCTAACAGAGCGACAACGCTGTACTAAATGGACATTTTGACAGCGACGATTGTGCGATCGTCGCGGTCGCGTTGCAGTTGCTAATTTCGTGATAACACCCCGGGTGTGTGATGGAAACCGACAACAGAAATAAATAACGCTCGGTTGTAGAGAGTAAATATAATTGTACATATTTGTCGATTGTAGATACTTTGTGTAAGATATATAAATAGTGTAGGTGATATCTTAGTGTAGAAATAAATAAACGTTGAAAATAAATAAGTCCCAGCCATTTTAATATGCCCGTTACAATAGATCACAATCTTATAGCTATAATGAGAAATGGGTTATTATGAATGACGAATGATATATATTCTGTGGATATTAGATATTTTTATTAAAGAAGAAAAAAACAAATCTGCTTATTTGAAATATACAAAAAAAAATAGTCGAATAAAAACTGTCAAAATATTCAAGGCAATCTATTTTCAGAATATATCGATGATTTTTGATGAGTGATTTTCAAGTTAGAACATGCGCAACCAAGAGACAGAATCTCTTCAAGCGAGTACTTTTCTCTGGTGTGTTCACTCACACGACTTTCGTACCACTCTCAAGTTTCATCGAAATCGTTAGCAGTTTTCGCGACACGGTATTGGGCGAAACACGTTTTTCAGTTATTGTCTAACCGCTAGTTCAGAAAAAGAGAGCAACAAAAGTGGCCCATCCAGACACACAGGCAGACAAACAGACAGACCAATAGCTAAAAATATGTTTGAGCACAGGGGACTCTGAAATCTAAACATCTGTTGAAAACTGGATAATTTTTACACCATTATATATATATATATATAAATAAAAAGATGTTCTTGGGGATGCAGTCATATATTCAATAAAATTCTTTGACTGAAGCCGAGCTTTCGAGAATGTTTATTCTCTTCTTCAGGGCAAACTACAAATCGTTAAAAAATTATTTCAACAACAAATTAATAGTATTATAAAAATACTTACAATCGTGAATTTATAATAAATTAAATCCAGTCAAGAATACAAAATCAAAATATATATATATATTCGTACATCGGGTAGTTTGGCGCCAGTGTATAAAATTTATACAGTTTTATACACTTTTATACACATTTATATACATCTAAAATTAACATATCCCACGGTCACTTTGGCGCCTCTAGAAAAAAATTGTAACATATGTTTTATCAACTAATCAGTAGATAGTTATGATTTGAAAGATATTTTCAAATTCAATTCTGCAGAATTTAAATGTTTCTTAATATCACCAGGTATATTACGTCGCGCCTTTTGCATAGTAAATGTGTTTCGATTTTGATCATTCTTTTTCCATTTGGAAGACTGTTAAAACACAAATCGATATTAGACATGCCCCTTCCCTCTCCCCAAAAGGGGTAGTGGGAGCAATTTTTCCAGAAAATTGAAAATACTAGACGGCAGAATTAAAGAAAATTTCATATCTGGAAACATTTGGACCAACTTTATTAGTGGGTGAACTGAAAAATACAAAATATTATTGATTCTATTGGTTCTGGTACTAATGAAGAAGTTGGTGATAACTTTACAACTTCACAAGTACCAGCATCAATAGAATTAATATTATTTTGTATTTTTCAGTGCACCAACTAATAAAGTTAGTCCAGTTTTTTTTGTAAAAAATATTTATTATTTTTATGTTCGCAAGAAAGAATTTTTGTGTGATATTCAAGGATCAAGGAACATTATGTGCTTCGAAGAGAAAGGGGAGAGAGTGTCGTGGTATTCCTAAATTTTTGAGAATTATAAAAATAGAGAAACACCTCCATATACATATATTTTATCTATGAGAAACACTTCTATAGTCAATGAATTTTACAGCTGATCTGATAAATATTTTTTATATAAAATTAGACCGACGTTTTTAGTTGGTGCACTAAAAAATAAAAAATTATATTAATCCTATTGGTTCTGGTACTTTTGAATTTGTGGAGTTACAGTTTGTTTGAAAAATTTTGGCACCAATTCACAAGTACCAGCACTGGTACTTGTGAATTAATATTATTTTGTATTTTTCAGTGCACCAACCATAGACATCGTTGTTTTGATGTATGGTACCAACTAATAACGTCGGTCCAAGTTTTCGCCGAAATACACATATTTGAGTTTATCACTGCTGTAAATCGGAAACCGATGATTTTTTTGAAAAATTTCCAGAACAAATGGATATGGTCTCTTCTTTAATTTCGTCATCTCAGATCTACAATTTTCGGAAAAAATGGCCTCATTCGGAGCCCGTTTACTATTCATAAGGTCTGTTTTAGTTTCACTTGTTACTTCGTTGGTTTGATTCAAATTTTTAAAGTGAATTTCGACCCAGTTCTAGTTGTCCGATGAAACTGGAATCTGGCAGGTGTTCATAATTTCTATGAAAAATCAATTAAGGAATATCTGTCTGTTTAGTCAGTATCTTGCATTTGAAAATTAGGTATAAGTATTTAAAATTAGTATATAGATGTTTTTGTAAACGGATATTATGATATTTTTGACCAACGAACACCGAACGGAGGAGGTATACAATTCGACTGTCTTTTTTTGTTTGACCACGCATTTCATATAGTAAACGCACTCCGATTTTGATAATTTTTGATTCATTTGAAAGAGGAGGCTTGAGAAATGGTTCCATATTCATAAGAACGCAAATCCAAAATGTTGGTGTAATTAAAGCTAGGACAATATCAGGAAACGTTTAAATTGAAATTTTTTCAAAATAGTTACGGTTATCGAGATAGAGGCATGTTAAATTCTCAAATACACCTAGGTATTTTTGCTATATGGAGAGGGCGATTTCTTTCGAAAATGGAAAATCTGTGGGTACTACATGAAAGACATAATTATTTGTAGCAACATTTATAATGAACATTTTTTCCTTAGAGTTACGGTTATCAAGTTAAACCGGTTTTAAAATGGTAACATCTAAAATACTTAAGCGTATTTCCGCAGCGATGTTTTGAGATCTCAATAATAACCACTACAAGCAAAAAATATACGTGGTTAATAGGATAAGTACTATCTTCATTGGTATTAGTGAACGTTTAACGATTTTCGTGACTAATGTTATACTCAAAAGTGTGAAATAAATATTTTTTACAAAAAATTGGATCGATGTTATTAGTTGGAGCACTGAAAAATATAAAATAATATTAATTCTATTGGTGGTGGTACTTGTGAAGTTGTTGCCAAAGTTATCAATCTTATTGCAATTACACAACGTCAAAAGTAATAGCACCAATAGAATTAATATTATTTTATATTTTTTAGTGCACCAACTAATAACGTCGGTCCAATTTTTTGTAAAAAAATATTTATATGTAAGAGTTTTAAAATTCAATAAGGTGGACACCTTTTTTCATTTATGCTCTGATTAAATCCAGAATCGACATTTAGGTATTCCTGGGTCAAAGATAATGAATTTTTGGTCGAAATAAAAATTTCGAGATGACAAACAAGGTTTCTTTGGCAAAAATAAAAAAATCAAGATGGTGGACGAGTTTTATATAATGTATGACCAGAAATAATAGGACTAAGGCGCGATATAGAAAATTTATACAGCGCTCTAGGATGACCATACTAATCAATCAATTACCCCATGCGAACCAGGCTTTTCATGCAGGAATTTACCAAATACCTACAAATTTCATGCTAATTATCGCTAATGGCAGTCTTAATTTCTTTATGGTGTATGACATCTGTGCAATTCTACCTGCATCTACACTACATAGATGATAGATGCAAAAGTTTCCAGACTGATACAATTGCCATAGGAAAGTTTGTTCTAAAAATGCGTTGACTTGATTTTGATCAGAGCAGCACAGTCAGAGAATATATACCTAGTGCACAGAGCACAGTGCAGGGCAAGAAGACTGGAAGCAGGAGATTAAACTCACCCTAAAAATCTTGAAAAATTTAATACGCATATCTTTTTAAATGCGTCTTTTTGCATCATGCCTTGAGCAACAAGCGGCTCTCGCTTAAAAAAGGACAACAGATCATGAACAGGTTTACCCCTGTATATGCCAACTTTGTTAGTGAAACAATTACCGGGTGATAATAATAAATTTGAGGGTGTGTTGAGGTATTTTTCTGTTTTTATTTTATTATTGTATCTACGCCAACGGTTCCAAATCGCAAACACTTTTTATAAATAAAGAGAAAAAATGTTTAAAGTGATTCTCAAGATATTCATTGTACACGAGGCCACGCCCCTGTAATCTCATGTTGCTACATAGAGAAGCATCGGAAGTTAACTCTCCATGTTTCCAGTCTTCTTGGTGCAGGGACGTGAATTTCTGGATTTCATGAATCATTTCTGTTCGACAAAACATATGAAAGAAACATGTTGAAATGAAATCCAGCCAATCGCGGCTCTGCACTGAGCTGTTTTGAACAAGTGAGAATCCCCTATTAGATTTTTCTCGTCCTAATCACTTCATAGTTGAATGTATATGTTTTATGAACATCTGACCTTTATTACTCAGAGGATGATTTTAATCGGTTTTGGCTGGTTCATTTTGGTAGGATATATATATGGGTGTTCGAGCAATAGTTTGGACCAGTTTCCAACTGTGATCCATGATTGTGCATTTTAATTCCTGTTTTCTTAAAACTCAAATGCGCATGCTTCTGACGGTTTGAGTATAGTTTGAAATGCTGCTCTAACACCCTTTATATCTCAGGCGCGTGCCTAGAGTAATTCCATATGGCATACTCTTAGCTATGAATATGATCTTATACGTCAGAAAAAGTAAAACATCAGTCACAATTTGTATATTTAACTACATGTAAAAAAATAAATATTAATGTACCCAAGAAAAGGGGTTGGGATAAAATGTGGAGTACACTGTAGGAAGATCCCTTTTACTTGGACCTCCACGCGGTGTTACAGAATTTGCGTAATGCATAACAAAACATAAAACACCGTAGGTGTTTCTAATTTTTGTCGTGATCATAGACACCACGACACACGTAAGAAAATTTTTTACAATGCTCCTGCAGAGACGACTGGAAAGAGTAGATTAAACGCGCCCTAAAAATCGTGTAAAATTTCATACACATATCTTTCGTAAATGTGTCTTTGCGCACTATGGCGTGCGCAGCAAACAGCTCTCGCTTACAAAAGACAGCAGATCAAGATAAATAAAGAAAACAAATATCTAAGGCAATTGTCAAGATGTTCATCAATGTTCATCCTACACGAGGCTACGCTATGATATGCAACTTCTGTAATCTCATGTAGCTACATAGAGAAGCATAGGAAGTTTACTATCCTTGTGTCCAGTCTTCTTGGTGCAGGGTCGTGAATTTCTGGATTTCATGAACCATTTCTGTTCGACAAAATATATCAAAGAAACAAGTTTAATGAAATCCAGCCAATCACTATCTTTTTTCTTAAATAATTTCGACGTTTATTTCAAGTGACCTTGAATACGGCAGTCATACAGTCATTAGTCGTGTCTACAACAGTGACTAATTAGTCCCAATCGCTTAGTAATCAGTAATCATCTCTTGAGGACACGACTGATGCATCGCTGAGCTCATTGGCAAACTGACGATTATCAAAGGAATGAAATTCGACAAAAAACCGATGACATTAAGCGAAAATTGTTTTCCGTATGCGCGACGGGAAGTTTCCAACGGCCACTGTCATTTGAAATGTTACTCTTTTGTATGTATGTACTATGCCAATGCCCAAGCCCAAATAATTCCATGCTAATGGCTGTCTGCGACCGTCTCAATCCAAGATATTTATAATGTAAAAGATTATGAGGTAAACGAAACGATAGATATCCATAATTCCATAATAGAATTGCGAAAAAAGAGTTTTCGACCGATATTAAAGCTAAATTGACAAAACGGAGAATAATAATTCACGAGTCGCCACATTTCACTTCCTAGCTTTGTTATCCCTTTCTAAAATTATCTTGCAGTATTGCCATACATAAGATATATAAACATGTTCATCTTATTTATGTGTTCTATGATAAAAAAAACACAAATATGTTTAGCCTGTATCCGTATCACATTTACAAGATCATGGAAAATTTAAATACCATTTTTAGCAAAAAAATATGATTTTATTGTTTTTGCTATGGTGGTCATGCTATAATCTTCTCAATACTCAGACCCGATGTATATTTTAAATTGTCAATGACAATTTGATTGCAACCCCATTAAATAAATTTGATATCTATCTATATGAAATGTATATAAACAGGTATTGAGGTTTTTGAAATGATGCATTGTAGTTAGTGTATTATCAGAGAAAATTATTTGCTAATTGTTATGTGTAAGTAGGTATATTCTTATATAGATAAATCATTATTTGATGTTGATGTTATTGAAAATATTGTCTCTGTTTTTCAATAAAAAGAACGATTATTTATATAGACAATAAGACTAGTATGGTTCAGGATTTCGCACTAAATCATCATCATTTTCTGTAAATATCAATCCACTAACAATGATCTTTTCAGTTTTAGTTAGTGTTTTCGATATTTTTATACGTTTAATTTTAATTGATGAAATAGGTGCGTAAAAAAGAACCGTTATAGACATTTCCTTATTATTTACTAGGATTGACCAATAAATATTTTATTCTATTTCTATATGAATTCTAAAACTTCCGACAGCAACCGGTTAATCGAGAGTTCCATATTTTCTTCGAAGAAAGCAGGTATTTATTTTGCGTAGAAATTATAAGCCTTAAAACGGTAATTTACTTGAATATGCTGCGCCTCGAAATTATTACACGGTTGCTGAAAATTCCTATTGGCAAATTTTGTCTTTGTCTTGCACATAGAAATTACCAAAAAAAAACTATCTCAAACCGTCTAAGGATATATTCCTTGAATGAAATGCTATGTCTAGGTGTACCTACAGGTGTTCTGATCTGAGTCTGTGCACTCAGTAAATATATTTCTCTCTTCGCTTCATGTGTTAAACAAAGAACACATATACACAATAAGATAATTTTTTTTGTTTGTTATATTATTTTATTACAGTATATCATTATTAAAAGTGTGGTGTTTTCATTTCTGGAACATCCTTCATTAGTCATTTTTGAGGAAGCTTTTAATAACTAATAACTGTATACCTCTATAAAGGCGGGCTCGATCGACGAATTAGGTCAATAGACGTATAAACATTTATTCGCAGGTGTTGCCACATCTCGAAGATTTCTTTAAATCGTTGATATGAAGAGAGAGAAAGAGAGAGAGAGAGTGGGAGAATCATGATTCAGGGCAAGGGGAATCATGAAGGAAACACAAAAAATACCTTTTACCAACAAAACGGTGGATATAATCCTTCATCTACAATTCCGAAAGGTACATCCGACGTCGCTATCATTTGAGATGTACTTAGTTCCGCATAAATGCGTTTTTGATTCATATTGATTGATTATTATAAAACAACAAAAATGAGAAATAATTTAATAAAATATTATAGTACGAACTACGTACGATAGATAAACTGGAAAATTACACCACTTACTTCAGACAAAGAATGAATGGAAAACAACGCCTCAAACATATCTCGAACCCTTCAATGCAAATTTATTTTCCTACTTTGGGAAATGTTGAACCGACGAAACATTTTCTACTGCAGTTAAAGAATTATGCCATATAAATTCCTTATATTTTTATATGTGTATGATTCTAATCAAATATTAAACAGAAAATGTAATCAAAATCGCTATTATGGGGCTAAATTATCAGAACCCATTAAATGATTATCTTAAATTTAGAAGGATTTTATGAGCGCTGTTGCCAAATCAATACACTGGAAGCGTTCTCACTATGGTTAGGGGAGAGCGGAGAATATTTTTTTGAATATAAATTAATTCTCGCAATTCAACGCCAATTAGTCAAATCGGAAGCAGGTATTGACATTCAGTTGCTTCAATATGGAACTTAGATTTTATCAGAATGTATTAAGGTCACAGGTGGCATTTGAGTGAGATTAATTGGCGGCAAAGTCTTCTTGCTTGGCGTCCTTGGCGCGTTCTACTACCAGAGTTAGAGACAATACTCCACCACAGAACACCTTATATAATTTCTCGTGATGAAAATTTTACGCACGTTTTCATATCGAGCGTCTATAGGAGTGTTTAAGCTAAAGATTGGACCAGATTAAAATTGTTTCTAAGTGTGATCTGTGGTTGGGAGATATGAACATTTAAATTTTGATCTCCTAAAAAATGTAATGCGCATGCTTATGACGGTTGAGTTTGGTTTGAATTGGTGCTCGGACATACCTTATAACAAAACGCTATAAAGTTGTTCGAGCAGCATTTCAAAGCCAACTCAAAACGTCAGAAGCATGCGCATTTTAGTTTGAGGAAGACAGAAATAAAAATGCGCATGCTTCACGATCATAGAACACAGTTGGAAATAGTATGAAACTGGTGCAAAAACTCTGCTCAAACACCCTTTATATAACGGATTTTTTGACAGCAGTTCAAATCTAGTTCAAGCCAAGCTCAAACTGTCAGAAGCATGCGCATTTCAGTTTTAAGAAGACAGAAAATAAAATGCGCTAGCTTCACGATCACGGAACACAGCTGGAAAAAGTTTGAAACTGGTCCAAGCTACTGCTTACTGCTCGAATACCCTCCTAGACAGGAAAAATAACTTCCTGTGGAGATGATAATGCTTCGAAGGACGGTAAGGTGTGCGGGTCATTTATATCATCACATGAATTTTCGTACATGCGCATAATGAAGTGCGTATCCACAAATACATCTCATTTTCTTTCAACAATGACAGTTGCAGAATAATAAAGGCTGTTTTGTCAAAAGAGTTAAATGTTAAATGTAATGAATGGGAAGGAAAGTTTTTTGACATCTGATGATTTCGAGTTATAAAACCACGTTCATACAGAAAGGTAATGAAAGGCGCGTTAGAAAATAGTTCGCTTAGCGTCCAGTCTTTTTCAGCTTCCAATTTCTGCTACCTGGTTCGCAGTTGAGGAAGGGTGTAGGATGCTGCAAAGTTGTAAGAAAATTCACACTGTCTCCTTTAACATATTTCCATCTTGATAGGTCTTGATATTATTCATTATAGTATTCTGCGCTCATAAGTTCATAACTTTTTAATAAGTTTAAGTTATTTTATGTTCTAAGTAACATACCGATTTCTCAATTTTGCAGTGCCATCGTTGAATTTGACATTTGAACAAGATACTAAGCGACCCACTTGCTACCTATGATACAGTTTCTTGCAATTTGATCAAGAAGACTGCAAACAGGATATTACACTCGCCCTAATAATTTTGTAAAAATGCATATGCATATCTTTTGTAAATGCGTCTTAGCGCACCATGCTCTGCGCAACTAGCGACTCTCGTTTGAACAAGACAGCAGATCATGATCTCGAAGATAAACGAATTGAACAAATATTTATGGTAATTGTCAAGATGCCAAGATATGCAACTTCTGTAATCTCATGTTGCTACGCAGAGAAGCATAAGAAGTTTACTGTTCTGTTCCAGTCTTCTTAAAATCGACCTTCAATTTCAGATATGTTTGTGCAACCATGTTGACATTTGAACAAGGCTACGCGACCCACTTGCTGTCTATAAGGTTGTTCGAGCAGTAGTTTGGGACGGTTTGATAACTGTTTAAAATGCGCATGTGCGGTTTGAAAGTGTTTCCAAGTGGTTTGGGATTTTGTTACAAACTGCAGTTTCCCCTTCCACTTTCTTACAATTTCGTCATCATAGAACAAATGACTATGCCGATAGATATGTTTTATGACCAAAGATAAGAGAGAACATCAATGAAAGACTGATGGACAAAACACAAAACCAGGATTTAGTTTAGGACTGTGGTGGTGTTCTCTGAAAGGGATTTCTCCAACAACAGAGAACACTATACTCTAAGAAGAAGAAGACGCTTCAACTGCGCCTGTCTCAAACTGAGTCGGGACTAGTTTGGAAATCGTCAAACTGCTGCTCGAGTTGTGAATAAATTATTTCATCGTAAATTGAAGTGCGCAGGCGTCTGACGGTTTGTGACTAGTTTGAACCGCTGCTCGAACACCCTTAATGTAATTCGATCTTAGATTCCAGATCTGTTAGTAAGACAAAACAAAACAAGCGTTCCTATCAAAATTAGCCAAACTTCAATACAACACTTGACGCTTTTTTTCTTTCTATCTAGATATCATCAATGAACATATTTACTCTGTCACATGAACATAGCCAACATTGATAAACCTAACGTCAAACACATTTTGGCATAGCATGAGTTAGGTTAGGTTAGGTTAGGTTTTGGCATAGCATGAGTTAGAAAATACACAAAAGGACAGTAGTTACGTGATATGTGGGCACTACGTAGTACGTAAATATCTTTTAAGCCACCATCTCACCCAGCCGTTATTTTCAGCATGAGCACGCCACCTGATTTCCAGGTACTCATGCGCAGTTCTCTATTTGTTACTTTTAATGCCCTTCGTCCAACACACATCTTCCTAAAAAAGCGCTGCAACATTTTTGACAGATTTTGGTATGAAACACTTGCGCTTTTCAAGCTGCAGCATCAAAAATACCCCAACAGTTATTTTTAAAAGCTTCTTTATAAACCAGCTTAAGAGCGCAAGACGTCTAACAGCAAATCCTGTCAAAAATGTTGCAGCGCTTTCTTAGCTAGATGTGTGTTAGACACAGGGATTGGTTGGGTCTTAGATTTAGGGGACTTCGTTACCTTACGTTATTTCAAGGGAGCAGGAAATGAACTTTATACGAATGTTTACCGAATGAATACGATAATCTTAGATGGGTATAATTTTGAATTTTTACAGGCATAAAATCCTTTCTTACCATTACCTAGACTTACAATTCATTTTTAATCCACAATAACATTAACCAAGAGGAATATACTTATAATACCAATTAATATTATAAACGCAAAAGTGAGTTTCTTTGTTACGCTTTCACGCATAAACTACTGGTCTCTGTACTGAGCTGATTTTAATGAGCCTTGATACCCCTAACTAGACCTTGGGAAATGACATTGGCTACCTTTAATAGCCCGTGGGGCACTATGTGGTGGGTTCCGCATTTGAAACTTGTATATTTCGTTGGTAATCTCTTCGTTCGTAATGCATCACCATTTCCGACATAAGCTTCAATAATATTATTATAATCGAAGACATTGTTGAAAATAAACGCAACACTCTTATCTACGCTTAGTATCATTTTGAAATAGAATGAAGTAGAGTCAAGCTAAAGTTGTAGTTCGTAACATACCTACAATCACTATAAATTTGTATCTTTGTCCAAATTTGGTATAAATTATGATATTCAGTAAAAAACCAAATGATGATTTCGAGATGGAAAAGTTTACGAAATTTGTTGTGTTTACCGAAACCAATGGAAACTATCCGGACTTTCAAACCTACTAATTATGTATCAGAAATTTTACATCTGGTAAACACAACGCTTCTTGTGTTTCCATCGCGTAATTATCAAAAAATTATCTACACAAAAATTGCGGGAATTAATATTAAATAATCGAAGACGATTCTGTACGAAATAATCCGATGCAAAAAAAATTAAAATCGCTAGATAACTTACACAACTTATATTATTACCCAGACTGCACGATATGACGTTCTCTGACGCACTGTTGTGGGACAGAGAACACGAGCTACTAGCTACTAAATCATTGTGAAAACACCTAGATAGCACCAGAAATATCTTTCAGTTCAGTCAGTTTTGAAGGTGCCAACCAAGTGAAATAAGTAGTGTGATATAAATTGTGTATAGTTAGTTCATACTGAATATAAATTGTACTTGTTTGTGTAAATTATGATTACTCGTTATATTGAATAAATAGACTTTATTAATCAGTGTGTACATGGATTTCTATCCACATAAAAACAAAGAATATTATAGTATTTTATGTTCCAGCATTTTGGCGATATGCTTAAGTGCGCATTCATCTGAATGATTGTATATTTCCATAATCATCAAAACACATATACCTAGCATTTCATTCATAAAAATATCTAAAGATTTGTTATTGTTAGAGATTCTCCTTGTGCTGAGCATAATCGAGTCGAAAATATAGAATTAAACTGGTTGCTATTGGATGTTTTACAAGTCATGGAAATAATAGCATAAAATATTATGTATTATACAGGGTGTGATTTTGTTCTGTAATCGGAAGATTACGGCTTTATGGATAAAGATATCAAAAATATGTTCTCACTAACTATATCTGATTTCTTGAGCTCTATAATTCAAAAATATTTTCAATTGTAGCAGGTGCGCCCAAATAGACGGAATTGCACATAACTTAATTTTTTCTTATGGAACATGTATATTTTTATTGATTCATTATATTCTCCATATAATATTAATGCCATTTGTATAACTAATTTTTTTGATTATTGTTAATAGATTTCAAGATATAAATGTTTTTAAAAAAAGTTGACAGTAAAAGGCACTTTACAAAAAATTAATATCTCAGAACATGTAGAAAAGCAGATAATGAAATATTTATCAGAGTTACACATAATATTGGAGATTATTATGAATTTGTTAAATTTCCTTTAGTATCCTAGGAGGCGTGAACAGAATGTAATTTTATGAAAGGTTAAAAAAAGTTGAAAAAGTAATTTTTTCGAATGGATTGGTATTTTTTTATTATCTCACTAGAAAGATTAGAAAATTCTACATGTGATCTACAAAAAAATATTTTGCAGTTTCATAAGTAAATTTCTATGGAAATCCAAAAATATTATAAATTTTTTCGTATGAAACTTCAAAATATTTTTGGTAGATCATATGTAGAATTGTCTCCTCTTTCCAGTGGGACAATGAAAAATATACAATCCATTTGAAAAAAAAATACTTTTTCAACTTTCTCTAACCTTTCAGAAACCTATTTTGCTCATGCCTCGTATATAAATGGAATTTAACTAATTCATAATAATCTCCAATATTATGTGTGACTCTGATAAAATTCAATTCTCTGCTCTTCTACATGTTTTAAGATATTTATTTTTTAAAGTGCCTTTGTTCTGTCAAAATTTTTAAAGAAACAATTATATCTCGAAATCTATTAACATTAAATATGATTCGTTATACAACTAGCATTAACATTTTAGGAAGAATTTAAATAATAAATAAAAATATATATATTCCTAAAGAAAAAATGAAGTGTAGTGCAATTCCGACTATTTTTATAGAGCTTAAAAAATCAGATATAGTAAGTGGAAGAAATTTTTATCTATAAAGCCGTAACCTTCTGATTACAGAACAAAATCACATTCTGTATATGATCAATATTTCCAGAAAATGAAGATGTAGGTATCTGATTTAGTTAAAAAACTACTCCATACATCTAATATGATTATCTAAATAAATAATTTTGTGTTTGGTGAAAAATACCACTTAGAATGTTGATACAAATATTTTTGAACTTCACTACATATAAGATTTGAAACAATTTGAACATAATTGAAGTGAATTGATAATCTTCCTATTGTTCTTTAATTCTCTGGTTCAATTCGTTTGGATCGCTATATACTTAATTCTTTTTTTAAACGCACTAACAAGGAGATAAATAGCTGCATAGGTACCTATGTAAGCAAAAAAAAAATTCTGTAACTCCGACCCTGCAGATCCATATGCAGATATGGAGCAATGTCTGACCCCTGTCAAGTTAGCCCCCTGATTTTCGAAAAATAAACTTATTTCAATGTAAATTGTTCGTTTGTCGTTTGTTATTGTTTCGTGGAATTCAAGTAATTTTATTTTAAGGATTATTTTAACGGTTGACGACAATTTTTATATATATCAGCGCGTAAGGCAGATTCCCGAGCTGGCCCAACAGTTTGATGTTTTTGTTTTCAAATAGTTGTATTGTTCCCAAAGATTAATCTTTCTATAGCAATATGCTATGAAATGCGAATTATCGTATTCAATTGTTCGGTACAATCAGCAACCAAAAATGAAAGATATTTTTCTTTCTTTTATCACCTTCTACGAAGTTTGGACTTAAATATTATTGCAAGTCGATGCCAATTATATCAGGCTATATGCAATATGTTCCAAGTTTGATCATCGGTGAAAAGTCTCAAGGTTCGGCACGTATTCCTTGTGATGACTGAAAATTCTCACGAATATCAGAAGCAGAAATAAAAATTGCTGCAAATATTTAGGTAATTAAGATCTAACAAAGCGGACACCATTCTAACAAACAAAAGCGAATTAAAAACTGTCGATTTGCGAGAAAAAACTTTCATATTTTGGAAGTGGGGCGGGCCTACTTGAAGTCAAAAATTTCAATTGTTATTAAAAAAAATAGCAACTAACAAACAAAATTTTTCATCTAACAAACAATAACAAATGACAAACAAACGATTTACGTTGGAAGAAGCATATTTTTTGAAAATCAGGGGGCTAACTTCACAGGGGTCAATGACTGACATACGGTATGGAAATGATAGAACAGATTATGAAAAAAACACAATTATTGTCAATATGCACATTTATGGATGGTTCTTATCTGTTTTGTGAAGATTTTTTATAAAATGAAAGAATCTTCCAAGATGTTCTATTTATTATATGTGATTATCATTGCTGCCATGAATGATTTTTTTAGATGGCTAATAATACATAATAGTTTTGGTTCGGGCATAGGTATGCGAGAAAAAAAGGTCTCTAGGTGGAGGAATATTGTGTACAAGTTTAGTGATTAATGCTCTGATTCTTCCCACAAATGTATGTTAAGGTGGAATTATGTTAATTTTTGTCAAAATTCAAACTAAGTTTATGATTCATGGCCCGATTCTGTTCAAAACAGGTATTTACTTTAATTAAAAAAACTTGTCCGCTATTTTGGAGCCGCCATCAGTAATTTATAAATTTTGACGAAAGTACCATAATTTCCGACCACGAAAACCCCTACATATCAATTTTGAATTAAATCGGACCATAAACACAAATCTCATCAGCCATTTTGGAACCGCCATTTTGATTTTTTCTCTAACAAAAAATCCATAATTTATTGTTATCAGAATTTTAACATTATTAGCACCTTCCAAATTTCAAGGTATACGAAGGGCTGGAAGTGGTCACATATATATAACAAGTGAAAGTTAACAAGAGTTCTTGAAAACATTACAACTACTGGAATCTGATTTTATTTATAAAATATTGAAAATGAGAGTAAGAAATTATAATATAGACTGTTAGTTTGTTTCATTAACGGTTACATAAAATAATGCTAAATGTTTATTACTAATATGGAAATTTTACATTTTTTCGGTTAATTCTGCCCGATATGAAATTTTCTCTAAAGGGGCGCCAAAAGTTGCGTTTTATGACAAAATTGATATTAATCAGGCATTTTGGCCCCCAGTACCAATTTCGGGGGCCAAAGTTTACGTTTAAATGTTTTGGCAGTTTGGCGCCGGGCGCTGAAATGGACAAATGGGGCCGAACTGCCTGATAAGTGACGGTATGAGGGGCCGAAGTGCCTGCTGTACGTATAGATATATATATATATAAATATATATATATATATATATATATATATATATATATATATATATAAATGAATTGTGAATTCTTGACTGTCTAATTAATGATGAATTTTTAATGATTGGGGTTGCAGTCAAAATGCCAATAAAATTAAAACTCTTTAATCAAAGTCGAGCTTTCGGTAACGCTTGTTACCTTCATCGGGACAAACTAAAATAACGAACAAATTAACTATAACAAAAAATATTAATAATATGAACTACTTACAATCGTGAGATTAATGAAATTTACCAGCTACAAACATTTGTTATTATGCATTTAACTTTATGATTGAGTTTTTTAAGTTTCATAATTACAAGTTACTATGGAATTACGCACACTATCTATGTATGTAGGTAATAAAAATGGAACACACTTCAGAAGTTAATCACAGGAAATATCATTTAAAAAATGGATATAATATAAAAATATGGCATTATCTTGTATAATATGAAACAATATATTAATTTAGAGAAACATCAGATGACACTCTACGATAATTATCATTATATAATTTTAAAATATATGAGTAAATGGAAATCCGAACGTTTATTCATAACGTTTGTTTCTTTTTGAATATGAATCATATCCAAGAAACTTCGTTTAAAAATGTTCTTTTCAGAACATAGAACAATTGAGTTATCAAAATCTATAGTGTGCTTTTTGTTTATGGCATGTTCGGTCAAGGCACATGACGGCTTTTTACATCTTATATCACTTTTATGAGACGTAATTCTTCCTGATAAACTCCTAGAAGTTTGACCTATATATGATAAATCACAATCATTACATTTGATCTCATATACTATTCCAGATTTTTCTGTTGTTTTTAAAGGTGTTTTTACTTTTGAAAATAACTTAGAAACTACTTTTATATTCTTTTTTGCAAATGAAATATTATATCCTTTAAAAACATTAATAAGTTTATTGGTTAATTCATCAATAAAATAGAGAGAACAGTATGTAGGAAGAGTATTTGAGCGAGGTTGTGATTGATCAATAATATTATTTTCATTTAAAGACATTTTCAAAATTCAATCAACATTATTTAAGTTAGGTTGGGTATGACTCAAGAGCTTATTTATCAGTTTAATAGGATATGAATTTTCGTTTAATATACTTTTTAATTTTGATAAACTTTCATTAACAAAAGTTTTGTGGGATAGTTTTATGGCTCTGTTTTTCAAAGCATTAATAAGGTTAATTTTCATTTTATTTGGATGATACGAGTGGTAGTGGGGTTTTATATTGACATTCAACATCGTTATGGAACTGCCGTCGTAAGTTTATTGAAACATATTCACATATTATGACAAATAAATTTGATAAATGTCATTCTTTTCTTAAACAACATCCCGAATCAATAGTTATACGAAGTGATAAAGGTAATGTTACAGTTGTAATGTATAAAGACGATTATATTCAGAAAAGTCAAGAATTATTAAATAATACAATATATTATAAAAAACTAAATAATAATGCTACGTATACATTGCAGCTTAAGGCTAATAAAATTGTATCAAAATTAAAGAATGATGGCATGATCGATCAAGTTATGAGTAAAAAACTAAATTGCTACAACTCAAAAACACCTAGATTTTATGCTTTACCTAAAATTCATAAACAAAATCTAGCAATGAGACCTATCGTTTCATCAATTGATGCTCCAAACGACAATCTAGCTTCTTTTATTACAGACATATTAACAAGAGCCTATAACACTACTAATGATCTCTATATAAAAGATTCTTTTCATTTTAGTGAATTCATAAATGGATATAAGATTCCACTTAATTATATCCTTGTTAGTTTTGATGTGGTATCCCTATTCACAAATTTACCTTTTTCCAGTAATTTTAGATTGTCTTAGAAGAAAATGGGATGATATAAAAAACTATTGTCCACTAAACTTTGAAATATTCAATATAGTTCTTGAATTTATTTTCGATTCTAATGTCCTTATTTTTAATGAAACATATTATAAGCAAATAGTTGGTACACCAATGGGATCTACAATATCACCTATTCTTGTTAATTATGTTTTGGATGAACTCATACAGACTTCAATAGATAAAATATCTTTTCCGATACCATTTATCAAAAGATATGTGGATGATTTAATACTTGCCTTACCATCATATAAAATTGATGAAACCTTAGGTATCTTTAACAATTATAATGAACATCTTCAATTCACTGTTGAAGTAGAACAGGAGCAAAGTCTTCCTTTCTTAGATATGAAAGTTTGTAGGGATAATACAGGCTTACTACGAACAAAGTGGTATAGAAAACCATACTGTAGCAATAGGTATATTAACTACCACTCGTATCATCTAAATAAAATGAAAATTAACCTTATTAATGCTTTGAAAAACAGAGCCATAAAACTATCCCACAAAACTTTTGTTAATGAAAGTTTATCAAAATTAAAAAGTATATTAATCGAAAATTCATATCCTATTAAATTGATAAATAAGCTCTTGAGTCATACCCAACCTAACTTAAATAATGTTGATTGAATTTTGAAAATGTCTTTAAATGAAAATAATATTAATGATCAATCACAACCTCGCTCAAATACTCTTCCTATATACTGTTCGCTGTATTTTATTGATGAATTAACCAATAAACTTATTAATGTTTTTAAAGGATATAATATTTCATTTGCAAAAAAGAATATAAAAGTAGTTTCTATGTTATTTTCAAAAGTAAAAACACCTTTAAAAACAACAGAAAAATCTGAAATAGTATATGAGATCAAATGTAATGATTGTGATTTATCATATATAGGTCAAACTTCTAGGAGTTTATCAGGAAGAATTACGTCTCATAAAAGTGATATAAGATGTAAAAAGCCGTCATGTGCCTTGACCGAACATGCCATAAACAAAAAGCACACTATAGATTTTGATAACTCAATTGTTCTATGTTTTTAAACGAAGTTTCTTGGAAATGATTCATATTCAAAAAGAAACAAACGTTATGAATAAACGTTCGGATATAAATGGACTCCATTTACTCATATATTTTAAAATTATATAATGATAATTATCGTAGTGTGCCATCTGATGTTTCTCTAAATTAATATATTGTTTCATATTATACAAGATAATGCCATATTTTTATATTATATCCATTTTTTAAATGATATTTCCTGTGATTAACTTCTGAAGTGTGTTCCATTTTTATTAGCTACATACATAGATTGATCTTAGTATGCGTAATTCCATAGTAACTTGTAATTATGAAACTTAAAAAACTCAATCATAAAGTTAAATGCATAATAACAAATGTTTGTAGCTGGTAAATTTCATTAATCTCACGATTGTAAGTAGTTCATATTATTAATATTTTTTGTTATAATTAATTTGTTCGTTATTTTAGTTTGTCCCGATGAAGGTAACAAGCGTTACCGAAAGCTCGACTTTGATTAAAGAGTTTTAATTTTATTGGCATTTTGACTGCAACCCCAATCATTAAAAATTCATCATTAATTAGACAGTCAAGAATTCACAATTCATTTATATATATATATATATATATATATATATATATATATATGTGTGTGTGTGTGTGTGTAAGGGTTGTTTTGGGGACGTTAAAATTTTTTACATTTTGGTGCATACATTAGTCATATATCTTGTTAGGAATTGATGTATATAATTTTTGTTTAATTATTTGTATTATTAACAAATGTATACTTTTTATATGTGTAATAGATGTTTTGAGGACATGCATTTTTTTGGCTTATATTCTCAATTATACGGGATGATTCTCTCATAAAATGAAAGCCGGGCTATATAACAGCCTATGCCAAGGTATGTGGTTATTACAAAGGAAACTCTGCATAACAAATAATAGTTGAAAAAAACTAAAACAACACGCTTTTATATTATAGAATTATAAGAATAAATAAAATTGGGCCTATATATAATCTAGGTAGCATAGAACTCTCACGAGGTTTCTGAAAGACCTAACCTTCCATTTTCCTGGTGAGTTTCTAAATATATCCTGAATGTAACCTGAACCAGAAATTCTTACTGCGAGTTCCTAAAGATAGCGCGAATGTAATAAGAGCAATATATTCCGAATTCCGCTGACTCACGCAGGTGCAGTCGTGGGCGTTTGCTAGTTTTCAATAATAAAGAATCAAGAATAAAACATGACGATTCAAATTTCAACTTTATATACCTACATAATTCTAATATTATATAGGTATATACCTATATTAGTCTAATATGAAAAAAAAAATTCTAGATCAAAACTATGCAGATACGTTTCATTCAAAAATAAAAATTCCGAAATAAAAATACAAATAAGTTACCTTTATATGTTCAATTTTCGAGTATTTTTTACCATAATATCAATGGAATGGAATGGAAAGCAACAGAATTTCAAAATATTTGACGGTTCAAATGATTTGAAAATATAAAATGTGCCATATAGTATATATTTCTGTGGCTATGAATTTCTTTGTGAATAGTTTTCTTTTTTGAAAATTTTGATTATTAATCTGTATTATGTAATTTAATAGCAAAACGGCGTGCCATAGGTTCAGGAGGTGCAAAATGTTTTTTGACAGACTTTGAAAAACGAGGAGGTATACAATTCAATTTTATGTTTGTATTATCTTATGTATCCATGTTTGCGGGTTTGGCATATTAAACTTACTCCGATTTTGATGATTCTACTTTTATTCGAATGAATCTAATTGAAAATTAGTTCTAAAAAAATTTTGAATTCAGTATGTATTTCCCCCCAAAAATCCCCTCCAAATGTGGGTAAGGGGTAATTTTTTTAGAAAATCAGAAATCTAAGATAGCCAAATTGAAGAAACTTTAGTACGGTGTAGTTATCGAAAAATTTATAGTATCATTCTGTTGACACTCAAAAATGTGAAATAAATATTTTCTTACAAAAAACAAGGACTGACTTTCAGAGGAGATATTAAAAAATACAAAATAATATTTATTCTATTGGTACAGGTACTTCAGAAGTTGCTGCCAAGAGTATCTACCTGCAACTGATATGTATATACTTCATCTCTTGCACAACTTCAAAATTACCAGTACCAATAGACCAATACCAATGTTATTTTGTATATTGTAGAGCCTCAACGGATTAAAACGGTCCTTGTTTTTATAAAAATTTATCTTGGTGAAATTTGAAGATGGAGTTCAGTTTGTTACGATGAAAGAAAAATTTCTATAGAAACGAGTTTTTTATGCTCTCTGGCCTGTGGTAAAACTCAACATAATAGTCGATGACCCCCGTTCCTCGTTGAACATGATGGGCGATATAAATCCCATAGACAATGATAATATACGACTCTCGTCTCGAGTTTTTTTGAAGACAGTTCAACAATAAACATGTTTATCAGCAATTGAAAGTGAATGGCAAATGAGTGCTAACTGCATCATAGGTAGACAAATATACCTTTAACAAAATTATATCCTTATTATTTGATAGTACGTACTTTTCTTTCAATGCTAGATTTCACAAACAAATTCTGGGTACGCCTATGGGAGCGAAAATATCGCCAATATTAGCGAGTTATGTTTTGAATTTTGTTAGATATAGTTATACCATTAGTTACTCTATTTTTAACCACTGTCCATTAAAAAATATGTCAACTATTTGATATTAGCCATACCTCAAGATGGTAATCGAAGAGAAATTGTACATTTTCAATTCTTTTGATCCGTACATTCAATTTGCAAATATTATTGAGATTGAACATCAAAATCAATATGTAGCATTTCTTGATAGCGGGTTCATAAGAACGGAAAACAAAATAATTCTGATAGAATTATATAGAAAAACTGGTGCATCAGGATGATTTTTGAACTATTTTATACCTAAAAACTATTACTGCCATAATTTTCTATCCTACAGAAAGACCGTTCTGTCTAACTTTAATTTCCCATTTGAAATATCCTTACTATACATATATATTTGTGTTTGGTTCTTTTCGGGACTATGGAAGAAATGGGGTTTGAATAAAGTTTGTTATTTTACAGACGTTATTTTAGAGTGCAGTTAGTGAGATATCTTATTGGGAATTGATATATGCAATTTTTTTTTAAATTATACGTATTAATATCAAATGTATATTTTCTTTTTCTGTATTAAATGTTTGAGGACATGAATTTTTTCGGTTTATTTTTTCAATTATAGGGGATGATTCTCTCATAAAATGGTTGAGAACTGGGCTGAATAACAGCGTGGGCCAACTTTGGCTAACTTAACTGGATATTACTGTATAAGCGGAAATTATGTTCAAAAGATTAGTTTTCATCATTTCAAAGATAGTTTTTTTCATTTCATTCATCCATCAGATAGCGGTCATTAATCATTATCAGGATATGATTTAATTTATCATCTTATTCATCTTAAATTATCTAGATTGTCAACTAAATAAGCCATAATTGAAATTCAATTGACAAAAACTGCGAATCTATAACAATTGCGTCCCTGGGTAGTGGCTCTATCCAAATATCTTTTTTAATTATAAAAAACGAATTCTTATTGTCTTATTTCCTTTCGACCTTTTATCATTACAAATTCAACGAGTAACAGAGACAATTATTCTTTCCTCTACATATCATATCATGATAAAATATATAGAAACGTTGCTTTTGGAATTTTGAACAATACAATAATTGTTATTTTCAAATGTGATCAGAAAATTAGAAAACATAATGGAATTTTTACAGAAAGAACTATTTTCTAAGATTTTGAAACAACAATTCTCCTCGTACTTCTTATCTTATCATTTCGTAATATATTTTGTGAGACAATATAATTTATAATCATTGAAATCCAAATGCAGAGGAAAATCCGGTAGCTCAAAAAATATTGTTTTTTGACTTTCTAGTGAATATTATGAATACCTATTCTCTTTTCTTTTCAGATGATAAATAAGCTGTGTTGGTCGATTTGTGCCCAAAGGAGACGTAGACAGAATATTAAAATCCACTTTTTGAGTTAAATTTCCAGATGCCGTGAAATTATACATGTAACTCGAGTCATCTTGCCATGCGCGGAAATAATAAATATAACTGCGAATCTCTGGGTTATTTTGTTTAAACTTGGTTGGACCAGTAGTAGGTACCTAATGGATATAACAATTCTGGATTTTCTTTTCAAATAATTTTATTTGGATATGAATATTCCATGAATAGTTTATTCCTGTATAATATTCAATCCAAATGATAACTGATTCATCCAAAATAATAAATATTTCAATTAAAAACATTTTGTAATATAAAACAGTCTAAAATTCACCTACCACCCTACAGACTTATAACCCCATACAGATTCCTAAAACGAAGAACGTGGCTACCATGCTATATAGACAATATACCTACCTACCTAGCATATGTAGCCCGTAGAGGAGTCAAGAGTTTTCTGCCTACATATCTCTTGTACAAATTCTAAATTACCATTACCAATGGAATAGAAATTCTTTTTAATTTAACAACTAATAAACTCAGTTCCTGTTTTTGTAAGAAATATTTATTTTATCAACAGGGTGAGGTATGTAATAACGTAAGACAAAAGACATTACCTATTGTAAATTCGATTATTTAAATGAAGTGTTCCCCATAGTAAGAAAGCGATTTATGATATACCACACGTTTACACGATTATCGTTCGAGGAATCTGTATACGGCTAGAAGATTTTGTTTTATATTTTTTAATTCGTTTAAAAACGTGGTAAGTTGGTAAGTGAAAAAATGTTTTTTATTCTTATTAATTTCTTTAATAAATTTTTGGATATCACCTAATGTTCGTAATATAATCGAGTTTGTGTCATTGACCTCGAGATCAGGTGCGCCCAATATGTTATAATCATATTATATTACCAATGTAATGAATAATGAATCAGAGCTTAGATTCCTTTCTCAAAAAAGGAAGATATCTTCAAACACACAATTTCGAGAGATGTCCTTAATAGTTATTCACAAAAATCACGGTAGGTAGGTGGTAAACGTATTCCACAACGCCTACCTAAACTGCGCCAAAGTTATGCCTGGAAGAACAAGTTTTAAATTTTTAGGTCCTCAAATCAACCATTAAACATATAAAGCAGAATTTGTGTTTGGGGACAGTCCCCAAAAGCACCGCTGGATATATAATTGCTATGAGGACCGTCCTCAAAAGCACCATAAGTCCTCAAAGGCGCCACTTGATTCCACAAAACGTCCTCAAAACGACCCTTACACACACACACACACACACACACACATATATATATATATATATATATATATATATATATATATATATATATATATATATATATATAGAAATATTATGAACGTCCAAACAAACATAATAGAAGAAATTCAACGAAGACAACTAGTGTGGTACGGACACGTTGAACGAATGGATAACACACGAATCCCCAAACAAATTCTCAAATGGACACCCACAGAGAGAAGAAAAAGAGGAAGACCAAAGGCGACATGGATGGGAGGAATTCAAAAGGCCATGTCAGAACGTGACCTACAACCAGGAGATTGGGAAGACAGAAGAGAGTGGAAGCGAGGAACCGGAAGGCGCAGGACACTATAAAACCGGGGATATATTTATATATTTATATATATATATATATATATATATATATATATATATATATATATATGTACTAAATGACTTCGGTCTTAACAGTAGATAGATGGCTATAATCACATATGCCATAAACTACCAACGATGAAAACAACTACTCGGTGGACAAAAGCCCCATCCCGCATTGAATTATATCACCGCTGGCAGGTGCAAACGATCGAGATATCACTCGATACCAATTGCGGTAACTTCTAACACATTTTTGTTTCATTATCTATGGAACACATCACTGTTGAATCAAGAACAGGATCACTGTGATTTCGACCTTATTAGGATCTCATCAGCTGATGTGTCCAAAGAGTTAGAAAACTGCTGGTTCTACATCGACAAGCGATGCAAAGAACCAAACAGCGTGCCGCTTCCAGCGCCACCTAGGAGTTAGAGAAGTTGGAATTGGCATCGAGTGATATCTCGATCCTTTGCACCTGCCAGCGATGATATAATTCAATGCGGGATGGGGCTTTTGTTCACCGAGTAGTTGTTTTCATCGTTGGTAGTTTATGGCATATATGATTATAGCCATCTATCTACTGTAAAGCCCGAAGTCATTTAGTACATATCTTTCAGTAGCGAAATCTTTACATCTTTTCGTATATATGTAGGTACTTTTCTCACTTGCCTACTTGGGAAAAAAACAATCTATTTTGGATGATAGTGACCTTGACACATTGAATATTAGTATTGACAATGGAAAAATATTTGAAAATGAAATTATGTATTTGGGAGTTATTTTAGATTCAAAACTAAAGTTTGAATCCCGTGCTAATTATATTTTAATTTTCTCAAAAAAAGAATTATATTGCAAATATTAAAAAAAACTTGTCCAGTAATACCAAAAATATATTGTATAAGTATTATAGTGCCTCATTTGGAATTTTGCTCAACAATATTGTTTAACATACCTTGTTACATAATTGATATATTTCAGATTGTTAAAAACAGAAAATAGCATTTCATACTGCTGTATTTAGTTTTAAAATAAAGAATCAATTATTACCACAATATTTATGTGAAAGAACCAATGTTTTTAAAAATATTATCGACTTATATTTGAAATGGATTTTTCAAATGCTCACCTTTCACTGACATTTTCTCCTTGAGGTGATATACTTCAGCATGGGCCAATAGAACATTCTTTGCACAAATATAATCCAATTCACCATCGCCATGTATAAATGGTGCGAAGTCTCCATTTCCATAACCCCCATTGCATATTTGGCATGGTTCATTGAATGTTATCCAGTAATCAACATCAGTGAATGTTTTCAGCGCCACACTAGCATAATCTTTGAAGTATTGGATTGTGTTAGGATTAATCCAGCCGCCAAGATTTTGTATAGACATTGGCAAATCCCAGTGGTATAACGTTACCATACTCTTTATGTTATTTTTTTTTAGTTCTGCCATCAGACTCTTATAATAGTTTATAGCTTTTTCGTTGACTTCGTCAGTAAACCCAGTTGGTAATAATCTAAAATATAGAAATTTGAAAATTTAGGTATATAAAGATTGATAACAGGTTAAAGGACTGATGACGACTCTGTTGACCAAAAATCCTACCCTATTCACAGAACACAAATTTTGTATTTCTCAAATCCAGAATCAGAACCATTCACCAAAGCATAATGGTGCTTTAGAAACGAAATTGGCTACCGGCTAGCGCTAGCTATTATGTGTCCAAAGAGTCAGAAACTGCTGGTTCTACATGGACAAAAGATGCAAAGAACCAAACAGTGTGCCGCTTCCCGAACCATATGTTCAGCTGATGAGATCCTATTAAGGTCGAAATCACAGTGATCCTGTTCTTGGTTCAACAGTGATGTGTTCCATAGATAATGGAACAAAAAGGTGTTAGAAGTTACCGCAATTGGTGTCGAGTGAGATCTCGATCCTTTGCACCTGCCAGCCATATAATTCAATGCGGGATGGGGCTCTAGTCCACCGAGTAATTGTTTTCATCGTTGGTAGTTATGGCTATATTTGATTGTAGCCATTCATCTACTGTAAAGACTGAAGTCATTTAGTACATATCTTTCAGTAGCGAAATCTTTACGTTCTTTCACATTGATACGTGGGTCGCGTTCAAATTTAACTTCTAACTCCTAGGTGGCGCTGGAAGCGGCACATTGTTTGGTTCTTTGCATCGTTTGTCCATGTAGAACCAGCAGTTTCTGACTCTTTGGACACATTCCGAACCATATGTTCAGCTGATGAGATCCTAATAAGGTCGAAATCACAGTGATCCTGTTCTTGGTTCAACAGTGATGTGTTCCATAGATAATGGAACGAAAATGTGTTAGAAGTTACCGCAATTGGTGTCGAGTGAGATCTTGATCCTTTGCACCTGCCAGCGATGATATAATTCAATGCGGGATGGGGCTTTAGTCCACCGAGTAGTTGTTTTCATCGTTGGTAGTTTATGGCTATATGTGATTGTAGCCATTTATCTATTGTAAATACCGAAGTCATTTAGTACATATCTTTCAGTAGCGAAATCTTTACATCCTTTCATATATATATATATATATATATATATATATATATATATATATATATATATATATATATATATAATAAAATAGATTTTTGTTGGGGATTGCCCCGGCGAAGAGAATAAACATTCTCGAAAGCTTGGCATAATCCAAAGAATTTTATTTATTAAATGACTGCATCCTCAACAAAAATCTATTTTATTAAATAATAAACCAGTTAAGAATTCAGAATCAAACTATATATATATATATATATATATATATATATATATATATATATATATATCTATTAATCCGCAATAGAAACACCCTGTGAGTGGGTTGTAGAATAGCAATGATCGAGATAGGTAATTAAAAATTTGCATTATATCTATGAAACAAACCTGGGCCAAGATATAGAGAATCTATAATGATCAACACCCATTTTTTTCAGTAATTGTACATCTTCTTTCAATTTATGATAGGAATCACAAGCTACATCAGCGTTATCATTATTATCAATTATAGATGGATCATTGTGGATAAAATAGTCCCATATGCTTTGACCTTTACCATCTTCGTTCCAAGCACCTTCAGTCTGATATGCTGATGAGGATACTCCAAACATGAAATCGTCTTTAAATTTTCTAGAATCGGCCGAAGCGCTAGAGAAAAAAGATGTGTTAACTAGAATCAAAGATTGTCTTATTACTTCTCAGTAAGTACCTGATTGTAAGCGCCATAATGGCCCATAGCCATGTCAACACCATATTTTGTGTTATACTCACGATTAACTTTGGTGTAATAAAGATTGATTTGAATTAGATATCAATATTTTATATTTTATATTTATCTGAAATCGTCTTGAGATATTAAAAATTTATGTAATCTCGTACTTAAGTGTTGATAGCTATATCTAAGTAGACGAATCTCGCATTTGTTTCGATGACACAGAGCTGTAACCTTGTAACTATGTTTTTTATTTTTATTCAAAGAAGCCCTTCCAATTTTAGAAAATAAATATCTTTCTTAGATATTGTAAACATATTTATGATTTCTTAAGAATGAAACTGGAAACTTCTCGATAAATCTAAGGGTCATGTAGTTAGTGCTCTGAAAAGATCGAAAAAGTATTTATATATATATATATATATATATATATATATATATATATATATATATATATATATTGATTTTGTATTCTTGTCTGGTTTTATAGTCAATAAAAATGTTCTTGGGGATGCCGTCATTTAATGAATAAGACTCTTTGAGCTAAGCTGAGGTTTCGAGAATTTTTATTCTCTTCTTCATTGCAATCTACAAATCGACAAAATTATTTCAACAACTTAATAGTATGTATTATAAAAATACTTACATTCGTGAATTTAGAATAAATCAACAGGTAAGACTTCATAGCCATCGATTACAAACTTCATTATCTATATTAGTCATGGTAATATAATAAGTCAATTGACAAAACGCGAGGGTATTACCTCCGAGGTCCATAAACTTTTTCTTGAATGATTCGCAGATTTGGATAAAAATTTGCAAAAAGGGGTTCTAAGAGCCGATAATTCGATTGGTGTTACTTGCATTTTTAAAGGATGTGACCCTCGAGGTCCACACTAGCTTTTCCGGGAAGGGCTCTGCAAATTGCTTTAAAAATTTTAGTACGGGGTTTGGGGGTCATATTTATTTGGAAATCTGTAAATTATGAGCTATGTGAAAGGTAAAATCAATATTTACCAATCTACCGACCGCAATACATTTTAACTAGAAATAGGTATGCACATATCTGAACTAAGATTAAACATCCTTATACACCCACTCTAAATCTTGTGTTACCCGAGCAAAGCTCGGTGGCCCAGATATTTATATGTTATTGGGGTTATCCAGATTCGATGCTCACCATTGGAATCTCGTAAACTCTAAGAGTTATCCAACATTCGAGACAAACATTAAAAAACCTCGATGCCACAAGAAATATCTTCCAGTAACTTCGAGTGCGATCAGTATGCGTCGGGGTGTTCGTGGAACTCGTCGGCATCGTAATTTAATCACCGCAGCGAAAGCGCGGCAAGTCAGTCAGTGAGAAAATGCCGAAATTAATGGAGCTGAAGGTATCGAAACTTAAAAGAGACTTGGAGCAGCTTGGCGAGGAGACTACTGGAAGGAAACTGGACCTGCAAGATCGACTTCGGAAAAGATTTGTTAAGGAAGGTAAAGAGCCAGAAACCTTTCAATTTGAACTGTCGGACTTTAAAAAAATAGCCCAGAAATAAAATCCGAAATTACAACAACAAGAAGTAAATTTGAGCCAGAAATTATATCAGAAACATCATGGTTTAATTACCTTCTACGAAGCCGCGGCCAGGGTAAATGCGACGAGAAGCGACAGACATCTTGCAGACATGGTCACCGGCGGATTAAGGACATTATGACGTTTAGAAATGACGTATGGCCAGGCTCACCTTGAACACGTCTTCGATTCTCAATTGACGGGTTGCTGCCAGCTGTTGAACGAATCTTTACAAGCGTTCAAAGCCTTGCTCGTCTGGCATATCCAACGGTGTCAGATAATGTTATTGGAGAGGTTGGCAGTCCAAGCATTCTTGAATGGGCTGCGTGATGGGGAAAGGAGGCAAGCCTTAATACTTGCACGTCTGCCTCACTTAACGGATGCACTGGCTCGTGCACTAGAATTCGTGACTGCGAGCATCAGGTGAATAGTTTGTTTGTGAATGGTTTCCTAAACGGTAAACAAAAGTTGCTGCTTCTAGATACCATTTGCCGGTGACAGTGATGAGGCACAAGCAAGAGAACTCACTCTGCTAAGCGCTAAGATGGGCTTCGATGCATTCATGGCAGCCTACTCTGACACAGTTAAAGCTAGGTTTGGCGTGACTCAAGAGGAGCATGGCAACATTTTTAAGGTACCAGATGGCTACTCGTTGGCACATTGTGTTGCAAAAGATCTGCAAATGTCCCGAGGTATCGCCAAAGCTTTCAAAGATTTGTTCGGTCATGTAGAAGAGCAGGCAGAATGGTCAGGTCGGACAAGTATTAGAGTTGCAAAAAGGCCAGAGGCGAATCTTCTACCTGGTATCCAAGGAGTCGTCGTAGAAAAAACCATCCTATAGGACTATCTGGGAAACGCTGCTGAGTCACAGGGAAAGACTGTTGGCTGACAACATTTTGAAATTGGCCATTCCAAAGCTGGCCTGCGAACTGGATGTGTTGGATTGGAGAAACACACGGAGGAGAACGTTTCGAGGGCGAAAAGATCTTAAGGAGGGGGCACAACTACGCGATGCGACGCCTCTGGCCAGAGAGAACATACAATAAACTCTCTGCTCTGGCTCACTGTGAAAAACCTCGATGCCACAAGATATATCTGCCATTAGCACCGACTGCGATTGGTTTGTGTCGGCAGGGTTCAAGAAGCTTGTCAGCGTCTTATTTCATAGATTTGAACCCCACACTGAGAGCGCGGCAAGTCTGTTTTGAAGGTGCCAATCGAGTGATATAAATATTGTAAATAGTAGTGAATTGAAATTGTAATACGTGTGTTCAATTGTGATTTTCCGTTATATCAAATAATAGAGTGCGTATGTGAATTTCTATCCACATAAGAACAAAGAACATTACTATATCCTGAAGTACTTACATAAGATAAAAAATAAGATTGCATTGGATAACATTTACCGTTACAAACTCGCCATGGAAATTTACTTCAGCCTGATAATCATCGCACAAGGCTCTGCCAAAAAAAACTTCTATTGTTAGTTGTAACCTCTATAATATTGTAACGTGCAAGGGGAACAGCCGCAGGTATTGGCTAGAAAGTGGCGGCATCCGTTTGAAGAAAGCGCGAGATCTATGCTGTGGTTGGAAATATCGAAAGCGGCGTTGATAAAGAGAGCGACGGCAGGAGGTCGGCATCTACTCTTACAATGCGGACAAAGGAATTTCGAGAAACGTCCAGTGGCGGCTTTCGCATCGAAGGCCAGAAGCCGCTCGAACGATCTGGAGCCTTTGTGGGATATATATGGGGGAGTTGTCGGTATGAAGACAGAATGTTAAAGACCGTGTGAATAAATAGAATAGTCCGAGTAAGTTAGTGAGGATATAGTAAAGTTAAGTTGTAATTTATATTATTTCGAGTATAAATAAAGTTTATTTACCAATTATAAATTAGTCTCACTTATCTGCGAACCCACATAAGCAACAATTTGGTGTCAGAAGTGGTATAAGTGAGTGAAGAGGCTTTTGTCTATGGTGAACAACCGAAAGCAGACAGAAAAAATGGATGAACAACTAACCAAGTTATTCTCCGATTTTTCGAGAAGACAAGAAGAATTACGACAACAAGAAAAGAAAGAAGAAGAGGAACGATGACAACAAGAAAAGAAAGAAGAGGAGGAGCGAAGACAACAAGAAAAGAGAGAAGAGGAGGAGCGAAGGCTGCGAGAAGAACAGAAAAAGGAGGAACAACTAGCTAAGGTACTCTCTGATTTTTCGAGAAGACAAGAAGAGGTACGACAACAAGAAAAGAAAGAAGAAGAGGTACGACGACAGAGAGATTTCGAGCAGATTGCAGGATTGTTCCGAAATGTCCATCAAGAAATCGAGACTGTAAAAAAAGAGGTTCGAGAAGAAATTGGGACAGTTCGTGAAGAATTTGAGGAGAAGTACCGAAAACTAGAGAAAGAAGTGAAGAAAATGCGAGATACCAACCAAGACGAAAATAGCAAATTGGACACGTCGGCGATCACAACAGCCAATGAAAAACTTAAACCACCAACGTTTGACGGGGAAATATCCTGGGCTATGTACAAACGTCAGTTTGAGGCTGCAGCCAATGCAGCAGACAGCAACGGCGTTGGTATTGGCTTTGCGAGGAAAGGCGCTTGAAATACTTCAAAACATTCCTGAAACTGAAAACTGATTATTTGGCTGTTGCGGGCGCCTTGGAACTAAGATATGGCAAGGTTCAACGGAGTCACTGCAGGAATTCAGCAGCAGCATTGAGAGCATGGTGCGACTGGCTTATCCACAGGCCCCAGATGAATTCATTGAGCAAATTAGTGTCCAGTACTTCATTGATGGAGTTCGAGATATCGATATGCAGCAAGCGTTGAGACTAAGTAGGCATAACACCTTAGCCGAAACAGTTATTTCCCCGACAAAATCAGGCGCCATATAAGTATTTTTGGGCATTATGACTAGCATATATTCAACAGAAAAAAATCCCATCCACGTACATTTTGACGAAGTTATGATTTTTTTTTGAAGTTATTAGAAGGGGTTGTGGAGGGTGAATTCCTGCCCGACAAAATCAGGTGCTGTATCAGTCTTATAGAGCACCTTGACTACCATATATTTACCAGAAAAAATCCCATCCACGTACATTTTGACGAAGTTATGTTTTTTTTTTCGAAATTACTTGAAGGGGTTGTGGAGGGTGAATTCCTGCCCGACAAAATCAGGTGCCATATAAGTCTATTTGGGCATCATGTCTAGCATATATTTAACAGAAAAAAATCCCATCCACGTACATTTTGACGAAGTTATGATTTTTTTTCGAAATTACCAGAAGGGGTTGTGGAGGGTAAAATCCTGCCCGACAAACTAAGGCGCCATATAAGTCTTTATGAGCATCATGCCTAGCATATATTTACCACAAAAAAATCCCATCCACGTACATTTTGACGAAGTTATGATTTTTTTTTTTTCGAAATTACTAGAAGGGGTTGTGGAGGTTGAATTCCTGCCCGACAAAACCAGGGACCGTATAAGTCTTTTTGTGCATCCTGCCGAGCATATATTTACAACAAAAAAATCTCATCCACGTACATTTTGACGAAGTTGTGATTTTTTTTTAGAAATTACTAGAAGGGGTTTTGGAGGGTGAATTCCTGCCCGACAAAATCAGGCGCCGTATAAGTCTTTTTGGGCATCATGTCTAGCATATAGTTACCAGCAAAAAATCCCATCCACATACATTTTGACGAAATTATGATTTTTTTTTTTCGAAATTACTAGATGGGGTTGTGAAAGGTGAATTTCTGCCCGACAAAATCAGGTGCCATATAAGTCTTTTTGGGCATCATGTCTAGCATATATTTAAATGAAAAAAATCTCATCCACGTACATTTTGACGGAGTTATGATTTTTTAGTGGTAAATAATATAAGGGGTTGTGGAGGGTGAATTCCTGCCCGACAAAATCAGGTGCCATATAAGTCTTTTTGGGCATCATGCCTAGCATATATTTAACAGAAAAAATCCCATCCACGTACATTTTGACGAAGTTATGATTTTTTATTGGTAAATAATATAAGGGGTTGTGGAGGGTGAATCCTTGCCCGACAAAATCAGGTGATATATGTCTCATAGAGCATTCTGCAAACCATATATTTGCTAGCGAAAATACCGCTTACGTGCATTTTGAGAATCTTAAGATTTATTATCAAAAATAGATAAAAAGATTTGTGGCGAGTTAGGTCCTAGTCGACATAATCGGATGGTATATAACTTCTTCAGAGAACCATCATCAATCATATAATATTTGATACAAAAATCAATCCACAAATAAGCTGGGTTATCAAAGCCAACCACGGCCAGCCATGAGTTTGAATTACTGTTAAACGACCTATGGCGGCCGGGCGCTCGCCTTAAAGATTCTGCATACTCGTGGCTGGAATTCGTGGCTGCTTTCAATCTGATATGTTTTCGTACAAGGAAAAATTACAGGGCGAACCAATTTAGTCGAACATCGGATTAACACGGGAAATGCTGTATCTATTCGCCAACCTCCACGAAGACTTCCTTTTGTAAAACAACAGCAAGTTAACACCATGGTTCAAGAAATGCTGAAGGATGGCGTCATAGAAGAATCCAGCATTCCTTGGTCATCACCGGTTGTGCTGGTGACGAAGAAGGATGGTTCGACGAGGTTCTGTGTGAATTACAGTAGGTTAAATGATGTTACGAAGAAGGACAGCTACCCATTACCCCGAATTGACGATACCTTAAACACCTTAGCTGGATCCAGGTGGTTCTCAACTCTGGATCTGAAAAGTGGATATTGGCAGGTAGAGCTAAACAAGGAAGATAAAGAGAAAACAGCCTTTACAGCTGGAAATGGCCTGTTTCAATTTAATGTCATGCCGTTTGGATTATGTAATGCGCCTGCCACTTTTGAAAGGTTAATGGAATTAGTTCTGCGAGGACTAACTTGGGAGACGTGCCTGGTGTACTTGGATGATGTAATGGTGATTGGCAAAGATTTCGACGAACATCAATCGAATCTGAAGAAAGTATTCGCCAGGATCCGAAGTGCTAATCTCCAGCTGAATCCAAAGAAATGCGTTCTATTCCAGGAAAAAGTCAACTTTTTCGGACACGTCGTATCATCGAAAGGAATTTAGCCCGATCCAGAAAAAGTCCAGGCAGTGCGAGATTGGCCCAGACCAAAGAACAAACACGAAGTTAGAAGCTTTTTGGGACTCAGCAGTTACTACCGCCGATTTTTTAAGGATTTTGGGAAAATTGCGAAGCCACTACATCAATTAACTGAAAAGAACTCCCACTTTGACTGGTCACCAGAATGTCAACAGTCGTTTCTGGAGGTGAAAACCCTTTTGACCAGTGCTCCTGTTCTTGCATATCCCTTGGATGAAGGATTGTTCGTGTTAGACACTGACGCTTCACAAAGTGGAATAGGAGCTGTTCTTTCCCAAATACAGAATGGTGAAGAAGCTGTAATTGGATATTTCAGCAAAACGTTGGGAAAAGCAGAGCGAAACTACTGTGTGACCCGGAAGGAGCTGCTAGCGGTTGTACGATCCATGGAACATTGCCACAGTTTTCTCTATGGAGGGAAATTTTTAGTAAGAACAGACCACTCTGCACTACAGTGGCTGCTGAATTTAAAAAATCCGGAGGGACAGATAGCGCGTTGGCTGGTGAAACTGCAGAGTTACGACTTTCAAATTAAACACCGAAAAGGAAGAAGTCACACCAACGCTGACAGCTTGTCACGAAGATCTTGTGGCAGTTCCTGTAAATTCTGTCAAAGGCAGCAACAAAGAGAAATAGCCAAGGATGTACATATCCAACAAATGCAGATTAAGAATAGGGAAACGAAAAATACCGACGAAATCACCAGAGACAACTTTAGAAGAGAACAAGTCGCTGACAAAGATTTGACGATAGTACGGGGCTGGCTAGACCAAAAGCGACGACCTGAGTGGCAAGAAATATCCAGATTTGATCAGACAGTCAAGGGGTACTGGGCTCTGTGGGATTCGTTGTGCTTACGGGATGACTTGATCACTCGTAAATGGGAAAGTCCAGATGCTAGGAGCATTGTGTATCAAACCGTTGTACCCCGAACGATGGTAGCTGAAGTACTTCGTGAACTGCATGGCAGTCGCAGTGGAGGCCATTTTGGAGTAAATAGAACACTGGCACGTGTGAAAGAGCGGTATTATTGGTTCAACTGTCGAAGAGATGTGGAAGAATGGTGCAGAAAGTGTGACCTCTGTGCTTCTAATAAGGGTCCGAAGACACGATCCCGAGGGAAAATGAAGCAGTATCTGTCAGGTGAACCTTGGGAAAGAATTGCGGTGGAAATTGCAGGACCATTCCCTACGACAGATTCTGGAAATAAGTACATCATGGTCGCCATGGACTATTTCTCAAAGTGGCCAGAAGTAGTGCCGATGCCGTATCAGGAAGCAGTTACAGTGGCCGAAGCCCTTCTGTAAAACGTGATTTCCAGACACGGAGTACCCTTGGAGCTGCATACCGATCAAGGTAGAAATTTTGAATCCGAAGTATGGACGCAGTTAATGAGGTTGCTGGGGATACGAAAAACACGAACAACCCCACTTCATCCAGTCAGATGGAATGGTTAAGTGGCACAATAGGACCATCAATCAATACCTCTCAATATTTGTGGATGAGCACTAACGTAACTGGGATAAACTGGTACCTCTCTTCCTTCTGGCCTACCGAAGTTCCCAGCATGAATCCACTGGCTATACACCATTGATGCTGTTGTCTGGAAGAGAAATGAAGCTCCCCGTAGATCTAATGTTTGGCAGACCATCAGCCGCCGACGATCATGGAGAAGTGTCTCTTCCACATTATGTAGCTGACCTACAGGAGCGACTTAGAGTGGTCCACGATTTTGCCAGACTTCAGTTGAAGAGCGACAAAATGAAGATGAGACTTTGCAAAAGGCAGTCATTAAACTCTTTTAACGAAGGCGATGCAGTTTGGTTGTACCAGCCACAGCGAAGGAGAGGATTAAGTCCGAAATTGCAAAGACCTTGGGAAGGACCATATCGCATTGTCAAAAAGATTAATGACTTGGTGTACAGGATCCAACTTTCGCCAACAGCCAAGCCAAAAGTGGTGCATGTGGAAACGGCGCGAACAGCTTTAAGGGAGGGAGCAGTGTAACGTGCAAGGGGAACAGCCGCCGGTATTGGCTACAAAGTGGCGGCTTCCGTTTGAAGAAAGCGCGAGATCTATGCTGTGGTTGGAAATATCGAAAGCGGCGTTGACAAAGAGAGCGACGGCAGCAGGTCGGCATCTACACTTACAATGCTGACAAAGGAATTTCGAGAAACGTCCAGTGGCGGCTTTCGCATCAAAGACCAGAAGCCGCTTGAACGATCTGGAGCCTTTTTCGGATATATATATGGGGGAATTGTCGGCATGAAGACAGAATGTAAAAGACAGTGTGAATAAATAGAATAGTCCGAGTAAGTTAGTGAGGATATAGTAAAGTTAAGTTGTAATTTTTATTATTTCGAGTATAAATAAAGTTTATTTACCAATTATAAATTAGTCTCACTTATCTGCGAACCCACATACGCAACAATATACTCGACAATAATATAAAATCAGCCCCCAATGTCAATGTTTTAAATCAAGGCTGAAAAAGTTCATAATCAAAAATTACTCCTTAGATGATTTCTTGTTGTTTCAATATATTTTTATATATTTAGTATACTGTATATACCTGTAGTCAATATTCTTATGTATAACTGTGAGTATAAGTGAATCTTTTATGTTCAACCTTTAATTGTTGGTCGTACAGTAACTACTGTAGAATTATTATTTTAGCTGTGCGCATAAGTTGATATTTTTCGCACCACTTGGGGAACTTTTGTTTCCCGTGATAAGTAGATCCCCTTCGGATTTTTAAGTTAGGGCAGTACTAGATACTTAAGTATATGGAGCATGGCTCTTTGGCCTACTGTATTAGATTTTCGTTGCAGCTGGTATGGACTGGTACGGCACCATGTTAGCCCTCTATGAGAAGAAAACCACAACGCTTTTATCTCATGGATACCAGAGACGCGTCGTCCATGAATTTGGAAAGGTCGTGCCGATACCTTAAAGGTGCCTACAGCCGTCTAAGATAATTCACTAACTCGCTTCCAAACTTGTTAGGCCTATTTTAAACATATTGATTTCTTTCTTTATGCTTCCTTGCTATCGATTTATGTATACAAATATATTCTATAACTTATTAAGAAAACATTGCCAAACGAATGCTCGTCAGCCGGGAATAAACTCATAGAAAAAATAATTCAATGTCAAAGTTTGAATAAGTCATCATTTTTATAAAATGGACCGTCAAATCTGAAGGAATGTTAGCTTGACAGCTCACAATTTATCATCACATTTTAGCGATATTTCATCTCAAAGATATGTGTATGAAATGCAAACAAAATGAAAAAGAAAACTGTGCCACATTAGATGGTAAAGTGAACAAGTGTGCGGTATGTCCTGGGTACTCTGGCACTGGGAATGTACGCAATGTTAGACTTCAGTGTGGGTCCACATTGAAACGGAAAGCAGCCAATAATTCTCACAATGATTGTAAGTAACAACCAACATGTTTCTTCTCTCAATGTCTAGGTAGTTTCAAAGTTTTCCCCACACGGTTTAAATTGCCTTTTAGCCCAAATAGCAAGACGCTTGAGATCGAGAATCCTGGAAAAAATCTGGGAGAATGGTACTATAGTACCTATAAACATCCTAAATCATTTAAGCTTATACCGCCAACTTAACATTTTAAAATGACAATTTCATTTCTTAATTAGGAGACATAGGTATACCTATATTAAATATTTCTTGAAAGAGATTCTCTATGACAATTTTGGAATAATATAACAGCTCCAGAGTCTAGTCAGCGAATTGTTCAAAACCTTCATTTAATAGTTACTGGGTCAACTTAATTTTGTACTGGTGCAATTGCATATTTCGAGGTCAAATTTGGTCAAGTTGAGGTCTGCAGAAGGCATGTTTTGGGTGCAATGACAAATTGATTAATAGGTGCAGATTATTTACTGTTGACTTTATTTAACAAGCAACGAATAATCTAGTTTTATAGTGCGAGGAACTGTGCACAAACTGAGCACTATTTTTAAAATTATCTGAATTCCTTGATCAATACTGTAAACATAGAAGATAATTCTCCCAAAATTAATTATTTGAAAATCAAAATTTTAGTTTTGTATTTTCACAAACATAACTGCTATAGAATGTTGAAAAAATCATGTGCTCCTAGTGGAAACCTCTGTTATTTTCCTATTGCTAACCTAAGTAGTAGTAGGAAAGTATTGGTATCCGGAATCCTATGAAATTTCCGATGTCAAATTTGCAACAGTTGTTTATGTTTCAGGATCCTCTATGTCATTAATCATATTTTTAGTCATTGGTCTGTCTGCCATTCTGTGGAAGATTATCTCGGGAACGAATAAAAGAATTTTTGTTGCTTTTTGCGTTCTCTACGGTATCGATACTTTTCGTCTTTGTCATAGAATGTGCTATCCATTTGCACTACTTGCTGTTATAAGGCAATAGTCAAAAATGTGTTTTGCTCAAAACTGTAGCAGAAAAACCGCTCTAATGAGTCTGAAAATTTGTTAGAAACATTCTTCTTGAAGCCCTTTAGAATCAGCTCAAGGCTATGAGAAAAAGAGGAAAAAAGTTATGCTCAGATGTACCAGCAAATTTTATAAGTGTTTATTCATCTTCTGGCTAAATGTTTTTTTTTACATCAAAAGTGATTATGACCATTGTTGTTGGTTTTTCCACAATGAAAAAAATTGAATGGTTGCAAGATTTGATTGATTTATATTCAACAGAATTTGTTTGAAATCAGTAGGAAATTTGTGCGGGTATATCAGATTTTTAATATATAAAATGGCACACAAATGTCTGGTCATATTCAACTTTGTCGAAGATTATTTCCTAGGACGTACCAAACACGTCATGACGACATTTATACCGCTCTGAAGTAAAAGTCTACTGAAGCTATACCTAGTTTGTTTCACGAATGTGCCTTGAAAACACGAGATAAAGGATAAATTCAACCGAGGGGAGTAAATCAGTGGCGTGACTACTTTGATATAAGATATGGTATTTAAATTTTTTTATACGCTTTAAGGAAATTCATTTAATTAGGGAGATTATCGATTGATTGTATTAGCAATTATATGAAAGATTTATTATTAACAATTGCAGAAACATAAAACACAAATCTATTGCTTGAGTTATAAAATATAAATTTATTCATCTGAATTCCCTGAAATGGCACTTTGACCTTGTGACGAAATGAAATAAAGATTGCATTGCCTTCGGACATACGAGCAGCACTCGATCGATAAACATAGTAGAGAGTTTCATGATAATAAAGATGCGATGAGAAATATAGCATTGTTGTGTTACGTAGCTCGTGAATGGTTACAGGCAATAAACAAACTATAATTATTTTCTCCAACTTCGTAAAAATTATCCGATTGACTCTTGGAAAATTCAACAATGACGAACCACGATATACATCGAGTTCCAGAAATAATGTTTTAGAAATTATGCCTAAATTCTTCAAAAATTCAGGTGTTTTTTTTAAAAAAGCTCGGACCCGTCGATTTTCATTTCTTCTTAGATTAGAAAAGAATTGGAAGCAAAATTTTAAAATGAAATCAAAACAAAATGTATATGCAGTTGTTTTCGATTGTAATACTTATGTTGATGGTAGTAATATATTTTTTGGCTGCCATGTATATATGAATTTACCAGCACATGGTTGCATTTTTTATGAATTTAGACATTACTCCTGTGACTTAATATAAACAGGTAGAGACAAAACTGTTCAGTACCTTGTTCTCCTCTGTTTATTGAGAAATTTTCGTTATATTTTTATTGATTTAGTAGGTATTGAAAAACTTTGGTGTTATCAAAAAAAGGAAACAGTTGATTATGATAGAATTTTGACCACTGGGCAATATAAAGATGTCCCAGAAAAGAGTCTAAGGTTGATGGTAAAAGACGTCAAGGAAAATACTTGAGACAAATTTCTCAAAATTTTGTGCCATAGACTTACTTGGTACCTATCTTACAATATAAAAAGCAAACATCAAAATCGGCTCTTCCTTTCTCCAGAAAATTGTTTTAAATTACCTCTTTTGGATTCGGGGGATTCTGAAACGTAAATATCTGTTAGTATCGAAAATTTGACTCGATTACAGTTACCTACGAGGTTTACCCACTGGTTGGGGTAGCAAGCTTATACTATGTTTCTGAAGATGCTTAAATGTACAATCGTTCCATATGTCATCTCGTCCACACCCATTCCTGTTGTTGCCCCTCAGTCAGTTATTATTGAAAACAAAATTGTTACAGCTAATAAAGGTCTTCAACGAACCATTACTGATAATGAACAACATAAATCGAATTGCTGCATCAAATATAACAAAATTATTCAGAAATACTTTTGTCAATTGAATCATTTGAATGCTAATAAAACAGCAAGTCAATTAGAACCAACAAAGACTAATGAAATGCCAAATCAATTGGAATCTACAAAGGCTACTGAAATGTTAAGTTCTTCAGAGCTGTCAAGTATTTTAAGTACAATAGCTTCGAAAGAGGAGACAACTGAACAGATGACACCACCTATAAGTTATAAAGGATCGAATTTTTCAGGTCTGTATTAAATCATGTTATCTACGTAAAAATACGTGAACAGAAGTGATAATGTTTTTCATTTTTGAGGTAGTTAAGAAACCGATTTTCAATTGCCTCTATCAATTTCCAATAGATTACATTAATGCTGTAATCAAATTTAATTCTAGAAAAAACGGCAGCTAGCGTCAAAGATAATTTTGGTAGTGTTAAATTGAAAAAGCAAGAAATTTCTAAGAACAAGGAATGCATAAACTCAAAAACAGACAAGAATTTGAGGGAAAATACAATGAAGCCACCAGTATCTAATTCATCTTCTGGTTATAATCGGAATATAAGTGAAAAATTTCAACTTTTTTCCAGTATAAATGAGGAAACCACTGGAATGAAATTATTAAAAATGCAAAATCTAGCAAAATCTCAAAATACTTTATCTAAGAAAAAGGTGAACTCCTTTTGCAGAGTTAGCACATATGTATCAATTATTTTTGATATCTTCAATAATATGCAAATATTTATGGGTGTGATTCTACACGAAAATTAAGGATTCTTTTAAAAACTAAGGGCCTATTTCATAATGAATCCCTAATGGAAGATTAGTTAATTCGTAAATTTGAGTAACTCATATCTAGATGACGGAATAAAAATAGTGCATTTTTTAATAACTTTTACAATGGATATATATCATATTTTTGTACCAGTTGTGCATTTTAAGGTTGTCTATACCAAAGGATTGGAATTGCAAATATTCGCATATCTAATAGAGCTTCCAAATAAATATTCAAATTTTTCTAGGTGTCGTTTGATGTATGTTTGTCCACACATTTCGCCGCAACTATTAAACAGATTGTGACCATTTGATGATATTTACTGCAACTTAGGGAACAGTGCAAGTCTTATCAAAATTGGTTCACCAGTTTGCAAGATATGGACAGATAAAAGTGTAGAAAACGTGCACCAATTTTGATGAACCTTTTTTTGTAGGAAGAGGAGTGGTGGGGAATGGTCCGTTTTTGTTCATTATCCAATATTACTTCCCCCCAAAAATACTTCATTCTCTTTCAAAAACTAAAAAAATTAATCACAAGTTTCCGGCTTGCATCACTAGGAAATTGCAATATTGTCAATTCTGTTAGTACCAGTAATTTTGAAGTTGTTGCAAAAAGCCTTCTGTATATATTAGGATTAGTACCAGCACGACTATAAACTACAATCACAAAATGTATTTTTCATGTGCTACTGCACAAGACTCGAATACTCCTTCTACGGAGATTATTCAAATGTAATTTATGTAGACACAGTTGACAATTATTATTCTTATAGATTGCCACTCAACCATATACCATAATTTGTCTAGAATAGGCATTGGCTAGTATAAAATTCTCAAGTACTACCTCTTTTATTTTTATGCATTTTGCCAATGTTCAGATATAAGAAGAATGTCTCACATTCAAGATTAGAAAATGCATGTCCTAGGAAAAAACTTTCATGTCCTATACGTTGCATATTATGATGACATCTACGCGAAATATTTCTTATAAGTATGACCTACACTTTTGAGATGTTTAATTCAGTTTATTTCTTATATTTTCATGTACTATTTTCACGAAAAAAACTACCTAGGAACCACCATTTTATATAAAATGTAACAAGTTTGATTTATTTTAATACAATATTATTAGATACAGACTTATCCAGCACTACTCCCTTCACGGCGCAAATGTAAATTTGCTGCCTTGGAGCACTGGATCAACAAGTAATGAGATGGCAAATATTTCTTTTCTTTTCTGAATCTCTCAATCTTGTGTCACTTATGGATAATTATAAGTATGTCTGAATGTGTATTTAACAGCGCTACAATAGTGATGTTTGTATTTCAAAACAACCCTCTGTGAGAAGAGTAAGTTCTGCATCAGAATTGATAATAGTGACTATTTTGTATTTTTGTTCAAAATTGATCCTACCATGAGAACCTTATGAAAGTTGATAGCGTATTTGTCTCTCAAAATAGAGATCTTGTTTTGAGTACTTCCAACAGACACATTTTCATTTCTAGTAGACATTGCATCTGCATCTTGTTTTTCCGGTAAATTACTAATTTCTTAGGTAGGTACCTACTCATCAATCAGCATCAGTTGCTAGTGATGCGCAAAGCAAGACCCATATATATATATATATATATATATATATATATATATATATATATATATATATATATGAATAATAATTTCACGCCTAGCTGGTAAATTGAACCTACATTTCGTAGTAAGTATGAGCGATATATTAAGCATGTATAATGGTGGATAATAACAATCGGCAAAGGTTAATAATTAATTAAATAAATGAGGAGCTATCCGTACCAGATGACCATATTAGAATATGAATAATAATTTCACGCCTAGCTGGTAAATTGAACCTACATTTCGTAGGGTGCCGCAATAAGAACGAGGTTTGTCGTCTACATATTGCGTTTGTGTGCATTTTTTCCACTATACTGCTCAATCAGATTGATTACCAAACATAGCATCAGTGGAAAAAATGCACACAAACGCAATATGTAGACGACAAACCTCGTTCTTATTGCGGCACCCTACGAAATGTAGGTTCAATTTACCAGCTAGGCGTGAAATTATTATTCATATTCTAATATGGTCATCTGGTACGGATAGCTCCTCATTTATTTAATTAATTATTAACCTTTGCCGATTGTTATTATCCACCATTATACATGCTTAATATATCGCTCATACTTGTCTCCACCGACAGTTCTATACCGAAGATTGATACAAGTATGAGTTCCAAATAAGAATTCTTATCTAATCAATCATTGATCGAAAAAAAAGCAATTTGCTGTTTGGTTACGAAACTGCAAGTCTTGCAGCAAGACCAAGACCAGGCTAGTCTTGGCATTGGTCTTGCATCGCAGTATTGGTCTTGCAATGTTGCATGACTAAGACCAAGGCCAGTCTCCCAGGATCACTATCAATAGCCGCGGGCTCTGAGACATTCAACAAGTCAATTTGCAGCGTAGTTTCATCGATAATTTTGCTTTTTTTAATATTTCTTTTGTTGGTTGAGTCTGTGGTCTGTAGGGATAATTGACTGATGACTTAGTTCCATAATTCCCTCATCGACAGCAAATATGTTGTCAGTCGTTTCCAATTTATTTTTGTTTCTGTTTTTTTTTTATAATTTTTGTTAGAAACATATATGTATCTATTACTAATTAAAGATTTGCATTTTCCAATTTACGTAGGTAGGTATGTATAATTAGTTCCTCTAACATTTTTTTTATTTTATGCGTGCAATCGTTCAATATCTTTGAGGTCTAGATTATATATTTATTTGATGGCATTTTCTTAAATGTTGCGTAACGAAATTTTGTTGGTAAACCTCAGCTTTAGATTCAACATCCAAGAAACATGCAAAATAAAAGCAATCAAAACTACTTCAAAACTTTCCTGCTAAAACACATTTTAACTGGATTATCTCTGGAGAAAGCAGAAAATCTTGCGCAAATGGAATTGCATAATTTTGATCTGCTTACACCTATTCTGGCTCTATTTATCTACGGTTATTCTTAGGGCAAAGATGAATATGACCATTTTTGTTTGTCTCGGTAGAAAATTACTAGTTCCACCAGTAGATCGGACATTTTTCATATTCGGTGTTTCTCAAGAATTCATAACTGAATAGTATTCAAAATTTCAAGAAAAATGGTGGAAACACCAGAGATTTTATGTAGAATCATACCATTGATTATCCACATATCAATAAATATCATTAAGGAATTCTAAATCTGACATATATGAATTTTTGTTGTAAGATATCGGATAAGACTGTCTCCGAGAAGCCACAACCCAAGATTCAAAAAACCGCCAACCCTGAATGCCAGAAGTGTTGTAAATATGGCAGTTCTAAAGTGAAGCAACTCTTTGACTCTGTTCAAGAAACTTCAATTACAATAATTGAGGAATATAAAAAGTCAACTGGTATAAAGTTGACCGACAAAGACAACAATATTGAATTTACAAAAGAGTTTCCATTTTTATTGACAAAAACACATGGTGAACCAACAGGAGAAGCCAAGTATCATTTTTTAATGGTGGATGAAAAAACCAATACTTCCTCCAAGATTGATAGTGAGTACATATTAAAGTCCTGTCGGAACAGTTGTTTAAATTAATTCATTAGTTTAAAGTAGATACTTACGATCGGATATGCAATCCAATAAACCAAATTAAAATTCTATTTTGTTAAGATTTTTTCCAAACTGAACGTTTGTCATCGTGTTGTAAACTGTAATAGAAATATGGTCATAAAATGGTCATTTGCATAAAAATGCCATATATTAGTTAAAACGAAATTATGGCAACTTGGTTCAGTGGCGTATTTATAAAAAAACTAAATCGGATATATGGCAGAAAACAAACAACAAATAGATATTTTTACTTTCCTATGCTACTATAGTAGCTGTATAAGGAAAGTATTGTAATCGTGTGAAATTTTCGGTATCGAGAGTTTTACAAATGTTGACATTTCAGAGTTTTCTATGTCTAATAAACATATTTTCAGTCATTGGTCTGTCTGTCTGTGACAGCATTATCTCGGGAAAGGATCGGTGTATTTTGTTGCTTTCTTTTTTCTTTTGTTTGGTACCAATACGATTCGCGGTGACACTGAATGAGAATCCTGTATACACTGGGTGCTGAGCTATAGCCAAAAAACGTGATTTGCTCAAGACTGTAGAGCGAAAATGGCTCTAAGGATTTTGAATAAACTGGCCTAAAGTATTCTTCTGAGAGCCCTTTACAACTAACATACAGCGCCATCTTTGACAAAAAGCACAAAAAAGTTATGCTTGAATAAAGTTCCATATTTTCCACAAGTTTCTTCACAAATTGAAATTGAGTGAAAAGGGCGGCTAGTCTAAGGCATACGTGTACAGTCAGGGACTAAACCGACTATAGAATTTGAAAAATAGGTGATTTTTCAATTTTCTTTGATCCTACGAGGTAGATATATATTAAGCAAGTATTATTAGATCATAAACATTTAACGCTCGATTCAAGCCCTTATATATCACTTTACACGTATAAGTAGGCCAAAGACTTTCTATTTTTTTACCTTAATGGAATGAAATTGTTGAAGAAGGAATACACCTGACAATTTAAAATATTTCCAGTTACCTCGTTGCCTTCAGCTGAATCATTTTTGATAAAATTTTATTTATGAACATCATCGTTTTACATTTACATCTATAAATCGTAGTGATTTTTCATTAATATGGACAAATTGTTGTTCATGCTCAATCAATAAGATGAATGCTTACTGGGTTCGACTGGTCTTTTTTATATATACTAGACCATCAATTATTTTTCATCTTGTTTTCAGCTTCAACGATTACGGCAGTTGAAAAACAATCTTCAATCACACAATCTTTAGCTGCACTGACACATTTAGTGGATGATACGAAACGAGAAATGGTTGCACGAAAATCAAAATTGGACAGCCAGGAAAATAATACTGAACCAAATACCCCAGTTCCTCAAAGTATACTGATTAAAGCAAATGAACAATCTGATGATCAAAAGGAGATATCTAAAACAGGGAAAGCTAGCGATAATAAATCAGATCGAAACTCAGGTTCTCTTCATGAAGATCCCAGCAGACAGAATTTATTGGTGATGAACGATAGAGAACAAAAAAAGAATGCAGTTGATGAAAAATTCGATTTTGATTTTCCAAGTCCAAGTGATGATAAACCAACAACAAGTAAAGATATGAATGAGAAGAAAAGCTCAATTGATTTGCAACTGGAAGATTTTGGAGATTCGTCTGGTCGAAGAGTAAGTATATCTTGGACAAAAGATGTCGAACATGACTCACCTCCAGAAAGAGAGAATACTGAACAAAATGAGAGGAGAGCTAGTCAGGTGAGTAGCACAATATGAAATTCTTATATATGTGTTATTGAAAAACTATGTATTACCTATAGGTCAGCTGGATTGTAGAAAATGATAAGACTGAATTTGCCGAAGTGAGGAAGAAGGACTTTCAGCCGCGCAAATCAACTAAAGGTTCATTATTGGATCAAATACTGAAAGAGGAGAGATTGAAAAACGTACCGAGGAAGAAATCAATGTTGATCACTTCAAATGAGAGCTTCGATGTGAAGGAGAAAGATAAACGTTTGAGCATAGTAGTCAATACGATGGCGGAGCCACAAAAAAAGAAGTGCTGTGGTCTATTTAGGAAGAAAAAGCAAAAAACCAACATGAAAGCTTCGAAATCTGGACAATCAAAGTCATCGAAGAGCAGTAAAACCTTGAGGTCCATGCAGAGATTGGATTCCGATTCCAGTGAATCAAGGTAGGTAAAATGCTTGCTACTAAGATGGATACGAAATAACTAGCACTTCTATAACATCATTCCAATAGATTATTATCTAGACTTCATATTGGTCTGGAGGTAGGCAAAATCAGTTAAGATTTTAAGCTTTATTATATTAAATTTAACGACTACACTAAAAGTTAACATCTGGTTTTGTCTTCCAGAATGCCAATTAACAATATAAATTTTGATTCATTCTTAAAATAATTTAATCAAGGTTACAGAGTAACGTTTTAGATGTAGTTAATAATTAAATTAGCATGCGACAAATGCGGTCATTTTACGAACTATCGCTACAACCAACAAAATCTCTTCTTTTCCTATTAATCATGCTGACATTTGTCGCTAATAGCTTCAAATTTTAATCAGGAACACTAGCGCCGCCATTTCCGCGGTATTTTTTTCGTCAATAAATAATAAATAATAATTATCGATACCTATAGTAAACAAGCTGGTGCTTGCTACCACCCACCATTCTGCATTGAAATTTTTACTAGGTACAGTCCAAATTTCATGTTTCTAGCTTCAGTGATTTCGGCTGGACGTAGGTAAATATAATTTTTTGTTTTTTTTCTCAAGTAACAATCATCCGGATTTACTTTGTACGCAGAAAGATATGCTCTAATTCTGCAATAAGAAATGTGGTTTGACCTTTAGATCTACCTGTACCTAATATGTATTGACTTTTGAATTGAAGACTTTTGTGATACAAATACCTTAACATTCCTGTTCTGACAAGAAACATCACAAAAAAATTATAAATAGTTTTTATTACGTTGGAACTGGCCCCCACGGTCACCCGATTTGACGCCTCATGATTTTTACATCTGGGGGCGTATAAAAGATCTAGTGTTCTCTACTTCTGTACATAGGAGGAACGAGTTATTAAACCGTGTTAACCATGCGTTTACTAATTATGCCCAAACGAAATCTCTAGGTCTGTTTCGCAAGGAGTGTATGGCAGAGTTATTCAATGTTTGAACCAAAATGGCGGTCACATCGAACAATTATTGTAATTATTTTGTTTATTCTTTTTATTATAGTAGGAATACACTAACGTCTATAACGCCATTAATTAAGGCGTTAAATAAAATTACATCCAGGTTTGGCGATGAGTTAACGGCATAATTATTGTGTTAAACATAAGATGGTAGTACAGGTCGCAGCCGAGAGACAAGATAACGTGTTAACTAGGCATTAACTCATCGTCAGACCTAAATTTAATATCACTTAATACGTTAGTTATTAGATATGGCTCCGTTTTCGCGTTGTTCGGCGGCTGTCGACAGCCGCTGCTGACGGCATCACACTAATTCTGATGTTTGTTTATGTGAAAACATGGTACTGATACTAACATCCACTGAAGACCTGCCTATTATCTTTCCGAGCAGCCCAAACGGAACCATATGATCCGCCGCCGCCGATACCGACAACGACAGCTGATTTCGGTCGCCGAAAAACGGAACCATACCTTTAGACGTTAGTGTGGCCACATATTATTATGTTATGTTATATTTTATACGTTTGTTTTATTCCTGTTTTGTTCTTACGTTCTAATTATATTCAATTTTGTTGCTTTAACATAATTATTTTATTTAAAAAACTTAAAAAAGAAAAACACATTAAAATAGAAATATACGGATTAACAAGAAAACCGTTGAAGATAGGTATAGGAAAAGTTACAGCAAATCGATTCCAAATAAAATTCTGCATCCTACTATCCAAAAATAAACAGGGTGTCGCATTTGAAATAATGAACCTTTTTAACTCAATCTCAATACCTAGGTGGCGCGAATTGTGTCCCACTGGTAGATAATGTCTCAAAGTTTTTGACTACTTCCAGTTGCTTTTGTATAGTTGGATACAGCTTCCACTTATGTGGCGCTGATGAAAGCTAACAAGCTTGAAATCACGTGATCCGCTTCTAGTGGGTGGTTGTATACGACTAAATAAAAGCATAAAGGTGTAGAGCTTCATCCTATTTTTATATATATATATAAAAGACTCTTTTCTAATAGTATCTTTTAAGACGACAAATTAAACCATGTGCTGTTCTGTAAACTAAGAAACGACATTTAAAGTTTATTTGTCGCTCTTCTTCAGCTAAACGAATAATATTGACTTTCTATCTATTTTAAGATAATCTCTGACAGATCTCAGATTATTGACACACAATGTCAAGCAAAAACAAAATAACATAAAAGGATCCTAGGTATTCTTTTACATCTCCCCCTAGGTCAGTAAATTCATTTTAAAATGTTCGATTCTTCGAATATCCAACTTCTTGTTCATCTTTGCAATTTTTATCTTCTTCTGATTGAAATGGTTCACTAAAAGGTGCAAATATTATTTTGTCGATCGAGACCTGCCAAATCCTCCAATCATGTCTATTGAAACAATTTCCAATGGTTTTGAAGCAGGGCCTAAGTACGACATTAAACCGTATTTAGCTTGTCCTCTTGTTTTATTCTTTATACATATTTCACATTGTTTGCATAGATCAATGATGTTTCTTGTTAACTTCTTTGCTGTATAAAATTTTCCGATTTTCTTCTGCATTTGTTTTATGCCTATATGACACATATTTTCATGTATTTGTTTCATACATTTTATACTAAATTCCTCTGAGAGTATTATTTTCTCTTGTTTTTTTATTCTCTTATAATATATTTTATCTTTTTGTATTAACTTGCTCGTATGTTTTTGAATATCTTTATTTTTCTCTTAATCTTTTAATATGTCATCCATTGTTATCAAGTTTATTACTTTCAATTGTTCATCTATATCTTTATTCGCCTCCAATACTAGATTTCTACTCAAACAATCAGCTTCTAAATTCTTGTTTCCTGGAGAATATTTAATTTTGAAATCATATTGTGACAGATAATAGGATAATTCTCCCAACTCTTCATCCGTTCTAGATCTAATATTTAAATTCTCCAACGGTTTGTGGTCTGAATATACAGTGAAAGATTACTACCTATATGACCTATTAGCCAGTATTGCCAGTATCTTATTGCTTCTTTAATGGCTTAGCATTCTAAATATACAGCCTTCTTTTTTCTTTGGGCTCCATTCAATTTCTTTTAAAACTATGCTACAGGTTTTTCCTTTCCGTTCAAATGAATCTGCTTTAGCACGGCTCCAATAACTTCTAATGATGCATCTGTGTATATGTTTATCGGCAAGTCTTGATCAAAAATTTCTAAGATTGCTTGCGAGCATAGTCTCAAAAGCTTCTTGACAGACTGTTGACCATATGAATTTTTAATTTTTCCTCAGTAAATTATGTAGTGGTTCTAAAATTATTGAACTGTTAGGTATGTACTCACGGTAAAAGTTGATTTTTCCAAGAAGTTGTCTAATATTTTTCTGACTCTTTGGTGTTGGGAACTCCTTTATTGAAATTAAATTATCTCTCACTGGTCTAACTGTATTATCTTCTATGTCCGAAATATTTTACAGAATTCATTGCAAATTTACATTTTGTTAACTTTAGTCGGAAACCTTCTTTTTCTATAGTCTCTAAAAGATGTGATAAATGATTTATGTGTTCTGCATATGATTTTGAGAACACCAAGATGTCATCAATGAAATTTACTGTGAAATCTGTTAATTTGTACTTTCTTAGTATGTTACTTAGTATTTTTTGAAATATAGCTGGCGAAGTTTTCAAACCAAAGGGTAGACATGTCCACTGATAGTGGCCTTCCTGCGTGACAAACGCGGTCTTATTTCTATCTTGAATTCGCAAGGGAATAGACCAGAACGCAGAGTTTATATCTAAGGTTGAAAAGTACTTACAGTTTCTGGTTTTTGTTACTAAGTCCTCAATCACAGGAAACGGCTGAGCCTGAGGTACCACTATTTTATTTAAATCTCTAAAATCAATACACATTCTTGTTTTCCTATTATCTTCTTTTTTGAAAGCAAGGGTTACCGGTGCTGCAAATGGACTGTATGACTCCTCTATAAGATTTCTTTCGAGCATTTTTCCTACTTGTTCTTCTATCTCTAATTTATCCTCTACTGAACATCTATAAGGCCTTTTAGTACAGTATTTGTCTACAAGTAGATCAATCCGTGCTTCAAAATCCTTCACTGTTCCGATATCATACTTATCCTTTGCAAAGCTTGATTTATATTTCTCAATCAATCTATTTATTTCAGATTGTTGTTGACTATTTAAATGACTGAGATTCATTATGAATTTTTCTTCTTCTATATCTTCATTAAAATTTATAAATTTCAAGTTCTTCTTATCTTCATTTTCAATAGAATTGTTTTTAAGATGTAGTTCGTCCTTTTCTTCTTTTCCTTTCTTCAGGTTTTTGTACGATTACCAAATTTTCATTCTGAATCAAGTTCAACTCTCTTATCATATCTAGTCCAATATGGAAATCGTATTTAAAGTATTTTCCATCCATAATATAAACATCAATTTTCTTCTCTACCTATTTCAAAAATCTTAATTTTTATTTTTGTCAAACCTTTTGTCCTTGTTACACCATTATTTGTTATTAAACTTGTATTGTTGTATTCATTTTTTACTTCAGTCTTTAATCTTAATAATTTAGAATTTATTAAAGAAACATTAGAGCCGGAATCATATATACCAAATATATTTAATTTTTCTTGTAACTTTAATTTGACTTTAATTAATGGTGTAATAACATAAAAGGATCCTAGGTATTCTTTTATATCAATGCAAACTGTAGTTTGCAGAGGTGAGAGCGGTATCTCTCACTTCTGCGTACAGAAGCATTATTTACAGAAAAATGTTGGATTATCAAGGTTACGTAATGGTTTTTCCCGATTAATTTAAATATATGGCTTGAAATTAACGAGATGTTGTATTTAATACAATCCTTCAATGATAAGTAATCATTTGAAAATGTTTTCAACTCGTAAAAGGCTGTAATAATTATATTATCAATATATGTAAAACCAAATAGACGGATTTCACAATTTATTATTTTCAGACTCTACGGTGTTGCCGGTGCTAAAATTTTACTTTTACTTATTTTTATTTGTAAAATCATTTATTATTTAAAAAGCATGCATACTATTTCGCTCTTATTCGAAATTGGTACATTTTTAAGGCACTAATAATATTTGTCAAACGTATACTACTACTATACTATACTAAATGGCAACAATAAGGTAGATGTAGCAGTAGCAGAGAATAGAGACGTATAGAGAACTTCAATCCTTAATGTTAATACATCTATTTTCTAAGAGATGGCAGAGCGATTAGACGTTTTCGTTATTCTATTTATTAGTCTATGGTTTTCGTACGCTGTGGGTTATTAATTAATTAATTAATATTTGATACCTAGTTATATTTCTTCTAACATTGCCTACTCGTGCATACATTTTTTTGGTTTTAGCTTTTGGTTCAGATCACACGATATAGCTTTTTATAATTAGACGCGGCCCGCTGTTGATAAATATCTAGGTACATTTCAAGTTATGAAATACAAGGTAAAGATTAGGAGAAAATGTCTATAACTAACCCAATCGTATCTTAAACATTCTACAACATAAAAATATTTTCAATTATACCGGGTGTTTCTAAATTCTTGGAACTCTACACAACTTTGTTTTTTCTTATGGAATGTTTATAATTTTAATTTATTTTTCAGATCAAAATGGAAAAACAATGTCAGTTTATTAATATGACTTTATGTTTATAGCTAATATTTTATGAGATATTAATTAGGATGAGAGAGTCAATATGTAGTTATTCGCGATTTCACATTTTTTTTTAGTATATCTATATTCATGTCCCCAACAATAATGGTAATGTTACTACCATTATCAATGTTGTGCTAATATGCTTCAAGATCTGTAACATTACATTTAATTTCTTGGCAAGCGCTGAAAAGAAAGATGCAGCATATATGTGTCCCACTAAGGTAAGCGGGGTAGGATAATAGGGAAACCGTAAACCCTACGACTTCGGGAAAAAAATTCATAAGTAAATCGGCTAAAAGAAATTCAGTTTAGTCATGTTTGAAAGATATCTCGACGCTTATTTTAAAAATAATGTCGGATATGGTCGCAAGTTCACAACTTTACTCCTAGAGGGCACTGATAAACCAATATTCAGTTTTCATATTTTTTTGTTAAAAAATTAAATGACACGATACATTTATTAATCATTGGTATTAAGAGCCACATAATTAGCTACATTTTGGCGAAAACCGCGACTCGATATCTTTACTCGTTTTTGAGTTAATGTAAAATTGATATTTTTGTTTTATTAAGAAAGTAATAATCATTATCACTACCTATTTAAAGATATAAGTTACTTATTGCTTATTCAGTTAGGTTAGGTTAGGTTACCACTGAGTAAAAAAACTATTTCTTTAGGTACTTTAATCATAATATCCCTCAAAATGTTGATAGCTGCGCAATTTTACTTTGCCGATAGACCATTGGATTATTTTTATTCGTTCTTAAGTTAGCGTAAAATTAATTTTTAATGAAAAAATAATTGGGGCCATAGAACTAAATGGTTTTTTGATCGACGAAAAAACGAGAAAAAAAACATAATTATCTATTTAAGCAATATTGGTGGATTAATAACAACGTAAAGTAAAACATAAAAATAATTATTTGAGTGAATTAATAATTTTAATAATACGGACATGGACACAAAGCTACCGACAGCTTCGGCTGTTGGGGACAACATTGAAAACGTTGGACAATTAAGTAAAAAGAGTGTTTGTAAATGTGTACTGTATGTGCTTCTCTTACTTAAGATTCCACCGCACGCCACTGCTCATAACAACAAGTAATGATAACAACTATGTGCTGGTTTCACATATGTAGACCAAAATTACGCAAAATTTCATGAACTTTCCATTTCCGGTACTAGAACAATACGTTAATGCATCAATTTTTTGAGAAAAAGTTAATTTAATTTATACCATGGTAATTACGCAACCTAGCGGCCATTTTAGAAATGTGAAAATATCTTAGCTGAATTTCATTTAGCCGATTTACTTATGAATATTTTTTTCCCGAAGTCGTAGGGTTCACGGTTTCCCTATTATCCTACCTCGCTGACCTTGGTGGGACACCCGGTATATATATAGGGTGGCTCATGGTCGATGGTTAGTAGGTCATCGAGATAATGTTTATGGATTCTGAATAGAGAAATGTGTCCTGCGTTATACAGGGTCGTTCAAAATGTGTGATTTTACTGCTAGATACAAAAATATTTAAAAATGCGTTTTTAAATTGAACACCCTGTATATTATAAAATATCCTGAAAGATACCTAAATTTCCTTTGATTTGATGTATCATGTTCCTATACCTAAGTAGCTTTCAAAAAAAATCAAATTATATTTCTAATATTCATCTAGGTTGCTATTAAATGTCATCATAGTACATGACATAATGAAAATTTGACAATTAGTGCATTATTAATTATATCTTTAAGTATTTCTCAACGTAAGTGATTTGAAATGAATGAAATAACAATTTAAACGAAGTTCTATTAAAATTTTTTATTCTTTATGGAAAATGTGTGGAAACTATCGCAACGATACTCTTCTAATGACAGATTGTCCACGAAGTCATTCACAACTGACCTTAGAATTTCCAAATATTTCTCAGAATTCAACGGTTCATCGTAAATAAGAAAACTTATTCGGTGATCCTTTTTAAGGTAAAATACGTTGAAACTAAACTTCTCCTGAAATCCCATTTCCTTGACAATATTTGGATTTTGATCAGCCCAGAAATGCCCGTTCCTTCTATAAAAATTCCTTCTCTGGAAAATTTTGATTCGTCTGTCTAAATAATTTTTTTTAAGAGTTCAGGATCTTCTTGGATGCGAAATAGGATTGTTTTGCAAAAGTGAACCCTACTTTGATGATCTTCTGGTTTTAGAGCTAGAACTTTAGTAAACTTGTACGGGCGCATTATGGATGGATAATCAACTGCATTGAAGAACTAGATGCCAGTGAAATAAGGAGGGCTACAACTATATCTACAAATAAACGGACGTCGAAATGTTTGGAAGCCAATGGTCGGCATTTTGAAAACTAATTATGAACCTTTTCTAAATTTTAACACATAATTAATGAAATTATTTTGTGATCGTACAAACTTCCTCTTGTTCATTGGATGTAAATCAAAGTACGTTTCATTTAATTATCTGCACGTTGTTGCGATAGTTTCCACACATTTTCCATGAAGAATAAACAATTTTATTAGAACGTTTGAATTGTTATTTCATTCATTTCAAATCACTTACGTTGGGAAATACTCAAAGGTATTATTAATAATGCACTAATTGTCAAATTTTCATTATGTCATGTACTATGATGACAATTAATAGGAACCTAGATAAATATGAGCAATATAATTTGATTTTTGTAGACAATTGCTCTTATCTCGGAATTCTGGCTACTGTAGGAACATGATACATCAAATCGAAGGAAATTTAGGTATCTTTCAGGATATTTCATAATATACAGAATGTTCCATTTAGAAAAACGCATTTTTAAACATTTTTGTATCTAGCAGTAAAATCACACATTTTGAACGACCCTGTATAACGCAGGACAAATTCCTAGGAATTGAAATAACGCAAAAATAAACATTTAATTCGAGCTATGTTTTGGATAAAAAATATGGAAAATAATATCTCGAGACCCGTTAGAGATATGTGTAAGTAAGTGTGGCAAAAATATTAAGAAAGTGAGGACAAATGCAAAACGCAGTAATATATAGGGTGTTCTATTTGAAAAAACAAAGATGCTGCTATTTTTTGGTATAAGCGACAACGCTGCATCGATGAAAATATTTTAGATCGATAGATTAGGAGCAATTACTTGAACAAGCAAATTTTCAGAACGATCCTATGTCCCGTTCTCCGTAAACGTCTAAGGTACCATCGACCGTGAGCCACCTTGTATATACATATATATTTGTATTTACAATCAATATGATTATTGAAAATTAAAGTTAGTCCGTGACAGTTAAGCGACTTCCAAAAAAAATCCGTATCCCCAAAAAACATTCCCAATGTAAGACTTTTGGAGGTGAGAGCTATATTCTGCAAAACTCGACAAAAAAAATCTCAAATCTTTCGCATACGCTCAGTAAGAGCTCCACACCCATACAACTTTTTATGTTTCTTTGTATACGATTTTTGCTTTAATAGTACATTTTCATCAAGTGATTCTATCGCTTCTCACCGCCCCCAATATTCCTTCCATGACGTTGAAACATAAGTTGTTCATTTTTTTTTTCAACTCATAATAAGTTTTATACATACTCCACGCCTTTCTAAGTCTCCTTAATACGATGTTAGCAATTATTTTCATTAGGTTTAAATATACAGGATGTTTCATAATATATGCGCGGGGCTTGAGGATGTGATAGCTCGTCCAAAAAAATGAAAAAAAAATAATCACTTATCCTCTAGAATATCGTTGCGTGTTTTTCTCCCCATTTCCTACGCCAATGGAAAAATTACAGTTTTGAGATGCCCATTTGAACCGCCAATGTTTTCTACAAAAAAAACCTATTGTTCCTGAGCTCTGAATTCGACCGATAATAAGAGGTCACGACCAACAGTACCTTTTTGGTGTAGAAAACGTTGGCGGTTCAAATGGGCATCTCAAAACCGTACTTTTTCCATTAGCGTAGAAATTTTGGAGAAAAACACCCACTACTCCTTCAAAATCTTCACTATTTATGACAAAAATGTTGTTCTGACTCAAAACTTATACGATAAACGGTTCAGGATATAGTAAAAAAACGATTTTTTTTTAATTTCAACGCCCTATAGGTATCTCGAAAATGACGCATTTTAAACTGTAAGTTAATATAAATTTTTTCATATTTTTGGACGAACTATCACATCCTCAAGTCCTGTGAATATATTTGAAACACCCTGTATATTAAGAAATAGATCGATTGCACTTTTGTATTTTTGATGTGTGTAAAAATATTGTAGATCACTAACAAAGTTGATGTTTTCTCCCAATAGAACTCTTTAGAACATATAGTTAAATATACACATGAAGTTCGTAAAAACGAATATAAGTTCAAATGCCATATTAATTCTGTTTTATTTCATCTTCTTTTCCAAGACGGAATATAGTGCATTCATTTCAAGTATGTATTTTTATTTTTATTTTATTTTATCATTTAAAGTGACTAGGTGACTGGAAATGCTAGTCCATATTTAGTGGAACAATGGGTTATGAATATAATACGTCAAGTTGTAGTTTCATGGAAGGAATTTTGGGGGCGGTGAGAGGCGATAGAATCACTTGATGAAAATGTACCATTAAAGCAAAATTCGTATACAAAGAAACATAAAAAGTTGTATGGGTGAGGAGCTCTTACTGAGCATATGCGAAAGATTTGATTTTTTTGTCGAGTTTCGCAGAATATAGCTCTCACCTCCAAAAGTCTAACATTGGGAATGTTTTTTGGGGATATATATATATGGGAAATTTGTTAACACGATAGGGGTCGCAGTTTTGGAGGTATAAAGTTCAAATTTGCTATAAAAATCTCCTAAATATCTCGGCTGAGTTCGTTATTGGGCATTATCGGGTAAGTAGTTTCAAAATGGCGACCGTTCAAACATTATTTAAAAAAATATCAAAAAGGGCCGTGGTATAAATATCATCAAAAATAATTTTGGGTTATAGATATAATTAGTACCTACAACTTTTGTTCGAAGCAATTTATCATAAAATGCACAGAAAAAAATTGATAAAGAAAAAAATAAAAATAAAACATGAAAATTCAATATAAATTTGATGTAATTGTACATTTTCTGGAGATATTAATATAGACCCTTATTAATAAATATCTATTTACAATATTGTTGATAAACAGGCGAAAAAAATAGCCTTGGAGCAGAACGCGAACCCTATCTGCTGTATTTAAACAGCCTAAACAACAATCTCTAAGCACATGCGGTTATAAATGGGCAATTTGCGAGTAATGACATGTAAGCCAATGAAGAGGTTGTTCAAATTTCAATTCAATGAATTTTAAGAAATTTACCTTTCCGCTGACTACAGGCCGTCGGGATTTTTTTTTGATTGGTTATTATAGTATTGGATTGTAATATGAAAATAATTAATTAATAATATGTATTTTGCAGTGACATCTCCTTTGAAAAAGACGATGATAAAGGTAGTCGCCGAAGCAGTACTGAATCGTACCAAAAAAGAAGTCTTACCATAAGTAAGATGTTTTATTTTCAATTTTTGTTTTTTGAATTTGAATAACTATGACTAATATTATATTTTTTACAGATAATCCAGTATCCGAGAGAAATAAGACAATCAGCAAATATCTCAGTAATATACATTGAAAAATGTTATGTTTAATAGCATAGCCACAATACACATTATTTTCTTGAATCAGTCATTAATTAATTATTTCACTTCTTTGCCTAATGTGTGTATCTAGCAGAGAATAGGTATAACAAGTAGGATGGGACTTGCCGGACTTTTTCCCTTAAACAAATCCTTAAAAATACACGTTCGTAGTTCGTGGTAATACAATTTACCTCCATAGAATACTATGTTACCTTCTTCGTATCTACAAACTGAAGAGTTAACTATATTGTTAATAATAATAGCTACTTATTTTTGAAAGCTATGATTATTTATTAATCTGTTTTTAGAAAACATAGGTTAACTAGCTAATTTGAACTTAATAAACCATGTGAAGGCACTTTCTAAAAGGAAATTATTGAAATAGCTCACTCTGATTTCAATCAATTCCGAAATAACTTCGCTCACTTGAAATTCAGTTTAAAAATTGAGCTTTACCATCTAGTGGCCTAGGCTTCAAACAAAATGCCAACTGCTATCTGCAGTTGAATAGACATAATCTATCTATTCAATGGTAGCTCGAAAGTGAACTAAACTGACTGAAGGGACTAACAGATAGCCAACATGAATAAAAAAAATATTTTTCAATTTCTATTGATGGCAGTCGTTTGTAAACCGTTTGTAATTGTTCTTAACACTTTTATTTTTGTTTATGAGTCAATAGTTACTCTATACTCCTTTTTATACCTGGTAATTCAGTCTGAGTGAAATTTGAAACTTATCAATCAAAAACAAAGATAACCGCGAATAACCTTCAAGTTTATTTTAAGGTGGGGATATAACCGCTCTATTACCGACAGCAGATCACCGGGAACTCGTGAAAGGAATCCTTATTGTTAAAGTGTTAATATCTTCACTTCCTCACTTTAACAGTGGTGTAAAGTTAGTTGTCTAAATCTACAAATTTTGAAATTAATTTTGATTTTTTGGAAAAAGCAGGGGGTCACAAACGATTTCATTATTATATTTGAGACTTGCAAACGATACCTGATCGTTTGAGTGTATAATATATTTGTTATGATCTATTTTTAAAACGTGTTGGCTATCTGGTATCAAATAATTAACAATCCAATTATTCATTAACTATTGACTCACAAACAAAAAGAAACCTGTTATAAATACTTACAATCGACTTACAAACGATTGCCATCAATAGAAATTAAAAAATATTTTTTCTTTTAAATTTGTGTTGGCTATCTTGTAGTCGCTACAGACTGAACAACGTTAGCGTAACTAAACACCATATACCGAATAGCCAACATGAATTTGAAAAAAACATATTTTTCAATTTCTGTTGATCCAGATCGTTTGTTAATCGTTTGTGAACGTTTGTGACGCTTTTTTTTTTTTGTGACTCAATATTCACTGAGTTATTAGATTGTTAAATAATTACCACTGATTAGCCAACACGTCTTGAAAACAGACCTCACATTCTTTATTTTTGTTCATTTTTTCAGAAATCGGTGTTGACTCTTTTGTTTTAGAAAAATATAAAACTATTTCAAAATTTTTACGTTCAGGCAACTAACAATACATTAATGTTAAATCGTCAATGGATATAATTTGAAGTTGGTGCCAAAAGTCTATCTCTCTGTTAGATACGGGGTGCGGTCGAGAACACGCTGTAAACAATTGCAGCAATAAAAGTGAAGTAAACACAGCAAGCGGTTTTTTATTAAATTTAGTCGTTGGCAGCATTTGATGCAAATTTGTTTCCGATCGACAAGCTATCAATTTGCTGTCAATCGCAATCCGTGAATGAAGGAACGACGGCTGAAATTATTTAAGATATAAATAACAATGATACAGTTAGTTACAGGGAAATTGAACTGGTGATTTATATCAAAGTACTACCTTTGGCATTGAATTTTCAATGCCATAACCATAGACATCTGAACACCTAGACCACGCATAGCCTCTTTCAGAGCGATCCAACATCTCAAGACCATTATTCTTCTGGTCCATAATGGTTCGTGTCCGCCCGATACGATAAAAATATTTGCCAAACTTCTTATTTTTCATGGCAACTTCTGATTTATAAAGTAATAATCAAATACACTCAGACGTAATTAAAAGGTGGTCGTTGTAATAGTTACAATTGATTATTCAGACACACCTGCAGATTAAATTATGTACCAAATTTATATTTTACAACACGAAATAATATTTTTATATATTTTTATATATATAATATTTTTCATTTGTGAAATAAGAGGATCATCAATCGATATCGATCGACTGAGTTAAGTGCGGCAACACAGGAATATATAATTTAGGCGTCCGTATGAATTCGTCGCTAGTCGGAATATTGTCCATTCATAATTTGAGTGCTGCTACTACGTTTTACACATTTATACGCTTCTACAGAGGTACACTGTTGCCAAAATTTCCTATAGGAAAATTTTGTCTCTCTCTTACACATGGAAAATACCAAAACAATTCTCTAACAATAACAGATCGTCTTTAGATACATGTTATGAATGAAATGCTTGGTCTAGGTGTTCAGATGTCTATGGCCATAACCAACCGTAAAAAATCAATAGGTATAATTTTAACAAGATTAATTCCATTATACCTATTATTTTGAATGAACAAATATTTTTATTGGATCATCTATACATAAACCTCAGAGTAAATAGGTTAACAAAAACAACAATATAGCGTCTTCTACTTTGGAGGTAGTGTTCTCTGCTTCTACTCTCATTGTACTTGTTTACACCACCTCCACGGGAAAAATTTAGCATTTGCAGAAAAGTGTAAAGTTAACGCATGCGCAGTTTGGCATCTAATAGCAAACAAAACTTGCGTCAGTGAATGAATTTTAGACCACCAATTTTTTGCTGTCAATGAACGAAGTGTGTTCTCGACCGCACTGACGGTCTTGGTCATGCAGTATTGTTTGTTCAACTAATGTATGGATATTTATCAATGACTTATTACCAGAGATAGACGGAACTGTAAACAATATATTGTGTTGACACCATCCCTTGTTTGGCCACGCCTCATCGCATATCAGCTTTCCCCCCATTATTTAAATACTTGGTGTTTTGGTTATTTTTGAATATTCTATTATATTCTTTGGTTTCAAAACTTGAAAAAATGCGTAGACGTTGCAAAGTGTGCAATAAAATAAAATCAACGAACCCAGAAGTAACTTTTCATCGGTAAGTAGCCAGTCTAAATTAAAATTTGGTAACTTATATATTTGAATTTTGAGAGAAAATTATTGACATATATACGTTGGTCATGAGCGAAGTAAAGAAATTGTTATTTCATTAAATAGATTTTTATATTGTTTGAGCTTTTCAAATCCTAGACTTTAAAAAGAATCACACAGACCTATTTATTAATATTGTTGGAACATGCAATTTTTTTTGTGGTATTAATTATTTCTACGTATAGCTAATGAAACCTAAAATAACGAGACACCACTGGTGTCATATTTTCTATGTGAAGAAAATGATTGCAGTGAGGCTGAGGCTTGGTTTACGTAAAACAGTTATATCCCCCCTTCTGACCGCTTCCACAGCTCACTCCCTGGCCCACAAAGATGTTGTTAACAAACAAAACGTATTTTATCAATTAAGTGTTCTGTCTATCTCTGTTAATAGGTCATTGATATTTATGAACGAATGGTTGTCTCTGTATTCACAGGCACAGATTATGTTCCTATTACCAGAGAAGAACGTTGGTTTTTTGCTATTCGTGTTCATGAAACATTTACTCTATGAATAAATAAAAAAAGTCACGATGTTCCATACACAAGTTATATTTATTGACGCTTGAACAGTGATGTAGAGTTAATTTCCTAAGCTTACAAATTTTGAAATCAATTTTGATTTTCCTAAAATAGAGTCACAAACGATTTCCTTATTATATTTGTGTTTCACAAACGATTTCTGATAAATTGAGTGAGAAATAGAGAATGTAAGGTCTATTTTAAAGACGTGTTGGCTAATCGGTGTTAATTATTTAACAATCTAAAAAATCATTAAATATTGAGTCACAAAAAAACGTATGCGTCACAAACGTTCATAATCGATCGTATCATCAGAATTTTAAAAATATATTTTTTTCAAATTCTTGTTGGCTATTCGGTACATGGTGTAACCACATCCCGAAAAGCCAACACGATTTTGAAAAATTTATATTTTTAAATTTTTGTCGATACAGATCGTTTGTGAATGTTTGTGACGCGTTCATTTTTATTTGTGACTCAATATTTATTGGGTTATTAGATTTTTAAATGAATAACATCGATTAGCCAACACATCTTGAAAATAGACCTTACATTCTCTGTTTTTTACTCAGTTTATCAGAAATTGTTTGTGAAACACAAATATAACAAGGAAATCGTTTGTGACTCTGTGTTGGTTTAGAAGAATCAAAATTTTGAACTTTTTCTGGTTTAGGCAACTAACTATACATCAATGTTGAAGCATTAATAAATATAATTGGGTAGGAATAAAGCGCTCGGTATTCAAAACGTTTGAAAAATAATTTATTTTATTTGCTTTATAAAATAATGAGTATGCACAGGAACAATACTCGATATATAAATTGGTTTTGCACAGTTAAAAAGACTATATAAATGCTCGATTTCTCGAACATTTCTCACTTATGGCATGCACGGTAAAATTCTCAGGGCGTATCAGTAATTGTTGCCAGTTATGAAATGAAAATATGCATTTATATACTATTAAAGCAAGAAGAGTGCAATGATCTTCAAGGCTGGATCAGAGGAAAGTGCGACTGTCCATCTTTAAAAAAAAGAATTTGCAATGTGTTGGATTGGCTATACGGTCGAATATCGCAGTTCCATCACCAGAAGCAAAACTAATTCCTCTGGGTTTGAAGAGGCGACAAGGACGTCCTTCAGAGTCTAAAAGAGCCCTAATAGTTCAATAAAATGGTGAGAATGTCTTTTGTGATCTTCATTTTCTGGAAATCACACTATCATTTTTTTTAAATGGTTGACTTGTTTGTTATAAGAAGCAGAATTTGATTTGATCTTTTGTTTATTTCAGTTGAGTTTGAGTTCTCAACACCTCGAATAGTCCTTCTGGTGAATATGTTTTGGCAATTAGTAGGTATTTATCTCTCAGTTCAATTCGAGCAGTCGTACGAGACCGTTCGGAGCTTCTCGGTACTGAATGTTTTGCTTTGGTTTGAACTGTTTTGTTTTGATTTGAGTTGTTTTGTTACCCGGTGCGTGTATACTATTTTGTGTTATTGACTTAGAACCAGCGTGTTATTTATCATTGTACGTGTGTTTTACTTACTGTAAAAATTTTGACCTGGTGTGCGTTAACATTGAACCCGTATTTAACTTGACCTACCGTGTGCGTGCAAACTTTTGCTGTGTCATTGACTTTTATTTTTATTTTCAAAAATTGAACTTTAACATTAAAATGTCTGAATTTAAGTGTGATTCCTGCCAAACAATCGTCTCGGAAAAGGACAAATACAAACTTCGCTGCAGTGTCGCCGGATTTTTTGTATGACCTGTACTGGGCTGGATAAGTCAACAACAAAAGTGCTCTACCACCAAAAGTTCCATAACATTAGATTTTTTTGTAATGTTTGTGACTCTCCTACCTTAAAATATCTTCACGACAAAATATCACAGGTACATAAATCGCAGATTTCTATAGAAAATGTTGAAGCTCTAGGAACCTGCTTAAAGAAAAATAATGACCTGTTTCCAATATTTTCTGAAATGTACGACATTTTAAATAATCATGATTCCAAATGGAAAACGTTATACAAAAAGATAGATGAGATTCACAGTCAACACACCAGATTGGCGGAAATTACACCAGAATCTCTGTTCCATTCTATCAAGAAAATGAAACAGGATATGTTTAATCGGTCATCTATTTTTATGGACAATCAAGATGAATCTATTAAAGTTCAGATTCATGACTCATCAAAGGATGAGTTATTGAAGGAAATGAACACACACACGGTTGAAAAGTTGGCTGCCAATGATAAGCCAATTACTAGAAGTAACCCACCAATAGTGAAAAATTCCGTTTCGACTCAAACCAACCATACGGATAACCAAAACACAGAGATTTTTACTTCTCCAAAAGGCATTACTCCTAGACCTCCCAAATCCTCCATTAAAGAAGAATGGCATTATGTGGTATTGTCCAAAATCCCATCTACATATACAGCTACCCTTCTTGCACACTATGCGAAGGAAAAACTTGGAACTACTGACCTTATCCGATACTTTCCAATGCTGAAGAATAAGGACAGTTCGCACTCCGATTTCAAAGTTGGTGAGCAGAATAAAAGTCACCTAAAGCAGCTAAAAGACCCAAGGATGTGGCCGCTAGGCACTGAAATCGCAAAATCATCTTTTACACCCTTAAAGATTTCACCACCAGCGTCAAGTTTTTCGACCACAGGCTGTCATTTTATTCGAACCTCTGTAGACAGCCGTAGCCCAACACCACGCCCTGACTTAACACCTGTAAAAGCTAAGGAGATCAAATCTGTTAAGATTGGATCTGACAGCGAGGCTTTAGCTGCCTGTAAGTCTCTTGCGCAGGAAAATGTAGACTTTGTCATAGAAAAAAATACAAGGAAAGATAATTTGCTAAATATTGACCCGATGACTCCACCTATAGTGCGGCTGTCCCTTAATTCGGATACGGCTGATGGTCGTTATTTGTTGGCTAGACTGAGGGACTCTTCCTTATTAAAAGCTCTTCGGCTATTTCTAGCCTATCTCCATGACCAACCATCCAGTGTATGTTTTGAAGGGCACACCACCACCAGCATCAAATTAACTCTAGCTTCAGAAGGACTTCCTAGTGACGTGGACACCTTGCGTAAGTTGTATTATCGCTTCCACAACGCATATGGTATTGGCTCAGCCGAAGTGGAAGCTGATTTTGCTGCCTTCAGATCTTTCTTTTCATCCGAGAAACTTCAACAGCTTCAGAAAATTAGGGAGAGTCATGACAAATATTTTTCTACTGGCTCTCCAAAAAGGAATCAAAATTTTTAACTAAATTGACGCAAACAGAGGATCAAGCACCCTCTGTAAAATTGGACGATGGCAAGCTTAGTGTTTTTCTTATTAATATTCAGTCCTTAAGACACAAAACAGATGAATTATTTCTCTTATTAGAAGAACTTAATTTTCCAGAAATTATTGCCATAACTGAGCATTGGTTAAATGTTGATGAGCCTGTGTTTATCAAAAATTACGCTACAGTTACTAGATTTAATAGAAGTAATTTATCTCATGGAGGTACTATGATAATGTCTACAAATAGCGACTTTTCGGCTGTAACTAAATTCGATAACCTATTGTCTGAAAAAGTATTTGAATTTTCAATTGTCTATCATAATGCTTATGATCTTTATATTGTTTGTATTTACAGAACACCTGACGCTGACTTGCATATATTCAGTCAAAAATTACTGAGCTTGCTTGAATCCCTGCCTTTAAAAAGCAAGTTAATTTTATGTGGAGACCTTAATATTGACTTTTCCAATGTGTGTGCTGCTCAAGAATCTCTTCAGTCCATTTTCGACTCTTTTGGCATAATCATGCATGTTGACTCACCAACCAGAATAACTAAAACTAGTTCTAATACTATAGACTATGTCGTATCATCTTTCGATCCAAAATTCGTTGACTGTACTGTCCTTAATTCAGGTTTCTCGGATCATGAAGCAATACTAACAAAATTTTCGGCTAAATCTATGTGCAAAAATGCTTCGTGCAAATTATGCCGTATTTTTTCTGATAAAAATTTTCGTAATTTCAAGCACCTATGTCTAACAACAGACTGGTTTGTCCTCTCTGACGATGTCAGTATCGAATTTCCTAGATTTATAAAAACTTTACCTAACTTGGCATTCAAATCCTTTCCTCTTAGGCCTCTAAAAATCAAGCAACATAAACCCTGGTCTACATCTGCAAAGAACATGAACTATCCTACCTAAAAAAATCATCGGACAGCGTCTTCTACCATGATTACGTAAAACGTTACAGAAAAATCTATCATAAGACTATAAAAGCTGCCAAGGACATTTATTATAATAGGAGGCTGGCCAATTCCGGTAATGTTGCTAAAGAAATGTGGTCTATTGTGAATGACTTAAGAAATAAGACCTCTTCATCTAACACAATCTCTATTTCACCCGAGAACCTAAATAATTACTTTGTAGATGTAGCAAAAAATTTAAAGAACACCATAACTCCTTCCGATGACCCCCTCTCATTTCTCCCTAAGGCTAATATGAATTTACACAGTTTCTTCTTTACGCCCGTAGTATTAGCAGAGCTTAACAGTACAATTAATGACATTAAAAACAAATCCTCATCTGGGGCTGATGGGCTTACTCTGAAAATGTGCTCGAACCTACCGGAATGCACATTGAATCATTTTATTACTTTAATTAACAAATTATTCCAAAATGGAGTTTTTCCAAACTGTCTTAAGACGGCAATAATTGTTCCTTGGCATAAAGGAGGAGTTAAAGATCAAGCTTCGAACTATCGCCCAATTGCACTCCTTCCCACATTATCAAAGATCATCGAAAGATTGATTAAAAAAAGGCTTCTATCTTTTCTCTTTAAATATAATATACTCTCTACCCATCAATTTGGATTTTTGAGTAACAAATGCACAAATGATGCCATGTTTTCCCTCTTTAATAATGTATATTCAAATCTGATCAACCATCACTCTATAGCAACAATTTTCTGTGATTTCTCTAAGGCTTTTGATTGCGTGGATCATAATATATTAACTAATAAATTGGAGTACTACGGTTTCAGAGGAGTGTCTCTCGAATGGTTTAAGTTGTATCTCAACAGCAGGAGTCAGATCGTGAGGGTTGATACGTCGATGTCTTCTTGCAAGCCAATTGAATATGGAGTGCCTCAAGGTTCAGTACTGGGCCCTATTTTGTTTCTGCTTTTTATCAACGATAGTGCTAGTCTGAACATTAGCGGTGAAATCTGCCTCTTTGCGGATGATACTAGTTTCACGTGGAGCAACCCGGATATTACGACAATTCATAGGACTGTATCTAGAGACTTAGTCACTAAAACAAAAGTTTTGTCATATAAAAGTACATTGCCATCTTTTGTGCTTAATAACACCACTATTGAGGCCGTTGAATCTGTGAAATTCTTGGGGCTTATTGTAGACAACCGTTTAAAATGGGACTAGCACATTGATGCTTTATCAAAAAGGTTAAGTACTGCCTGCTTTGCGCTGAGATCAGTATCCAAGGAGCTCAACTTGTTTACTTCTAGAACAGTCTATTATGCCATTTTTGAGTCGCATCTCCGATACGCCCTTCCATTCTGGGGTACGTATTGTGCGACTCAATTTGAACGTATTTTTAAACTGCAGAAGAGAGCTGTTCGGTATTCACTGAGACTTAGCAGTAGGACTCACTGCCAGGATTACTTTAAAAAATTTAAAATATTACCTCTTCCGTCCCTATTCATATTTGAATGTGTATCCTTAATCCGCAAGCAGGTATCTTCTATTCCAGAGAGGCCATATCACAACTATCCGCTTAGAAACACGTAGCATGATCTTTATCTGCCAACCCCTCGCTCAGAGTTGGTTAAAAGCTCTATACTGTGCAATGCAAAAAAATGCACAATCATCTAGCATTTGAAATCAAGTCCATAAGATCTTTTCCAAATTTCGAAAAGTTTTGAAATCATACTTACTGGAGAGAGCCTTTCATGCAGTAAGCGACTTTTTTTTTAAATTGTTAATACTTAATATTAAGCTTCTTACACGTTAACGCCTTTTTCACTAAGGCACGTTTCTGCTCAGCTCACGCACTGGTTTATTGTTTGTACAAAATTTGCTTTTGTTTTGTGATTTAGTTAGTGTTTACCTTCTGACTGAATTTACAGCTGTATATTAACTTACTTTCTAACCGAATATATAGCTGTAGGTTACATTCTTATACTTAATATCTTATATTTTTACATCTTTATATTTTTATACTTTTGTTTTATATTATATAAATTTATTTAATTTTAATTTAATCTTTTGTTTTGACTTTGTTTTGTTTTTGTATTGTTTGATTTTGATATTTTTATTTTGCTTTGTCTACAAAATTTATATTTTTTCGACAATAAAGCATTTCTCTCTCTCTCTCTCTCTAATATTATACTTTTTTACAGAAGAAATTTGTGTGTTCCTTTAATTCGGGTTCAAAGAAAACACTTTTCTGATCACCTCCAATTACAAACTCGGTAAACTGGTTGGTACTTTTTGCGACATGATTTTCTGGCAATAATAAATTATTGTTAGGTAAATTTCTTATAGAAATATACCTATTGCGATCGTTCACACTTTTGAATTTCGAAAAAATTTCAACGGCATGTTGTTATATGTCTAAGTTAGTCCAAAAAAACATTTGGTATATATATATATATATATATATATATATATATATATATATATATGGGATATTACGAAATTTGTTAACACGATAGAGGTCGCAGTTTTGAAGGTATCAAGTTCAAATTTGCTACAAAAATCAATCTCTCAAATATCTCGGTCGAGTTCGTTATTGGGCAATATCGGGAAAGTAGTTCCAAAATGGCGACCATTCAAACATTTAAAAAAATTATCAAAAAAGAGCAGTAGTGTAAATATTATTAAAAATAATTTTAGGTTATAGATATAATCAGTACCTACAACTTTTGTTCAAAGCAATTTTTCATAAAATACACAGGTAAAAAAATAAAAATTAATAAAGAAAATTAACAAATATTGATAAAACATGAACACTCAATATAAATTTGATGTAATTGTACATTTTCTGGAGATCTTAATATAGACCCTGATTAAAAAAATATATAGTATATTTATTGAAAAGAAATAGACGAAAAAAAAATCTGCCTTGAAGTGGACCGAACCCTGTCTGCTTTATATTCAACAGCCAAAACAAAAACCTCTAACCGCAAGGCCAGACTTGGGTCGAATACTGGAATCCGGTATTCGAATACGAATCCTGAATACTTTATTCTAAATTGTATTCGAATAATCCAGATTCGAATACAAAGAAAAAAATCCCGATGGCCTGTAGTCAGCGGAAAGGTAAATTTTCCAAAATTCATTGAATTGAAATTTTAACAACCTTTTCATTGGTATACCTACATGTTATTACATAAAATTGTCATAGCCTTGCGGTTAGAGGTTTTTGTTTTGGCTGTTGAATATAAAGCAGACAGGGTTCGAGTCCACTTCAGGGCAGATTTGTTTTTTCGCCTATTTCTTTTCAATAAATATACTATATATTTTTTTAATCAGGGTCTATATTAAGATCTCCAGAAAATGTACAATTACATCAAATTTATATTGAGTGTTCATGTTTTATCAATATTTGTTATTTTTATTAATTAATTTTTATTTTTTTACCTGTGTATTTTATGAAAAAATGCTTTGTACAAAATTTGTAGGTACTGATCATATCTGTAACCTAAAATTATTTTTAATAATATTTAAACTACGGCTCTTTTTTGATATTTTTTTTAAATGTTTGAATGGTCGCCATTTTGAAACTACTTACCCGATATTGCCCAATAACGAACTCGACCGAGATATTTGAGAGATTGATTTTTGTAGCAAATTTGAACTTGATACCTTCAAAACTGCGACCTCTATCGTGTTAACAAATTTCGTAATATCCCATATATATATATATATATATATATATATATATATATATATATATATATATAAACTTTTGAACCAAATGTTTTTTTGGACTAATTTATAGACATATAACAACATGCCGTTGAAATTTTTTCGAAATTCAAAAGTGTGAACGATCGCAATAGGTATATTTCTATAAGAAATTTACCTAAAAAAGGATTTGAATACCGCTGTATTTGAATACGTGGATTCCTTGACATATGAATATTTCAGGAATATTCCAACTAAAAAAAACATATCTATGTTCTGTTTAGAAAAATATATAATAAAAATAAGAAATCTATAATAAAACTTAAAATATATTTTTGACCGACGAACCCCGAACGGAGGAGGTATACAATTCGACTGTCTGCTTTTTTTTTTGGTTCGTGCGCGCTTTTTATATAGTAGACGATCTCCGATTTTGATGATTTTGGATTCATTTGAAAGAAGGGGATTGAGAAAAGGTCCCATATTCATAGAAACGTAAATCCGAAATCTCCTTCCCTCCGAAAACCGCCCCCGAAGGGGTGGTGGTGGCGAATTTTCTCGAAAATCGAAAATCTGAGTTGGTATAATTAAAGATAGGACAATATCCGGTAACGTTTAAATTGAACATTTTTTCAAAAGTGTTACGGTTTTCGAGATAGAAGCATGTTAAATATGTATTTTTGCTATGTGGAGAGGACAATTTCTTTCGAAAATTGAAAATTTTTCGATACTACATGAAAGATATAATTATTTGTAGCAACATTTATAATGAACATTTTTTCCTTAGAATTACGGTTTTCGAGTTAAATCGGTGTTAAATGGTAACAACTAAAATATTCAAGCGTATTTCCGCCGCGATGTTCTGAGATCTCAATAATAACCACTACAAGCAAGGAATATGCGTGGGTAATAGGATAAGTATTATCTTCATTGATATGGTATAGTGAACGTTCAACGATTTTCGGGACTAATGTTACACTCAAAAGTGTGAAATAAATATTTTTTACAAAAAATTGGACCGACGTTATAGTTGATGCACTGAAAAGTATAAAATAATATTACTTCTATTGGTGATGGTACTTGTGAAGTTGGTGCCAAAAGCTATCAATCTAACTGCAACTGCACAACTTCAAAAGTACCATCACCAATAGAAGTAATATTATTTTATACTTTTCAGTGCATCAACTATAACGTCGGTCCAATTTTTTGTAAAAAATATTTATTCTGATACACAGTGTCACCAGAGATGTTAAATAAAATGCACTAATTTTTATTTCTTAAAGTTTCAATAAAAAAGATTTGAAAAACAATATTATTAATGAATAAAACATAAAATGCTTTGGTACACGCTTCAGTTGCGTTAAGCGTAACGATTATTAGGATTAGAATACTGGGTATTCGAATACTGTGTTTCAAAAACGGTATTAAGGATCCAGAATACCGAGTACTGTGCAAAAAAGTATTCAGTCGAATAACAAATACCAAATACACAAATTTATTCGAATAGTATTCGAATACCAGCCAAATGTATTCTGAATAGGATTCAGAATACCGGGTATTCGAATACTACCCATGTCTGCGCAAGGCTATGACAGTTTTATTTAATATTTGTAGCTATACCAATGAAAAGGTTGTTAAAATTTCAATTCAATGAATTTTGAAAAATTTACCTTTCCGCTGACTACAGGCCATCGGGATTTTTTTTTGTTTTTAGAGAGACAGCGACCAGCGAACCCAGGCATCCTTAAAAAGAAGAATTTTATTTTATGTTAGAATTAATAGACTTACTTCTACCATTGTATAATATTTACCTTTACTCTTTTTATTGAACGTTCATTGTTTACAACGAGCATGTAGCTTATTTATCGAGCGATTAATGTTTTACCATGCATTTAGTGTTATTACTGAGCATTTCTTTTTTCTACCAAGCGAAAATCGTTTTACTGGGCATTTAATCTTTTTACTGGGCGTTTAGTCGTTTTACTTAGCGTTTATTTTATTAAGTGAGCATTTATTAATTTTATCGAGCGTTTTGTATATTCACCGAGCAATTTTATATTTTACCGGAATTTCAGATTTTTATATTGAATTGAATAAATATACTGAGCATTCAATATGTTATAGTGTAAATGCAATTATAAACCGAACAAGGATACTGGGCGGCGCATTTAAATACCGAACGTTTAATTTATAGCGAATATAATTTGTCTATGGAATGGAACGTCATAATACAAAATAATATTAATTCAATACGTGTTGGCTAATAGGTGTTAATTATTCAAAAGTCTTATAACTCATTAAATATTAAGTCACAAAAAAACAAACGAGTCACAAACGTTCACAAATGATTCAAAAACGATCTGTATCAACAGAAATTTAGAAATATAAATTTTTAAAATTCGTGTTGGCTATTCGGTATATGGTTCTGTTCTCTGCTACTGCGCACACTTACCATAAACCGAATAGCCAACACGAATTTGAAAAAAAATATGTTTTTAAATTTCTGAAGATACAGATTGTTTGTGAATCGTTTTTGACGCGTTTGTTTTTTTGCGACTTAATATTTAATGAGCTATTAGATTGTTAAATAATTAACACCGACAACATGTCTTTGAAATAACTCTTATAGTCTCTATTTTTCAATAAATTTATCAGAAATCGTTTCTGAAACACAAATACAATAAGAAAATCGTTTGTGACTCTCTGTTGATTTAGAAAAATCAAAATTGATTTCAAGATTTGTAAGCTTAGGCAACTAACTATACATCAATGTTAAAGCGTCAAAAAATATAATTTATGTATCGAACGTCGTGACTTTATTTATTTATTCATAAAGTAAATTTTTCATGAGCACGAATAGCAAAGAACAGACGTCACTCTTTTCTGGTGATAGGAACATAATCTGTGCCTGTGAATACAGAGACAACATTTGAGTAGACTTGGACTTAGAGTAGGGAAAAGTCGTGCGTACATGGTAATTTCATGCTCTAAGGAGACAACCATTAGTTCATAAATATCCAGACATTAGTTGAGCCATGAACAAATATAGGGAGGACGAGTAACACGAGTAGTAGGAGTAGCATAAAAAACATTGGGTTATCCAATGTCATTTCGGTGTGTTGCGCAAAATCACGCTACGCATCCTTATGTAGTATGGGCGAAGCAAGCTTAAATACAACAATAGACACTCAGTGAAATACTGCGCAACATCCCAAATTGACAACTTATCACGGGACGTTATTTCAGCCACTTCTGCTTATAGAAGAGGATACAGAGTTAGTCATCCTCCCTTTATATATTCTTGAGTTGAGCAAATAATACTGCATGACCATGACCGTATCTAACAGAGATAAGACTTCTGGCACCAACATCAAAAGTACCAGTACCAATAGACTTTGTATTTTGCGTTCCATATTAACCTAATACTCTGTGGTTCCATACACAAATTATATTTATTGAAGATTCAACAGGGATATATTGCTAGTTGCCTGAACCTACATATTTTAAAATCTATGTATACTTTTTCTGAAACACTAGAGAGTCACAAACGATTAAATTATTATATTTGTATTTCACAAATGATTTCTGATAAATTGAGTAAAAAATAGAGAATGTAAGTTCTATCTTCAAGACATGGTGGCTAAGCGTTGTTAATTATTTAACGATCTAAGAACTCATTATATTGAGTCACAAAAAAAACAAATGCGTCACAAACGATATGTAGATATCAACAAAAATTTAAAAATATATTTTTTTTAAATTCGTGTTGGCTATTCGGTATAATCGTAATATATTATATTATTTATATTATGCCTAACTCCCAATGGATGGCACATTTAAATAGAAAATGTCTATTATATGGTGAAATCCGTGAATTCATGATTTAATAGCTTGTTAAAATTAAATATAATATAAGGATATTTTATAATTAAATTAACGAAATATAACATTGTCGAATAATAAAAAAGTTCCGATACCGGGAATCGAACCCGAGCCTCCTGGGTGAAAGCCAGGTATCCTAGCCACTAGACCATATCGGATATGACAATTAAAAGTTTCAATATAATTATGTACTATACAGATGTATATGATTGCAAAATTTTCTGGTAGGTAATATGATTTTGTAATTATTATATTAACTACTTACTACTAACTGCCCTCAATCAAAAAACAGAGACAGAAAACACAAGGTACTTCTTGACTTGATTTGATATTAAATAAAATGACTTGTGGTTTCACTCGCTTTTTGTACTCTATACTGGACATAGACATAGAGTAATAATAACTAGGTTATAGAATAGCACTGTATACCTACCTACATACTACCTAGATAAGTGCAAAAGTATTTAAATTTTGAATAACCAGGACAAAAGCAAAAATAGGTTAAATGAAATTCAAGATAAAATATTTTAATCATATCTTTAATAGAAGTAGGTATTTGAATAAATTGAGATAGGTAGGTATATATTATTTATTCATATGTACTAGGTAGGTACTAGGTACCTAAGGTTTTCAACCCCAGCAATGTCCTTCATTAGCTGTGGTGTGATTTAATAAATAATTATAAAATTTTTCCCATGTCTAACTTATACTACCTACTACCTACCTACATAGTTTTGATTACTGCAGCTACTGTTGGTAGCAGGTAGCAGTAATCGATTTCTTTATTTTGATCACTGTGAACTTATGATGGAAGAGACAAAAGACTCTATACATTAGCTTTTTGTCCCAGAATAGGTACCTAGGTATCTACTAAATACATATTCACCGTAACTAGTTCTGAATACTGCTTGTACCCTAAACACTTAAAATATAAAAACAATGCCCCTAACATAAACTTTTTCACGCGGTTCTTAAACGTTCTTGTGCTGTGTACCTATGTTTTCAATGTCTTAAGGTATCGAGTTATACCATTGAATGCCCACGGTATAAATAATAATGTACACATAATCATCATCGTTTATTATTGCTCAAAAATATGGTTTGTATGTATGGTAGGTAAGTAGATCTTCATTTTGACCGACAAACCCAAACGGAGGAGGTATACAATTCACTACCTATGTGTTTATTTTTTTTTTGGTTTGTGCGCGCTTAGTATATACTCAACGAGGAGTTTGATAATTTTTGATACATTTGAAAGAGGAGACAAAAACGGAGGGGCTAATTTTTCTCGAAAATCGAAAATCTGAGACGGCAGAATTAAAGATATGACAATATGCGGAAATGTTTAATTTTTTTAAAAAAGAATTACGGTTTTCAAGTTAAAGCGATGTTAAAATCTCAATTATGTGTATTTTCGCTATGTGGAGGGGGAAATTTCCTTCGAAAATTGAAAATCTGAGGCAACCAAATTAAAGACCAAATTATTTGTAGCAACATTTATATTGATATACATATGGGTAATGGTATAAGTAAACGTTCAACGATTTTCGTGACTCGTTTCACTCAAAGTGTCAAATAAATATTTTTTACAAGAATTTGGACATTGGTAACTGCACAGCTTCAAAAGTACCAGAGCACCAATAGAATTAATATTATTTTTTAGTGCACCAACTAATAACGTCGGTCCAATTTTTTTTTAAATATTTATATTAGGTATTTGAAGTTCCTCATTCCTTGATTAACCTCTCGGCTTAGATGTTTGAAAAACAGCTTGTGTGATATTTATATTTACATTCAATATACGTAATGATAATGAGTCTTTTTTTGATAAATATTAACAATTCAGTCCAGTAATTCCATATTCCATAAATACTTTACATTACATTACATGAAGGGTCAACTGCAGTAGTTTGGAACAGTTTCAAACTGTGTTCTGTGGTTGTAACATCAGCATTTAAATTGTTAGAAGACCAAAATTAAAATGCGTATGCTTCTGACGGTTTGATTTTGATTTGATTCACTACTTGAGCACCCTTATTATAACAAGAAAAAATATTATATGTTTAGAATAAAAATGACTAAAGGAGGAGTTATGTGCAGTTGTCAAATCGAAATCAAAGGTAAGAAGTCTCATAAAAAGTAGTTTGGGCAGTAAAATCTATTTGGTAGAAATAATTATTCTAGATTTATTAAAATGATACCTTAATATTGTTTGTAACTAAATAAACATTTTTTACAAAAAATCAGACCGACGTTATCAGTTAGTGCACTGAAAAGTATAAAATAATATTAATTCTATTGGGGCTGTTACTTTTGAAGTTGTGTAGTTGCAGATAGATTGATAACTTTTGGCACCAACTTCACAGGTACCAGCCCCAATAGAATTAATATTATTTTATTAACTGATAACGTCGGTCCATTTTTTTGTAAGAAATATTTATTTCACACTTTTGAGTGTGAAAATCGTTGAACGTTCACTAAAACCAATGAAGATAGTACTGATACTATTACCCATGTTATATTCTTTGCAGTTGTTATTATTGAGACATCAAAACATCGCTGCGGAAATATGCTTAAGTATTTTAGTTTTTACCATTTTAACACCGATTTAACTCGAAAACCGTAACTCTAAGGTTAAAATATTCATTATAAATGTTGCTACAAATAATTAGTCTTTCATGTACTTCAAACAGGTTTTCAATTTTCGACAGAAATCGCCCTCTACACATAGCGAAAATAGGTATATTTGAGAATTTAACATGTCTCTATCTAGAAAACCGTTTCTCTTTTGAAAAAATGTTCAATTTAAACGTTTCCGGATATTGTCCTATCTTTAATTATATCACCGCAGATTTTCAATTTTCGAGAAAATTTGCTCCCTCCACCCCCTTCGAGGGCGGTTTTCGGAACGGAAACGAGATGTCGGATTCCCGTTTTCATGAATATGGGACCATTTCTCAAGTCTTCTCTTTCAAACGAATTAAAAATCATCAAATTCGGAGTACGCTTACTACATAAAAGGCGCGGCCAAATATGTTTTTTTGGACTGACTTATAGATATATAACAACATGCCGTTGAAATTTTTTCGAAATTCAAAAGTGTGAACGATTGCAATAGGTACATTTCTATAAGAAATTTATCTAAAAAAGCACTCAGTCAAAATGTATATCTCCTTCGTTCGGGGTTCGTCTGTCAAAAAAGAAAAAATATTAGTGCTTGATTGATTGATGGTTCTTAAGTGCATTTTATAGAGCGATATATTTTTTTCTAAATCATCAAATATCTGATTATACTGTTTATTATTCATTTGCTGTTGATGGAGTAGGATGAGAATTTATATCCACACTACTTACTTATAATTTGAACAAACACTAAACACCTACGAAAAAAAAAAATTGAGTAGGTGGAATAAACTAATTGTATGATAAGGGCAGGGTTAGCTTTAGCTTTGAGACACCTGCTCAGTATTTTTTTTGCTAGTTCTCTTTCAAGCAAGCTATAGACTTTCTTGTATTGTATCTGGTAATTTTTCTGTTTCTATACTGTATGTTCAAAAATTCCTCACTCCTAAAAGAAAACTTTCAAATGTTGCTATGTTTTATTCTCAATAACGGAATGAATAACAGCTTCCAAGCGAAATGGGAATTGGTGCCAGAAATACTTTCATGAAGATGGCTTTGGGAAGCACTTGCTTACAACTATAAACGTTTTATGGCTAATTGTCATTGGTTTATGACTCAATATGGCGACCAGTCTAGTTTAAATATGATTGGTCTCATGGGAGTAGCGCCATAAAACGATTTGAAGTCTTCTCTCTATACATAAAATGAAAATGATAGCGGAAGGTTCACTACGCTCTGCTATGGTAATAAATCTTAATTGATTTTCAACCATTTCAAGTCGAGACGCTGGCTCTTTTGGGGTATTCTACACTTATTTTAGAAGTTTTTTCTGGGAAATAGTATGTTAAACTTGAAAATGTGAAAAAGAGTAATATTGATCAAATTACAAATCAGCATTTTTTCTAAAAATAAATGAATTATGTACCAGAGAAATATGATTTTGAGCGTAAATGACTAGATGTTAAACTTGCAATTATTTATTCACCGTGTTCATAAAGTTTGTTTTGCTGGAAATTAATTTCTAAAGCATTGAGATGCAAAAGTTGAACCTCCTTATTGGGGTTTCTGTGCCGGTTAATTGTATTAGTTGTGCTTGAAACAATGTTGTTAAAGCAAGTTAGATTAGTGAAACAGTATTTTAATAGTATATTAAAGTCCAGAAGTGAGTTGTGATATACAATGGCGTGGATAAATAGGGCGAAGCAAATTTTCTAATAAAATCAAGAATAACTAGGTACACATATTGATAATTTTTGTATTCTGAAAATATTTCTTATAAGTATGATCTATATATAATTTGCCAAAACTATGCGAATAAAGCAACACCTTTTTGATAAAATTTACCGACGTAATATAAAAAAACTGTAATTTTTCCTATGCTCGCGTACTACTTGAAAAATACTAAATGGATTTTGATAAAACTGGTGAAAATGTTTGCTTATATCCTGAGCTTCTGATTCATAATCTAGGATAATTTTTATCCTGCGAAAAAGACAGGCGTCTTGCAAATAAAAGTAAAACTATATTAACTACATTACAAAAAGGGTATGTTCAGATAGCGCTGAATAACTAGTAAAATGAGAATAACATTTTTCTAATTATTCCCTTCCAAATAAAACAGTAGTGAGAACTCTTGATTGATTTAAAAAAGACACCATGTACCCTAATATACCAACCAATCAAAATTTCTACTTCTGTTTTGTTTGGAATGGTGATATCGAAACTCAACTATACATCGTTTCACACTGAGAGTGCAGTGTGGCCAGGTATAGGCAATATGGTACTAATGGGAAAACGGCACAGTGTTGCCAGTCATTAAATTTAACTGTTATATTTTCTTCTGAAATGTTGAAATGCAATGCTTATTATTATAATTTATTGAATATAAAAATATAATTTAAATCCAAGTTGGGCAATTTGCCTGATACACATATTTTTATACTTGGTGGCAAGATGATAGCGATATGATTGAGCGCGTATGGATTGAGAACGGACAAGGACAAGGCATCTTCTTGCTAGAGAATAGATGATAATCTAATTATTTATAGTTGTTCTCCAAACATAGACAACATAGATAATTTGGATATCTGAGTTTGAGACTATTTCCAAAAATAAATGTCTCATTTATCGAATTTTTTACTTAGACAAATCTATAAGTAACTCAAAAGAAATACTGTTTACAAAATACGCCACATGCAGCTTTCGGTACATTTGCCATGCGATGTGTAAGCCAATCTTCATATTATTACTACATGAATTAAATTTATATTAAAACAAACACAAAATACTTGCTGAAGATCTACAATGTTAACCTGAATTCACTGAAACTGTCACGTCTCCGAAAAAGATATTTTAAATATGAGGCTGCAGATGAGCCCATATTGGTGCAAAATAACAAGGCAATCTTACAATTACCTATATGAACAGAAGATTTTCATTTTCGCACTGACAGTTGGAGGGCATTGGAGATAGACCAAAAAAGCATAATGTGCCAACAAGAACATTTAACTCGTGAAAGAAAATCGGATATTGAAGGGAAATCTCTTTTTAATTTAATAATAATGAATTATAAGTGCTCTCTTCATTTTTTTAGGAATAGAAACACAACTCCACTCGACATATTGTTTGAAATTGAAATTATTAGAAAAATAAATACAATTAGCCATGACCCAAGAGAGATTGATAGTATTTTTCATAATAAGTATCGAATCGAAAGTAGATTTCAAAACAGACGATATAATTAAAAAAAATTGCCAACAGTGCTTGAAAATGTTCCTAAAGTTATCGTATTGTAATATGAAATAAAAAAAACTGACCACAAAAATTGTCTTCCTTTTGTTATCAAGAGGAGTGCAAGCTGATTTTCGCACCCCGGCGCCCTATATGTTTAAAGTTAAGACCGCCTTCATTGTAGGTAGTTACGTTAAGTTGAATAGATTCCACACCGCTGCCACTGGATACTGTAACCGCTTTAGGCACGTGTCCTACGTTAAACAGGAGTCACAACACCAGCTCTTGTACACAATTGCCCGGGGACACTTTAAATAGCTTCCATTTCAACCCAATAAACATGTAAAACACCTTATTATTACTCAACGCTATTTGAACTTTCCTACCCTACAAAACTATTACACCATACCAAAAATAAAAAAAATACCCATGAATAAATATTTATATTCTCACCCACCCACTTCCAGCAGATAAGAATTGATAGCATTTGGTTTATTGATGAGAACAATGTTACTCAATTAAAATTATTATTCATAAGTTTATGTTCCATTGTAAATCTTTCGAAACATGACCATTTTACAAGAGTGAATAAAATAATATTAATTGCACCCCAAGAAAAACATGTTGGTGTTGGTACGTAATGTCTGTCTTCCATCTTGAAAAGTTGTAAAGCCGGCGACCAATTACGCGTCATTTGGCAAATGCCAATCACATTTCAAAGTACTCGGATGAGTAGATACTCATCTATATTTGTAAACAAAACGTAATATTCGGCAAGTAGATATCGATGCCATATCTCTCCCATCTAATGGGCCTCATACACAATTCAAAATGTTCATGAATCAGGTTCCTAGTTGGTAAACACGGCATCAACACACGTATTTAAGTGGCGAATTTGGTTGATAAACACTATTTTGTTTTTTCAAACTTTGCCGATGGTAGAGCTCGGGTAAATTCGATTGTATATGGGCCCCATAATGGAGGGCTACTGGGGTCCTTTGCTGTGTGATTGTATACTGACAAATGCTGGCAAGTAGCGCGTAATGTGTAACCGGCTTATAATCTAAGACATATGACAGTTGACAAGAGACTGTTGATCTTATACGAAACGTTAGAAACTACATTATCGCCACGAAAATATTAGTAATTTAATGACCGAATAAACACAATCGATGCTTAATAAATACAAATAAGGATAAATGTATTATTTTCAGATAATTCTACTACTTTAATAAATAATAGATTGTAGAAGTATACATTTTGTTATTATTAAAAGAAGAGCGCCATCCAGTAGAACAAAACGGAAACTGCTTTTCAGCTCAAGGTAAGAAATACTGATTTTCCGGTCTCTAAACAGGGTCGAATTAAACATGATAGAGAATGCCTAGCAGATAAAAAAATAAAATGATATTCAAACACTAACGGCACATATAAATAATAATCTTTCGTATAAGACATCAGACGTTTATTTCGGTATAACGTTACTGTGAATGCGACTTAATAGCAACTGATAACAGTGCTACCGAACAACCAGTGAGCTATAAACATTGGAAATTTTTTAAAATAATCATAATTTTTCCGATTTACAGTCTGAAATATGAGTTTCAGCTATCTGGAAGGGGCGAATGTTTCCAAGAATCGAAAATCCCAAATTGGAAAATAAGAAAGCGGACCATATAAGGAAACCTTTAAATTGAATATTTTTTCAAAACAGTTACGGTTTTCGATTTACAGCAATGATAAATTCTGAAATATGTAATATGTGTATTTCCGCTTTGTGGAAGCGGCAAATTTTTTCGAAAATTGAAAATATGAGACAGCCAAATTAAAGAAGAGATTATATGAAGTAACATTTAAATTGGACATTTTTTAAAAAGAGTTACGGTTTTCGAGTTACAGCAATAAAGTCTGAAATATGTATACCTCTCTGCGCCGCGATGTTTTGAGATCTCTGAATAGTAACAAGTACTCAAGCTAAGCCTTATACATGGTAGTAGGATAAGTATTATTTTCTTTGGTATTAGAGAAGTTCAACAATTTTCATGACTAATGTTACACTCAAAAGTGTAAAAATAAATATTATTTATAAATAATATTAATTCTATTGGTGCTGGTACTTTTGGAGTTCCTGCCTACAACAACAAACTACAACGGCACAACTTCAAAAGTACCAGCCCCAATAGAATGAGTACCTAATTAGTTTGTATTTTTCTGTGCACCAACTAATAAAGTCGGTCCAATTTTTGTAAAAAATATTCATTATATAAAAAGCGTGCGGTGCAATGAACATGATAACCAAATATATTGAAAAGCTTTCAGAGAGTACCCTGTAACCCTGTATATTAAATAAATAGAAAAATATAATTTTGAGCAATCCGTACCAAGGGATACAGGGATGCATTTTGAGTGAGTGTGTGGCTAAGCAAAGGATTTCAAAAGTGTAAGATTTCCGGTATCCGCTTTTCAACAGATGTTCACATTTCAGGGGTCCTGAGCCCAAGAAAATATTTTAAATCATCTGTCTGTCGGTGCGTCTATGCTAAGATTCGGGAATGTACACACCTTTTTTGACCGACGAACCCCGAACGGAGGAGGTATACAATTCGACTGTCTGCTTTTTTTTAATGGTTTGTGCGCGCCTTTTATATAGTAATCGTACTCCGATTTTGATGATTTTTGATTCATTTGAAAGAAGAGGCTTGAGAAATGGTCCCATATTCATCAAAACGGGAATCCGACATCTCCTTCCATCCGAAAACCACCCCCGAAGGGGGAGGAGGGGTCACATTTTCTGGAAAATTTAAAATCTGAGGTGGTATAATTAAAGATAGGACAATATCCGGAAACGTTAAAAATGGACATTTTTTCAAAAGAGTAACGGTTTTCGAGATAGAGTCATGTTAAATTCTCAAATGCAATGTGGAGAGGGCGATTTCTGTCGAAAATTGAAAATCTGTGGGCAGTACATGAATAACATAATTATTTGTAGCAACATTTATAATGAACATTTTTCCCTTAAAGTTACGGTTTTCGAGTAAAATCGGTGTTAAAATGGTAACAACTAAAATATTCAAGCGACTTTCCGCAGCGATGTTCTGAGATCTCAATAATAACATCTACAAGCAAGGAATATACGTGGGTAATAGGACAAGTACTATCTTTATTGGTATTAGTGAATGTTCAACGACTTTCGTGACTAATGTTACACTCAAAAGTGTGAAATAAATATTTCTTACAAAAAATTGGACCGACGTTATTAGTTGGTGCACTGAAAAGTATAAAAGTATATTAATTCTATTGGTGCTGGTACTTGTGAAGTTGGTGCCAAAAGTTATCAATCTGCCTGCAACTGCACAACTTCAAAAGTAACAGCACCAATAGAATTAATATTATTTTATACTTTTCAGGGCACCAACTAATAACGTCGGTCCAATTTTTTGTAAGAAATATTTATTATTGCTTCCTTTTTTGTTTCGTACCGTACCGCTAGCCTGGCGCACCCAGTGGGCACCATGCTATGAATAACAGCAGTGCAATAGTAAAAAATCCCGATGGCCTGTAGTCAGCGGAAAGGTAAATTTTTCAAAATTCATTGAAGTGAAATTTGAACAACCTTTTCATTGGTAAACATACATGTTATTACATAAAATTGTCGTACGTGTCATAGCCTTGCGGTTAAAGGTTTTTGTTTTGGCTGTTGAATATAAAGCAGACAGGGTTCGAGTTCCACTTGAAGGCAGAATTTTTTTTTCGCCTATTTCTTTTCAATAAATATACTATATATTTTTTTAATCAGGGTCTATATTAAGATCTCCAGAAAATGTACAATTACATCAAATTTATATTGAGTTCATTCATGTTTTATCAATATTTGTTATTTTTCTTTATTAATTTTTATTTTCTTACCTGTGTATTTTATGAAAAATTGCTTTGTAGGTACTGATTATATCTATAACCTAAAATGGATGAAATTTACACTACGGCTCTTTTTTGATAATTTTTTTAAATTTTTGAACGGTCGCCATTTTGAAACTACTTACCCGATATAGCCCAATAATGAACTCGACCGAGATATTTGAGAGATTGATTTTTGTAGCAAATTTGAACTTGATACCTTCAAAACTGCGATCTCTATCGTGTTAACAAATTTCGTAATATCCCATATATATATATATATATATATATATATATATATATATATATATATATATATATATATATATATATATATATAAACTTTTGAACCAAATGTTTTTTTGGACTAACTTATAGACATATAACAATATGCCGTTGATTTTTTTTCGAAATTCAAATGTGTGAACGATCGCAATAGGTACATTTCTATAAGAAATTTACCTAAAAACGAGTCGAACGGTTAATTTCTACAAAAGTAGAAAAATATCTCTAGTAAATATTATTTGAGTTGGAATTTGGCATGAGTAGACACAACAGATAATCTTTCATAAAAATAACGTTCCTAAAGCTAGCAGAGCAAGGTGAGCAGAATCCAAAATACATATCTGGTGCTTGTAGGGCTAATTAAATGCTGTATTCCGAAATTAATTGCTCTTATTAATTTTTCGGAAAATGACTGCTTTGCTTTTAAAAATTAACTTCTTAAAGAAAATATTATTTGGTGCATGTAGAGCTAATTGAGTGCTAATTAATTGTTTTATTCCGATATTAATTGCTCTTGTAGTTTTTTGAAAAATGGCTGCTTTGGTAGCTTTAGATCTAAAGCTTTTTTACTTTCCTACGCTACTGTAGCTGTATAAGGAAAGTATTGTAATCGTGTGAAAGTTTTGGTATCGAGATTTTTACAAATGTTGACGTTTCAGAGTTTTGTGAGTCTAATAAACATATTTTCAGCCATTGGTCTGTCTGTCTGTCCGTCTGTCTGTCTGTGACAGCATTATTTCTGGAACGGATAGGGGTATTTTGTTGCTTTCTTTTTTATTTTGTTTCGTAAAAATATCACTCACGGTGGCACTGAATGAGAATCCTTTATACACTGGGTGTTGAGCTATAGCCAAAAATCGTGATTTGCTCAAGACTACAGCGCGAAAACAGCTCTAAGGATTTTGATTAAACTTGCGTAAAATATTCTTCTGAGAGCCCTCTACCACCCGCATATAGCGCCATCTCTGAGTAAAAGCACAAAAAGTTATGCTTGAATAAAATTCCGTATTTTTCAGATGTTTCTTCAGATTCTGGCTAAACGTTTCATCTTGCGAAAAATGTTACATGACCATTGTTGTTTGACCAGAGGATTTTTATTTTCCTACAGCTATTATCGTCGCTATGTAAGGAAAGTATTGTATTTGGTGTAAACATTTTCATTAACTGGAATTTGCCTGCGAGCGGTAGGAAAGTCGTGTGAGTGGACACACCAGATTTTTAGTGCTTGTAGGGGTAATTAAGTGATAATTAAGTACTGCATTTTTAAACTATTTGCTCTTGTAGTTTTTAGAAAATGGCAGAGATTTTCGCTCTCTGAGCAAAAATATATAATCTGTATCATAAACTGTACTAGTATCTATTATTTGAGTTGATTTGTATTACAAAATTCAATAAAATTTACGTATTTCTTATTTTAATGAATTAAAAGCTGTATTTGAAAATTAATTGCTCTTATAGTTTTATGGAAAATGGTTGCTTTGCTAGCTTTAGACAAAAGCTGGCAGAGCAAATTTTTCTATTTTAGAGATTGTAGGGCTAATTAGGTACTTATGCTGTATTCCGAAATTAATTGCTCTTATAGTTTTTCGGAAAATGACTGTTTTGTTTTTAAAAATCAACTTTTTTGAGAACTATTTTTTTTAGTACCGGGGGTATAGATTATATGTTTTGTGCTCTGAGAGCGACAATCTCTGCCATTTTCTACAAACTATAAGAGCAAATAATTTCGAAACACAACCATTAATTAAAACTTAATTAGGTCTACAAGTACCAGATAAGATTCTCTCAAAAAATGATTTTCCAAGGCAAATAAGTCATTTTCCGAAGAATTATAAAAGCAATTAATTTCGGAATACAGCACTTAATTAGCACTTGATTAGCCCTAGAAGCACTAAAAATATTTTCTCAAAAAATGTTGATTCTTGGCAGCAAAGCAGTCATTTTCCGAAAAACCATAGGAGCAATCAATTTCGGAATACAGTACATAATTAGCACTAAAAAAGAAGTTTTCAACAAAGTTGATTTTTAAAGGTTGCTCTGCTAGCTTTAGTCTAAAGCTAGAAGATCAGCTATTTTCCAAAAAACTTTATGAGCAATTAATTTAATTATTTAATAATAAAAGCACAAAATATTTATTTTGTATTCTTCTCACTTTGGTCTGCTAGCTTTACGAACGTTTAAAAATGGTTATTTTGGTACATGCTTTGAACAAAACAACACTTTGTGACGCATACAATCTTTTATTTTCTGAGTGAAAAGATTCGATAATTTGTTACAAGATTTTTTTATCAGTCATAGGTATTAGTCAAAGTGCATTATGTTGTTCAAACAACCTTTTCACCAAGGAACGAATTGTTAGATGATTAGCATTTTCACGAATTGGCGAGCAATTTGTGAAGTGACATTTTCCAATTTGCAAGGCCAATTTGATTCGATCGACGAACACACACATACACATAAAACTGGTAATATGCGCGAAAAAGCGGTGAACTGAAAACTTTATGCGAAATCACTTCCTCAACGGCAATAGCCGATGACAGATTTATGAAAATATTTGTTGGAAGAACGTCTCGCTTGGTGGTTGTTTTAAATATCCGCCAGAGTCATTTGATTATGTAGATTATCGTATATAAAACAGAGCAAACAAGATACGCTTCTGGTTCCCCGTCATTCGTCTAGGAGCTTGGAGGCTGATGTGGTATATCGGTCCTTCGGTAGTGCTTGAATTCCTGTTAGCGGGATTCCGGTTTTTTCTTCTCCCTAAAACGACGGTAGGTGCGGTACTGTCGCTTATAGAATTTTTAAACTTTAAAAGTTGCGATTATTTTCAGTTATAAATTCAACATCTATGTATCAATTAGATTTATATTTACAATGTAGACTTGGCAAAAAGGAGGATTTATACCTACTTGCGATATAAATAAAAATGAAAGATGTGAAACGTCAGCGATGTGTATTACAAAAAAAACACCTAATGCCAAAATGTTAAGTTTGAGATGTATGGGTACGACACTATGAACACAGTTGATCCACTCTAAAGCAAAAATGAGGATTATTGATCATATTCACGTACTGCTTTAATAGTACGTAAAATTGAATTTCAAAAATATATGTAGATGAATTTGATAGTTTTTTTTTAATATTTTATGTACATTATAGCTTGAAAAGCATTGAACAAGTTTTGTTCCTGGAAATCATATGAATCAACTATACATTCTTTCTAAGAAACTGAACAATTTTCTAGCTTTTTCTTTACCAGGTACTTGGTCGATCATGCTTATTAAGGAAACTTCCCTTATCCAAAGGCTTTTAAAATAAAATTCAATAATTCCTATAACTGTTAAAAAACTGCTTCAGAGTAACTCACGTTCACGAAAGCCTAATCAACACATTTTTATGTAATCATAGGCTTTTAAATATAATTCTCTATCTAATGAAACAAGTTGAACATCGATATCATTTTCAGTTTTCGATGTAGTTAAATCGGACTGAAGGGACCTTCGTGGAGATATGTCAACAGTGTTATGAAGTTTAGCTAAAATTCAAAAACAATCCCTGTGTCCAACACACATCTAGCGAAGAAAGCGCTGCAACATTTTTGAGATTTTGGTATGAATCGTTAGGGCTTTTTAAGCTGCAGCATCAGAAATACCCCAAAAAGCTTCTTTATAAACCAGCTTAAGAGCACAAGACGTCTAACAGCAAATCCTGTCAAAAATGTTGCAGCGCTTTCTTGTTCTTGTGTGTTAGACAAAGGGAATAAGTTTGGTCTAAAGAGTGGGTTAGATTCATGAAATCAGCAGCTGCACTTAAAATATGATTTTGGCAGGATCTACTAATCTTCGATGAGGTCAATCCGTGATATAACGTTAGGGACAACCGTAACCGTAAAACGCATGTTTCAAACGATAGTCTCATATTTTGCGCTCGCTTGAAATTTAGGTAGCGGCGATTTGGGTTTTGCTGTACCTAATACGTCATTTGTTTATCATATCTGTGGCTTCTGCAATATAAAATATAATGCCATACATTATGAGGAAATATGAACCAACATGTAATAAAATATAACTTTAATTTACCAGAATATGTCGATATTTTTGTTCAATTCTCCCGTTTTGTCACCAGTTGACAACATGTGCGCAGGAGTCAAAAACGATTTCTGCAACTGAGCATACATATTTTATTTGTTCTGGTATCATGCATTAGAGCGGTGTTTGAATATGAGCATTGAATTAGTATAGGTAATAGGGCGAGGCTGACACATCTCAAAAGTGGCGTGCTTCCTACCACATTGTGAGGACCATTTGATATTTTGACATGCAATTAGCGTTAGCATGTGTTCGAGTTTTTGTGTGCTATTTAGGTTTAAAGACTTCATTATGATTCTATAATAATTATATCTTTCAAATACTACTGCATAGCAAAAAGTGTAACCAAACGTCAGAGTCGCATTTAGAAATTTTATATACTTCTCAGGTTAGAAAAAAAATCTTACAAATTATTTGCTGACTTGCTTATGAATACGGCTGAATGGCTTTTACGATGTAGCTGCCAGCTCATTTTTCAGAAATAATTGCATTTGTTCCATAAACTGAATTCATTATGATATATGCTCATTGCTCATTTAGAATAATACTCAGATCTTGTATTCGAGATCAGTATCATTAATTTTTCATATAGAAATAGAATAATAATCTTCTAATTGTTGTTGGATTTATCTCTTATTGGGGTATCTACCACGAGAAACGTTCACGAATTTTGACTAATTGTTTGAGATTTCCATATGAATGAGATTATGAAATATGGTAACATTAATATGGATATATATATTCACTCGAAAGCGAATTGTAAGCACTTCTACGCTATGACCTACGTTTCGGCCTTTATTCCCTTATTCCAAAACCGCAGTGACGTAGATATTGGATACTCACCAAGGATATGTATTGGAATCATTTATTCTTTATTTACAGGATGCCTTTCTCAGAGCATACGTCAAATTAATAAGTAGGTACAACTGTAAATTAAATCTTTAACTTACATGCATGGTTATTGATTGAGTTAACTTTTTTCATGATGTTGATGTCTGCTGGGTACACGTTGATTAGGTATAATAGAATTTGAGTTCTAATCTGACGTCAACATTTGTTTATAGTTTGACTTGGTATAGGTCCTCTTGTCTCTGTTAACAGTTTCAAGGCAGAGAAGCCGCTAACGCTCGAATACGAGTTCGGTACCCATAGAAGAAGAAGCTCTATGCAGATCAGTTGTGAGTGCCACTTACTTGACACTTAGATTAGAAAATAGGGTGAGGAAACTAATTTGGAAACTAATTGATTTCTATATAATTTTATCAGCTCCATCAAATATATTCAAACAAAAATACAAACACAGTGAACCATGGGGCAGTGTTATTCGACAGGGAGTCCTAGTCCTAGGAAATCCTCTTAGGTTATAAGTGATTACACACTAAACGTTCTATGATCGGCCAATGACAAATCATAAAAATAACAATATCAGAAACTTCGTGCTTACATCTGCTAAACGTAAACGGATAGTTGGATATCCAAAAAGTGAAACATAAATGCTTCGTGATATCATGATATCGTGGAAACGAGGAAGTAAATAACAATTCCATCATCATCATTCACCAGCTACGATATAAGACACAGAAAATGTTGATATTGCTTCGGATGCTGTCAAATGTAATAGATAATAAGTCATACTTAGGAATCTGTTAAAATTTATCAGTTGGATAACATGCTAAAAATTATGAGTTTGCAAATGGTCAATCACCTTTCTCATAACGGAGTATTATTTATTTTACCCTTCTAAAATTACGCTACTGCCTTAGTTGCGCTGTAGAGCCGGCAAGCGCCAATCTCTATGTATGAGATTTTCATTAATTTACATAAAATGTGTCTCAGTGATTCATGTATCTTATTGAGAATGATGAATGAATTGTCGTCCTCTCTCTGTCTGTGTTCATATCACAGTTTCCATAAACAGAATATGTTTTTTATATTGTGCTAGAGTACAATAACACATAAAATGACATCTGCATGTCAATTCTGTTGCAAATTAAATAGTGTGTTAGGTAAAATTTGTTTTGTTTAAAGTCCTTTATTATCGTATATAACGCGGATATCTCCTAGAAAAATTATGAAAAAATGTATGCTTAAACGATTTCTCCTAAGTCAACAATGAATATGATCATTGTTCTTCTAAAAAATGGACAGTCGCACGACCCGATCAGACGATTTTTATATTCGATGAAATTCGTCTAAGGGACAGGAAAGTCGATTTATGTTTGTTCACGTATTTCGCAGTGTAAACCTGATCAGATTTTGATGCTGTATTTTAATTTGAGAAATTGTCTTATATTCCAAAAAATAAAATCTATCATTTCATTTCCCTAAAATCATTCCCTGAAGGGCTAGAAGGGGTGATTTTTTAATAAAAAATTAGATGAATTAAGGAACAGGCCATATCCGGTAACATTTACATTTTATCTAAAAAGGGTGTTGGGAATATGTTTTGAATTTTTGATTATAAGTGAACGTTCACTTACTTTGATGATTAATGATACACTCAAAATGTGAAATAATTTTCTTCAATTAGTTGGTGCACTGAAAAATACAAAATAATATCAATTCTACTGGTGCTGGTACTTTTGAAGTTTATGCGAAAAGTTTTGCACCAACTTCTGCACTAGGTACTTCAAAATTGCTTACCTGCACCAATAAAATGGTGCTTACCTATTTTATATTATTCAATGCAACAATTAATAAAGCCTGCTCTAGTTTTTGTAAGAAAATATATAAACGCTCAATTTGATTTGTCTCAAAACTCGTATAAGTATCCAGCACATAACAGATTCTATTATTTCGGAACTGTAATAATTTGATCCTCTTATCCATTTTCCTTAGTATTTTGTCGTTGAGGGAAAAGGATATCCTACTATTTGTTGTGTCGCCAAGGTAACAGACAGAAAAACAATTGAGTCTCGGTTTTTCAGTCTATTGATACAGGAATAGTATAAGCACAGCTTAATTGGTAGGTAAGCTGTGGTATAAGCAAAGTCTATCTAAGTCCAGTCACTCGCATTCAGGCGACGAAAATCCCCCTCCTGACGTCACCACGTCCTCTGCCTATATGTTTACCAGCTCGAACTGGCGATTCAACCAGAGGTTACAAAAATGTACTTGAAATAACCCTCGTATCACCCGTAAGCTGCTACTAAAAATGATTTACGACGGCTGAGCAAAAAACGTCGGCGTTTTCGAGGAGATCAAACAAGTGACCGGACTTCTTCATAGATAGACTTTGGTATAAGGACAGTAAGTATTACGTCATAATGGTGCATTTCTTGTTGTTGTGGTGTCACAAAACAGATTCGATGTCAAGGTCACCCTTAAGCTGCTACTAAAAATGATTTACGACCGCTGAGCAAAAAACGTCGGCGTTTTCGAGGAGATCAAACAAGTGACCGGACTTCTTCATAGATAGACTTTGGTATAAGGACAGTAAGTATTACGTCATAATGGTGCATTTCTTGTTGTTGTGGTGTCACAAAACAGATTCGATGTCAAGGTCACCCTTAAGCTGCTACTAAAAATGATTTACGACCGCTGAGCAAAAAACGTCGGCGTTTTCGAGGAGATCAAACAAGTGACCGGACTTCTTCATAGATAGACTTTGATATAAGGACAGTAAGTACTTATTACGTCATAATGGTGCATTTCTTGTTGTTGTGGTGTCACAAAACAGATTCGATGTCAAGGTCGTTTCACTAGCAGGTTTACTGGCCTATTTTTCACAAGAACTTTTTCGGGAAAATTGGTGACAATAAGTGCCAGGTGCTAGTTATGCACTATTTAATACAATCTTTGCAAAAGTAGCAGAAAACGGAAACTATCAAATATAGCAGAACATGGATTTAATTGGTGAAAATAATAGTTCTATATCTTCAGTCCAGTTATTTTACTAGATTATCTGCTTTGCGTGAAAATACCTGAAAAGGGAACAAAGTCCTCCAACTGGAAATAAAGGGTCAAAATAAGGAGTGTATATACTTACCTGATAAAATGTATTAATCAGTTTTCTCGAGAAGCAAATAAAACGGCTTCACAGTTTCGCTCCAGAATCTTATTTTAAATCATTCAAACCATAATTCAAACAAATTTTAGGATAATATTTATCGATCCAGCTGTAATTAATGACAATATACTTACTAGTAATCCGTGAATATTTTAGATGAGGCAAAAATTAAAAATACACAACCCGGTCTTGGGATAGACCCGAAATTTTCTAGAGGAAATTTTCCCAGTCATACCAAAATACAATTACGTTTACTATAAATGCATCTATAATTAAATAATTAATAGTTAGTTATAGGGAAAAGGAATTATTGGCATATTGTGACGAATTTCTAAAGTACATAACTCTGACCTAGTAGAATAAGTATTGGTTTAATAATTCATCTCAAACTATGCAAAACCCTCGATGCTAATGCTAGGTGTAGATTTTATGAATTTTTCTGTTTAACTTCCCCGAGGTGAAGTTTGAAGGTTGATCCATATGATATAATAATATAGTACGTGTATTACAGGTAGTGATAATGAACAGTAGCGGGTACAGCCATAGTTAGTTGAAAAATATAATTCCACTATAACTCTATTGGTTTTAGAAAGATAATTTTACAAGTACAAATATGCTTGGAATTCACTGTAGAGTCGTGGATCATATTTTTCATTTTCAATAAAAAATAATAACAAATTTTTCAATTCTTATTTTTCCTATATAATCCGCGCTTCTCCATATTCTTCTCAGTAATCATACAAAATTGTACCCAGATGAAGATGGGATAATTAGTTTGAGAGAAATAATGGAACTACGATATCAGTGGGTAGCGACCCCCTTAAGATTCTAAATCGATTAAGACTAGATATTGATAAGTATGTTTTCTTGAAACAATAGGACTTACTTTATACTACTACTACTAGACAAGAGTAGAATTATCAATAATTGGTTCATTGAACACTCACATTGTATGTTTTCAGTAAATGCCTTTCAATTCATGCTAAATATAAATGATTTTAATACTCGTCCGATATAATTAATATAACGCTATTCAAAATGTCTTTGCTAGAGTCAGATGAAAATTACTTGTCATATGTCGTAAATAATGAATGCTTTCGGATGACCTGTAAAATCAGCGAACGGTCGACGACAGCGATATGTAATAATTACAAATAGTATCTAAATAAAACTATGCCTATCGTGTTGGAAGATTATTTAGTTCCATAAAACTTTTTTTTAGCTATTTGGTACCATTCTGTAGCATTTCTAAAAAAAGGAGATCACTACATTCCATGTATGCTCTACTATACAAAACATAGGAACCAAAAAAGCAAATATACAATAAGGTAGTGTGAACTAGTGAAATCGGAAATCTAACTAAAAGTAGGTTTCATTTGTAAATTAAGAAGCCCTGTTGAGCTGGTTTGATCTAAAAATAGAGTAGGCTAAATATAAAATAAAATCGAGCTCAAAAAAGCTTATCGAATTATCAATAAAATGTTTGATGATTTATTTTGACTGCCATTTACATTTCAGAGCTTTTATTCAAAAAACTACTCGACAGAATAATTCATCTCTGCTAGCTTGCATGTTTCCAAAATATTAAACTGTGATACAATCAAAACTCCACGTAGGTACGTGTACACATATATACCGATAAATACATAGCTGTTGTTGTCGACAACAAAAACAAAGCAGCATAAGCCCGTATATCATGTCAATTGTTTTATCGGCAAATGTCGGCGATATTTCAAAAATTCAATCTTTTAACTCATCATCTAATCATCACGGGAGCGAAAATTTACGATACCTGCCTGCTGACAAATTCATCGAAAATAACTGCTGAACGAAACATTTCCAACTGTTATACCCTAAATTTGGAAGGATACTTTATTTGGAGTGGTAGTCGACAGAAAGTATATTGATTAGAAATTAATCAAGTTGTGCCGCTGATTTGATGAAAGATATTCATGTGAGTGACATCGTATATTTCAGTCTAATTTATACAGGGTCATGTGAGTGGTGACTGTCCCAAAAATGTTGTGACGTCATATTGATACATTTTTAAAATTCTATGCCATGCATTTGGTGCTTATTTTGGTATCTTTTATGGCTCCTTTAATATTTTTATGGTCCTAGAGTTTTACTGAGATCGGTTCAGTGATATTACCTAACTAAAAATATAAAAATTAGAATAATTAGTTTGGAACCACTAACTTAAGAAATTATTAAAAATATAAGCAGTATACCTACCATGGTGATGAAATCATGCATGTTACTGACTTACTGAAGAAGTATTAACTGTGTCGTTGACAAAGCTGGGTTGGCATGATTCTTTGGACGCCTGTTTATACCGCCACGGCCACCTGCATAATCCTTGCATCAAAAATGTTCTTATAATTCTATTGCTCAGTTAGACGAGGGTGACCCCAGGTAGACAGAAATAAATAATAAATTATTTCACAACTAAGAACTACTTACTCTAAATAATGCCAATACAATTCCCCTTGACTATTGTCGAAATTTTAACTTGTTAGTTTAAAATTGCCCAACGTAGGTTCCTAGGTATGTTGAGTGAAAAAGCAAGAATATGTTGGTTTTCGAGAACTACAAATTTTCAAAAGCACATACTTGCAATTACAGTAGAAACGTTGGCGCTTTGCATTTAAAACGGTCCAGGCCAAAATTTATACAACTAATGACGAAAAGACCATTACCGAATCAAATAACGAACATACCTAATTATCATCCAAATAATTTGTTAATAAATATATTTTACAAACATTTGGACCGACTTTATCAGTTGTTGCACTAAAAAATACAAAATAATATTAATTCTATTGGTGCTGGTTCTTTTGGAGTTGGTGCCTACAACAACAAACTACAACGGCACAACTTCAAAATTACCAGCACCAATAGAATTAATATTATTTTGTATTTTTTAGTGCAACAACTGATAAAGTAGGTCCAATTTTTTGTAAAAAATATTTATTTCGCATTTTTGAGTGTAACATTAGTCATGGAAATTGTTGAAAGTTCACTAATACTCAAAAAGATATAGGTAGGTTTAGCTTGTACATAGCGGAAATGCGCATATCACATATTTCAGACTTTAGCATTTCGAAACTCGGAAACCGTGACTCGTTTCAGAAAATGTTCAATGTAAGAATTTCCGGATATGGTTCCCTTTCTAATTTTCAAATCTTGAATTTTCGATTTTCGGAAAAATTTGCCCCTTCTACATAGCTGAAACACATATTTCAGGCTGTAGCGCGGAAACGTATGATTATTTTTTTAAATGTCCAATTTCAACATTTCCGGATATGGAATTTTCATTAATTCTGTCGTGTCGGATTTTCGATTTTCGAGAAAAATTGCCCCCTCCACCCCCTTTGGGGGCGGTTTTTGGAGAGAAGGAGATTTTGGATTTGATGTTTCTCAATATGTGACCATTTCCCAACTCTCCTCTTTCGAATGAAATAAAAATAGTCTAAATCGGAGTACGTTTACTATGCAAAACGCGCGAACAGCCATAAAAAAAGCAATCTTACAACCGAATTGTATACCTTCTCCTTTTTTTGAAGTCGGTCAAAACGACAGATCGTCAACAAGTAACTAGGTAATAGGATGAGCTTTCCAGAAACTCCAACCAATGACTAATAAGAACAAGAATTTTTGAATGTTCTGGACTTTGATAGTGGAATAGTATTTCATGTTACACGAACTTACATTATTTGTGTTCTACTGATACCGCTTACATGGACGGCACTGTTTACAATTCATGCATTCGAACTTGTTTTTTATGTACTCGTAGAATTTTGTTTATGATATGAAAGAAAACATGTTCCTATAAGAAGTTTTTTGAGAAAATTGTAATCAAATGTGAATTTATAGGGTTGCGATTTACTCCATGCAACGTTGGCATTGATTTTGAAAAGTCAATTCATCAAGCATGCTTAGAAATCTGGCCAGAAGCGAATGATACAGTTTATAAACTATGTTTGAATTCATCTATGCCAAGTCTCTTTCATTTTCTAGATTTTTTTATAAATGAAATATATTCCAATATTCCTGTAGATACCAACCAGACTTATAAAACTTTGTTACTACATACTAGAAAATTATGACGGTTTTGTTTACATTTTAAGACATTTTATTGAGTTTTCAAGCGATTAGTTATATTAAAATAAATTCTGCAAACGCAAATAAGGTAACATAAAAATTAGACAAAATCGATAGGTCATTTGAGCAGATTCAGGTTTGTAAAAAAATCCCTCTATTATTAACCCTGAGTCTTAAATTATTTATTGTATAATATTTTTATTATGATCAATATATCTAACGAAACAGGCAAACTATACACTTTGCCAACTACATCTAATTAGCCTGACAACTCTAAGAATGTCCTTAATTCCTCGAGAGCGAATTGAATGGTAGCATTACGGACAACTCATTACGGTAAAGGAATTAATCTCCTTCTGATTCTTCAGAGGGTGTCCAACTTTTAAAATTTCATAATTTGTTTTTATTATTTCAAATAGAACATACACTATCTTATTTGTATGTATTTATATGTTGTATTTATAGATAACTACTTTCGTCATCAGTATTATGTTTGTAATCGTTGGCATAGATAAACACATACCAAAGGCAAAATTATCGCAAAAAATTAAATAGTAAGCAAAACTTTAAAAAATTGATTTGCTAGAAATAAAGTGATTTAGGTATAGAAAGGTTTAAGTCAAAATATTTTTCAGAACTATCAAGAATATTATGTTTCTGCATTTTACGAAATTCACATTTTCTCTATGTTGACCTAAATTGATTTCAGAAACCCCACCCATACTACTGGTATCATTATTATTTTTATTATCACTATTCACAAAAACTGCAGCTTATGCCAATTTTGCTAATTGCCATAGAAACTCTTCTAAAGTGGTAGCTGAATATTGAATATTTAAATAAAATATTTTGAGTACCAGCACCAATAGAATTAATATTATTTTGTATTTTTCAGAGCACCAACTAATAAAGTCAGTCCAATTTTTGTTAAAAAATAATTATTTAATACTTTTGAGTGTAACACTGATCATGAAAGTCGTTGAACGTTTACTTATACCAAAGAAGACAGTGCTTATCGTATGTCTCAGAACATCGCCTCTTAAATACCCATATTTCAGACTTTACCACTGCTGTAACTCGAAAATTGAAACTTCTTCTGAAAAAATGTCCAGTTTAAATGTTGCTACATATAATCTGTTCTTTGCTCCATCCACATATACACATATTTCAGTCTTTAACATTGCTTTTACTCGAAAACTGTAGCTCTTTTGAAAAAAAAGGTCCAATTTAAATGTTTCCGGAAATGATCTCATCTTTAATTCCGCCGTCACAGATTTTCGATTTTTGAGAAAATTTGCCCACTCCACCCCCTTATGGTGCGGTTTTTAGAGGGAAGGAAATTTCGGATCTCTGTTTTTCTAAATACGGAACCATTTCTAAACTCTCTTCTTTCAAATAAATCAAAAATCATCAAAATCGAAGGCCGTTTACTATGCAAAACACGCAAACAGTCATATATAAAAAAGCAAACATGCAACCGAATTGTATATGCCGCCTCCTTTTTTGGAAGTCGGTCAGAAATAGTGATCTAGTCATTCTAATCTTGTTAATTGAATAGAAGATAACATGCTGAATCAAAATCCTATTCTAAATCGTTCCCACATCAACTATTCTAAATTCTAATTGACTTTAAGTGATTTATACGTTCTTTCATCATTTTATCTGTGGCAGCATCCCTATGTATATACATCTAACGCGATGTATAAAAAATTATGGCGCTCGCAAATCGAAACAGATAACAAAAATAGTAAAATAAAAAGTTAAAACCGCTCACGATTGTTATCGAAAATTTATTAGTGGAATGCCTCGACGAAGATAAGTTCTGTTTAACTAAATAACAGTCGTCAATATTTAAAGGGAAGGGTCTTCTCAGCTTAGTTTTCATGCAAGCGGTACTCAAAAGTTTTCCATCATACGGGAAAATTCATCAAGAAGTAACGCCTGAATAATGAAGAAGTGGTTTTCGATAACATAAACATTCAGTGAAACAGAAAACAGAATTAAGAAATATATTGTATCAATAGACATTTGATAAATTTCGTCTATTTAATCCGTAATGAAAAAAATACAGTTGAAAAAAACAGGGTCGGTTGTATGTTGTAGTTTCCAATGGCTTCGTTTTCATGAAACCTAACATACGATTATGTCGGAATTTGGAACAACATTCACTGACCGTTAATTCTCTGTTAGAGAAAATTGAGTATTTATTCTTGTTTTTGTTGACCGACGAACCCCGAACGGAGGAGGTATACAATTCGACTGTCTGCTTTTTTTTAATGGTTCGAGCGTGCCTTTTATATAGTAAACGAGCTCCAATTTTAATGATTTTGGATTCATTTGAAAGGGGATGCTTGAGAAATGGTCCCATATTCATAAAAACGCAAATCCGAAATCTCTTTACCTCCGAAAACCGTCCCCGAAGGGTTGGTGGGGGCGAATTTTCTCGAAAATAGAAAATCTGAGTTGGTATAATTAAGGATAGGACAATATCCGGAATCGTTTAATTTGAACATTTTTTCAAAAGTGTTACGGTTTTCGAGATAGATGCATGTTAAATATGTATTTTTGCTATGTGGAGAGGGCGGTTTCTTTCTAAAATTGAGAATTTTTCGATACTACATGAAAGATATAATTATTTGTAGCAACATTTATAATGAACATTTTTTCCTTAGAGTTACGGTTTTCGAGTTAAATCGGTGTTAAAATGGTAACATTTAAAATACTCAAGCGTATTTCCGCAGCGATGCGTTGAGATCTCAATAATAACAACATAACAACTACAAGCAAATAATATACATGGGTAATAGGCTAAGTACTATCTTCATTGGTATTAGTGAACGTTCAACGAATTTGGTGTCTAATGTTAGGTACACTCAAAAGTGTGAAATAAATATTTTGTACAAAAAATTGGACCGACGTTATTAGTTGATGCACTGAAAAGTATAAAATAATATTAATTCTATTGGTGATGGTACTTGTGAAGTTGGTGCCAAAAGTTATCAATCTAACTGCAACCGCACAACTTCAAAAGTAACAGCATCAATAGAATTAATATTATTTTATACCTTTCAGTAAAATTTGTAAAATATTTTTTTCTCTTTATTTTTGGAAAGGGCGAAGTTTAGTACACATCATCAATTTTATTTCAATTTTGTTGCTAATACTTCATTTTGGTAAACTATAAATTCTGTATATTTCCAAGTTGAGTTTCAAAACTTTTGACAAAACGTGAACTAGTATAAGCTGACAGATCAATTTATATCTGTTTCTGTCTCTTTCGTAAAATTTCCCCTAAAGAAAAATGACGATTTTTTTTAGAAAATATAAATTTATATGGAAACATAGAAGATATCATATGCAGAAACCTTGAAATATAACCTTTTTTAAAAATTTCAATGGTTGCCGAGTTAAAGCTCTCAGAAAAGAAAGATTTCGAAAGCTTTCAGTGTACGTATTTATTAAAATCTTTTATGATTTAGTTGACGATCAAAGATGAGAAATAAATAATTTTTAACCAAAGCTTGGACTTAGATTGGATTAGATGAAATACAGAAAAATGTATAATATTTATTCCATTGGGACTTGTCCTTTCGAAGAACTGATAGATGCCAATTCCACAACACAAACAAAATAAATATTATCTAGGTAGATGTTATTTTTAGTAACTCATCTTATAATGTTGGCACGTTTTTGAAAATAGTTATTGTTTTAGGTTTCGTACAGCTGACGAAAAAACAACCCTTTAATAAAATTTAGGCGTTTGTCTGTCAGTCCAGCGCTTACAACCTGTTCTCCCATTATATTTTGGTTCTTATAAAAGGTTAGGGGACTCAATCTCAAATAAATGAATACTCATTCTGAGGATTAATTTTGTGGAACAGCTTGTAAAATAATTTCAAGGGCTCATTACGAGTAATTCAAATATTTATTTACCCTTTCTTTGTTTTCACAGAAATGCCCGAGTCATTTTTTTAAATATAATTATACTTAGGGTTTCACTCAAAGTTAAGATAAAGTCTATGTGAAAGCCCAAATCGAGATCCTCTTAATCATATTCCTTTCGAATTATCAATAAATAGAAGTTAAGTAGAGTTGAAGGCTAAGAATCTGTTATTTTCTCTTATATACTTAATCACGTTTTCTTTTTTATATATATATTTTTGAGAACTGCTGAAGTAATTGATAGTTATCACCGACAAAACATTACAACCGCGACTTTGTTCGGGTGCGACAAATCAATTTGAAGATATACATATGTATGGGCTACCCCTTAATATATGCACCCCGAAACAGTTTTAGAAAAAACAAATCCTTATAAATGCGAGAAGAGTGTGGTGCAAAGATTTTTGTGTCTTGGTACTATAACTATAATGAGCGGAACATTTAACTTTATATAGGTAGATATTGAGGTCCATTAAGCTAGCACAACAAAAGTGGCACACATCGATAAAATTAGTGTACTAAATTCAAGTATGTTTTGTGCTAATTTAGTACGCAAAAATAAAATTTATAACTCTTCAATTTTTGAAATTACGGGCAATACTGCTAGCTTAATATTAACTGAGATCGAATTTGAGAAAATCTGCTTTAAATAATTTAGTGCTAATTTAATACTCTTGAAAAATTTTTATAACCCTTCATTTTTGAAATTTATAGGCAAGTGTGCTAGCTTAATATTAAGTCAGCACACTTAAATGAAATATGGAGAAAATCCAAAACTATTCGTTAGGAATAATTTAGTGCTTATTTAGTACACAAGAATAACAATTATAACACTTATTTTAAAGTAATTATGAACCAGTTTTTTTATCATTCATCTTTTCTGTGATGACTTGACAGACACTATACATCGCCTGTGACCTGGGAATTCCCAGATGTAGCTAGTGCGAGATAGATGGAGGTATCTCTTCTCATTAGGTTGCGTAAATAACAGTTTATTTGTCACACATACTGATATTATTTAGGAAAATATATAAAATTCAAAATAAATGTATAAGTAGCATCATAGAGGTAGTTCAATAAGGACATTTATAAGATATAAAATGTATTCTTATCAATCGTAATATTATATAGTCTATTAAACTCCTAAGTGAAATTTGTTTAAATTTTCCCTGTTGTCAGATCTAAAAATTTCTCTAACCTTCTAATGAAAGTAAGTGTGTAAGTTATAGTCCAGTTTACTGATACTGCTAAATCTCTAAAAGGTTATCCTAGGTTAATCGAAAATATCTGGACAACCGAGTTCAAAAATGTGCATATTTACAGTTAAAATATATTGCGATCGGTAAATATTGGTTTTATCATTCACATGGCTCAGAATTTAAGGATTTCAAAATAAATATGAATGTGAAACATACCAGAACTCAGCTGTATCACCAATCGACTTCTCAACCCCCAAACACTATACATACTGAAACTTTTATCTGCGGAGCCATTCTTGAAATAGCTAGTGTGGACCTCCAGGGTCACACCGAATCAATATGAAAGTATTGTCAATCGATTTCTCGACTCCGAAAACCCCTTTTTGCAAATTTTTACCAAGATCTGTTTACCCTTCCTTGAAATAGCTAATGTGTACCTTAAGGGTCGCAATATATTAGATATGTAAAAATTTTCATTGAAAATTTCCGATTAAATTATTAGAAACTCATATTAACCATCTTTTATTTTAAAAAATAGGTTTTATTAAAAAAAAATCTAAGGTGATCAGAATTCGTACCGAGGAACTCCAGATCGACACCCAGAACCTTAACCATAGGACTATTTTTCTTATAGTTTTATCGGGTTCATATTGCTATGCTAAATATAATCTGCAGGACTCCTAAAATGAGAATATTATTGCTGAAAACAATTTTTCTTGTGTATGTGAATACAACCAATCGATTCAATACATTCCGAAACCCATACATATGAATTTTCATCGAAATCGATCTACCAGATTCAGAGATAAAATTTGCATATATATACAAGCATTGCTCGTTTAATATAATTAGATTTACAAACAGCGGTTGACAGCTCATAATTTTTTCTAATTTTATTTATAAGGTTATTTTTTAATTGCTAAATTAATAATATAGGAGGTCAATACAAGTGATAATAAGAACACTTAAGGTGAGTTTATACAGCAAAAAAAAATAAAATAAGAAACAAATTAAAATAAAATAAGAAAGTTGAACATGTTCATTTCCATGGGAGCGTTTATACACGAAATAAGCTAAATTAAGAAATAAGAATAAGAACTAAAGATGGCCAACTTTCATCTTTATTTCTTTTTTTATTTTATTTTGTTTGGAAACTGATAATGCACATGATCAACCACCAGAGAAATCTTAACTTGCATACAACACAAAAGTTTTTGTCAAAATGCTGTGATTTGATTGGTTCATTCTTATTTCTTATTTTATTTTCGTCATCTGTATAAACCAATCTTTTTTGAGGTTATTCTTATTTCAATTTTAATTTGTTTCTTATTTTGTATTATTTACTGTATAAACTCACCTTTATGTGTCATGTGTGGTAATAGAGATATATTAAAGTTTTTTGCTAAATAGTTACAGATATTTAAATAAAAATCAAATAGGTACTTAAATAATACCATAGATATTCAGTATCTGAGTGTCAATAATTTAAGAATATCACCTTTGAAATGTAAAAAAGTTGACAAAATCATAGAACGATTCTAAACTTTTACATTATATAAGCATCTGTGTGTTACATATAGAAATATTGGGCAAAATCTAGATTTGCAGGCCATATAGTGACAATTTGTTTTGCCAGAAGAGTGAAGAGTGGCAGTCATATATTTAGATATAACAAGAGGTGGAGGACCAGCATTGAATTTGATTTTCGAGGAAGTTTCTTCTGTATTCAATTTTCCTTTTGACTAAAATATGTTAACTTTTCAGTTTTGTAATGGGTCCGAATTGCCAAATATGTTTCAAGGTAACTATAGTTACTAGGAAAATATCTATGTGTCCTACATACCAACGTATTTACGGTATACGTAGTGATTTTTCTACTAGCTACTCTCGGGAAATAATAAAAATGAAACCAACAAGTTTTTACCTTTAATCGATGCATACTTATATAGCAATGTCTCAAGGCCACTTTTATCATAGTATAAGTACTATAAGTACTTATACTATGGTTTTATGTTAATACACAAAAGTGCTGAATTTTAAAAAATATTTTTTTTGGATACTATTGTAATGAAACTTGGTACAAAAATCAGTCGATGGCCGACTGAAAAATGAAAACTGTTTGATTGACTTTGTAGTTTAAAAAATGGCAGCCTAAGGAAGTTTTAAAAAAAATCCAAAATGTTGTCCAAAAACATATCTTTGATTAAATCATACGATTTATAGCTGCATTTTTTGTGGATGAATTTCTTTGAAAAAAACTAAAAAAGAAGAATCCAAATTTATGAATTCAATAAAATGTTTATTAAAGAATAGAGGTATAACAACTATCTGCTGACCGTGTAGTTCGAGGGGCACACTTATTCTAGTGGTTAGATTTTACTGTTTAACGGTAACATTATTTTGTTTTGTAAAGTTGAATTTTGTTACGTTCCGTTTATTGAGGTATTTATAATAAAATCCATTTAAGCCTATCATTAAATTTTATCATGATCCGTTTAGTTTTTTGTATAGATCAATTTAACCTCCTACGGTAATAACAATACCCTTTTGCACTTAGACAAAAGTCAGATTTGAAATTTGTTTCATATTTTTTGTCAGAAATTCCTTTCAAAATCAAAATTCTCCCGAGACTCCCAGGGCAAGCAGGTATACAACCCTCTACATAAAGATTTTCATTTTGAATTCCAAATTCAATGCGGCGCACACTCATTTTAAATGTGTATCTACGAAGTGGTGATCTTATCAGTTACCCTTCAAGTGATATACCAAGACGACACCAAAGTAAGTGAGCCATTTCGACTCTAATTAAGATGAGATGCTTAATTGTTTCACTACATAATGAGATCAACGTGCTTTTCTTATTACTTTCAGCTCTTTAGTGTTTCAAATATATACTGGCATACACAGAAATTTGTTTAAGTAGTGAGCGAAGTTTGTTAATTCTACTACAATGTCAAACATTTTTAATAACCATGTGGGGGACAACTAAGAATTATTGGAACCAATAATATTAATTCTATTGGTGCTGTTACTTTTGAAGTTGTGCAGTTGCAGGTAGATTGATAACTTTTTGCACCAACTTCACAAGTACCAGCCCCAATAGAATGAATATTATTTTATACTTTTCACTGCACTTACTGATAAAATCGGTCCAATTTTTTATAAAAAATATTTATTTCACACTTTTGAGTGTAACATTAATCACAAAAATCGTTGAACGTTCACTATTACCAATGAAGATAGTACTTATCCTATTACCCACGTATATTGTTTGCTTGTAGTTGTTATTATTGAGATCTCGAAACATCGCTGCGGAAATACACTTAAGCATTTTAGTTTTTACCATTTTAACGCCGATTTAACTTGAAAACCGTTACTCTTTTGAAAAAAATGTTCAATTTAAACGTTTCCGGATATTGTACTATCTTTAATTATACCACCGCAGATTTTCAATTTTTAAATTATAATAAAGTAAATCTGACCAAATACTTATATTTATTACCGATCTCTGAACCAAAAAGGTTTGTAAGGATTTCAACATCGAGATACGTAAGAGAAAGTATGGTTGGATTGAGAAAAGCACCTGATGTAGTTTCTCTATTATTAATTTTCTTGCTATTCCAGTTATTTTGTAGACATGAAATTATTGAGCTTACCGAAATCAACAAATTACGATATATGGTTGGATGCAATTTCACTTACGAGCAGTGTTTCTCCTGTTAGGGATAAATACATGTCGAATGGCTTATCTTAACAGTGTAGACGTGAGGCGAGTGTCTGTTCTGTGCTGTTTGAATATTCCAAGCTTGTTCAAAGATTCTCTCAGAGACACCGCCCGCTATACTCTACTCCATCGTCTTCATGGCGGTGTAGTGTGGGTGTAGCTCCTCTCGTCTCTTTGCGCTAATTGCTCATATCTAAACATTATCATACTAATTGCCCTGCTTACTTTATTGCATCCGCGAAAGTACAGTTCCTGTAAGCGAGCGAGAGAAATGGCAACGTTTCAGTGAGAACTTACTACGTGTATCCTCATTTAAGTGGAACCGTTGATTTATTATATCAGCCCACATATAGGTAGCTATACCTATGCTGTGGTAGATATGCATACATATAGTGTCTTGTATCTACCCATAAAATTTAGTTTGAAGGGAATGGACCCCTGGTAAAAGTTGAGAGTTTGTTTTGATAAGAAGTAACGAACTGATAAAGGAGTTGAGAAGTTGGGTGATTATTTCTTAGCATAGCTAACCTATTCAAAGTCAATCAAGTAATATTCCTTTTTGCATAGCACCGGCGCTACTGCGCTCATATGCATCTCTTTCTTTCTAAGTATAGCCCTATTGGAGTTCATTGGCCAATTTAGTAGTCGCCAGAGATAACGGTCTATTTGGTATTTGGATGTTCCACTTCAGGACAGTTTTAGGAAAGTATTAGTCAGGTCCTCGTTCACTGCTAAGGGTTGAGGTTAATTCTTCATTTTACACTTTTCATATAACATTTCCCTGTATTATCCTATTCTTTAGGTATTCAGTTTCTTCTTTCACTCGCATCACATAATTTTCATTCTTCTCTTATTTTTTGCGCTTCATAAATTGCTCCATTCTTTTTTTTATGATTTTGTTTACTGACTACCTGACAGTTCATGTGGAGTATGTCCATACAAATAATGTTGTTGTTGCAAGGAAGGTATATTTTTTACAAAGATCGGCAACTTTGACTCTCAGAGTAAACTAGGAGTTCCTATAGAGCAGAATTTTGAATAGGAATATCGGCCCCATCAGAATTCTTATAAGTTTGGATTTAAAAACATTTACAATCCTTTTATAGATAGAGGATAAATAATATAAAGAAAGTTTTGGGGTCGGGGGACACCCCTCAGGGACAAAATCCCTTAGACCTTTCCTCCAATTCTGAATTTCATTAAATATAGATATTTAGTTATGACTGTATTGGCTGTTATTTGACTGATATTCATAGTAAATTAAAATTAAAACACAATAATAAATGTTCACTAATATATTGTTTAAACATGACAACTATTTCGGTATACTGTGCCTCAAATGTAAATATGAACTAAATTCAATAATAATAATAGAGATCAGAAAGCTGGACACTCAAACAAGAAAACTTCTCACAATGCATGGCGCACTTCATCCGCGAGCAGATCTCGACAGACTCTACATCCCGAGACAAAAAGCAGACATGGTCTCCAACTATCTAAAACTAAAAGAGAAGGACATATATCTGGGCATGGTGTACAGATAAGTACAACATAAATAAAAAATCACTATCACCACAAAATAAGAAGATGAAAGAGAATATTAAAGAAGACCTAATCACAAAATGGAAAATCAAATCCTTATTTGACCGAATACCAAAGGAGGTAGAAAAATAAACAGTCAACAAAAAATTAAATTTGGGCATGGATCGTACAATCAAACCTCAAATCAGAAACAGAATCTCTTACCACAGCTTGCGAAGACCAGGCGTTAGCAACAAATTACTCATATGAAAGCAAAAATCATGAAAACTGGCAAAGACGTTAAATGTAGACATTGCCGGTCGTTTAGTGAGACAATAAATGCCCTAGTATCTGACTGCCCTAAACTGACCAAAAAGCCCACATGGACCGACACAACATCGTGGCAAAGCAACAACATCAAAGTGAAAGACAAATGGTACGAACATGAACCACCTGGTAGTGAAGACCGAGGAAGCGAAACATGGGATTACAACCTCACAGAAAAGGAAACTGCGAAAGGGCTCATACACAGATATCTACAAAATGAATACAAAGAATTTGGGACATGTAAACTAAAGTCGTAGTTATTGTAGCAACAGGGTTCATCTCTAGAGTCGCCGCCAACATGCTAAGGAATCCCGTGGAAAGCATAACCTCCTATGCATGGACAAGAAAGTAGTGCTAAGTATAGTACGACCAGAAATCTAAGAAGGTTGTAAATCAATATAAGCCGACGATCCTTATTATCAGCTATTGTTCGAAATATAGATAAGCAATAAAAGTGTGTGTCAAGTGAAGTATTTCCAGGTCCGGACTAAGATATCTCAAGAAATAGTTTGGCATTTTAATAATAATTTAATAATAGTGGGCTCTCCATTATTTTTGTTGAAATGTGTGTGAATTATAGCGATAGTGATCTATTTAAGGTTACAAAATAAATTACCTACCAGATTTGGAAAACAATAAAAGGGGAAAAGTTAAATAATGTCATTACCTGCCTAATATTCCGTTGTGTCAGTTGTGTATAGTTTAACGGGTCTATTCGTAAAAAATGTGGCGTCCATGGGCTGATCCTAAAGCTAGTACGTCAACTCGTAGCCGTAGTCCATCTAGTCAACAAATGTTACACACTCATGGGAAACAGATTATATTAAATGTTTATACATCCCTTATGGAACGTGGAAGGTCTAAAGATCAAGCTGTGCAAGAATGTGCTTCATTAACAAAAATACCATATTCCACTGTGTTTAAAATAGTATTTTAGAAAGAAAAAGAAACGGAAAGACTTAGGCGTATAGAACAGTATAAGTATACCTTGTATAAACAACTTATTTTATCATAATTTATTGTATATACATAAACAATTATCAATTATATTCAAGAGATTTTTCTTAATAATTATCTTAACCCAATATACCTACATATAAAACAAAATGTAATGACTAGAGCAAGTACAACTGTGCATAGAGCTCCTGCTGATAACTCAAGTGTTTGGTGATTTACAACCTTCTTAGATTTCTGGTCGTACTATACCTACCTTAAACATGAAAAAAAAATATTTACCTCCTTGACACTGTTCAATGGGATAATGGGACCCCTATTTTCAAGCTTACGCTGGAAATAATCCTCTAAATTGGCCATCATCTGCCTTTATTTTTTTTATTCTTTTGTCTGGCATTTTGAAGTATGTGTCAAACTAACGTAAGTTAATAAAATACTCATTCAATTTACTTACGGACGGCTACCGCGACACTGAAGAAACTGCAGTAAAATGTAACAAACTTTTTTTTGTTGTCTGTTTCTCATGATATTATTATATATATTTCCTGGAAGAATAATGGCACACAAGACGTTAGATATTTTCTTACGTCTTAGGCTAACTCTCTCTCACTCAGAACACTAGTATTTAGTATATAGTATATAGTGTAGTATTTAAAAAATCTGAATTTTGAATTTGAAATCAACATCTTGAAACATCTTGAACACGGCTGCCCTTGTTTAACGCACATCGCGATAGAGTGACTGGAACGTATCAAGACATACGTCAAAACATAATTCAAATTTATGGAATGCCATGAAATGAACAAAAAGCTTATACAATTAATTTGTCAGTGATTCGTTTAGTCTATAATGACGCAAAGGAAAACTTTCATGAATCAGACTATATTCATGATTCAAGCAATCGTATGACATCCAAAGATCCAAAAACAAACCTAATGCTTATTTGTTAAAATCCTAAAAATAAAAATGAATAAATTACTCCTCTAAGTTTTTTATGGTTTTATGAAATTTTTCCGGGAATGTGCTAACAATTGTTTGAAGTTTTTTTCAGTGACAAGTTTTCTTTATTTTTTCTTTTCTTAATAATACTCGTACCAAGACAATAAGCCAATCTACGTAGAATAAATTTAGTAAAATTTTGTTGTGCTAGAAACTAAAAACGACGTACATGATTGTAGTAAAATTTATTTGTTGGTAGTTTTTCAAAAAACCCTAAGAATCAAAAAAATAACGTCTTCATTTTTTGATGTCTTAATGGCATTTTCCTGGGAATGTGTTAACAATCGTTTGTAGTTTTTTGTAGTGACAATAGTTATTTTATTATTTTTTTAATATTTCCCAGCCAATAAACTAATTTACCTAGAATAAATTTAATATTTTTGTTGTTGTTCCAGAAACTACAAACGACGTAGATGATTGAAGTGAAAATTATTTGTTTGTAGTTTTTTGAAAAACCCTGAAAATCTGAAAAATATATGAAGAATTCACGCAATTTATATCTTATTTATAACATTTATGGCAGAAAGATATGAAAATATTTGTTCTTATTTGATATTGTCACTAAAGTTATTCGTAAAAAAAGGAAATTATGTTTTTGTTTTTTCTAATGTACCTATTTGTTGCAATGATTGGAATATTTTTATAATTTTTTTATTATTTATTTGTTATTGAAAGATAAGAGTTTATCTATTTATTTATGAAATAAAATTATGAATAACTATAGCTATTCTAATTGAAGGCTTTGATTCACTAGAATGATTATAAAACTAATTTTATCAAAACCACTCTACAAGAAGTGTGTGTATGTGTGTGTAGTTGTGCTCATGATTAGTTCATTGTTCTTCTAAAACATCTTCGAATTGCGTTCCAACTCCAGTTCTTGACACCTCTCACGATTTTCGAACTGCTATATCCTCTACAACAATGAAAGAGTAGATACTGATATAGTATTGTGTGCATTCAATTCCAGTTCTTGACAATTCTCACTGTTTTGAGATTGTGGACTTACTATATATTATGTTATAATGAACTGTTATTAATATAAGATTATATCACCTTATGTCATTCGTATTTCCTCTGATAACATAACCATGTTTTACACTTTCCTTAAAGTTGCCATTTTGGATAAGACCAGCTGTTGAACTTAATCATAATTATCGATACTATAAAAGATTAAAAAGTACTACAATCCTCTGTACTGCTTGTAGTTTCAGATGGGCCAAAAAAAAATTGTAAATCTCTAAACCGGTAGAGTATGCAATGTTTACTATATTGGAAGCAAACCATTTTTTTTCTCGTCTCTGCTAAAAACTACAAACAATTGTTAGCACATTCCCGGGAAAATGCAATAAAAAACATTAAAATTGTAGAAGTAATTGATTTTTGTTAGAGATCACGTGATTCGCCGGTTACGACCACCACCCGTACCACGAGGGCATCAGCGCCCTCTTTACGTTTTAGTTCAATTCGAGTTCTCCGTTATGTTCAGTTACGATTCGACCTTTGTTCACGATCATTTTTCATTTCAATAATTTTGTATTTTGGTTTAATAAATCGGTTGCTTTTAATTTAGACGAGTGTTTCGTTTTTCATTTGCCAACAAACCTCTAACAGGTTATGGGCCCAGGCAAATAAACACGCGGGTCTAAATAAACCGAAGAAAATAACCTCCTCGAGATCGGCCAGCATTTTAGAGAGCGGCGTGTCGGCGACGCAGCCATCTTGTTTTTCGTGAAGCTTCGAGGCGAAGCGAGAAAGAACAAAGAACGCGTTCTTGGACAATTGTGTACCCGATCGCTAGTGAACAAAAAACGAAAACAAAAGTATATCGCGAGTGTTTCGGACAATAACACGAGACGCGATTGAACTTGTTTGGTGTTTGTGAAAACAATCGCGAGTGTTTCGGACAATAACACGCGACGCGATTGTGTAATGTAATAATCGTGAGTGTTTCGGACAATAACACGCGACACGATTGTGATCACCGGTGTTTTGGACAATAACACGCGTGGTGATAAATAAAACGCGGACATGAGTACGAGTGGTACGGTGCATATCGAGGCCCTAGGCCGAGATAATTACGATATGTGGAAATTGAGAATGCGTGCTGTTCTGATCAAGAACGGCATGTGGGGTTATGTTAACGGAACTGTGACCAAACCCGAGCCGACAGACGAAAACGCCGAGGAAGTCCAAAAGTGGTCGACGAACGACGAAAAAGCTTTGTCGGACATCACCCTAGCGCTCAGTGATGACCAGCTAGCTGCAGTGAAACACTGCAAAACGTCTCGTGAGATGTGGCTCAAGCTGGAGAGCACTAATCAGTCTAAGGGGCCGGCTCGCAAGGCCGCGTTGCTCAAAAGTCTAATGATGCAGAAGATGGCGGATGGTAGCGACGTACGCGATCACCTGAGCCAGTTCTTCGGAAGTGTCGACAAGCTATCCGAAATGGATGTCAAGTTGGACCCGGATCAACTCACCATCCAGCTGCTATACAGTTTGCCTGCAAGTTTCGAGAGTTTTCGAATCGCCATCGAAAGTCGAGACGAACTGCCGAACGTCGAGAGCCTGCGCAACAAAATAATCGAGGAGATTGACGCGAGGAAACGCGAGAACACTTCGTCGGTTGGTGACCAAGGTGCCATGTTTGTGAAAAAGAAGGGTCCTGGCAAAAAGCCACAACAGAAACCAGCTCGGAACTCGAACGAGAAGAGCGACAAAAAGGACACTTATTTCCCCTACAAGTGCTCGAAGTGCGGAATTAAAGGACACAAGGCAGTTAACTGCAAGGAAAAAGGCAAGAAAAATAAGGTCGAGGATAGTGCGTCGATGCTCGCGATGTTTGAGAAGAGCGACACATGCCAAATCGCTGCGAGCGACGTCGAGGACATCTGGTGCCTCGATAGCGGATGCACTTCTCATCTATGCGGCGACGCGACGAGATTCACCGAGCTGGACGAGAGTGAAACGGGAAAGCTGAAGTTGGCGAGCAGTGCAACGGCGGAGATACGGGCAAAAGGAACGGCGAAAATTGAGACGGACGTAGATGGCCTACGGAAGAAAATCACTCTCAATGAGGTACTACACGTTCTCGAGACCCGGAGCAACCTCCTGTCGGTGTCGAAGATCACCGATCACGGCTACTCGGTCGTATTCGACAAAGAGAAAGCTGAGATCCTTGATCGAGATGGTGTTACGTACATGGTCGCAAATCGCAAGGACAACCTGTACCTCGTGCAGGCCACCCCCATCGAAGGATGTCAGAATGCAGTGGATGCAGCAGGACGAAACGAGAATTCGGCGCAACTATGGCATCGTCGAATGGGTCACCTGAACTTTCGTGACCTCGTTGCAGCTGCGAAGAGCGGAGCCATCCGTGGACTGGAGCTGAAGGGAAACCTGGACAACCTCGTCTGCGACACTTGCACCAAGTGCAAAATGACGCGAAGGCCTTTCCCGAAGGAGTCGCAACGCGTGACTTCGAAGCTCGAGGTGATTCACACGGACGTCTGTGGCCCTGCGCGCGTCGCATCACACTCTGGATCCCGATACGTAATCATGTTTACGGACGATTACTCGAGATGGATGGAAGTTCGGTTCATGAAGGCGAAGAGCGAAGCATTCCAGATGTTTCGCGAGTACAAGGCCCTCGTCGAGAAGCAGCACGGTTTGAAAATAAAGTGCGTTCGATCTGACAACGGCCGTGAGTACGACAACAAGGAATTCAACGATTTCCTGAAGTCTGAGGGCATCCGACGTGAACTCACGACGACACACACGCCTGAGCAGAACGGTGTATCCGAGAGGAAGAATCGAACTCTCGAAGAGGCGGCTAGATGTTTGCTTTCCCAATCCGGCCTCCCTCAATCGTTCTGGGCGGAAGCGGTTAACACCGCTAACTACCTTCGGAACCGATGTCCAACCAAGAAGCTAGACGGAAAAACACCACACGAGCAGTGGCACGGCACGAAGCCAGCCGTACATCACCTGCGGGATTTCGGAAGCAAGGTGTTTTGCCTCGACAAAGCCCCGAACAAGGGGAAGTAGGTATCCTGGTGGGCTACTCGGAGCAGTCGAAAGCGTATCGGATCTGGATACCTGAAACGAGGGCAATAGAGGTCACCAGAGATGTCACTTTCCGATAAGAGACGATTGCGCGCGACGAGACAGTTGAAGACATTTTTTCGCAAGATCTTCCGGATGAGGTTCGAGTTGAGCCGAGAAACAAAGTTCATGAATTGGAGATTAAACTTATCCCGAGAGACGAGGATCGAGACGAGCGGAGAGTCGTGCAAAATCAACTCGAGAACGACGAACTGGAATTTCCAGAAGGCTTCCGAGGTTTTCCACCCGATGAAATCGACGATTCGGATCAAGAGGACCAACCGGCAGAGGAGCCTGAAACTCCTCCTCAGGAACGACAAATCGCGCCACCTATAAGAGGACCAGGACGACCGAGAGTGGTTAGAACGGGGCAACGCGGGCGACCGCGCAAACTGTACTGTGTCCGACCAGGGGAAGAAGCGAACGTCGCAGAGATTCCGGTGAACGAGGCAGTTTCTGGTGAAGACTCGGCAGAATGGCTGGAAGCGATGGCAGAGGAGGCTATTGCGTTAATCCGGAATAACACGTGGAAGCTGGTCGGACGTCCCACGGGACAACGTGTCATTGGCAGCAGATTTGTTCTGCGAAATAAGCACAATGCCGACGGTACCATTAGCAAGCGAAAAGCGCGCGTGGTCGCGCGTGGTTTCACGCAAAGACCAGGGATCGAGTTCCACGACACGTTTGCTCCTGTCGCAAGACTGAGTACCATCAGGACTGCAGTGGCAATAGCCGTTCAAGACAATCTGAAAATTCGACAATTAGATGTCAAGACGGCGTATTTAAACGGAGAAGTCGAGGAACAAATTTTCATGGAGGCACCTGCACACTTCAAGGACGTTTTGGCTCACATCGTGCAAGACGAGAAGATCGACGAAGGCGTGAGAACGAAAGCAGACGAGATGCTGGAGAAGTTGAGCGATCACGACGTGGTTTGTCTGCTGGACAAAGCGCTCTACGGTTTGAAACAAGCCGGCCGCGCGTGGTATCATCGTATCGACGAAGAGATGATGAACCTTAAGGCTACTCGTTCGGATGCTGATCCCTGCCTGTACCTCATCGGACCAGTCGAGGACAGGACCCACATCATAATCTATGTGGACGACATTTTAATTGTGTCCCGCACAGATGCGAAAATTGACGAGGTGAGGGATTTCCTGAACACTAAGTTCGAGATCAAGGACTTAGGCGACGTAAGGTACCGCTTGGGGCTAGAGTTCGGGAGAGATGTCAACGAGATGAAGATTTGTCAGCGAGGATATATTGACGACGTATTGGAAAGGTTTGGCATGTCCAAATGCAGACCTGTCAGCACACCCATAGAACCGGGAACGAAGCTGCAAAAGGTGGACGAGAAGTAGAGCGAGCAAGCCGAGAGCGTCCCCTACCGACAACTGGTAGGAGCTCTAATGTACCTGTCAGTGGGCACAAGGCCGGACATTTCCCACGCGGTGAGTGCTTTGTCACAGTTCAACGACTGTCACGGAGAACAACACTGGATAGCTGCGAAGCGTGTTTTGCGATATCTCGCAAAGACACGCGACCTGGGTCTCTTGTATTCGAAGTCCGATGATCCAGCAGCGATGTTCGTGGACGCCGACTGGGGAAATTGCATCGTGGACCGAAAGTCGTACACAGGGTACGCGTTCATCATGAGCGGCGCAGCGGTAAGCTGGGAATCCCGGAAGCAACCTACGGTTGCATTGTCGTCAACAGAGGCCGAGTACATGGCTCTGTCAGACGCAACGAAAGAAGCCTTGTACATGAAGAGGCTGCTTGGCGATTTTGGAAAGAGACTCGGAGCTGTCCCTCTTCGAAACGACAACATAGGCGCACAGAAACTCGTGTCGAATCCTATGTTTCACTCCAGGACGATGCATATCGACATTCGACATCACTCCGTCCGAGATGCTAAAAAGAAGGGGATGATTTCGATCGAGTACACACCGACGGACGAGATGCCCGCCGACGTATTGACAAAAGGATTGTCGAGACCGAAGCTCGAGAAGTGCGTCCAAGGACTCGGTCTTGGATCCCGTGGACCAGGATAACTCAGTGGTTTTCTCCGGTTGTTGGTCGAGGGGAAGTGTTAGAGATCACGTGATTCGCCGGTTACGACCACCATCCGTACCACGAGGGCATCAGCGCCCTCTTTACGTTTTAGTTCAATTCGAGTTTTCCGTTATGTTCAGTTACGATTCGACCTTTGTTCACGATCATTTTTCATTTCAATAATTTTGTATTTTGGTTTAATAAATCGGTTGCTTTTAATTTAGACGAGTGTTTCGTTTTTCATTTGCCAACAAACCTCTAACAATTTTTTTTATTTTTAGGGTTTAAACGTCATTTGTAGTTTCTGGAACAACAAAATTTTTATCAAATTTATTCTATGTAAATTAGTTTATTGGCTTGGTAATATTATAAAAAATAATAAAAAGTGTTGTCACTACATAAAATTACAAACGATTGTTGAAAAAATATCTGAAAAATTCCATAGAAACATAAAACAGTTAGGAGTAATAATTATTTTTTATTCATCAACGTCGTTTGTAGTTTACGACAATATTTTTCAATTATCATTATTTTCAAGTCGCATTCCAGCGTGACGGAGCTGACCTTAAAAGTGCAAACAGAAAATCTGTTTTTCAAATGCACTCCGGAGTAGACATTTTTGAAAAATTTGTAGATCATTACATATATTTACTCAGTCTTAAGTGATTTTATCTCTACTCCAAAATGTGAAATAATTATTTTTTTTACAAAAAATAGAAGTGGCTTTATTTGATCAAGCAATAGAATTTATGAAATAATATTTATTGTTACTGTTACTTTTGAAGAAGGTGTCAGGAGCCTTTAATCTATTGAACTTGACTGATTTACCCTTTTTCACGGATTCAAAATTACCATTACCAATATAATGAATATTATTTTCTATTTTACGGAGCATTATTTAATACAGTCTGTCCTAGTTTCTGGAAAATGGTAATTATGATACCAACAAACATTGTGGAGAATATAGAATAATTATTGGAAAATGTTGAATTTCAAGTTCTACAATATGTATTTTTATTTATTTTGAATCTGTTTCAATTATTATATCAATGAATTAAATTTGTATGTGATTTTAGTGGTATAAACACACTCCATATAAGAGATGCGGGTAAAATATTACTGCGTTAATGATTTTCAATTTATATTTCATATATTCTATTAAAGATAAAGAAATAAGAGAGGAGCATCAAAAACATAAAGTCTTTTCGAACTCATAAATCAGAGTGCTGCTGGTGGCTCAGACCGACTCCAAAAGAGCGTAACCTCAGGCTGGTGGGCTAGACCATCGCACAGCTTTTTGCTTTAAAATATTTTCCTACATAACGTAACTATCCACTTAGCCGGGGTCCCGTTTTCTCGACATATGTGACAACTCTCCATTCCGCTACGATGAATCACAAATGCAATCTCGCAAATGGATCCTAGACCGCATATATTATATATCTCACAACTCTGACCGCCAAGTTACGTAGCACATAGGGACAGCCATATTGCTTACAAAAGCAATACGTCATCGTTTTCATAACCTCAATCTCGAATCAACCGAATCCATTAGCATATTTTGTGACGACGCGTATACGATCTGGTGAACGTGATGGAAAAAACAACTTTAGGAGTATTGCTAGATCGATGTTTTCGTGAAAGTCTGAGATAGTAGGTATCTATCATGAAAATATCTAAATCATTGGACCAGTCAAAATATTAAGTATTTTTCCTATCAATATACAGTGTGTACTACGAAAGGTTTGATGATGATTTTGAATATATACGTACGTGTGTTTCTCATAATTTCTAATCGATCAAAAATAATGACGTTGTAACAGGACATCCGGTTCTACCGAAAGTCGACATTAACACGCTTATTTCAAATCGAACATACTACTTCTTCTTTCATTTTTGAATTATTCTTTAAAATTAAAGGTAAGTTTCATAAATATACTGCATCATTATCTTTGTTTAGTTTTCGAAATGGTAACATTTAAAAAAAAACATGAGTGAATTTATCCCGGTCTATCTCCCTTAGTTTTTTGTATAAAGAATTAAAATATTAATTGAAAACTATTTTCTACTAACTTAACTTACCGTTCATAAGCGTACTAGCTTGTGACTTGATTACAAAAATAACAATTGATTGTTATGAGAATTAGAAAAAAAAATTAGAAAATATAGACCAACTCTTAAGAGCTGTTATCTTTCTACAATAAGTGTTCAAAATTAGTTCCATTTAATTCAAGACATTTCAATACCCTTTTCATAATGTTCTGACCAGTAGCTCGAGCAATGTGTCACTGCTCCATTGAATTAAGGGCACCCAGTACCCTTTCTATAATATTTTGTTTTGTAGTAGGTGGTTCGATGTAAACTTTGCTCTTGATGTAATCCCTGACACTAGCATCCGGTGGCGTAAAGTTTGGCGAACGCGCCGGCCAAAGATGAGGACCATTGTAAGCTATCCACCTGTCCTCAAAGATATGATATAGAAGATCTCTTAGTTCCCTTGTCTTATGAGGTCATGCTCCATACTCTTGATACCAAACATCAGCAGCTTCATCCGGATGCAAGTTGTTCATTTCTACTCTTTTAACTTGTTCTAGTATATGAAGATACCTTAAACCTGCCAGAATTGCATAAATGAAATCAGCTATTCAAATGGAGTCATTTGAGAATGGTGTAGATTAATAAATTACTATAATGAAGGGAACTCTATTGTATTCTGCCAAATAAGGGCCATAATACAATAGAGATCTCTTCATTATCATAATTTATTACACCATTCTCAAATGGAGTATATTCGATTCAATTTTGCAATTACAATTAAAGACTAAAAACCCGTACCTAGGACTTGCTCTTTATGACTTTCACTTATCTACAGGTTCCATATTTTCATGTGTAATTATGGGACTGAACTTCATAAATCTGTATAGCAAAAATTTTGTTGTCCACCGCACAGAATACAGAATACATTAAAATTCCAGCTGTCTTGGAAATAGTATTTTCTAATTATATGGGGATTTTCATCGGACCAAAAGTGATTGTTATGGCGACTGAACATGTAATTTTTTGAAAATTTTGCCTTGTCGGAACATATATATTTTTTTTAATTCTTCCTCTAGTGTTTTCATTAGAAACCATTCGCAGAACTCAAATCGTCGGGGTATAAGGTTGTTATAAATTTCTGTTGAAGCCTCATACATTTATCCCATTTTCTTCTATGTCCACTGATAGCTTGCTTCAGTTTTTGAACGAAACATTTCATATATAGAACAATTATTTAATAATCTTTTGACAATATCCCAAGATGGTCTACGTTTATAGGTAAATGTCTTTGCAAAAATACGACAGGTTCTACTAATAACGCGATTACGTTCCCGTAAATGAAATAATATATAATAATAAAATAATCTATCCCTCTTCTACCGTTGAGTGTAGAGGGTAAATGGAAATTAGATTTAAAACGTCGTCGTTTGTGTAACAGGAGATATCTATTAATAACACTCGTTTTTGATATTACATTCAAGCCCAAATTAATTGATAGTAGTGACTATAAATTTGTTAGATAAATAATGACATAAAGTGACATTTAAATGAATGAATGAATGAATGAATTAATGAATGTTTATTTCGGTAAAAGGAAAGAATGTTACATTTAGTGGTAATAAAGATTATATAATAAAGTCTAGTTTGTTTTTACAATGCACCGCGGGCAAATAAACAGGAGTGTCTATCCGTCTAAGTTCATTCAAGAACTTTTCTTCGGATATATTCTAAAATTTACTTTTAGGTATGCGATCTATTATTTAAGCACTAGAACTTATAGTACATACATACTAAACTAAACAAGGCAATAATCAACTTTAACAACTAAGGTTGCGACCTAATTACATAACTATTATATGGATAACTATATTAACTATTACTAAGAGAAGAGCTTTAGCAAAGAAAAAAAAATAACAGAAATGAATAAATCTTAATACTATTTTTTTTTTCAGTGCATACATGGTTGTTAAATTGGATCAATAACATGCGAGAAATAATTTCTCTCAGTAGATAATATGCATATTTTCAGTTTAGTTTGGATAAGACGAGCTGACTGAAGTTGTTTTAAGTCATCTGGTAACTTATTGAATAATATAGAACCTATATACCGGAAATGTCTTTGGCCAACCGATTTCTTAGCAGTACGGACATAAATTGCTGATACGATATTTTGTCTAGTAGTATAGGTATGTGGTAGACTGGTAGTGATTTTTCTATTCAAATATAAGAATGAAAGAGCTCTGAAACAGAAGAGTTGTCAAATATCCACCACATTAGCATCAAGGAATATCTGATCTATTTATTATTTTTAAGGAAACTTCCTTTTCAAAAATTTTTGCTTCTGAAGAAATCAATGAGATTGGTCGGTAGTTGTAGACATGTGGCTTTTTTATTTTTCAATTCGCCATGGAGTAATTCAATCTCCTTATGATCAATAGGTTTCAGAAAAATAGTAGCATTTGACCTTGCATAACTTTTTGTGTCTCGGTTTTGTGGAATAGCGTTAGCCATTTTTGCACCTATACTTGAGTAATGTTTATTGAACCGATTTGCAATTTGTAGTTTGTTGGTAATGACGGATCCGCTTTCTAATTTAATTTTTGTTATTGATCTTTTTGTATTTGGTTTTCCACAAAATTCTTTTAGAATATTCCAGAGATTTTGGGGGGATGATTTGTTTTGGTCAATTATGCTGTTGAGATATTTGTGTTTAGTTTTTTTAGCAATAGCGTTAGTTTGTTTTTGTAACTGATATATAACGTTTTTTATCACTATTAAGAGGATCTTCCAATAACTTTTTATGTAATTTATCTCTTTTGTTAATTGATGTTAATAAACCTCTAGTTATCCATAGTTTCTTTTTCTTGGATGGTTTGATGGTTCTTGTTTTAGTAGCTTTTTGAATAGCTCCTCTCGGGGTCGTTATAAAGTTATCTGTAGCCAAATTATCATTCGCACTATAAATATTTGACCAGGATTTAGTCTGGATTATATTCAAAAAATATTTTCATCGAAGTAACTATAGGTAAGTAAGGGCTCGTGAACCTGTTCATTTTTAAGATTCACAAAAATTACTGATGTTGAAAAATGATCAGTTATGTTTGTTTTAATAATTGCTGGGAATATATTTTCTGTTCTATCGTTGCGGCTTTTAAAAAATATATGATCAAGACATGAGCTCGACATGGAAGTTACCCGAGTAGGTTTGTTGATCAAAGATCTGAATCCCGCAGATGACGTAATATTTAGGTATTCTTCAACATTTTTATTTTCGTGATCCAAAATATTGATGTTGATGTCGCCCAAGAAAAGGGTTTTTTTATTGGATGTGGCTATTTTACTCTCAAGGAATTCATGGAGGTTTGTATTGAAATCATCGACGTTTGTGCTGGGCGGCCTATATATAACAACGGCACAAATTTTTAGTCCATTACATAAACATGGATACTATAACACCATTGACATCCCCAATTTTTATAAATTCATGGTTCATATAGTAACTTTCACGGACGTACACAATGGTTCCATCATTTTGATTAAGCCGCTCACAATTACAAATCATTTTGTAGGTATTTAAATTGAATGACTGGGGATCGTTAACTTTCCAGGTTCAGATAAGGCGATAAGGCTAAAGGCGCTTATAGCTTTAGATAGGTAAAGTTGTAGTTCATCAAAATGTTTGGAGATATTTCTTATGTTGTTATGAAATATTGAAAAACAATCAGAATTGCCAAAGAGTTGATTGAAGGATTTAATGCTAGTAATTTCGTTCAAATTTATCGGTTGATTATCGTATTCAAGCATGAATTGATCCATTACACATTATTTTTTCTTATTTCAATACTAATAATAGGTAATACAAATAATTGATAGTGAAGAGTTTTTGAAAGAGATTATGAAAAATAAACTAACCTGATACTTATGCTATGGGTAACTTTATTTCCTTACACTTCGGATGAATCTTTTTGTAATTCCTGAGGGCTCAGTGCATTTTTACTTTTTGAGGAGGATTCAGATGAGTTTTCTGGATTTTCAATGTTTTGTCCAGCATTTGTATCCCTTAAAATATCTTTATATTTATAAGGCACACCATTAATGATAAGCTTGTTTTTCAACAGGGTCGTCTCAAACTTTTTTCCTTTGCTTCCTTATAATGCTTATACAAAACTTTTTTTCTTTCCTTTCTGATTCAGTTAGGTCGTGACTCACTCAGATGTCGGTTCCTTTGAGTTAAGAGCAATTTCTTAGAATTTCCTGTTTTTTAATTTTCCGAACCAACTCCAGAATCACTGGCCTTTTTCCTGTTGAGTTTTGTTTTCCAATTCTGAACGTATTATTTACATCTGCATTTTCTAGCTTTATATCTAGCTTGTCTTTCAGAGTTGTTTGAACCGCATTTAGCGTCTCGATTTCATCAGCTTCTTCAATCCCAAAAATAACTAAATTGTTATTTTTTTGTTTCCTTTTTATTGTTTCGATTTCTTCTTTTAATTCTTTATTTTCAGTTTCCAAGAATTCAACTTTGCTTTCCAATTCATAAACTAATTTTGAGACTCTTTGTAGATCGTTCTTGATAAATTCGATATCTTGTTTTATTTCATTGTTTTGGAGATAGATCGATCTAATCAACGATTTTGTTTCCTCATCCATACCGTATTAATCTAATCTAATCTAATGGGTACATCTGCGGAGAATCTCTAAGTCTGGCAACTGCGTTTCTCATTCAGCCTGAGTCGCTGTTGAGAATTTCAGGTCAAAATGTCAGTCTTTTCTCGTTGATCGTGTAAATTCCTTCAGCGAAGAAATGCAAACTACAGCTATTGTTTTTATTTACAAATTACTCACAGGATGGGCCACTAATATCAAATTAACACATATTATGCACAGTTACCAATTCATTCCTTATTATTCCAGGCGGAATAATAATTTATTGATTGAGCCAAACTATTTTGTATATTTATCTTCACAAATATTTCATATTATAGCCAACCGCTCCTTGAATCGGTAGAATTTAGGTATAGAGAATGCTAATACCAAACGTAAGAAAAATAGAAAGTTTATAGATAACATGAAAAAATACAGGGTGTTCTATTTGAAATAAGTGAGTTTTTGGATCCTGAATTAGTTGGAATTGGTAGGTCGACTTTAAACACCCTGTACAACTTCCAGTAGATATCTCATATTCTGGATATTGAGATATATTTCGGCCTTCCTAGTTAAAAAATTCAACTATTTTTGTGAATAACCAAGGGAAAACTATCAAAAATTAGTATATTCTATTTAAAATAAGCGAGTTAATGTCGTCTTCCGGTAGATCGGACAACGTCAATATTTTTGATCGATTGAAAATTATGAGAAAATCTGATATGTATATTTTCAGTCAGTGGTATAGGTAGAGCGCTTGTTTACGTATCTTTACGTGTTTAACCTATGGAGGGTATGTTTAACCTATATCACTGACTTGAAAGTCAGGAAACAGAATGGCGGGTGGCGATAATACTCATATATACAGCGCTCTAATAGTATCTCGTTGGCTCCCTTTGGGTACGGACATACATATGTTTCTGATTTTTTTATTTTAGTGGTTTCTTCAGGCCAAGAGACCATTGTATGATTTGATGATGATTTGTTGAATATTATTTATTTTGGTATATGTTACTGTTTTCATGATGATGTCAATAACTATTGTTTATTTCAAAAATGAACACATTTGTAATGGTAAATGGTATTGACCGTTGACATCAACATGCAAAAAGTATTTGTCCCAGGGACTTGAATCCCTAATTGAGCAGACTGACAGCGAGCGGCGGGTCCATCCCTCCGTGTACCCTTCGGTTTCGAATGTTGTCGTGTTTCGAAGTATATCTGAGATATGGTTGTCTTGGGTGGTGAGTGATTCTTTCTTAATTTGTTTGTTTTATACCATCATTTATTATTGTTAATCACAGTACAAGTAAATTCATCAAGAGTTTTCAAGAGTTATTATGTAGTAGTGTCAGACCTTTGTGAATTTTCACAACAAAGAGAATGTGCATTGTTATTTAAAATTTATTATAAAATATTTTATAGTACATGGGTTTTTTTCGCTCTTTTTCCCATGTTATGAAGATATTAAGAGCGACCTTCCTGGTCTAAATTATAAATGTTATTTTCTTTCAAATTGCCTGTATTATTTTAAATTATTGAATGTTTTTCTATTTAATTCAAGTGAAAAATGATGTGTTGCTTAAATAAAAGGACTGGTAAGGGATTTTGTTGTTTCAATTACTGTCTACCCCCTTTCTCTACTAGAAGGTTAACTCCGTTGCATCCTACAAACGTGTTTTCTTATATTATTAGAGTGCCTGACACGTCAGGTAAGTCCTAAAATCCACTAGACTAGATGATCACATGCCAAGAGACGAGTCGTAAAGTTAGATAATGAATTATAGGTAAACTGTAGCGCGGACCTGGGGTCTTTGGATACACTACAGTGTATTTCCTGTTATTTCAAACTCTTTTTTATACTAATAAAAGAATCATCGAAATCGAAGGACGTTTACTATGCGAAACCCATCTAAATCTACACAAAAAATGATCACGTAAGAGTCGGGCTCGTGTGGAAAGGGTTTCGTTCCTAGGATTTCCGTAGACGTTTTCTTGTAAACTTGAGTGATAGACTATATCCTGTATTTTTTTCAGTTTCGATGCTCAAAGGGTAGTGGCCAATTAATTTTCCTAAATATCTTAAGCAGTTCAATTTAGTACAATAAAAAATGTTTGAGTTACTCATAACGAGCACTTTTATTATATACATGAATAAAATTGTTCTTTTCATTTTCAAATTTGCTCCACAAAATTAACGTCCAACCTATAAGTATAATTCGTTTATCTACACTAAACGTCTGTGTTGCGGTCACCTAACTTTTCATTAGTATCAAATTTAATATTTCTCAGTTTTGCAGATTCAGAGAAAATCGGCTGTGACAGATGGACAGACACACATGTATCTACTAGAGTGATCATATAGAAAACAATCATATCGAGCTGGACAACTCTATCGATTTTCAGACAAAAAATACATCTCTTAATTGAGGATAACCCAGTATATTTCAGCATAACGTCCCGTGCTAAATGACAATCCTGCAAATTTGTTGGGCGCTCTGTGTGTACCTACCTACCCTCTCAATGAAGTCGCGTTCATTTTGGAAACACGCGGGCGGCCACAACGACGAGCCTCTGGTATTTCCGGTACTGCTCGCGCGACGGAAGCTCCTCCATTGTGTGCGACGTCGTAATTAACGAACTAAACTTAACATGTGCTTTCCTGCTGCCATTGTTCGACGCCAAATTAACGAGCCAACCTTCCTTTCGATACCCACTCGTATATCAAGTGGACCCGCGTGTGTCCGCCGTTGGGCGGTTTTGCATATTTGGGAAATAACGAAAGTTGTTTATTATAGGGGGCAGCCATGGAATGGCGAGCAAAATTTTTCTCCTCTCCCAAAGGGGATGTCGTGTGTGTAAGCTTTTGTTGTTGTTATGATTATAATCCATTGCCTTAAATTGCAAATATATCTTTATACTTACCTTTTATTAAAGAAATATATTTATTATGAAATACTTATGCACCGACAATATAGGTATATACAAATTATACTAGGGTCCAGAAGATTTGATAGGGACAATTTTGTTATTTTTTAATGGGTAAGGGATAGAAGGACGGTTAAAATGGAGAAAAGTTGCATAACCTCTTCAATATTCTGGTTTGTGAATTAAAAAAATCAGAGGTTGATGAAATATTTTGAGAAAATTGAAAATCATCAATTTTGTTTTTATCTAGGTATTTCATCAATTGATACTCGGAGTGTAAAGCTGATACTTAATTTCAAGGAACTTGACACGTTCCGAAAAGTGAAGAAAATATCGTGAAAAATACACACTATGCAATTAACGTATTGGCACAAGTGAGTATCAATCCATAACTTTCTTCAAAATCTATTGGCAACGAGTTCAGAAAATTCTTATGAAGCACAAGTACCATGATGATAAATTTAAAATTGTTAATAAATTACATCTCGGAGATGCCGATACCGTCTTAAATTTTGTAATTGGTACCAAACCATATTAGATCAATTATTATTTCAAGACAATATTTAATGGGCAGAATCAAACATCATTTACGAATAGTGGGTTTTTCAATAGAAGAAACAAACATTTTAATGCAATAGATAGAATAGCATTAATGTATGATGAAGAGTTAAAAGTCAGATAAGAGGACTCAATAATTTATGCAACATGGTTGTGCAGCAAACAAATCTGCAGTGGCACGAGATTTTTTATACACAAGCAACTCTGACAGATGGATCGGAACTCATGCTGTGAGGTGACCTGTCAAATCGCCTAGTCTTAACTCATTAAATTATTTTTTATGGGGCTTCCTGGAAAATTAAGTTTATCCAAATGAAGTTAAGAATGTTGAAGAATTGCGTCAAAGAATTACTTCAGCTTTTAGACACATGTCGCCTGAAATAGTATCGAGTGCTTTGGGGCAGCTGCGTATAAGAATCTCAAAATATATTGAAAATAATGGCCGGCACTTTAAGCAAGACATAAGTTGTGTTCTTGACTATTTTTTTATTCGTTATTTATTTATGTTTGTTTCCTTGCTCTAAATTTCTTGGATTTGTTAATAAATTTGTTATTCTTCAACAAGGAATTTGATTAATTCTTTGCTCCAGAGAGATTAATTTATTCTGTTGCCAACTTATCTTTTGTTTCCTCATCATCATTGCCTACCACATTTAAAAATATTTTTACTATGTCTTTCTTGCTGCAAGTGTCCAAATGTTATACCTACATTGTTACAAAGGAAATTTTTGGCTCCATTGATTTGTATACAAAATATGGCGCCCATAAAAATAGCGTACTAATTATAATGAAAAATATAGAATATTTCTAACTATCTCACCATCTTCATCTTGGTGAATTATCTTCCTCTCCGAGTATCAATTGTGAAAATAAATGAAAACAAAATCGATTATTTTCAGTATTTTCAAAATATTTCAGGAACTTTTTTAAATTTGCAAACCAAAATTTTACAGAGGTGAAGATGCACAATACAAAATAATATTAATTCTACTGGTGTAGATACTTTTGAAGTGCATTTTAGGTAGGTAGAAGTGCACCAACTAATTCGGTATTTGTAAAAAAAACTTTCATTTCACAATTTTGAGTGTATCATTATTCATCAGAATCGTTGAAAGTTAACTTATAGCCAAGAAGATAGTACCTATCCTATTACCTAAGCATATCCTTTGTTTATACTCATTAATTCGGCCGTCTTATGGTTTCAGTTTTCGAAGAAATTACATCCTCCATAATATGCCGGAAACACATATATTTACTGTACCACTGATATAACTCGGAAACCTATGATTTTTTTTGGAAAAATTTCCAATTTAAACGTTGCTGCATATGGTATCTTCCTTAATTTTGTCGCCTCAAATTTTTGATTTTCGAAAAAAATTGGCCCCTCAACCTTCTTTGCGATAAGTTTTTGGGGGTAAGGACATGTTGAATGTCGATTTTCTCTACAATGAGACCAACTCTCAATAGTAATCTTTAATGAAATCGGAGCAAGTTTGATAGATATACAGATATAAAAAAACTAGTATGTCCACTCACACAACTTTCCTACCCCTCGCAGGCAAATTCCAGTGAATAATAATAGTGGTAGAAAAGTAAAAATCCTCTGGTCAAATCTTGGTACCACTCATTCTGTTCATCATTTCAAGACATACAACATTTTTTCGCAAGATGAAAAGTTTAGCCAGATTCTGAAGAAACATGTGGAAAATATGGAATTTTATTGAAGCATGAATTTTTTTTGTGCTTTTTCTCAGAGATGGCGCTGTATGTGGGTGGTGAAGGGTTCTCAGAAGAATACTTTAGGCAAGTTTAATCAAAATCCTTAGAGTCGTTTTTGCGCTACAGTCTTGAGCAAATCAAGTTTTTTGGCTATAGCTCAGCACCCAGTGTATACAAGATTTTCATTCAGTGCCACCGGTGTGTGGTATTAGTACCAAAAAAAATAAAAAAGAAAGCAACAAAATCCACCGATGCGTTCCCGAGATAAGGCTGTCACGGACAGACTGACCAAGGGCTGAAAATATGTTTATTAGACTTAGAAAACTCTGAAACGTCGACATTTGTAAAAATCTCGATACCGAAAATTTCACTCAATTACAATACTTTCCTTATACAGCTAGCGTAGGAAAGTAAAAATACTACATTTGCAATCACATTACAATGGGATTTTTTTTATAAAAAAGCATTTCCCGTATGTTGCACCTATTGCTCTCTGAGCAACTCCTCAAATGAATAATAGGCTTTCTCAATAAGAAAATCTCTGATTTGTCTTCTGAATGCATTGAGATTTTATGTTTTATTCAAGTTATTGTATCTAGAACCGAATAATAGATATCTAGCACCACTCACTACCCTGATCGCCCTCTTCTGCATCAGGAACACATTTCGCGCTGATGGAGAATTTCCCCATAGTGTTACACCGTACGTCGAATGCGAATGAAGCATTGCAAAATGAATCATAAATATATGTTGTTGGGGAAGAACCCAGAGGTACTCAGTATGCTGGGACCAGTCAAGTCCGTCATTCTACGGATAGTCCCAGCAACTTTACCCCTTCTTTTCTATGAGAGTTTCCATCCTATTTAAAATGATTAACTTCTGTGACTTAACTCTGTTTAACTTTAGATTATTTGCACTGTAATAGTTTTCAGATAATTGTTTGTCAAGTGAAATATCCTGATGGAATTGATTAATATTAACATATCTATTTATGACGGTCGCGTCGTCTGGATATATTTTTGCCATTGATGGTGCTATATTTTGAAATAAATCATTAATGTAGATGACAAACAGGACAGGCCCCAGCATCGAGCCCTGGGGAATCCCATGCTGCATAATCCTTAGAGTGAAAATATGGTTATTAATATCAACAACTTGTTGACTGTTATATAGGTAAGATGCAAAAAAGTCCTATGCTAGTCCCTTTATCACGTAATGGTACAATTTCTCTAGTAGTATATTGTGTGCGACACAACTGAAGGCCTTGCTAAGCGTTAGACCGACATGTTGTTCCCTTTCAAGATCCTTCACTATGTCATCAACGTTCCAGACTATCTGACTACGGATTATTCCAAACTGTTTTGACCGGTTTCATGAAATGACAGGGCCAGTTTTATAAAGGACATTTCTACTGCCGGTTGGTCAACCGCTGGTTGAAGCAAAATGTATGGTTGAAATGTTTAAGAAAACTGTCAATTGCTGTCATTTCAACCTTGGGTGGAACGTTCATAATACAGAAAGTCCAGTTGAGTTTCAGCCTTTGTTCAACCGGACATTATAAAACCGGCCCTTATAGAGGTAGTTCATGTTTTTTATGAGGAATAACTAATGTTAGTGAAACCTGGTGCTGTAATTTTTAGAAAAATATTGTGTTTGAGACCATTAAGAAATCTGGTAATAATGGCAGGTCGGTCTCGATTATCTGGTGAACCAAAAATGACAGCGTCTTATGAGATAATTACACTTGGATTAGAAGAAATTTGTTTATTTATTTTTTATTCATATATGTTTTTACCCAAAATGCTGATAAGAAAAATTTTAATTTTTTCCCATACCAAGTTTCCAATAACTTTCCTGTGGAATATATAGATTATGAGGCATACCTAACAGTGAATAAATAAACAATTACAGTGATGAGGGCAACAAACCCCAGGACAGAGACAAGCTAAATTAAGGCGCTTTTCGGTAAATATGTCGCGTGAACTACTCAGTCAATGTGTTTCTAATCATTGGTCAAAGACTAGAAATGACGAGAAAATTGGTGGTGATTCTAACAGGGCTCTGCAGGCTTAAGAAGTACATTTATAATATGACCTGGCTGATGACAACCTCTCTGGGTTTTATTGGGAAAAATACCGAAGGCAGAGAGCTACCTGAAGTAGGTTATTAAGCCTGACTCAAAGATAAATATAGATTTTGAACGGTAATTAAATGGAGAACCACAATAGATCTGAAAAGGTCGCTCTGGGGTAAGGCTAAGAAAATCATTCCATCTACAATCTAATCTTATCTAAGTTTTCTAAAGTGTATTATAATATATGTATAAGAACCTTTTTCTAATAGTATCTCTTAAGACGACAAATTAAACCATGTGTTGCTCTGTAAACAAAATTTTATTTTAAAATTTCATTGGTAAACTCAAATATATTGTAACATAACAAAGATTACCTGTAAGCAAAGAAACGACATTTAAAGTTTGTTTGTCGCTCTTCTTCAGCTAAACGAATATTATTGACTTTCTATCGATTTTAAGATAATCTCTGACAGATCTCAGATTATTGACAGACAATGTTAGGCACAAACAAAATAACATAAAAGGATTCTAGGTATTATTTTACATCTCCCCCCCTCACTGCAGTAAAAATCAACATAATTGACCTATCATTTAAGAAAACTTCAAATTCTTTTGAATTAATTCCTGGATATTGGTCGGTAAGAACCATGTTAATTTCATTATAATTTGGTACATTATTAATAAGTTTCATAAAATCGTTTGCACTCTGTGTCTTTGAGGTTACTATATATGCATATCGAGTGAAATGGTCCACTAAAAGGTGCAAATATTTTTTTGTCGATCAAGAGCCGCCAAATCCTGGAGAATACTCTAGTGGAAGAGATGTGCAGTGGAGAGGTGAAGGGAATGCACTTCACCGGTGTACATTTCCGCTGTGGAATGATGCTGGTGGACTGCGGTTCTCAGGATTCGGCGGACTGGCTTATTGGAGTAGTGCCGGCCTGGAGGTCTTGGGAAGGACCCGAGTTAGTGGCGGTGGAGGAGAAAAACATCCCCAAACCCGTCACTGTAACGGTGTACTTCCCAAGAAGCTTCGAAATGGAGACGGAGAAGATCCTCCGACTCGTCGAAGTACTTGGTACTGGTACTGTCCTCACGATTGGGATCGATCACCAATCAGGAGAGGCCCTGAAGGCAGAAAGATGCGTCTTAAACTTTAGGTTTGGACGTGTGTCTGTCTCTGGGCTAGGACAGAAAAATAATCCTGCGGGAGGTCTAAAAGATGCGGAGATACCCTCCACATCTACGGACTCCGGTGTGCAGGATAAAACTGCTAGCTCAGGTCTGGTCGAGGCCTCTGCTGGCTCTGCCAAAGAAGCTGGGGCGGCAGATAAATTCTCTGCAGTCCTGGGGAAAGGGCGAACCCATGCGGTGGTCGAGGCCATACCCCGAGACCCAGATACCCGCTCGAGCTCCAAGGAGACTACCCTCCCGATGGATCTTGATGAGGGACAGGAGGAAAGAGAGGAGGGGGGAATTAGAGGCTGGACTACCCAGCCCCTATACCCCAGACTACAGCACTTTCATCGCTTTCTCCAAGATGGCGCAAGTGAACTTGCATCACGCGAAGGGAGCTTCAGCAGTGATTGCAAGGCTATTTGCGAAATCCCAACTGGATTTTGTACTGATCCAGAAACCTTGGATAAGCAAAGCAGGCCAAATTAAAGGTGCCAAAGACTCAAAATTGATCTATGACCAGAGGCAGGAGTCCCCTCGTGCCTGTGTGATCATAAGAAACAACATTAATTACACATGTGTTTCAGAATTCATGACTCGGGACCTAGTTCCAATTCTAGTACACCTCAACACTGGGGGCATCAACCGAAACATAGTAATTGCATCTGCTTATTTCGCTGGAGACAATCCTGCAATACCTCCAGTCGAAGCTCAAGAGCTAGTGCAATACTGCAATAGCAGACAACTGCCAGTCATCATAGGCTGTGATGCCAATGCGCACAATGTTATTTGGGGAAGCACGAACAACAACCCTAGAGGTGAGTGCTTACTTGAATATCTCTTAGCTAATAATCTAGAAACCCTTAATGTGGGAACAACCCCCACTTTTGTCACGAGAGCAAGAGAAGAGGTCCTGGACGTAACAATTGCCAGCCTTACTGCCAGGAATAACGTATTTGATTGGAGAGTGATGGAGGAACCTTCTGTCTCCGATCATAGGATTATAGAGTTTAGGATTGCGGGGGAAGTAACCTCACTGTCTCCAACTCGTAACCCTTGAAATACAGATTGGTCTAAATATAAGACCCTTCTGAAACAAAACTTGGAACAGATCGAAAGTAATGGGGTCAAACACCCACACTGCGATCTGGATCAAGAGGTCGAACTGGTCAGTGTGGCGATAACGGAGGCATTCCAATCAAGTTGCCCACTCTCAAAAGCTCTACCAAGCAAGGAAGCACCTTGGTGGAACAAAAACATGTCAAACCTCAGATTAGAGGTCCGTCGGCTCTTCAACAGGGCCAAAAGAGACGATAATTGGCAGGGCTACACCGAGAAGCTCACAAAATACAATAAGGAGATCAGGAAGGCCAAGAGGCTTCACTTTCAAGCTTTTTGTGAAAAGATCACTTCGACTCCTACTGCAGCCAGATTGCAAAAAGTCATGGCAAAAGGGGCAATCAGCCCCTTAATGTCGCTCAAGAAGCCAGACGGGACATACACTGAGGGAGAAGACGAGCGATCTGCTCTACCTCTCAAAACACACTTCCCAGGAAGTGAACCCCTCAGTAGTATTGACGTAGCAATCCAAACCAAGAATCCTCGCAAGGAAGATTGGAGTATTGCTAAGAAGATATTCACAAGACAAAGGTTGGAATGGGCAGTCAACACCTTTCAACCTTATAAATCGCCGGGAGTAGGTGGCATATTCCCAATACTCCTACAGAATGGAATGGAGGAGATCCTTCCCCATCTCCTGAAGATTACAAGAAGCTGCCTAGCATGGGGCTTTATACCTAGCCTATGGCAAAGAGCCAAAGTAATCTTCATACCGAAAATAGGGAAGAAAAATGGGACTGAACCCCGATCTTTCCGACCTATCTGTTTAACATCGTTTCTACTGAAAACGATGGAGAAAGTAGTGGATAACTACATAAAAACAGAGATTCTGAAGGACAAACCACTTCATAAATGTCAGCATGCATACAGGGCGGGGCGTTCAACAGAAACCGCGCTGTATCAGCTAACTGAGGTCATTCAGAGTTCTCTGAACATTAAAGAAATCGCAATGTATATCTGGGGCTTTTGACAACACCACACATGTGTCAATCAGGGAGGCACTCACACGGCGAGGAGTGAACAAGACCATTATCAAATGGATGTATGAGATGTTGAAGACGAGAATAGCTGAGGCCCAAGTAGGTGATCTACCACCTCTGTTAAAGCTACTCGTGGAACACCTCAAGGAGGAGTAATATCTCCCCTCCTATGGAGCTTAGTAGTAGACGAGTTACTCCACAAACTCACGGAGCTTGGCTTCACATGTATAGGCTATGCCGACGACATAGTCCTAATAGTCCGAGGAAAATTCGCGAACACCCTATGCGAATTATTGCAGGAGGGCCTCAGAACTATTGAGCAATGGTGCTTATCAGTGGGGCTTAGCATAAACCCATCCAAGACCACAATTATTCCATTTACTAGGAAAAGGAAACTTCCAGCTATGAATCCTCTCACTTTAAGTGGAGACATAATAAGCTGGAAGGCTGAAGTCAAATATCTGGGATTAACACTAGATAGCAAGCTTCTGTGGAACAAGCATGTTGAGGCTACTGCTAGCAAAGCAATAAAGGCCTTAATGGCGTGCAGAAATCTGACTGGTAAGACTTGGGTATGTAACCCAAAAATACTGCGATGGATGTACGTCATGATTGTAAGACCGATAATATCATATGGGTCAATAGCCTGGCATGGCAAGGCAAGTCAGAGCAATACGAGGATAACCCTCGATAGAATAAAAAGACTAGCCTGTGTCTGTATCACTGGAGCCATGAGAACTTGCCCGACCAGGGCACTAGAGATCATCACAGATCTCACACCTCTCCATCTAGTGATAGATAGATTGGCCCATGAGGCCATTCTAAGACTATCTAGGGAAGGTTCAGACATTGTGGGAATTCGGAATCAGAAAGCTTGGTCCTCTCTGTCCAAACACATCCCATCAGCAAACCTTCCCAGTGATGTAATGACAAAGAAAATTAGCATCGAGAGAACTTTCACCACGGGTGCTAAGTAGCAGAGAAGATTGGGACAGGGGCTCACAGCCCAAGTTCTCAAAAAGAATACCATTAAATGGTACACTGATGGTTCTAAGACCACGACGGGACAGGCGCTGGAGTGTTTGGGAATCGCACCAAATGCTCATTTGCGCTAGGCCGCTGCCCAAGCGTCTTTCAAGCAGAATTGCTTGCAATTGAGAGATGCGTGGAGGTGAACCTTGAAAGAAACTATCAGAAATGTGACATTACAATACATTCTGATAGTCAAGCTGCAATTAAAGCACTGAACTCTCATACCATTGACTCTAAAATGGTATGGGAGTGCCGAAGGAAGCTCAATGAGCTAGGCAAGAACAACAGGGTCTACTTAGTCTGGGTTCCCGGCCACTCGGGAATCAAAGGCAACGAGGAGGCCAACACAATTGCCAGGAAAGGAGCACAAACTCCATTTACTGGCCCAGAACCCTTCTGTGGCACAGATAAAAGCACCTACAAGAAGGAGTTTCTGGAGAAGGAAAAAACCGTAAGAGAAACACTCTTGCGGGATACCCCTGGATTGGATCATTCCAAAAAGTTTCTAAAAAACTTTGATACTGCAAGATTCGAAAGGTATTTGGATCTCAGCAAGAACAAGCTACACCTACTCACTGGATTTCTTACAGGACACTGTCGCCTCAAGAAGCATCTAATCTAAACTCCGGATCACCTGGTGACGGAATGCCTCGCCATTGCTAGCCAACGCAAACAGTGCCTTGGACTAGCAACCTGCAGTAGTGAGGAAGTATCCTCCTTGAAGCCAACCCAGATACTGTAGTTCATTAGAACTCTGGAACTGGAAGGCGAGTTGTAGACCGCGTATAGGCGAGTGCAACTCAGGTGGGGGGAACAATAGACCTTATGGTCGCAGTGCAATGTAACCCCCTTTTAAATATAAATATAAATCTAAATCTATCTTCTCAAAAGCTTCTTGACAGACCATATGAATTTTTGATTTTCCTCAGTAAATTATGTAATGGTTCTAAATTTATTGAACCGTTAGGTATGTACTCACGGTAGAAGTTGATTTTTCCAAGAAGTTGTCTAATATTTTTCTGACTCTTTGGTGTTGGGAAATCCTTTATTGAAATTAAATCATCTCTCACTGTTCTAACTGTATTATCTTCTATTATATGTCCGAGATATTTTACAGAATTCGTTGAAAATTTACATTTTGTGAACTTTAGTCGGAAACCTTCTTTTTCTATAGCCTCTAAAAGATGTAATAAATGATTTATGTGCTCTGTATATGATGTCATCAATGAAATTTACTGTGAAATCTGTTAATTTGTACTTTCTTAGTATGTTACTTAGTATTCTTTGAAATATAGCTGGCGAAGTTTTCAAACCAAAGGGTAGACATGTTCACTGATAGTGGCCTTCCTGCGTGACAAACGCGGTCTTATTTCTATCTTGAATTCGCAAGGGAATAGACCAGAACGCAGAGTTTATATCTAAGGTTGAAAAGTACTTACAGTTTCAGGTTTTTGTTACAAAGTCCTCAATCAGAGGAAACGGTTGAGCCTGAGGTACCACTATTTTATTTAAATCTGTAAAATCAATACACTTTCTTGTTTCCCTATTATCTTCTTTTTTGAAAGCAAGGATTACCGGTGCTGCAAATGGACTGTATGACTCCTCTATAAGATTTCTTTCAAACAATTTTCCTACTTGTTCTTCTATCTCTAATTTATCCTCTACTGAACATCTATAAGGCCCTTTAGTACAGTATTTGTCTACAAATAGATCAATCCGTGCTTCATAATCCTTCACTGTTCCGATATCATACTTATCCATTGCAAAGCTTGATTTATATTTCTCAATCAATCTATTTATTTCAGATTGTTGTTGACTATTTAAATGACTGAGATCCATTATGAATTTTTCTTCTTCTATATGTTCATTAAAATTTATAAATTTCAAGTTCTTCTTATCTCCATTTTCAATAGAATTGTTTTTAAGATGTATTTCGTCCTTTGCTAAGTTTTCTTCAGGTTTTTGTACGATTTCCAAATTTTCATTCTGAATCAAGTTGAAATCTTTTATCATATCTAGTCCAATAAGGAAATCGTATTTAAAGTATTTTCCATCCATAATATAAACATCAATTTTCTTCTCTATTTCAAAAATCTTAATTTTTATTTATGTCAAACCTTTTGTGCTTGTTACACCATTAATTGTTATTAAACTTGTATTGTTGTATTCATTTTTTACTTCAGTCTTTAATCTTAATAATTTAGAATTTATTAAAGAAACATTAGAGCCGGAATCATATATACCAAATATATTTAATTTTTCTTGTAACTTTAATTTGACTTTAATTGATGGTGTAATAACCCGTTTTTTGCCTCATTATCACTTAATTCAACATCTAATAAAGTATTGTTTATATTTTTACTATAGTTTCTCTTGTTCTCATAACCATCTATTTGTTTAAACCAGCATTTTTCTTCAGCGTGAAAACTTTATTTAGTTTTTCGCATATTTTCCAAAGTTTAATTTTACCAACCTTTACTTTATTATCAATTGCGTTTCTCTTGAATTTATTATAATTATTCTTATTTATTGTTGGTCCATGTCTACCCATTTCATTGAAACGTTTTTCAGTGGGTGTTATTGATTCCTTATCCATTTTATACATTATATAATCTGGTAATCCCATAACAATAAGGTTAATCATTGTTTGTGTGTCAATTTCTTTATTTATCTCAAGTAATAATCTTTCTTACTTTATGGCATATTCCAATAATGAACCACCTTGGAATTTAAATGTGAATGCATATTTAACTTGTGACCACCCTTTGTTTCCGTATGTCTCACAAAAATTAGTTTTCCACATTGCCCATCCTGCATTTATTGTACATTTTATTAATATAATAGTGTACCAATCGAGGCACTGTTTTTCAAGTAAATGCTTTAAAGTCTCAATTTTTTCTGTATCCTTTAAGATCTCAAAACATGTACATTCATTCTTGAATTCATTAATCCATTGGATAACTTTTGATGTTTTTCCTGAAAATTTCTCGAGTAAAAATCTTTCTGCTATTTTTCCTAGATTTTTATTTCCGGAATCTGCACTATTATTATTATCTGAAAGCTTCGTTTCGTGAGTATTTTTATCTAAGTATCGTTCACCAAATTGTACATTTTCACCTTCGCTAGGTAGATTTTTTTCAATTCTTGGGTTAAGTTGATCCATAGTTTTCGTGTCTGATTTCTTTAGCGAATTCTTGACTTTTGTAAAAACATCTGTAGTAGTTATGCCGGTGTGTTTACTTGCAGGTTTTAAATCATCAGGGATATCAAATATACGTCCATCGGGTGTCTCGAATGAGGTTATACATATCACATTGATTTTTCCATCAGATGCGGCTAATACTGCAAACGTAAATCGTAACTTCTCCATTTTTCTTACCTAAAAATGTCGTTTTATAAGTCAAACTCAAATATATTGTAACATAACAAAGATTACCTCTAAACAAAGAAACGACATTTAAAGTTTATTTGTCGCTCTTCTTCAGCTAAACGAATAATATTTGACTTTCTATCTATTTTAAGATAATTTCTGACAGATCTCAGATTATTGACAGACAATGTCAGGCACAAACAAAATAACATAAAAGGATCCTAGGTATTCTTTTACATATGTTTCCATAAAATGTTACCCTAAGTCAGAAAATCTATTCGTTTTGATCTATATTTTATCTTAGTGGGAATTCAGTTCAGTCAATTTTCTAATATATCTCCACGTCTTAAGACCCTGCGTTGATTTCTGAGTGTGCATAGGTTGCAATTTGTAACTAGTTTTCTTCTCGAATATCTCGAGAACCATGACTCATATCGACATATGACCAGTTTCATTCTATTCAGACTCGCACTTGCTGTATTTCGTGATTCGAATTATCGATCTGCTATGAAGATCGTGTGTATCTCGAGCAGTGATTCTGCTGTTTTTTTTGTAATATTGATGATTTGTTCGATTGTTCGAGTGGGCCACTCTCGTTTAATAATGAAGTTCACTCGCTAAGAGTTAGTCTGGGTTCGTCGGTCGAAAATGATAAACATCCTGTTAAATTTGATTGGAGTCATATTTTTCAAATAATACTATTTAGAATATTGAACTAAAATTCTAAATTCTAAAATCTTTATCATTAACTTATTAAATATTATTGATAAAATTATTTTCGGATGTCTCGGGTAACATAGTAGGTACTATTGTTCAGAAATTGATTAAAATTACAACTAAAAGATTGTAAGCAAGGGCACTAGAAAGGTTATATTTATCTGCCTCTCTTTTCAATTACGTTGAAACTTGGCTAAAACAAATTTATGCAGCTATTCCAAGAGAGAGGTAGTAAATAAAATATTCTGCGGTTGGGTCACTACTCTCGTGACGTTAGTTTTGCATATTTCAAGGATAACTAAAGTTGTTTTTCTTAAACTATCCATGTTCAGATGTTTACTATATATAATGATGTCTCCAAATGGAAATGTATTTACAAAATTCAGGAATATATGCATGGCCATATAAGTAATAAGTAGAACGAGATCACTATCTCTCAGTTAATGAAATGAAATAAGATCCTCCCTCAGACCAATAGAACTTTTAAAACTATATAAAACTCATGTGAAATGTGAAATTCATGTTCATTTCACGCTTATTAGGTATTTCATTATAATTATGTTTTTTAATGTTTACCTGTGAATTTTCAATTTCCAGTAGGGAGGTATTGAGTCCGAAATATTTAGTGTGATTTAATGATTTTTTAATATATTTCCATGTTTCAAGCCTACAGTCCAATATGTATATAGGTACCTACCTTCGGGTTTCTGCGGCACGATTTCCTTTCGAATATTTCGACAAATAATAATGATATTGACGACGGACTGGTTTCATTTGATGAAAGTAATGTAACTCTAGATACTAATGACCAAATTTTGTGATTAAATATACATAGTATCATGAATAAATTTGTTTATGTTCGCAAAGGAACATTATCGAATGAGTACCTGCACAACAATGATAAATAAGTAACTCCAAAGAGATACATTCCCAGAACAATACTAATAATAATAATCATATTGGAAAAGCCACTGAAAAGAAGGCCGCATACCATTTGACATTTTTCTTGAATGTTCTGAGGAAATGGTTCTAAATAATCCTGTTGTTAATATTGGAGAAAGAGATTGGATGAACACTTGTCATACATTAAAATAGGCAAAGTGTAAATGAACAGCAATCTCATGCCCTCTCTATTAACACACACTTCTGTTAGTTTTTTGATTACTTGCCCCTACATTTATGCAAGCCTTGAGCAAAGCATTATTACATTGATAAAAGGTATGCTGTGCCATGACCTCCAAACATATTCTTGGTAACTAAGGGCCCCGGTCTATGTGTGACTACTCTATTTGTTGTATAACCTTAAAATAAAAATTAAGAAATAATTTCAGATAGCTTCGCATTATTAAAGAATTCCATGTTTTTTTGACGTTGCGCTCGTTTTTTGCGTGCCTTGCGTAGAAATCGCCAACCAACACTTTCTTACTCTCTTTCACAACAACGGATTCGTTATTGCTAACAGCTGCCATGATGAGTTTCAAATATAAATTAAATTTGAAAATAAATCACTGCCAGACTGCCAGCGTCAGCGATATTACAACAATTTTACGATATGATCATTGTTTGGCCACATCATAATATCGCCGTTTGTCTAGTTCTCCATATCGTCGAGTGTTTCTGTTCATTGATCTTGATACTTCATGAAATGCCATCATTTCATGATATGATTGGTCACTTTATGATATGGGTAATTTTACGATCTGTCAACGACAAGTATTCGATGAAAAGACCGTACCAGTGGAATGTCTCTACGACAGCATCCTCGAATCCATAGGATACAGGACCCAACTCAATAGATTTGATGATATAACAAAGCCAAGACTATACAGGAACTAGCTGTAACTAGCCTCAAAAAAGACTGTAGCAATCCTATTCTACTAGGAAGAAAAGTTCGAAATACCCAGATGTATGTCTACCCAATTTACACACGCTCTAAAATGTCATGTCTCTTCTATGTTAAGTCTATTCTACCTCAGCGTTGCGGTCCTCAGATTTAAAGATTTAAAGAATGGTTTCTTTCTTCAGGACATTTTATTTGTCGAAAACATAAGATCAAAATAAATAGCAAACTGTTAATTTATTATATTCTACATTCAATAATCCAATTTTACTATATATAGTAGGTAGAAGGCAGGGCAACTACTTTCACAGGTATGTGATTCTTTCAACTTCGAAGTGCAGAACTGCTGCTGCCAACTTGATTTCAATTTATTCTTTTTGGAATTCTTGATATTGAAGCAATACTTTCAAATAAACTAGTTAAAAAAACCGTAGCTAACTTTTACTCGTAATAATGAATAACAACATGTAATTAGTACATATTGAATACTGTTAAAATAAACTTTCTAGGTTCGCCATAACATAAAAAATGTTCAATGTGAACTCATCTTGCATCTCTCTTTATCACTCTCCGTTTTGTTCAATATGCAATTTTCAGTTGGAGGGTGGTAACCCAATTTTTCTAGGTCCATATTTTTCTGGCAAGTCATTTTCTCACCGCACATATTGGCTTCTGACCAAGTTGGCCATGTTCGTCTATATACATATATATGTATATACAGCCAAGCAATATTCAAAATGCTTTCCCATTTCGCATGCATGTTTCTTCATTCCCGAGAGACCTTTTAGCTCTCTAGCTCTCTCTGCTTTCGTGCTCGCGGCTGAAGATTTATTTTTGACTGTATCGGATTTATATATGTCCGACGTCCATACAAAGATTGTTGTTTTAGAATCGTAATTTATTTTGGAAAGCGAAAGATACCGTAACGTTGTATCGCATATACCATTTCAAAAATAAATAATAAATATTCGTCCACTTACACGACTTTTCTGCTGCTCACATACACATTCTATTCGATTTATTTTCATTTTCTCTCAGTATTTTGTAAAAAATGCCCGATCGACTCGTACGAATATTCATCTTTTTCAGTCATCCGTGACAAACAACAGGAAATACATTTCAACAATTTTGTCATCACGAACCGACATTATCCGAATAAACAACTGGTAGAAAATATTCATTTGCGTATAAGCCCTTGTTCTTAAAAATGCGACTTGAGAAGATGGTCAAGTTGCGTCCAGGAACATACTTTGGAAAAGATTCCAGAATTTCCTTAGAGCTGGGCTGAGTGCTTAATAAATATAATAAAAAAATAGTTTTGTCCTTACCTGAGATAATCTTGGTAAGGACTTATTGAATTCGAATATTGAAAATTCCAATTAACGTTAGATAAGCAAGGAATATTAATAAAAATAATGTATGTGATCTTTGTTCGGCTATAAAATTTATTCTCTATCATTATTAACGGCATTTTGAGATCTTGGAGAAAAAAATTCTTAAAACTGTCCTTCTTTGGATTAAGATATTTTAAAAGAAAGTTGCATTTATTTATTTGATTCTTTCCCTCCACCAAAGAGTCCCACTCGCATATACACACCATGAAATTATTGTATTGTCATCGGTCCTTTAGAAGTATACAAACTTTCAAGTTGATCCGATGTTTTTAAGTGGGTGAAAATCGTGTCCACAGATTCCGTTACATACATACATACATACATAACAAGCTAATAAAAGCGTGTTAAAAATATTCAAACTGCTCAATTTATTGTTCTTTCCACTCTCAAGGTAACGGTAACATCAATAATTTTGAAAGATTCTATTTAAAATAGAACAATGATTAGTAGTTTTCGTAAATTTTTGGATAATTAAAAATTGTATGTGAATTACTTATATCTATAATGATGTACTTTGAAAAATAATTGCCTTTTCATTTTCTTATTTGATCCACTAAATTAACCTCCATTATCGGAATTCGTTTATTTAAATTATACACGTCTGTGTTGATGTTACCTAACTCCATTGATATATTCAGAAGTCTATGATGCCTAATTTTGTGTTAGTTCCGAATTTCAATTGTCTGCGTTTTGTAGATTAGGAAGTAGTAGACTGTGAGACGGACAGGCGAACAAACAAACAGACACCAGAGTGATCTCATAATGGTTCCATTTTTTCTCGGACGTGCTATACCAATGTCGCAAGTATGAGTGGAACTGATGCCCCAATGGTTCGGTCTATATTAGGGTAAAGCATAGTAAATAACAAGATTTTATAGGAGATATCTTTAGTTGATTCTGCTTCATAAAAAAGTCAATTTCAGGAATCTGTTCTATTTTTATCATTATTACTTAGTCTATTATTATATTTTGATGATGTTTATTGCATTATTTTTTATGAAAAATGTACAACAGATTAAAAAACAAATACGCCCATACAAGGGTTTGAACCCGCGACCCTTGAATTTAACAAAGAGTTTCTGTGAATCTGTGAAGTCTCGTTTTATTAATCTTTGGTTTTTTTCAGTTTTATTCCTCAAGATATGATGCTGAGTTGCTTTATGCAATGCTAATAATATAAAACAAAAAGGAATGAGTTCATGTTCATTTGATTTCCACAAGATTCAAGTCTGCAGAAAGCTTGGTTGAATGCTTGTTAAAGCCAGGACCAAATTGATATAAACTTTTTGATGAGGGATTTCAAACGTGAACTAATGGGATTTTCTGCTAAAACCGATCGACTTCCTAAATATGGCGCAGTACCTACAAACGATTCGTCTTTATCCAAACTACAAGTTCAAGATAAAAGAAGGGAACACCTAGCAAGATAATAGACAAACTAGTCAAAGATATAATATTGGACATACAAATGTAGGTTATTCCTAATCTAATGTATTATTAAGAGCAATTCTTGTAATAATTTTTTTCTCTTCTAATTTTCAAGATTATCTGTGTACGTGGCTAACCTGACAAAACGCGAGGGTGTCAACCTCGAGGTCAATAAACTTTTTCTAGAATGGTTCCTCAGATTTGGATAGAAATTTGGAATAAGGGGTTTTATGAGCCCAGAAATCGATTGGCGATAGTTTCATTTTTTAATACGTGTGATCCTCCAGGTTCCCAATAGCTATTTTGTGGCCATAATCTCATATCGCAATGAAAAATTCAGTATGGGGTTTGGAGGTCGAGAAGGCGATTGGTGATACAGCTGAGTTCTGGTATATTTTACATTCATATTTATTTTGAAATCTGTAAATTGTGAACGATAGAAGCAATTTTTAAAGATCTATCGATCGCAATACATTTTTACAAGAAATACGCACATTTTTTAACTAAGATTAAACATCCTTAGTAACTCTTATAGACCCACTCTAACTCCTGTGTTACCCGAGCAAACCTCGGTCGCCCAGATAATAGGAAATTATTGGAAGCGCTATAAAGTAAATGCCTTATTACGGTCGTTCTTAAAATGACAGCTAAGCATGCGCACCTTAAAAAAAATAATAAGGGAACCATAATAAAATACTGCCTTCCTCTATTTACGACTAGTTACCGTAAGTATTTAAGGTTTCCTTATTTCCCCCCCTTAATACTGTATGACGTAAAAAAATATTTCCAATAACTCCCTATTATTTTCTAGACGAGAAAATAGTTTCAAAATACTTGAGCATAAATGATGTTTTAAAATCGATATTGTAGGTCCTCTTCTCGGAAAATATATGCTCGAATCAAATGCAGTAATCCGCAATAGCGAATAACCTAGACAGTTGAAGACATACCAAGAGCGATAATCATTCACTCTGCAGATATCGAGCCTACAGATTTCTTTTAAAAAAAGGATAGCAAAAATATTTTCGCTGGTAAAACTGAATAAATCCTTGCAGGAAGTTTTGTCCATGAATATAAAAATGTCCAAAACTAGATTGTAACTCTCTTCTAAAATATTTAAAGGCCACTTCACTTATATTATACAATGTTTTATTATTAAAACATATTTTCTTTCTTCCCTTAAACAATGTTGACAATCATAATCAAATTTAAAATTAAATTCATGTTGGTATATGCCAATTCAACTTTTAATAAATATATTGCATAATTTTGTCCCCCAATCTGTAGTATACTTATTATACAGGGTGTATCATGAAGAATGGTCATACTCTTTAGGGCATTTTCTTTGGTCAATTTTAAGTGGATTTGACAACATTCATCTATATACAAAAACGCATCCTTAAAAAAGTTACAGCCCTTCAAAATTGCATTAAAACGATAAGTTTTTTGGCTGTAAAATCGAAACAGTACAAAATAATAGGTTGAAAATTAGTTATCTACCAATTGTTAGGTTCAAAAATCGGCAAAATGCGAAAAAATTTCTTAAGGAATTATTCCTTTCAAAATATCTAAGAAAGTTTTCTTGATTTAAGGAAACTACAATTATGAGGGTTGATAGGGGGTGCAATGCCAGTTTCACCCCCTTGCTTTCACTGGAACGTTTCCAACTCTATTCGCAAAACGATTTTTGAGCCTAAGAAATGGTAGATACCAAAATTTGAAGCTATTATTTTGTTCTGTTTGGATTTTATAGCCAAAAAACTTATCGATGTCATGCAACTTTGACGGGCTGTAACTTTTTAAGGGTGTGTTTTTGTATTTAGATAAATGTTGTCAAATCGACTAAAAAATGGCCATAGAATATGCCTTTACAAGTATGACCATTCTTTATGATACACCCTATATAAAATATATAGGTACATACTGTGATATACCTAAATAAGAAGAAAGAATAATTTTTACTCCTCAGAAATTATTGGACTGATTTAAAAACTGGTTTCCATTCTATTAACTAAACTAGTAATCAGTTTTTACTGTTAATTAAATTATAAATAAATAACCATGATTGTGGAATCGAACATGTATTTTTGACGCAATTCTACACAAATGTTACTTTTTCTGATCTGAATAAAACACGATTAAATCATATATCATTACCAATTAAAACGAATAATCCCAGGTCACCGCACAGAACCGATGAAATTGGTAACGCTATTATGTATTTTGATTTCTTTGTATCATGATTTGTTCCCTTCAACGTGCTCATACATGATTCAACATTTACCTGGACTCGACCAAGTAGAGAGACATGTCCGATTGTGTTTGAGCCGCATAAGACGACTCTGGAGTTAAAAAGTTCAGTAATAAAATTGCAGTAATTATTTGACATTTTAAAAAAAGGCTTTTATGATTTGATTTTTTTTCAACTAGGTTAATTAAACAGATCATTTCAGTTATTCTGCAACTTGAGAGCAAACTATATCAATAATTTTTTTTCAGATTTTCTTTCCTTTCTTTGGAGATTGGGGGGAAGATCGGAATAACGAAAAGTGAGTCTATAACAGTTTCTTATGTCACCTTTTAAGTATAAAACCTTAAAAACATTTCTTCCATTTACTAGGTAGGTACTTAAAAATCAATGTATTTTTTTCTGTTTTCCCCAGTAAAACTGCTAGTACAATATAATGGCTTAGCACTCATACTATAAATATTCGAGTTTGCACTCTGTTTTTCGCATCTTTATTTGTATACCGATGAAAACTCAAAGGATTTCACAGATTGTTTTCGAACTTCTATATACATATATACATAGAAAACTTGTTACAATACAAAGTTTTCAAATAAATTTCTGAGCAAACAAATAACTATGCAAATTGTGAACAAACAAATCCAAATATGTTTTTTGTCGTGAATGTTATAAGGTAAGAGTATTTTATATTTTTCATTTTTAATATTAGAAAAATGTTTCTTTTCTATAACGTAGGTACATTCATTCGTCCTATCTCTCTTAAGTTGGGTATATATATATATATATATATATATATATATATATATATATATATATATATATATATAGTTTATTATTTTTATATATATTTTTTATATATATATATATATATATATATATATATATATATATATATATATATAAGAGATCTGTTAGTTTATTATTTATTTATATATATATATATATATATATATATATATATATATATATATAATGAATTGTAAATTCTTGACTGTCTAATTAATGATGAATTTTTAATAATTGGGGTTGCAGTCAAAATGCCAATAAAAATTAAAACTCTTTAATCAATGTCGAGCTTTCGGTAACGCTTGTTACCTTCATCGGGACAAAAATCGTGAGAATAATGAAATTTACCAGCTACAAACATTTGTTATTATGCATTTAACTTTATGAAACATAAAAATTCAATCATAAAGTTAAATGCATAATAACAAATGTTTGTAGCTGGTAAATTTCATTAATATCACGATTTTTGTCCCGATGAAGGTAACATGCGTTACCGAAAGCTCGACATTGATTAAAGAGTTTTAATTTTTATTGGCATTTTGACTGCAACCCCAATCATTAAAAATTCATCATTATATATATATATATATATATATATATATATATATATATATATATATATATATATATATATATATTAAGTTGTCTTTAGTTTGTAGATATTTTATTTTCCATTACCTCTTGTGTTTCAATAACTGGTAAGCAGTCTCTGTTTTGAGCTTTCTTGATTTCTTTCATAATGTTTTTGTTCAGTTCTTCAATTGCTGAGTTGACGAGATGATACGTCATAAAGCAAATGAGATAAAATATATGCTTTTAATGTAACTTCGTTGTTTCTTGGACGTAAAAAGAGAGACAAAATTGCCTACAATTTTGTCTCTCTTCCGTATATTTTTTATACAAAAAATATTTTTACAAAAAATTGGACCGACGTTATTATTTGATGCACTGAAAAATACAAAATGATATTAATTCTATTGGTGCTGTTACTTTTAAAGTTGTGGAGTTGCATTTAGATTGATAATCTTTGTCACCAACTTCACAACTACCAGCACCAATAGAATTAATATTATTTTGTATTTTTCAGTGCATCAACTAATAACTTTACTATATAACTATAAATTTTTTGTAAAAAATATTGTAACGTGAATAACGAACTACACACACTCACAAATGTCACAAACATTCCAGAAAACACGGGAGACATCAGAGGCAACGAGAATAAGTCCTGGTCTATTTTCGAAGCCATATATTGAGAAATAACCTCCAGAAACAACGAAAACAACACTGGAATCATCTAGAGTTTTTTAGGTTAGACATATAATGCTGATGAAAATGACAGGATAGTTAGTGATAGATAGTCGGAAAGTAGTAAGAAGTATATAGTCCGAGAAATAAGTGTGAATATAAATGTGTATATAGTCGTGTAGTTATTGGAATAAATAAATAAGTGAAAATAAATCGAACTCAGTTTTAATATAAGTTCCCGTTACATTGGTGTCAGTGTGGAATCAGTGAGTGATTATAAAATTGGACAGACTTTAAGAGACTGCGGTTTCGTGCCAATTTGAGTGTTTTTGAGACTTTTGTTAGATTCATGTTTAAGTTTAAGACTCTTTTGTTCGTTTTCGTGTTGGTGTAAAGACTTTTTGTTCGTTTTTGTGTTAGTGTGAAGACTCTTTAGTTCGCTCTTCGTGTAAAGACTTTTTGTTCGTTTTCGGGTGAATGTGAAGACTTTTGCTCGTTCTCGTGTAAGTGTGAAGCTTAGCTGCAGGTAGTATGAAAGTTATGCTACCAAACTTTGATGGGATGGTCTACATATCGTAGACAATTTGAAGCTGTGGCAATGGCTAACCAGTGGACTGAAGAGCAGAAAGCTGTTTCCTTAACTGCCGCTTTACGAGGTGATGCAGCAGACATCCTAAGGTCTATTCCGGCTGGCCAGGCAAACTACCAAGTCTTGCTTTCTAAATTGGTATGGAGACAGTCATCTCCAGCAAGTTTACGAAGCACAACTTCGATCTCAGGTGCAACGTGCAAGAGTTTGAAGGAAAGGTAGCTCGTATTGTGCGACTAGCATATCCTACAGCTGCCGATAGCTTCCTTGATGAAATTGCGGTGGACACATTTGTAAATGGATTAAGAGAGAGCGAGCTGCAGAAAGCGTTGAATCTGGCCAGGTCAAAATTGCTAGAAGAAGCACTAGCTATTCCTTAGGAGCATGAAGCTGCTAGCTAAACTTCCCGAAGGCACCGTGTAAGAGCAATTGAGGAAAAAGACCAATCCAACAGAGAGTCCCTGTTAGACATGATAAGGAAGCTAGTTACGGCAGCGCAGTCAAACAAGAGAGAGCCAAGGTGTTGGAACCGTGGTGAGCTAGGACACGTACGCCGCAATTGTAAGAAGAAGGTGGCACAGTCGGGAAAACTAGAATGTGTCAAGATGGAAGACAAGGTTTGTCCTATACGACGAACAACCGTGGAGAATGACGAATGGCAGCCCGGACAAATGAAAGTGGCCCAAGATAACGACACATGTTTGAGAGTGGTCTTGGACTGGATGCGCCATAAGGAGAGGCCGTCTTGGCAGGATATAAGCTTACGAAGCCCTGAAGTGAAAGCATACTGGAGCCAATAGGACTCTCTTGTGTTAAGAGATGATCTGCTGTATAGAACGTTTGAGTCTGGAGATGGACTGAATCCAGATTACAACTAGTTGTGCCTAAAAGCAAAATGCCGGAGGTACTACGTCAGCTACATGATGGAGCCTCGGGTGGGCATTTTGGAATCACCAAGACTCTGCAGAAGGTTCGAGAGCGATTCTATTGGATGAATTGCAATGAAGATGTGAGACAGTGGTGCCGTAAGTGTGAAGTCAGGAAGGGACCACTTGGCAAAAAGCGGGCACCTATGAGGTAGTATAACGTTGGGAGTCCCATGGAGCGAGTTGCTGTGGATATTGCGGGGCCATTTCCTGAAACGAACAGTGGGAATAAGTATATCCTAGTAGCCATGGATTATTTCACAAAGTGGACAGAGGCGTACGCAATGCCTAACCAAGAAGCATCGACCGTCGCCGAGGTGTTGGTGAAAGAATTATTTTCACGTTTTGGCGTTCCTCTTGAAATCGATTCGGACCAAGGAAGAAACTTCGAGTCAGCCCTGTTCCAAGATGTGTGCAGACTAATAGGTGCGAACAAGACCAGAACGACCCCTTTGCATCCTCAATCGGACGGAATGGTAGTGAGGATGAACCGAACCATGGGCAAGCATCTTTCTAAGGTTGTTTCAGAACATCAGCGAGATTGGGACCAGTACATCCATTTGTTCCTGATGGCCTATCGGGCGGCTGTGAATGAAACAACTGGTCAGACTCCTGCTAGTTTAATGTTGGGGTGTGAGTTACGCCTACCCTGTGACCTGGAATTTGGCCGTAGACCTACGGTGGACAGTGTCGCAGGAGAAGGATATGTCGACCAATTGAGAGCCAGAATGGATAAAGTCCATGAGATAGCCAGACAGAACATCCAGCTTGCCAGTGATCGAATGAAGCTACAATATTCAATCAGCTGATGGAGTCTTCAACGTTTGGCTGTATAATCCCCAACGACGTCGAGACCTTTGTCCCAAACTCTAAAGGCATTGGGAAGTGCTAATAAAATTATGAAGAGGATAAATGACGTCATCTATCGTATCCGAAAGTTACCAAGGGGAAAACCTAGAGTGGTACACATAAACCGACTCGCACCATACGCTGGATCGAACGACCAGGAGGAAGCACGAGTGGCTCTTCAAGAAAAGAACGTTGAGGAGCGAAATGTCAGTTTCAACGACTTCATGTCCAACTACGCGGATCGGAAGAAGGTCAGACTCGGTGTGACAGTTGAGGTTCAACAAGACCTTTTCAAACTACCAGCCGACGTTTCTATTGTCCATTGTGTAGCGGAGGGTCTATGTATAGGCCGAGGAATTGCTCTGGTATTTAAAAGGAAGTTTGGAAGACTGGATGAATTGTCAGCCCAACGACCAAGAGTAGGAAAAGTTCTGCTTCTACCAGATGGTAATCGGACCCTCTTCTGTTTGGTTACGAAGAAGATGTCTAGAGGACAACCCACTTACAAGGACATCTGGCATGCACTGAAGAGCCTAAGGAATGAAGTCAGGAATTATGACATCAAGAAGTTGGGTCTTCCGAAAATAGGCTGCGGGTTGGACGGGCTAGATTGGAAGATTGTAAGGAGCATCATCGAATACATCTTCCAGGACGCTGGTGTGCAAATTACCGTGTGTTGCTTCAATCCAAAAGGAGTGTACTCGGGAAAGTCGGTAGACTGTTACTTCTTCAACAAGGGTGTTTACCTGGCAGGAACCATGTGCAGATTCCGCCATGGAACGGAAATCAGGCAAGGTACTACCAAGGATGATTCTGATCGGGACGATCAGATGCTAAGGAGGGGGCAGTGTAACGTGAAGACTCACCCGAATGATGGACTACACACACTTACAAATGTCACAAACATTCCAGAAAACACGGGAGACATCAGAGGCAATGAGAATAAGTCCTGGTCTATTCTCGAAGCCATATATTGAGAAATAGCCTCCAGAAACAACGAATACAACACTGGAATCATCTAGAGTTTTTTAGGTTAGATATATACTGCTGATGGCAATGACAGGACAGTTAGTTATTAGTGATAGATAGTCGGTCATAGATCATAGAAAGTGGAAAGTAGTAAGAAGTATATATTCCGAGAAATAAGTGTGAATATAAATGTGTATATAGTCGTGTAGTTATTGGTATAAATAAATAAGTGAAAATAAATCGAACCCAGTTTTAATATAAATCACCGTTACAATATTACCATTTTACCACCGTAGTAATTCGAAAACCGGAACTCTAAGGAAAAAATGTTCATTATAAATGTTGCTACAAATAATTAGGTCTTTCATGTAGTACCCACAAGAGATATTCAATTTTCGAGAGAATTCGCCCTCCCCACATAGCAAAAATGTACATATTTGAGAATTTAACATGCCTCTGTCTCGAAAACCGTAACTCTTGAAATGAACATTTTCCGAATATTGTCCTATCTTCAATTATACCACCTCAGATTTTCGATTTTCGAGAAAATTCTCCCAATCCACCCCCTTCGGGGGCGGTTTTCGGAGCGAAGGAGATTTCAGATTTGATTCAAATGAATTAAAAATCATCAAAATCGGAGCTAGTTTACTACATAGAATGCGCGCACGAACCAAAAAAAGAAGACTGTCGAATTGTATACCTCCTCCGTTTGGGGTTCGTCGGTCAAAAAGGACCGACTTTATTAGCAGCTGCACTGAAAATTTCAAAATCAAAAAACATATGAATAAATTTTTATACTTCCTGTGTTTTTTCGGTGAAAAAATGTGATGGTGAGTTGATGGGTTTTAGTGAACGCACCTGAAGCAGATTTTATTATAAATATACATGGTGCTTGTCAATCAAAATGGGTTAGTCTTATGATTAACAAAGCAAAGTGTGCGCCATAATTACTAGAAAATGCGTACCTATCAATCATAAACTTTTTTATTTTTGATTTTTTTATCAGCAATTACTAGTACATCCCTGTGCTTCTAAATTTTGGATATCGATAGATTGTGGAGATTGTATATTAATTCCGATTCCAAAATTCTAGTGCATGATGGTAAACAAACATTATCATAAATTAATAGTAGGTTGACTTTGTCGATATTGTTAATTCTGATGGTGTTTGTGAAAATGATTGCGTAGAGTGAAAACTTTATGCTCTTCTCAATTCAAGAGCTGCCAGGGCTACTGTACGATGATAGACTGCAAAACGTGGCAGAAACACAAATTCCCATGTGATTAGATCAACTGGTGCGGTATTTGGTGAGGTGGTCACTTTTGTTTTATTAAAAATGAATCTTTTCACTTCTTTAGATCATATTTTTTAAAATTAGTGAATATCCTAAAAAAACTTTATATCCATTTTTTACCGATAGGATTAGATCCCAGGTCATTAGGCAAAATAAGCTCATAACTACTATAAGTTGTTAAAAGGATGCTGGTTATTTCAGACTAACACTGTACTTATAAACATTGGCTTCCACAACTAATGTTATTATAACGCATTTTTATATTTTTTATTCTTTCTTATTTTTGGAATACACCCCAAAGAGGTATACAGGATACCTGTGCACGGGTCCAGTTTACAAACAACCATGGCTCAGGCGGGATTCGAACCCGCGCTCACGATGAGCTGTCTCAAGCTACGAACGCACTTCCAGCGCCTTAGCGCACTCAGCCATCATGGCCATATCATTTCGTATAGATATATTTCTCATTTATTTAGGTGAAATAATTATAACCTATGACATTTTCTCGAATTAGACGATTTATATCATCAAACTCAGTGTATTTCAATTTGATGATTTCTCCATCAACAGATATCGCTAGTAATATGGAACCAGACGAATATTTCTTCCCAATTATTTATTTTCTCTTCCATTTCTTCATCGAGATTAAATTACTTATATTACAGAAGGAAACTTTCTTATGTTATCTCAAGCACTCATTCAATCATATATCGATCAAAAAAATGTGCTATAATAATTGTTACCCATAGCCAAGTTTGGATCGGACAGTTATGTTGAATTATGAGTATTGTCCTGAACGGTTTCTATTAGATTGATTAAAATGAGGTTGCACTTCTTTTTCTTACTCTAGTCTACTAGCATGATCAGGAATATGAACTAGCGATTTTGGTATATAGATACGTATAAGTGTGTGGCATATTGAGGGTAGAGAATATTATCATTTCTCCCGCTCTTTTCTAATATCGATAATGCTCTCGATGGATTTATTAACTAATGGAATAGCTTAGCTCATTCATGCAGGAGGAAGCGATGTGAGCGCACAAATGAAGGAAGTATCCTGTTTATTCCATATCTTGATTTTTCAATTAAACAATGTAAGCTAACAATTCCGCGTGTTGGGTAAATAAAAGAATTTTCTACATTTTTTATAAATTACTGTTTGCGCCTTTGCTTAATAAACGTGCTCAGATTTTATTAATATTGATTAATTCTAAAGGAGCATTTTGAGAAATCTTACACATCCTACAAATTTTGACAAGTATTAATCCCCAAAAATTCCCACTAATGAGGGTATTTTTTTTTCGAAAATTTTATATGGCTAAATGTGAGATAAATAACTTTTCACAAATAATAGACTTCATTAGATGTGGCACTGAGGAACATTAAATAGTATTGTAGCACTGGTACTTTTGAAGCATATGTCAAGGGGCTTGTATCTTGTAACTAGAACTAAATGTCTTGCATAACTTCAATATAACTAGTATCTATAATAAAACAAATATTATTTAGTCTATTTCAGCGCCTCATCTAGAAAATATATACCAATATATACCTAATTCGTCGTACATTTGATACTGTAATATATACCATTTTTGCCTAAGCTATAACATTCAATAGTACCGATCAATTATGACACTCGTTTAATAAGTAATTATGATGTACACAGTAGGAGAAGATATAACTGAATGAGTTTCACAAATTCACCCAGTAAGTTTTGCAAAGGGTTCTTTGGTAGGACTGTTGCATCTAACATCTTTAAAGCCGGCTATGCGCTAATTGCCAAGTGACTTGACTTGGCATAAACTTGGCGAGTACTTGTCAGAGTTCAAGTAAACTGTACACATTACGAGTGGCTCGTCAACTCGGCATTTTTTTCGGGAAGTGCAAGTCGGTAGGACAATAACAGATCTGGCAACTTTTGTAACATTAAGTTGTGGCTATCATTTACTTAAATGCAAGGGCCAAAAACGGAAAAAATAGAAGATGGTGGTGAATTTCAAACCAACTTCTGATGAAAATTCGGTGTGTATGTTTTTTCAGACATCATGCGCTTCGTTTTTATTTTCGGGTAGTTTGTGCGATGGATCCCAAATGATGGGCTCCTTCTGATAAAGATATAAAATTTGAGTGTAATTTCGCTAGTCCACTCCATAGCTATAAATTAAAAATGCATACACAACGTACAATATTACATTATTATCACAAATAACCTCACCTGACCTGACGACTTGCGAGTAAATGCCTGCATGTCCGCGTAATGTAGCGCTCACGCTTGCGTGCTCGTAAAAGTTGACTCGAGGCCTTTGACTTGGGACCAAAAACCGACAACCGATGGAAGTATAAATATTTCTTACAAAAATTGGACCGACGTTATTGTTGTGTGTTGTGTTGTGCAGTTGCAGTTACATTAATAACTTTTGGCACCAACTTCACAAGTACCATCACCAATAGAATTAATATTATTTTATACAGTGCATCAACTAATAACGTCGGTCCAATTTTTTGTAGAAAATATTTATTTCACACTTTTGAGTGTACCTTACATTAGTCACCAAAATCGTTGAACGTTCACTAATACCAATGAAGATAGTACTTATCCTATACCCATGTATATTCTTTGCTTGTAGCTGTTATTATTATTGAGATCTCAACGCATCGCTGCGGAAATACGCTTGAGTATTTTAAATGTTACAATTTTAACACCGATTTAACTCGAAAACCGTAACTCTAAGGAAAAAATGTTCTTAAATAAATATTGCTACAAATAATTATATATTTCATGTAGTATCGAAAAATTTTCAATTTTCGAAAGAAATTGCCCTCTCCACATAGCAAAAATACATATTTAACATGCGTCTATCTCGAAAAGCGTAACACTTTTGAAAAAATGTTCAATTTAAACGTTTCCGGATATTGTCCTATATTTAATTATACCAACTCAGATTTTCGATTTTCGAGAAAATTCGCCCCCACCACCCCCACGGGGGCGGTTTTCGGAGGGAAGGAGATTTCGGATTTGCGTTTTTATGAATATGGGACCATTTCTCAATCCTCTTCTTTCAAATGAATCCAAAATTGTCAAAATCAGAGCTCGTTCTCTATAAAAAAGGCACGCACGAACCAAAAAAAATAAATAAAAAAAGCAGACAGTCGAATTGTAATACCTCCTCCGTTCGGGGTTCGTCGGTCAAAAATGCACTCGCCGAGTCTGCGAATGTCGAGCCGAGTCTCTATACACACAACGTGCTACTTGCCATGTACATTGCAAGTATTTGACAAGTAGCGCGTAGTGATTTAACAGTTTATCTGTCACAAAAGAGTGTATCACATGGCTCTATTCTTGGCCCACTATAATTAATCCTATATAAGAGTTTTAAATGCCTAATGCAATAGGTTACTACATACTTGTGTATGTGGATGAAGCATGTGATATGCTCGGGAATGTACCAAAAGCCCAGTATGTTTACAATATTAGAAAGGAAGTATCCTTTATTTTTAGATAAGTAGGTACCTATAAAGTTAAAAATATGTAAGAACAGATCAGCATGTATCTAAGTAAGTAAATAAATATCTAATTTGCAAGGTAAGTTTGCAGCACATCGATTCACAGGTTATATAATATAGTTATCAAAGATTCTTTTGATTTGATGATAAATACACGGTCATTTTAATAGTTACCTTATCTTTAATGCAAATAATATATTGCATACGTATATTGTCGATTGAATTCTTTCGAGCTCTTACAATAATTCCTTCTTTTAATTCTAAACAATCAGAGATATTTTATGTAAATAAGTGGTCTACGACTCTATGTTACCTTCCATTCCATGTGGCAATATAATGAATAATTGAGACAGCATTGCTTTTACTTTTAACTGAATTTGTCTAATGGTTATATGAAAAATAAAAATTTCCATAAGTATCTGCTGAACTGATTCTATAGCACTTTCATGACAGATTCATTTTCGTGAAGATAATTCGATAAATCTATATACCAGGACATTTTATGATGATATACGATCCAGACTATGATTTCAGATTTAATTTGTAGAGCATTTTGGTGCGTAATCAGCTACTGCTTTAGGGGTGGACTAACATGAATGTCTGTGTACAGACATACTGCTGGTTCTATATTAGGGAACACATTTTTTACGCTATTCAATTAGAAGTACATATTTTATGTTTCCCAGCGGTACGTGCTAATCATTTATTTCGTAATATGTATTTCCTTAAGCCATATTTTCCATTGAATGTCTTTTACAACTGTTGAGAAATATAAACAATATATTTTTAAAGTAGATATTTGATTTAAAGCTCATCTATTCTTTTATAGCCAATTTATCTGCTGACATTTGACATATAGGTATTACATTTCCAATGATATTGCAACATACCTAACGATACCAATGAACAAATATTCAATCAGCAGATAATTTCATGTAATGGAATCTGAAATTTAATCTTCAAGGTGGAATTACTCAGCATATTTGGATTATTTCCTGAGGGATTCTGTTACTCGCTATTCTAGGCCAATTAACCTGAAAAGTGATTCGCCTTGGACAGCCTTAAAAGAAATAATATTCAAATACAATTAAATCATTATACAATGATCGTCTTTGTCATGGTCCAATTTGGTATAAAAATCAGTCAAAGATTTTCAAAATAACGGCTAAAGAAACTTTTTTTAAATTCTACCAAGTGAATATCATAAAAATATCTTGGTTTATACATGGTGAATAAAGAAGCCATTTTATGTTCATAATTCCAAACGAATATAAAAAATAATATGCTATTGAACCTCTTATAATAGAGAGAAAACATCGATTTTGGTTTAAAAGTTCTACTGCTTCAACTGTTGGGATAAATATAAAAGTCCGCCTGATCATTTCATACTTAGTTGCGAGATTTATACGACATTATGGCGTGAGGTTTATTCACTATTGTTCAAATCCATTGGATTTTTTTGATTATGACGTTATAAGAAATCCCTGTAAAGACATTGTCTCAAAGGGGAAAATAAATTTATTTTATTAAAACAACGGTCCATTTTCATAGTAACGCCTTACCTAAAGAACTCCTTCCCAGTAAGGCAGCATTACTTAAGGTGTACATATACCTTAACTTTTCGCTACGTTTGTACTCCTGAATATGGAACATTCATGAAAAAAAAATAGCAAGTTAAGGTAAAGGGGTCAGTGATTTAAGATCAATCTATGGAATCACCACAAGTCATCCCATCAAAAACTATTTAATAAAGATGCGTTTTTTGAATATTATTCCTGCAGATTTTGCACAGAAGTAGCAGAATCTGTAAATTACTTACTAACTGAACGCAAAAATTTAGGGGTCCTAGGAAGGGTGTTTCGTACCTATGAGGACCTAAAAGCCTGTGGTGCAAGAGCACTAATTAATTATTACAAGGAGTTGGATTTAAACCCAGAAATAAAAGTAGCTATAATAGTACAACAGCACGGGATGGTACAAAAAGACCTTCAGGTCGAGGTGCCCCAAAAAGGAAAATGTCACTGGTGCGCGTCATTTTCATAATAATAAAATCGACCTAGGCCCTAAGGAATGACTATGAATTGATAGTTGATAGCTTTTGAGAAAAGCTTTTCAAATTTGCTAGTGCTGTATTTGGTACACAATAAAAAACCAAATAAAGATACTGAAAATGTTGCATACGGAATTAAGTGATCTTTTCATTTCGTTGCAACCTCTCGAAATCCAGAGCTCAACCCTTTGTTCGTTAAATTTCGTTTCTTTTCTAATATCCCAAAAATTTTAATCTTGCATGGCTACCTAGATGATGTCAAATAATTGAAAAATACGCTTTTCTTTGGAACTTCCAAAACTGGTAAACTGAAAACTTATTTTTTTATTTCGAAAATAGTCTACTTAGAGGTCATACTGGGCATATTGTCATATTCAGGTTTTTTTTTCACTTATATTTGATGAAACAATAGGAAGTTCCTATTGAAGAAGACGTCATGATGACCTCTCAGACTCAGAACTCTCAGAATGACGTCATAATTGAAAAAATGTGTAAATTGTAAATCATTAAATTGTGAGTAATTAACCACATACTTCATAATAACTAATACACAGCCGATTTGTAGGTATACCTAACTGGTAACCTGGATATATTACCAAATTTTATTGCTTTTACTTTGGTATTCATTTTTTTTTCTAGAACTTTCAGTATCACTAAAAATCACCTATTGTACAGTTATTTTTTAATATTTTTAAAATTCACCATATCGATATGATTTTCAGCTAAAACTTTAGTTCGAAATTCAAGTGGTCAAGAGAAAATTGAAGATTTTATTTATTTTCCTATCGATCTCGGTTGCAAAATTTGTTTTTGTGATATACCAGACTTTGTAGCATAGAAAAGTGATACCTACGGAATCAATAAAAGAGGCGCAACAGATTGTGATGAAACTTTTCGATTTCAGTCGAGACACGAAGTGTATCAGCCGATTGGCCATAAATATCGCATAAATAACGTAGCATTTATATTTCCACATAGATATATGAAAGAAAAATAAAATACGATTGCCAGTTATCAATCATCGATGTTTTTGACGAGGGAAAAACTAATGTTATTTATGAGCATATTTGGTGATATACGGGACATTACGCGATTGCCTTATTGAAAAATAAAACTAAAAATATGGTGTCTACAGTTTGATAAATTGTATAAGATATATGTTGTGTATTTGAAAGTATTGGTTTCATTTATATTTAAAGCAATGATACATTGTAATCATTATAATCTTTTCATCGCAATTATTAAAAGCAATGAAATGAGCGAAAAGCAAGCCTTATAATAGTTTCAGCATTTATAGCCTTATTGATGTTTGTTACTATGAGATTTTTTCATGTGGATTATTAGCGAAGGTTTTAGATTTATTGTAAAATATTTCCCAAATTCTGCCAAATTAACCCCGTTTTACGTTAATCTTGCCAGTTCTTCGGAAACATGAATTACTTTACTGCACAAGTGTGGATCTTATGCACGCTCTGACTCATGCCTCAGTCCTTACTTTTTCTCAAACTATGCTTTCAAACTAAAGCCTTCCACTAACCAGTCATTCAGATGCAATTTAATGATTTTGAATCATAATATTCACTAAAATTATTATATTAGCACGTTTTATATTTGTCATCTGCATATTTTGCCGTGATTTTTAAATGAATTCATATGATCCTTGACAATGACAATGTCAGACGTCAATAAATTGAAATTAACAACAGCTAATTCATAGAATAAATATCATTTTGTTGGGTTGAAACAAGTAACATGCCAAATTCGCTTCCGGAATTGTATGATTCTTATTAGGTACTCGCCACATACTTGTATGTAGTATCAAGGCTCATATTACATTATTACATTATCAAAGGTGTGATAAAAAACTTGTAGTAGAAAGTACTATTTACTCTTTTCTAATATTTATTAAAAAAAATATACCTACACGATGACACGATAACTATATAGTGAGGGAATTTGTTTATGAAGATACCGAATAGCAAATACCATAAATGTTCTGTATGAAACCCCAATAAATTTTAAATTAATAATATATCTAAGTTCTCCTCATAAGGCAATCGAAACAAACTAGCATGATTAATTACAATTATGGATGTTTACAATGCCATTCCACTGGCAATTCAATATTTCCGAGAACTGTTGAATTTAGCCACATATTCGATGCTGATTCAAATGGAATAATTAGATTGGGGGGTTTCCTTTCAAAAACATTAACTATCAAAAGTTTTTTAACCTTATATAGATCGTTTTCTGGCAAACACCTTGAATAAGTCTGAATTGATTTTTGAATTTTAGTAAACTGTGTCTCTCCTCTTTTCTCTTTGATCAATCGATGGAAGGTCAAAAGTAGATAATATATAATACCTAATATAATATTAATATTTTTTTTAAATTGGAAGACTGTATTAGTGGCTGCATTGAAAAAAAAAAAATTCTATTGTTGCTGGTACTTTTGGAGTTGGTGCCTACTACAACCAACTAAGACAGGTACAACTTGAAAATTACCATTATTTGTAAACAAATAGTTATTTCCTACTTTTTTAAATATCTCTTAAATACAATTTTGATATAGGAAATAAATATATCGGCCGATCCAATCATTTTTAAACTTATTTTGTAAGTATTTCAAACTCAAGTCTAAAAGGCCAAATAATAGATTTCCTGCTTACAATTAAGTGAAAAGAGTTCAAATACATCAAATCATTTTAAATTTACGTATGTTGCAGAATATTTAGACAAGCTTTATTTTCATATACAGCAATATATCTCTTCTCAGTTGCGTTTAAGTATCTATACAATGATCCAAACGAACTGCAGTTATTGAGAATTGATGAATATGAACAGTCCAGAAATTATCAATTCACTTCAGTTATGTTCTTATAAGGTATCCAAAAATATTCGTAAGAACATATATATAAAAATTTTAAGTTTTTTTTTAGTTTGATTCTATAAAATATTTTTTTTTGGATCATCATTTGGTGCAGTTTACGGAGGGACACAGTGTATAGGATACCTACATAATTTGAAATTGAGTTTTTTATGAGTGAAAAATGTTTTTTCTTCTCGAAGGTGAAAAGGGGCTGAGTGAAAATAAGGTCGATTTTTCCAGCTGCCCAAGTTCATTTTTCAAATTCCAACAAGGACCCCCTCACAACCTTGCACCGTATTGAGTACGCTCATCATCATCGTGTAGTCGGCCTCTGCCTCCTGCGATTCGATCTCCCTCCTCCCCTTCACTGATGATTAAATGTGCTGTCGCTAATGACCACAGTCCCTCCTTACCCCATCCAATAGCATACATAGCGCTTAAGACGTACGTCGTAACTCAAATCAGGGATGGGGGAGAGGGATGGCAGACGCATCGCCGCGACGTCGTTTCATTCAATTATTTAACCCTCTCTTAAACAATAGGTGGCTGTGAAATGAAGTGATCATTTTATAATGTTCGAGTCGCGGTAAACGTGATTTGGAATTAATGGTGTGCGAATGCCGTGATAAGCGTTCGGTCGGAGAGTTGCTGCAGCCTCTGGATCCTGGATGATAGTATTATTTGTCGTGCCCATCCACCACCCAACATTCCTCCCTCTACCCTTCAGGCTCACCCGCGAGTCCCCAACAAACAGAGCGCGCGACTGACACGTCGTCGCAAATATATCGTAAATATTTTTCGAATAAAAATGCATCCTACAAATCCTATATGTAGGTATACTGCTGATAGCACAAAGTTTTCGTATTCCCTTTTGTTTTTTATTCTATTAGAGGGTAATCGTTCAAGTGTAAATGTTGGTATAGATTTCAAATGCTACATTTAAAATCGATTACTGTTATCTGTTTTATCTGGACGCAGAATAATCTTCTTTAAATTATATTTCAGGAAGTAAGTAAGATATGATAATGTTTGATGATACTTAATAATCTTAGGTGTGAACGAATTTTATCTGAGGAACTTACCTATTGCTACTTGCCATTTCTTTCTGGTTGTATCCTAAGCTGCTTTCTATAATCATTGCTCTGTACTAAGTCTTTCAAATGTACATTTTACGTTTGGCTGACTTCATAAAAGTATGAAGGACCTATTCAATGTGGAATGCAGGAATAAATTTTAATATGAATGGCTAATACCAATTTCAGATTGACTGATGATATCGTGACATATTCTGATGATATATAAAAACTAGAATAGACTAGACATCATAATGAATCGAAAAATTATGACGATTGCTGAAGAGGGACGGAACCTACAAATGACCAAAAAGTGTTAGTGGTGAAACCTTCAAAAAGCTCATATAAGCAGAAGAGTCAACATCTCAGAACAAATACTTACAGTCAACATCAATACTAAACTGTATCTTCAGAGACCTGTTTCAACAGGGAACTAACAAGGTGATTCAAATAGTGCCAGTATTGTTGAACCATTCGAGGGCACTCTTTGATAAGACTTTTTTTAGATAAATTTCTTAGAATATTACATACGTTTCACATACTAGTTGACTTAACATAACGAATTACCAGATCTGCCTTTATCAGATTAGGGCTTACAGGTTTAGGGAGAAACTGTTTCATCGTTCCATCCTCATCCGTAGTTCCTGTGACCGAAACCATAACTGTTTCTTTCATAGCAGTATATGAGTCTCTACGGTTCCATGTCCCAATACTATTTAATCGGCTGATTCATGACAACAATATAAATTAATCTTTACTAGATCAGTATTAAGGTAGCGAGATGCCCACAATCCCACTTCTCCAGCCCGTATGTGGCCGGAAAAATCACATCTTATCCACTTAACCAAAACCAATAAAATAATTATTGGTACGCATTTACTATGCGAAACATACCAGAATACGTGAGAAAATAAAAAGCATGAAACACTAGAATATAGAGAGTTACGATATTCTGGAGTGAGCATATAAATTTATTACATAGATATTCCAAAAACAATAACCGCATTCCAAAAATCTGCTTGACTCAATCACACTACCACCGGATTTGTGAGTCCTCTTTGTTATTGTATACTATATATACTTGTATATAGATTCTATTCTATTAAAAGTCAATGATCTATAAAGCATTTGCTAACAAGAACAGTGAGCGGTCACGTGGCACAGCGTAACCGATTGGGGCCACATTTGCCATTCCCGGATGCCGCGACAAATTGATTTGTCTTCGCCTTGGATGTATGCATGTTCCAATGGGACCCACACACACACACATATACCGTATCATATGGGATTACATGGGAGAAACATGCTCCGTCGAGAGGGTGTTTGAGAGACAGGCATAAACGAGACGACGAGCTTGATTATGTTGTTCTTTGAACGTGGGAATCTGTCGCTTACGAAGCGAAACTAATAGTGAAGAAACATTTGTCACTTAATAAATAAGTTATTTTGTTCCAAAACTATTTAGGTATAAAAAATGCAAAGAAACATTTATTATGTTATCTACATCTGAAGTTCTATGCTTCCGTAAATCTCGTTCCGCTTTCAATTTTGATCCATAATTAATGAAATTATTTTATAATCCGTCAAACTTCCTCTTGTCCATTTGTTGTAAATCAGGGTACGTTTCATTCAATGTTCTGCATGTTCTTGCATAATTCGCTCACATTTTTCATGAAGAATAAACAATTTCATCAGAACTTCGCTTAAATAGTTATTTTCCTCAATTTCAATTTTGAGTCACTTTCGTTGAGAAACGCGCAAAGGTATTATTAATAATGCAGTAATTGTAAAATTTTTATGTACCATCATGAAATGCAATAGCTACCTTAAATGAATATGACAAAAATAATTAGATTTTTTTAAAATATTGCTGTTATCTTGGAACTGTGGCTATTTAGGTATACAAATATAACAATTCGAAGGGAATTTAGTTATCTTTCAAGATATTTCATAATAGGTATACAGGGTGTTCCACGTAAAAAACGCACTTTCAACCCTTTTTATAGTTAGCAGTAAGACCGCAAATTTTGAACGACCCTGTATAACGCAGAACAAATTTCTCTATACAGAATCAATATACATAACCTTGATGAAATACTCACAAAATTGCATGTTCCTAGGAATCCAAATATCTCAGATATAAACATTTTAGGTACGTTTCGGATAAAAAATAAGGAAAATAATCATTATCCCGAAAACCGTTAGAAATAGGTATAGGTGAGTATGAGGCAAGAATAATCAAAATGTAATAACAAAGTCAAAAGTTCGGTTATGTACAGGTTGTTTAATTTGAAATGGCAAAGATACCTACTGCTATTTTGTGGTATAAGCGGCAAAGCTGCATGGCTGAAAATATTTTAGGGTGATAGATCAAGAGCAATTATTTAAGTAACCAAATTTTCAGAATGATCCTACGTTGCGTCCTCCGTAAACGTCTAAGGTACCTAACATCGACCGTGACCCACCCTGTATATATGATAAAAGAGATTTTTTGTTGAGGATACAGTCATTTATTAAATAAAATTATTTGGATTAAGCTGAGCTTTCGAGAATCTTTGTTCTCAAAATTCGTGAATTTAGATGAAATTAACTACAAACAGGAAATATATCATAGCCATCAATCAGTAATGTCAATGACATTTATTTATTTATTTATATTTCCTGGAATTCATACATTAGATGTAATACCTACAGAGGTAAATGCAATTACCTGTGCGTAGATCTGGCGGTCATTTATTAAATAAAATTCTTTGAATTAAACCATGCTCTCGAAAATATCTATTCTCTTCATGAGCTATGAAATCTTTAAGAGGGAAACTTTTTTCGACCACAGCTTTACAAGTAGGTAGGCACGAGCCTAAAGTTCCTCATCTAATGATTTTGGATTCAAAATCACAGCCGCACGTAATCCGACATTAAGCTGAAATAAATCACTAATTACATTTATCTAATCTTGCTTGATTCCGATGCTCCGCACAGTTTTCAGCGGTTTTCCTCTCCTTCTCGGTTACCTAAAGCCATACCATTCGAATTCAATTTAGAGAGGGGACTTAATCACCATTTAAAATCTTTATAATATTCGTATTGTGTGAAAATGTTGAAATTGATCAAAGATTAATGATATTGAATAAAAAACATTAATTTGAATAAAACGGGGGACTAACCTGTGTTTTCATTGAAATCAAGAGGTTGAATACTAATTAAATTTCATTCTTTATAGTGTATTCATTTATATAGATATTTATTAAAAAAACTATGAAATGGTAATAAACCAAATATATAATAATTTGGTTCCATAATCTACAGCACTGAGAACATTTTCTTTTATTCTGTTAAGCTCGATGACGAAATTCTGCCACTGATCGAAATGTTTCCTAGGCGGATGTATTATAAGTTCCATGCCGCGTTCTGGGTTAAAATTTCGGTCAGTGGCCCAATTCGGTCTTTTTCATTTGCTTATACTTATTTCTAAACATCGCAAATATATACATATTTCATACATAGCCACTGCTGTAACTCTGAAACTTTTGTTTTAAATGTTGCAACATACAATCTTTTCTTTAATTTGGCCGTCTCATATTTTCAATTATCCACATAGCGGAAACACATATTTCAGACTTTACCACTGCTGTAACTTGGAAATAAGGTCTCTTTTTCATCTCAAATTTTCGATCACCTTTTGGAGAACTTCTTGGGGGAAGGATATACTGAATTTCGAATTTGTGAGACCATTTCTCAATAGTCCTCTTTCAAATAACAAAAGAATCATGAAAATCGAAGCACGATTACTATTTTAAAGGCAGACATAAAAATACATGAATAAGTACTAACTGTCGACTTGTATACCTCCTAAGATTAGGAAGTCGGTCTTTTATACAAGGTGTTCTATTCAAATTGATAAGTGAGTTATTATTGATTGGCCGATTTGCACCCTTTGTAATTATCAGGAGTTCTCTCATACTCCATATGTATATTAAGATACACTTTGGACTTTCTCCTTGGAAATTTCAAATATTTATATGAAAAACTAACTAACTAACAGATGGATAAATATAACGAAGTTTTGTGAGATATTGAGAAACAAATCTCATAATCTCACTATCTTGAAAACGTACCTTAGTAATTTCGAAGCAGAATTCAAAAATGAAACAAAAAGCATTATTTTTAGCAGCCATGTGAAATAAGCGAGATAAATTTAAATTCAGTAGAACCGGAAGTCGTCTTGTCACAATGTTCAATATTCTTGATCTTTTGGAAATGTGAGAGCCCGCCGTAATATATTTTCAAAATAATAACTTCAGTAGGTATTTTTATATATTACTAGAAATAAGTAGGTAATATTCAGAACTATGTAATGACATTAACACAATGATCAGCTTTTAAATTGAGTTGAAGACATCCGCTATCTAGAAATTATTTAGACTATAATACTGCTTGCTATCCAATTACAACATTGAATCTTAACAAACGATACGTCTAATATGTCAAAATTGGAATATTGAAGAATCGGATACATTTTAAGAACTTCCTAATAGGAAGTAAATAATTCTTCAGAATACCACGTTTTCAAAACAGACAGAAAAAAGGACATATTATTGATAACTTTATTAAATCAATTATAATATTGCACATATATAAATAACAGAATCAACAAATGAAATTTCTTATCTACAAATAAATATACATATTTACATTATTTTTCATTCAAAAATTGCTTAGTACAGTTCCTCACAAATATTATTTTTTATATAGAGGGTTGTCAAATACATCCCCTTTAATAATAAGATTATTAGATCTACAAGTCTCTCTATATATGTATATATATATAGGGTGCACTCAATACAAGGCAGCCGTCATCGCCCCTTTCTTCGTATTAACCTCCTTGTCATCATCCTCTTTATCCTGATGGGCAGTCATATGTCTGGTCAAGTGATGCCTTTCTCTAAAAGATTCCGCACATACTGGACATTTGAGTTTATCCTCTCTACGTCTTTTATGTGAATCGTTTGTTTCATTTTTGTGATGCGATCGCATGTGATAGACCAGATCGGATGTCATGCGAAATGAAATGTTACATTTGGCACAAACATTCTGAGCCGGCAATGAAAGGGCAGCCAACGAGGGCGGTAACAGGGATGTGAGTATTGCGGCTGCTGATGGATGCCTCAGATCTGGCTGAGATAATTTGAGCATGTCATTAGCATTGGGCAGTTGCTGGTGTTGATGGTGGTAATTGAAGGCAGCCAGATCGGGGCGATAGATGGGTCGCATCTTGACAAAGTTGACTTGTGGCACCATTTCAACCGCTGCTTGCTGATTATTTTTAAAATAGTTATTCTCATTTTGCTGGTGATGGTGATAATTTTCAGAGATGAATTGGTTCTGATATGCTGCCAACTGCTGTTGATTTTTGAATAGCTGACTGGGTGAAAGGATACTCGGTGGAAAGCTTTGATAATTTCTATTGATAATTGGTGGTGATGGGCTAAGCGAGTTTTGATAACTAAGATCTGGACTTACTGATAGACTTGGTGATACTCTTGCATCCTGTTTCGTCAGGTTGTTCACTTTGGTAAATGCACTCTTTTGTTGTGTTGTTGGTAGAGATCTTGACCTAAGTTCATCCACATTACGTGCCTTAATCAGACCTGCTGGATCGTCGAATATTTGTTGTTTCTGTGTGAACAGCTTCTGATGTGATGTGATCATATCTCGTGGGTTATCTTCAATTTCAATTTCTTCCTCTTCGTCATCGTTATTGTTATAGCAGAGATCATCATCTTTTTCATAATTAGGTGGTGATTGTTGTTTGTGTCGGCTTTGTTTATGTTTGAGTTTTTCATCGGGCAGCATCAGAAAAGCTACATCGAATGGTCGTTTCACTGATTTGGTGGTAGTATTAAGTTGAGTTTGTTCGTCACATTGTATCTCACTTTTGAGTTCAATCTTACGTTGAAACTCCATAATGTTCCGGCACTTGATATAATATAGATATAACTCGTTCACACGTTCTCTCAACACAACAATGCTCTTCTCGACAGAGCGTCACAATGCATAATGCGAAAAAACAGACACTACGCGTCCAAATATTGTTAGATTTTGCAGACTATCCCTAGAAGCAGCTTGCAGTATCCCACCCCTCGCGAAAAACGAGTGAAAGCGCAAATGCCACACACTGCCGCTATAGAACAAGGACGGACTGCATACGTTTAGAAAAGCGTATTTCGTTTTAGGTGCACGATCGTTCCTATAGGGGGGTGAACTTACGTTTTAGGGTAGATCCAGACCAATGAAGTTTTAGAGGTAGGCGTGGCTATGGAATACGTTCGTCCAATACGGTTTTCAACGTTTTGGAGCGTTTCGAATGGGAGTTTTAGAGTCAAGTCGAGCAGCCGAAGGGTTATAGGTATGTATATATCTGTTATTATACAGGGATATACAGATTGTAGTAGCGATATCGAAATGCGGCTTTCATTTGTTATATAGGTACCTATGTACCTACTACAGTTCGGATGGACTTCTCGTGGTATGATATTAACAAGATCTTCTTCTATTTGATCCTTAGATAATTCCCGGATTGCTGCCTAAAGTAACTACTAGCTGATATTGTGTATATTTTAAAATTTTAATAGTAAAAAAAAACAAAAAGAGATAAACGGTTTAAAACCCGAAATATGTTGAAGATAATATATGAATACCTAATATAAGTATGAAAGATATAATCAAAAGCATTCGGTATTTTGGAAAATATATCTTTCCATTGAGTAAGTGCTGAAGGGATAATCTTATTTATTTTGATTTTAAACTCGTTTTCTTATATCCTTGATATTTTCGATCACATTACCTTTCTTCTCCGGTAGGTATACCTACAATTCTGCGTGTTTTTATGTCTGTCGGTGCCTTTTGCATAGTAAACGTGCTCCGATTTTCCTGATTCTTTTTTTATTTGATTAACGACTATTAAGAAATGGTTTTACTGAAAAAAAGGTAAAGTCTGAAATATCTGTATTTCTAAGATGTTTTGAGATCTTCGAATAAGTATAAGCAAAATACCTATCTACTTCTTTGGCGTAAGTGAACGTTCAACAGTTTTGGTGACTAATGCTGGTAGCTACTTTTGAAGTTGGTATCAAGAGTATTTTACACCATCTAATAAAGTCGGTGGTATTTTTTGTATTTTTTTTAATTATCTATTTCTTATAAATACCTACACCCTGCAGGTAAAGTTCTTTTCACAATAAATGGTTGACCACGTTTTTTTTATCTGGGACGTTTTGCCAGAGGTCGGCCATAAACATGCAATAAACTGTCCATCAGGGTCGGATCATAATATAGCAGTATAATAATAGTATTTAAATATCTTTCTTTCTACGAAATAATTAACATGTCATAAAATATATTACTTAAATTACCTGTACCTACCTATATGATATACCGACTTAAATATACAAAGTCCGATCCTGTAGTGTATTTGCTTGTAGATTGTGTACATAATGGGAATACACCCGGTAGTTTTATTGAAGTCATAAAGACAATACCATTTGTTGTGAAAATAACTATACACATTTAGGATTTTCGTATTCAGGTATAAGTACTGAAATACCAAAATTACACAGACTCATAAAAATTCTATATAAGCCTTTTTATTGTACAAGGTTATGAACAAACTTTGAAATGAAAGCTTATGTAGAACTGTATCTATGAAAAATTATCAACAGCATAGGTACTCTTGATCTACCCGGTGTGTAAGAGTATGGTGGCATTGAATCTCGTGTGTGTGCAGGAATCAATCATTCAAGTTTTTACTGATTTTATGAATCAGATGATAATCATTTGGTAAGAACGATTAAATGATAGAATATGGTCAAAATAATTCACTAATTAATGTTACAAACAGACCTAGGCGGAATAATGAAATTATATGTTCCTCTAATATTACCTGGGAAAAATCAATACAATCAAAAATATGCTTGAACGGTGAATTTGCTATATATTTGGCAGAGTACGTAGTCAAAACATTTGCATTCTTTTTGCATTGTCAGTGCATATCAGAATTCAGAAAGCTAGCCACATCTTTTTCCAGGAAAATAGATATATTATTTTCTGTTATTATTTATTCAAGTATATTTTGCTAAAAACATTTACTAATGCAGTACCTACATAGGCTCCTGAGCAACAATGTGGCTGCGAAAGGACTATAAAGTACCAATAAATGAAAATTTACACACTTTTTGGATCCTCTTACATCAATTAATCAGCTAACGTTCGAAGTGCGCCATGTCATAATATAGTGACATGTATTTTGTTCAATTATCTAAAATTGCATAATATTGGAACATGACTTTTAATTTTTTGGAACAGAAATATTTTATTGAACAACATTGTAAAAATGCATAAATCTGAACTATTGTAGTAATAATCATAATCATCGTCATTAAAATAATTGTGAACTTCAGTCTTTATACCTTAATAACATTTGGAAACGACTGAAGCGAATTGATAATTTTGAACTGATCATCAATTTGCAATTTCAGTTCATTTGAATCTTTTCAAAAATCTTGTTCTACAAGCTCCTAAAAACATATAGTGCAGACTGCAACTTACAAAGTCTTGAAAATTAATAGATTCAGCTTGGAATTTGGAATTTCATCTAAAACATCTTCCGACATCTTCAATGCAGAAAAATAATAATATTGAGTTTTTATAATAGATATCACACAATATGCAGCAATCACAATATGACAATGTCAAGTACATAACAGAACAGATATTGACAAGATAATAAAAAGAGTGAAAATTATTATCATTATAAACTTTTTTATGTCGTATTTACACAAGATGCAACAATCGTTCATCACAAGAGATAACAGAATAATCTATTATAAAATATGTGATTAATTAGTGCTGCCGTCGACCGGATGATTATTTATATGACATCTAATTCTTATCGGACTCTATCAAAAATATATTCTCATTTTCAATAGCCTACTTCGAATGTTTTTTTGATACCTCAATAGATTCTTACTAGCAAAAAAGCACATAATTTAGGAATCAAGAATTTTAACTTTTTTCAACAGTACCTATACCTACGTAAAAATATTGATGTTGTCTATAGTAGATATGGAAGGCTTCTTCTAAATAAATGACTCATATCAATTCATAATATCTATGTATATATTTCTTGAATAGACAAAACGAGTTCATAAGTGATCAAATTGAAATAAGATTTTGCACTTTGCATATAGAATAATTCTGGCTCATAGTATAGAGTGGATCAACTATTGTTCATGCCTTGTGGGGTTGTTAAATATAAGTACATATACATACTACTGCATATAAGGCACCTGCTCTGTGGTCCAGCACATATGGTACGAGACACAGGCATCAATAGCAGTGCTCACCCCTGTTGAGTCTACTTGGTGATGAGGGTAGTTCGAACATATTGTGTAGTATTTAGAAAGCCTTTAATTTTGCGTTAGGTGCAGTATGTTATACGTATGCAGTATGTCAAAGTCATATGCTCACATTTTTCAAAGCGATCATAACGCAATTCTGTAGGTAGTTGTTCTAGTGGAAATGTTGGTATGTATCCAACTGAACCTATTTCTTTTTATAACTATAGTCACATCTCAAACTATACTTACCATTACATTTTCTTCTTCTCTTTCTGTGTGAAATTCTTGGGGTAAACATTGCAACCGACTTTCTTGATATCAGTTTCGTTACCAACTTAGCGTGTTCTGTGCTTCATGTGTTTACCTATAAGTTGTGATGCTCTCGTTTGTGCCAATGCCAATGATTCCCTATTCCCTATTGAAAAAAATCGTGGCACTTCATATGGAGTCAGCACCACATCAAAAAAATAATTAGGAATTAAAAAAGTACATAAACAGAAAGAGCATAATTTGCGCTAATTTGTGCTACTAAAAAAATGTCGTAGCTCGTGCCGTTTTGAAAAAAATCGTGGCGCTGACCACAACAAAAAATTATTTAAAATCAAAAACAAGTACATAAATAGAAAGTAGACAATTTGTGCTCATTTATGCTACAAAAAATGGCACTTTAATCTTGAGCGTTAACTAGTTCTTGAAAGATTTCTGATGAAATGCCGCTGGTACTACTTTATTTGGTTTTTTGTTTATTAAGGTTTTTTATTAAACTGAATGCGAATATGAACTGCACTGCACAAATTAGCACAAATTATTTACTTCCTATTTATATGTTTTTCTTGTTGTGGTCGTGCTGAGTTCATATGAAGCTAGCACCGCCACGATTTTTTTTTTCAAAACTGCACGGGGTATAATTTTTTTTGCAGCACAAATTAGCACAAAATAAGCACTAAAAGGTGCGATAGGTGCGTTTCAATTTTTGAAACCTAAGTTTTTTTTCCAAAGAAATATTGATTTTGGAGTTATTGGGATATTTTTAACTGATATTTATGAGTAACAATAACTTTTTTGAAAAACTAGGAGCGACTTTATTAGTTGGTCCATATACGAAAATTATAAATAATATTACCCAATTCTATTAGTGCTGGTATTTTCGAATGAGTTACCATGTTTGGAAAACATCCCAATCTCCAACTCGGAAACCGTTAAAGTTTTTGAAAATGCCCCCATTCCTTTCCTTTTAGAGGTGATGTTTTGGGAGAAAAACTGTTGAATTTAATTTTTTTCTTCAACAGGACCATTTTTCAGCACTCCTCTTTCCATTGAAAAAAGAATCAACAAAATCAAAGCAAATTTACTATAAATGTAAAAAAGTATACCTACATACAGTCGAAATGTAAACCAGTTTAGTTTGCGCAAAGATTATTTAATCTTTGGTTTGCGCGAAGTCGATCAAAAAATGGGCAAAGATTAGAAACACCTAATCTTTGAAATGGGTATAGATTACAATGAAGTTTGCATTGTAAGGAACAAGGGTAAGAGAATTTGATAAAAAATATTACAAAATGTAAGTTGATATTGTTTGTTTGAGGATGTTTACGATATCTTTGAGAATATTAGCTACTAAGAATACAATTTTAAGATTGTTGCAGCCAAATCTTTAAACTCACTAACATACAATGTAAAAATAATTAACATTTTGAATCTATACAAGAAATAAAGCAGGTATATTAGTTATCTGATAGGTAGAAGATTTTTACTCCATCAAATCAAGAAAATTCGTATTACTCTCACAATGTATTTAAATTTTATTTGATTCATTGGCTATAATTATTATTATTTTATAACAACAAAATCACATGAACATTTTATTTTAGTTCGTACCTAGGTACAATGATTTACAAATTTTGAAAATTTCTCCCTTTCAAAGGCTCTAACTTGAAAACCATTATACATTTTGAAAAATGTTCAACTCAGAGTTGTCTGGAAATGATCTCCCTTTCAATGTTGCCATATAACTTTTGTAGCTTTAGAGAATTTTCCGTGTGAAATATATGTTGATTATCTTATTTTTTCTGGAGACTGAAGACTCATCAAAACGCTCGAACCTATTTATATAGAAAAGCAAATAGGTAGGTATTTAGACCAATTATTATATACCTTCCCTTTTTTTAATTTGTTAGAAATACAAATATTTTACAAAAAAATGGACAGACTTTATTAGTTGGTGTATTGAAAAATATAATATAATATAATATAATAATATAATTATTTTTAGCAGAACTTCAAAAGTACCAGCACCAATAGAATTATCATTATTTTGTATTTTTCAGTACACCAACTAATAAAGTTGGTCCAATCTTTTGTGAAAAAATATTTATTCCACTCTTTTGAGTGTAACATTAGTCATGAAAATTGTTGACGTAACTCTTTTGAAAAAATTTTCAATTTACATTTTGGTGCCTACATATAATCTCTTCTTTTGGCCACCTCATATTTTCAATTTAAAAAAATGCCCCTTCCACATAGCGGAAATGCACTTATCACATAGGTATTTCAGACTTTACCATTGCTGTAACTCGGAAACCGTAACTGTTTGAAAAAATTTTCAATTCAAACGTTTCCGGATATGGTCCTCTTTCTAATTTTTCAATCTCGAATTTTCAATTCTCGGATAAATTTGCCCCTTTCACATAGCTGAAACACCTATTTTAGAGTGTCACGCGGAATCCTATGATTATTTTTTAAAATGTCCAATTTAAACTTTTCCAGATATGGAATATTCTTCAGTTCTGCCGTCTCAGATTTTAAATTTTTGGGAAAAATTGCTGACATACAGTCGAGTTGCAACCTCCTCCGTTGGGGTTCGTCGGTAAAAAAAGAGTTCTGAAGGTGTTGAACGTATGCATAATCAAAAAATACAGAATATCATATGTACTCTGTAGACTGAAATAACAGATTCCTCGTTTTTGGACCAACTTGTAAACTTTGTAATCTGTACATTCCTACATTCCTACCTATGTATGTTTTGCTTGATTCATGCGATCTAGCTTAGTTTAGTTGACACTATAGTAAAAAAATATTCTAATATATTTGGTAGAATGATATGTGAAAATTCATTCTCTCTTCATCTTATACTGTTTATCAAGAATACTTCTGTAGAATCAAAAACTCGACGTTGATTAAACACCATGTTTTAGCACAGTCAATTTAAGCAAACTCATATTTGTTTGATGGACCCAACCAGAACACATAAATATACAACACAACAAAGCATCAGAAAACTCCTCTAATCCTGCTGAATACATTTCAATAAGAATCGTATAACCTGCACATATGTTCAGATGTAATAGTGAAAAATAGTTTTGAGCTATTAAAATGTACCAAAATGCATAGGTTAGTATTGACATGAATCAAAACTTACTACCCACATACACAAGTTTGTAGCATGAGGGATTGCTAATTCCACTAAAGCCTGAAGTATTTATTCATTTCATCTGGAGGATCAGAGGACTACTTTTAATAAGGGGTGGGACAGGGGTGGATGTACAGTTCTATCGGGAAGGGGGCTCGATATTCAAGACTATTTCAATAATATGAATGAATATGATGATATATTTAATCAATAAATCTGAAAGAGTGGATAGGTATATAGTTTTTCTGAAAATTAAAAAAATATTTAAACGATTTTGAATAAAGTTATCTCGTTACATTTATTTCACTCTTTTGTGATTTGAAATGGACGTACCTAAGCAATTTTAACCAATTCTTGTTCTTGTTTTTTTGGATATGGCAACCGGAGTGTCTTCCTATTTTTCTTCATTACATGTTATTTGCTTCATAAGAAATTCTTTTTTTTATCCAGACATATTTGTATCAGTTGATTCTACTATTATACCTAGATAGATTAGAAGTGATTCCACTCCTAGAAGATTAACGAAGAATAAAATTACTAATTATGTTATTCTTTACATCCTGAAAAAGAGTTTTTTCAATAAACATTTTAAAATTAAAACTACTATTTTTTCAATAAGTCTATGTAGGAAATCTTATTGAAATGTAACTATTTTGTGGTATATCTAATACTTTATTGAAAGGAACAATTTATCATATTCTTGACAAGAGAAATGCTTTTAGTAATTTTTGAATCGAGTCTATCAAGATCCTCTTACATGCTTGCCTTTACATCAATATACCTAGTATAACAACATTATTTTTTTGAATAAGAAACTATTTATAAGATGAATAAAAATTTCATTTTGCTCAAACTTTTCAACATTCTTCTCACACAGACAGGTAAATTTATCTGTTTACTCTCTTGAAACAAGGTATGTGTACCTAAGTTTTACTTGATACTGAAAAACCTCACTTCCTTTTTGAATTTAAGAATGTTTTGGATAATTCATTAGAATATTTCGTCAATAATAAAAAATTTGGCAGCTTTGAATTTTTGTTTTGTTATCTAATAATTTGATGTTTCAGTTTTCATTGACTTTTATTACCGTCAATTAAACTTATTCAAACATGTCAATTCATATTCTTATAAAATCATTGAATAAGGAGAGAGTTCTACGCCTCTGGAAATGAAAGCGTGCCCAAACATATACCATCCAGTGAGTACCCCAGCTTCACCATATGGTTGGTCCAGGCCGCGAACATTTGAACAGATGGGCCACTACGCCAAAAAGTCATTAAAGGATATTGTCCTGGCTCGACAAGTGCCTTGACTAAACACCGCTTTATTATATTGAACAGGCATCAGTCGAAAATCCTATGTTGATATATTACAGATAAGATATTTTCATATGGTAACAATATTATGTGCCTTGTAGAGTCAATAGTCTACTATGTCAACTTGGACCATTCTTTCATGAATAGTCTGTCTATTTATCTAAATGATTTTTAATGTGAATTTTTTATTAATTGCTTGCGAATTATATAATTCTTCGAGGTTATAATTTAGAGTTACATGTCCATTTGACACCGAACTTTCCAAAACTGGTCAACTCGACACAACGTAGATAGTTTTTGATTTACTTCGAAAAACGGGGAGGTATACAATTCATCTGTATGTTTGATTTTTTTTATATATGCGCCTATTGCCAGTTAAACTTGTGCACAGATTTCAAAGATAGTCCAATTTTTATATTTATTAATGCTAACTAAGTTTTTCTGTGACACTACGATCTGGCACTATAATATGAGTTATCTCACAGTGCTCATTTAACGCCATATATTCATTTCTCCTCATCCTAGTGTTATAGTAGTATTAGACAATTTTTTTTACAAAATAATGTTAATTCCACTAGTTTTGTTGCATTTGAAGTTATTCCTGTAAACATCAATAAAATAATAATAATCTTCAACGCATGCTGTCAATATTAAAAATAAATCATAGTTAATACAAGTACGAAAAGTAGGTACAGTATAGTACAGTTGCAGTTTCATAAAATAACATTTTAGACACAGAGTGGGCGTTAAAAATAAAAATTTTACTGGAATTTGTGAAAAAATAATTTTGCAAAATCTACTGTAAATGTTAAATTTTCATGCATTGAGCATATGCCCAATATCTATAGCTCTTCTCATTCTATCCCAATAATAAATGAAGTAGTAATTTTTTGAGAATCATGCGTTACTTTACCACGTTAGTGTGGAAAGTAAATGACTTTGCGATCACTATCTGACTCATCTGTCAGTCAAACATAGAAACAATAACACTTTTCTCAAATTATCCTTTCAAACCAATAAATTTTGTAACTAACGAGTCATAGTTTGATTAAAAATTCATTAGACTACTATTTTAATATATACTGTTTTGTATCCTTCAGGAAGTTCACATATCATCAAATCAAGTTCAGGATTACTCAAGCATTTACTGATCGAAGTGCCAATGTGATATTTCTATGATCGACTTCTCGAAAAGGAGAAGTACACGATGTGTTTGTTTTTATAAGTCTGATTGCCCGTTTTGCACTCTCTTTCCATTTAAAATATGATTGTACAAAAGAGGTGCTGATTGATCAATATTTTTCTTCTTCGTTACATATGTAGTGTATCAGCAATGATGAAGTTTCACCGGCAATGAAGTTGTGAAGAAGTAATCATCTAGAGGCCACTTACAAATACAAAGATTATATAAATCTTATAAATGAGATTTAATCTACTCTAATATATAAACATGTTTCATCGTTTTTCACAAGTTATCTAATTTTTAAAAGCTTGATTTACAGTCCCATATATATATATATATATATATATATATATATATATATATATATATATATATATATATATATAGCAAAACTGTGTTCAACTATATCAAACTAAAATAATGTCGCTTTTATAAAATAGTACAGATACTTATCTAACTTATTCGATATAACTTCCGTATATCCATATATATATATATATATAATATATAAACGATGTGATGAACACCTTTGCGTCCCAATACGAGAAAATCTCAAGAGTTTTCAACCAATTATAAGCACATGTGACCTTTGAGAATACAATCAATCATCCTGACAAGCCTAAGGGACACTGGCACTAAATCACTTTTTTTTTTCCTACCAAATATAGGATTTATATATATATACACACACACGATACTATAACGTTGTCTAAATCAAACGTTTTGTCAAGCAATTGCAGTTTTAGAAGGGTAGGTAGTTAATACGTTTCTTGTTTCTAATCGGGTATGTATCGATTTTCTCGATTTGTTCTGTTTTGTACCCAATGGGGAGGACTACAGACTATTATTCTTGTGTAAATAGTAGTTTTAATGGATATGCTCACCAAAACAGCTACAAAAAAATCTCTAAAAATAGAAATCAAAAGCATAATTAGATGAGAAATGTTAGTAACAGGTTAGTGTAGCATCTATCCGGGCATAATTATATAAAACAGTAATGCAGACAAAATTTCAAGTAAACCAAAGATACCGTAAAACGGGGCTACTTGGACACCTTTTGGACGTATTTTTGTGAATGTTACCTCTAATATTAACCTAATCTCTGTTAAAAAATATGCATTGTACCAACATAAGCTCTCGGAAGCCGTGGGTGGCTTCACAGTTTACAAAAAACTAAATTTGACTGAAAATAAAAATTGTTGGGTGTCCAAGTAGCCACGTGGTTGGGGCTACATGGACAGACTGGGAAAAATGCGTTTAAAATGCATTTAAACGAGCAAAATGACCATATTACCCCATGAAATTGCAAAATTATTATGAGTACTTTTTAAATTTTAGCATGGTATTTTTTGTTTTAAAAACAGTTTTCTTAGGAAAAGATATATTCTTTGGTAAACAAACATATCAAACCCGAACAAATACTGTTAAACATAAAAATATAAAAATAAAACTATGATGTTTCCCAAGAAAACGTGAACTTAAACATTAAGGAACTCATGTTGCGTATAAGAGGCACTTTTGTCAACACAATATGTGCTTCATGTAGTCCAGTACAAAGTCCTTATCATTGTCGCTGTCATCCACAGTTTCAACTTTGGAATCGTCACTCCTTTCACAGGTAAAGAATGGATCTTTGCTGTCTTGGTTGCATGGACCACATATCCACTTTCGACACTTAACATACTGTAGGCAGTCCACTTTTCCTCTGTAGTCTGTCCAGTTTATGTAGCACACTGAGACGTCACATCCTTCCTCTGCCTCTTGCTTTTTAGAAGAATTATGGGTGAGACGTCCCCGTTTGCATCGTCCTGAACAGTGGAAGCTTGAGTTTCAGGTGCGGTCTTTTCAGATCTGGCATCCGTTTCCGTCTTCTTGTCTCTTTTACCCCATCCATTAGAAGTGGAGGTTGCTGGTACTGGAGCGTCCACAAGTTCCGCGTCCTCTAGGGTTGAAGCGTCGGTTCCAGGTGCGATCTTCTTGATCCATTTACGTTTTGATTTCTCTTGTGACCCTCGATGTTCTTGGAGCAGTTTAATTAAACTCGCATCTTCCGGCGTCATCAAGATTTACTTCTAATCCACCGGGAAAGCGTTTGAGAACTTCATCTGCATTTGCTGGGTACAAGCCAGTTGCCCGAAAATCTGACTGAAGATTCTTCCGTACCGAATCACTTATCGCGTTCCAGAGCCTTGATAACAGCTGCGGAAATTGTTCTTTTGGCAGACAGCTCAAGTAGCGACTCTCCTTTTGCCACTGGTTCGAAATTTCCCTCCATTCTCGTTTCATTGGCGCAAACACCGCAACGTCAAGGGGCTGCATTAAATGAGTTGCATTAGCGGGAAATGGTGTCGTGTAGATCTGATTTTCTTTACAAGCTCTAATGACTTTCGGGGAAAAGTGGCTTGCAAGATTGTAGCCAACTACCACCACTTTTTCTTCACCCTCTCGGGTCACTTCAATGTGGGGCAACAGTACTGAGAAAAATAAGATATCAAAGAGGTTAATATCAAACCATCCACTTGGACTGTTGGCATATTTGGTTGCAGGTGGACCACCCTCTGTCCAATTGTCATAAAGATTTAATGCTTTATATACCACCATGGGTGTCAACAAATCGCCATTTGCATTCTCACATACCATTATTCTTATCGAAGCCCGAGAATGCTCTTGCATTCGTTCCACCCGCTTGGTGTTGCGAGGCACCACAACTTTTCGGGCCCCCGGATCATCTGTCACATTGGTTTCTTTGTAATTTTACAAATTTGTGGCTTTTATGTCACTTAGAGCCGTGTCTATGTTGTTAAAGAAACTCAAAATATCCTCGCGGTTGACCGATGCTCGTGATCGCTTTATGTTGGAAGCAATTCTTGTTCTCAGTTTTTGTCTTTTGATGATACTTTCGACAAAATCATATCCTGGACTGCTGTTTTTGAATGCACGGACCACTATGCCCTGTTTATCGAGAATTTTTTTAACAACATCCCGAATATCCAGCTTGGTCAGTGGGAAACCCCATTCTGCAAACGTTCCGAGGGTTTCTGCAATTAAAGACTCCTCCTCGCGACTAAGAACCGTAGGGTGGCCAACTTCTCTGGTACTTCTACCAAGCAGCATTCGTCCTAGTGTTGTTCGAGGAACACGATACTTTACGGCTGCCAGTTTTTTGACATCCCTCCTCTAACAGCATGAACCGCTCCCTCCATGTTTTCTTCCCGGAAGTCCCTGTAGCTTCGGGACCCTGGGATCCTTTCGTACGTCCTTACCATTTTTTAACTCTTAATAACCTGGAACAAAAGAAAACCTAGTTGCAGCCAAATCAAAAAAAGACTATAAAAGTATAAAGAATAAAATAAGAATGGCTGCAGCGCACAAGGTGTCCAAGTAGCCCCGTGGTGGCTAAGTAGCCCCGTTTTACGGAAACTATGGTTGAGACTTAGAGAAATATTATATTATTTTAGTAGATATTGAATTTGTTTAAAATTTTCTTTGTTCGGTTTTCAGTAAATATTTACTTCTGTCTGTCGATCTGTCATTCTGCCAAGATTATCTCGGAAACGGATAGAGCAATTTCGTTGCTTTCATTTTCATCTTCTACAGTTTTGATATCTACCACTTGCCTGTGACTCAAAATACGTATTCTGCTGGCACAACTTCTCTAAATTCTGCTTAAATTCCTTTAGCACCGCCTCAAGACAAAAAGCTGGAAAGAGTTGAAGCTCAAATGAACAATCACACTTTCAAACTGTTCATTCATATTCTGTCACATGTTCAGCTCGTCGACAATCCTGGATCCAGGCCTTACATAGAGATGATTTAACAGAAAGTAAAATCAAATGGCTAAGAATTTGTAGTGACCATTTTATTTCAGGTAAATTTATCTTATTATTTTTCCAATGAATGCATTTTTTATTGCATACATACTTATATAAATAGCAATATATTTTTTTTATCACCAATATCTCAAGAAAAGCCAGCAAATTTTTAAAACAAGTAGTGTCCGGATTACATAACAACAGTACATATGGGTTTCACCGGATCCAAATCAAAGACAACCCCTAAAGTAGCGAGAGAGAGGTATACTAGGATAAAAGAACGTGTAAAAAAGGAGTTCTTAGGTTCTATTTATAATATATTTATTTTTCATTATATACAAAATATATAATTCCCTTTTTGTTTTTTAGGATTGATGCTCGGATTGATCGAAACCGAATACAATTTTATTTTTATTTGTATATTATCAAGGTGGTGGTTTATTTAGCTTTAAAGCTTAATTAGCTTGTAAACATGCTTTGCAATGGCAATTTAGTGCCTCCATATTTTCATCTGAAAAGAATAGAAATCTGGTGGCAGTCTTATTTGTTCGGAAAATTGCTGCTCGAAAATATTTTACACAAATGCATTAACATGTTATTTTCTATGTACTATGATATTATGTTAATGATATGTTCATAATCGATTACTATCATGTACGTTGTCGAAGTCTGTATTCTTTAACATATAAGAATCAACATTTCCAATCAATTCTATTTTCTGGAGATATCTTCTTTTGTTTTCAAAATTCAGTCCTTCGAGGTATCTACTTCCATTAGACATCTGAAATAGAAACAATTTTTTAAAGTATTCTCATCTTACATATATACTTTTGTTGTATTTTTTCAATGAAACAAAAAATAATCTGTTTTTAATTATAAACAGATTTTATATTGCCATTTTAAATGATTATTCTATCTGTAGAGGTCTTAATAAAAATGCAACAAATTATAATTCGTAAAATAACATACTTAATCTGAATTATTGATGGCTCGATTTACGCTAGGCCCAATATTGCTGTCTTTCATTGCCTGAAATTTTTATAATTAGCGTCAGGGTCATCCGTTTGGTTAACGGCAGTTGTGTAGTAATAGTGTTTCATTAAAATTTAAGGATGTTAATACCTTGTTTATGGCAAAGAGTTTCAGACGATGCTATTTTATACTTCGAATTTATTGTAGGTACATGAAAGTCTTGTTTGACACTAAAATATTGAATATATTGAATTTCGAAGAATGGTGCGGATTGTAATTTATTCACTATCACTAAGTCACGATTACTTTCACCCTATTTGGCTGCTCCTAACCTCTAATTATTCTTAAGTTCTGAGAGACTCAAGAAAAAAACGACATGTCGAATGATTTTTTGTATGGGTAATACTTCGTTTTCTATGGTAAAGGATAAACATTTTTAGTTGTTCCTTAACTTCTAAAGAGAAATACTGATCATCATGTTTGAAATAAAATATGCCTTTTACGTCAAAATTACCCATCACTGCTAATGAAACATGAATTTCAATTTATGTAGTACATACAACTTCCAGGCAACGAAAAAGCTGAATCTTTGGTCAAAAAGGCTCTGAAAGGCTTCCAACAGGCCCTGAGCCATCCTGTGGACATGCAAAGCAACATGTTAAAACAGAAATGAAAAAGTGGAATTCAAGGCTGAGAACTAAGTACTGACACGACCTAGAGCAAGCCAGGCAGGCCAAACGCCTAATAGACTGGCAATACTCAAAGAAAAATAACCTACTTCTCCTTAAAAGAAATGATCTGAGAAACTTAGTTGGAATCACTACAGGTCATTATCCCATCAAAAATCATCTAAAAAGATGGGTTTTATTGAAAATGATTTCTGCAGATTTTGCACAAAAGCAATAGAATCTGTAAATCACCTTCTAACCGAATGCGAAACCTTAGCGCATAGAAGACAAGGGTCCTAGGAAGGGCGTTTCCCACCTCTGAGGACCTAAAAGCCTTTGGTGCTAGATTGTAGATTGTAGATTGTAGATTGAAAGGGGGTTTCAATGCACTGCGACCTTTAGGTCTATTGTGCCCCCCGTCAGAGCTGTTCTCGCTATTTCGATTTCTACAGCTCGCCCTCCAGTTCCAGAGTTCTAATGAACTCCAGTATCTGGGATGGCTTCAAGCGGATTACTTCCTCACTACTGACAGTTTCTTGTCCAAAGCATTTTATGCGTTGGCTGGCTATTGCGAGGCATTCCGTCACCAGGTGATCCGGAGTTTCCTCCTCTTCCCCGCAGAATCTGCACTCGTCGTTTTCTGCTAGACCCAATCTCGACAGGTGCTTCCTGAGGCGGCAATGTCCTGTAAGGAATCTAGTGAGCAGGTGTAGCATATTCTTGCTAAGATCCAGATGTTTCTTAGATCTCGCAGTGTCAAAGTTTCCAAGAAACTTTTTGGAATGATCCAGCCCAGGAAGATTCCGCCAGAGGTTTTCTCTTTCGGTCTCTTCCTTCTCCTGGAACTCTTTCTTGTAGGTACATTTACCTGTGCCACAGAAAGGTTCTGGGCCAATAAAAGGAGCTTGTGCTCCTTTTTTGGCAAGTGTGTTGGCCTCTTCATTTCCTTTGATTCCGGAGTGGCCGGGAACCCAGATTAGATAGACCTTGTTATTCTTGCCGATTTTGTTGAGTTTTCTTCGGCACTCCCATACTATCTTAGAATCGATGATATGGGAGCTCAGTGCTTTAATCGCAGCCTGACTATCAGAGTGTATGGCTATATCACATTTCTGATAGTTTCTTTCTAGGTTCATTTCCACACATCTTTCGATTGCGAGTATTTCTGCCTGAAAGATGCTTGGACAGCGGCCTAACGGTAGTGAGCATTTGGTGCCAGGCCCGAATACTCCAGCGCCAGTCCCCGTCGTGGTTTTAGAACCATCTGTGTACCATTTGATGGTATTTTTCTTAAGGGCTTGGGATGTAGACTCCCTTTCCCAATCTTCTTTTCTACTTAGCATCGTGGTGAACGTTTTCTCGATGCTAGTTTTCTTTATCATCTCGTCACTGGGAAGGTTCGCTGACAGGATATAGTTCGTCAGAGAGGACCAGGCTCTTTGATTCCTAATTCCCTCATGGCCAGTACCTTCCCTGGATAGTCTTAGAATGGCCTCATGGGCTACTCTATCTATCACCAGATGTAGAGGTGTGAGATCTGTAATGATCTCCAGTGCTCTAGTTGGGCACGTTCTCAAGGCTCCAGTGATACAGACACAGGCAAGCCTTTGTAATCTATCGAGGGCAGTCCTCGTATAGGTTTGCCTTGCCTTGACATGCCAAACTATTGCTCCATAAGTTATTATAGGCCTCACAATCATGACGTACATCCATCGCAGTATTTTTGGGTTACAACCCCAAGTCCTACCAGCGAGTCTTCTGCACGCCATCAAGGCCTTTGTTGCTTTATTGGCAGTAATCTCGAAGTGTTTGTTCCACAGAAGTTTGCTATCTAGGGTTACTCCCAGATATTTAACTTCAGACTTCCATCCTATGATGTCTCCCTGTAAAGAGAGATATTTCGTAGTTGGAAGTTTCCTTTTCCTGGTAAATGGAATTACTGTGGTCTTGGTTGGGTTGATATTTAGTCCTACTGACAAGCACCACTGTTCAATAGTTTTGAGGCCCTCTTGCATCAAGTCGCATAAGGTATTCCAGAATTTACCTCTAACTATTAGGACTATGTCATCTGCATAGCCTATACATTCGAAGCCAAGCTCCGTAAGCCTGTGGAGTAGTTCATCCACTACTAGACTCCATAAAAGGGGAGATATTACTCCTCCTTGAGGTGTTCCGCGAGTGGCCCTAACGGAGGTGGTTTGATTGCCCATCTGCGTCTCAGCTATTCTCGTCTTTAACATCTCATACATCCATTTAATAATGGTTTTGTTCACCCCTCGCCTTTTGAGTGCCTCTTCGACCGACACGTGAGTTGTGTTGTCAAAGGCCCCAGATATGTCTAGGAAGGCACACATGGCGATTTCTTTGTTATTCAGAGTGCTCTGGATGACTTCGGTCAGCTGATACAGGGCCGTCTCTGTTGATCTACCCGCCCTGTAAGCATGCTGACATTTGTGAAGTGGTTTATTCTCCAGATACTCCGTTCTTATGTGGTTATCCACTACTTTCTCCATTGTTTTCAATAGAAACGATGTTAAGCAGATGGGTCTGAAAGATCGAGGATCGGTCGCATCTTTTTTACCTATTTTTGGTATGAAGGTTACCTTTGCCCTTCTCCAAATTTTAGGCATATGACCCAGTGCTAAACAGCTTCTTGATATCCTCAGAAGATGGGGAAGAATCTCCTCCATTCCTTTCTGCAGGAGTACTGGGGAAATTCCATCTACTCCTGGTGATTTATACGGTTGAAAGGTGTTTATTGCCCATTCCAACCGTTGCTTTGTAAATATTTTCTTAGCAATATCCCAATCTTCCCTGCGAGGATTCTTGATTTGAGTTGCTATGTCCATACTGATTGAGGGTTCACTACCTGGGAAGTGTGTTTTGAGGAGGAGAGTGGATCGTTCCTCTTCTCCCTCAGTGTATGACCCGTCTGGCTTTTTAAGCGACATTGTGGGAATTATTCCCCCCTTTGCCATGACTTTTTGAAGTCTGGCTGCTGTGGGAGTGGAAGTGATCTTTTCACAAAAGGCTTGAAAATTAAGCCTTTTAGCCTTCCTGATCTCCTTATTATACTGAGTAAGCTTCTCAGTGTACCCCTGCCAATTACCATCTCTTTTGGCCCTATTAAAGAGCCGACGGACCTCTAGCCTGAGGTTTGACAGGTTCTTGTTCCACCAAGGTGCTTCCTTACTTGTTCGAACTTTCGAGAGTGGACAACTTGAGTGAAAAGCCTCAGTTATTGCCGCACTAACCTGTTCGACTTTTTGTTCCAGATCGTAGTGCGGGTGTTTTGCCCCATTCTTGTCGATCTGTTCCAAGTTTTGCTTCAGATGGATCTTATAGATAGACCAATCCGTATTTCTAGGATTTCTGCTTGAGGTCGACGAGGTAACCTCCCCCGTTATCCTGAATTCGATAATCCTATGGTCTGAAAGTGATGGTTCGTTCATCACTTTCCAACCTATAACATTTCTCCTCGCAGCAACATTAGCAATTGTTACATCCAGGACTTCTTCTCTTGCTCTCGTGACAAAAGTGGGAGTTGTCCCCACATTGAGGGTTTCGAGGTTATTAGCTAAGAGATATTCAAGTAAGCACTCCCCTCTGGAATTGTTGTTCGTGCTTCCCCAAATAACGTTATGCGCATTGGCGTCACAGCCTATTATGACTGGCAGTTGTCTGCTGTTACAGTATTGTACCAGCTCCTGCACTTCTGCTGGTGGTGTTGTTGGCCCATCTCCAGCGAAGTAAGCGGATGCTATGACAATGTCTCGGTCGATGCCCCCAATATTGAGGTGTACCATTATTGGAGTTAGATCCCGAGTCATGTATTCTGAAACACAAATATATTTAATATTGTTTCTTATGAGCACACAGGCACGTGGGGATACTTGCCTCTGGTCATAAATCAATATTGAGTCTTTACAGGCCAAACCTCTGATTTGGCCTACTTTGTCGATCCAGGGTTCCTGGATCAGTACAATATCCAGTTTTAGCTTTGCGAATAACCTTACAATCACTGCTGAAGCTCCCTTCGCGTGATGCAGGTTCACCTGCGCTGCCTTCGTGAAGATGAAGGGTTATTTGTGTGGGGTGGATGGGCTGGGTAGTCCAGCCTCTATAAATCCCCCTGCCTTCTCTCTTCCTGTCCTTCCTCGAATTCCATACGGGAGGTGTCCTTTCCGGAATTCGAGGAAGTTTCTTGGGTTTGGCCCTCAACCTCCAGGGGTGCAGAGGTATTCTCCGTCCCCCCGGTTGTCTCCTTGGAGTCAGTCGGAGCCCCAGTTCGACCCGAGTCAACTGGAGCTCCCTGCTCCCCAGATTTCCGGGATGTGGAGGGTATCTCCGCATCTCTGGAAACCACCACTGGGTTTGGTTTCTTGCCCAGTCCTGAGACAGGAATGTGCCCGAACCGAAAGTTCATTAGGCACCCCCCTGCTTTCAGGGCTTCTCCCGATTGGTGGTCAATCCCAATCGTGAGCACCTTGCCACTTCCCTCTTTCTTGGAGCTTAGAACTTTCCAAGCTCCAGTGCTGAGGTTAGAGTTCTGAACCTCGACGAGTCGGAGGATTTTCTCCGTCTCCATGTCGAGGCTTCGTGGGAAGAACACGGTTATGGTGACGGGTTTAGGGATGTCATTCTCTCCCAACGCCACCAACTCGGGTCCCTCCCAAGAACTGAGTGTCGGCACTGACTTCATGAGCCAGTCCGCCGATTTCTGGGATCCACAGTCTACCAGCATCATTCCACAACGGAAATGAATGTCGGTGAAGTGGATCCCCCTCTCCTCGCTGCGGCACATCTCTTCCACTAGCATATCCTCTAGTGAGGAGAGCCGCTCGGCTTCCAGGATAACCTTCGGGTATTCCTTGGGTAATATTCCTACCCTGGTCGCCTTCCCTGCCTTGACTGCTGCTGCAAATCCAGTGGCTTGCCCGGTTTTTGCCGCAGCTGTCTTCGGCTTCTTTGAGTGAGGCCGTTCCGGAGGTGTGATGTGCTCCGGACCTCTCTTGCCTTTCCCCTTACCCGTCGGGGTTACTCCCGGGGTTGAGTGGATTGGTTTGATGGGGTGCTGAAGAGCCTGTTTTCTAGCCTCCTCAGGTGCAAGGCCCTGATGGAGGAGTCGCAGGTACTTCCGCACTCCTGCTCCACTGAGGCCCTTCCTCAGTGGATCGTCTCTACCGCCGGGCTGTCCTAATTTGGGCAGCTCGAATGGCAGGCGATTTTTCTTTTTCCCTTTTTCAAGGGGCCCGGATGAAGAGGTGGAGGCTTTCTCCTCCTCTCCTCCGGTGGGTTTACTCTTTGCTTTGTCCATAACTGGTCCCACGAGTAGCAAGGGTCATTTCGGTCCGCTTCTGCAGAGCCCCGCATGCAGAAGTAAGGGGTTTGTTACAATGGAGTTCCCCCCGGTGCTCCAAGGTTGAAGCCAGTAGGGACTAGTCCTCTAACTAGCCATGCATCCTTAGCCTGGCTTCCCACTTTGGATTTAGAATTTTTGACGAGGTTATTTCCTCTTGGTCCAGGCGGTCAAGCCAAGACCCCCCCCGCACTGGCCCGCGAGACATGACCACAGACAGCCAGGCGTTGGTTTAACAGGTGGTCTCAAGAGCTCACCTGGCATCGTACTACCTGTGTGCAATCCCTTAGCCACGACACTACAGCTGGGACAGGTGAATTTGGTCCGCGGCAGGGTATTGTATTGAGGCTGCCAGTTGAGTTTTTAGGCACAACGAGCCCCCTTATTTCCCTGCAGGCCTCATCCTCATATTAAGATCATCGTCAGAGGCCCCCTCCTATCCGCCACCTGGAGACGCGCCGGGTTGGTACTTCACCCCTACCAGATGTTGATTGACAACATCCGGACCCGGCTTTGGTGCTAGAGCACTAATCATTTATTTCAAGGAGCTGGATCTAAACCCAGAAATAACAGTACAATAGTTACATCACGGGATGGTACAAAAGACCTTATGATCGAGGTGCCCATAAAGGGAAATGTCCCTAATACACGGTTCTTTCATAATAATAATAATATACAACTTTTGTAAATATTTGTACTTTATATTTATAGTGCATTTGTGTTCCAGTCTTAAAAATATGCAAAGCTATTTCCACCAAAGATTTGAATAATTTCTTTTGAATTAACTAGGTTTCACATTCCATATATCTGTGAAATGGCGAATGCGCTAGGTCAACAAATTTTATGAGATTATGACATTTTAACACAACAATAAATAAAAAAGGAAAATAAGAACTAGAAAACAAATAATAAACTTTTTTTCAAATAAATCTGAATCGGCATTTGGAAGTTAAAAATAATAGTTATCCGTTTGGTCAAATACACATATATACCTAACCACGAGAGGGGCGTACCTGCTTCGCGAGGGCAGTAAGCCATGGTAAAAATATCTATTCCCGTTTTGACTTGAAAACCCGCAGTTTTATAAAAGATATAAACCTACAGAAATACAATTTCATTTCATATTTTACCAGGATCCGTTATAAAAATACATTACTATGATCACGGTCTACCATCTACCGAAATTTGAGTGGAAGGAGAGTTTCCCTTATTACGGACAAAAAAAAGTTGCTGCTGTGATCTGGTTTCTACATACGAATCAGATATCTATGCCTGCATTGTCATGGAGAGAAAACTTTACTTAATGTATGTAATTTGTAATAATGTCCTCAGATTGACGTCTACGTGAATAAAAATTACCGAACAACAATTTCGTGGTTAGGCTTATCTTTAAAACGCGATCACAGCAACGACTAGCGACAGCGCGATGAACTATGTGTTTTGGCTTCAATAAGGGAACTATACCCACCAAGGAAGTATATAGACCTATTGTATATGAAGTAATTATGACTATTCAAAATTGATTTGAAATCACAGTTTATTAATTTTAAAGTACACTATTAATGTTGCAGAGAAAATTTATAACAAATCATATTATCTATACCCTATTTTTTAAGTCGAGTGTAGACCAGATATTCAAATATACCTAATAGTATGTAATTCAAATCATTCCGTATCGTACCGCCTTGAGAGATGATTTTTCAAAAACGCTGAATCGCTGTTTATCTCTTACCAAATGCATGAATATAAATTTGCATATTCCCAATTTTATAAATGATGGTTTTCATAAAAACTATCATCTACAATTTCACCCAGTCCAAGTTTTGCTTTAGTGGGAAATGGTACCCTATACCTATCCTGCAAGGCCCAATCTTTCTTTCTACCAAAATTTATCAAGTATAGTTTAGCGGCGTAAGCATAAAAACTTAAAAACAAACTAACATTTATAAAATTAGCATCGACAATAGCGTATATTTTGAAATTTTTGAAGTGATGAAAACATCAAAATTTTTATGATTCTGATTCTGGGTTTGCTGTCTTGAGTTGATTAGGTTTTTATGAAAAAGTGCGACGCAATTTTTTGTAATAGAAACAAATTCTAATATTTATATTGCGTACAATTTTGATAAAAAGAATGTCACAGAAATTAGGTCAGTATTTTTTAAATTAACATGATTCATAATACTAATTGTGGATTAATGTAAATTACATTGAGAATATTTTTCATTCCTTACGATTATTTAGTAGTGATATTTTTTCTTCTAAAAATTAAAGCTTTATTTCATGAAATTAAAATTTCCACTTTTTTACTGAAATATTAAATTGTTAGATTAGAACTTTCCCTTGAACTTTTTTTGTCAAATACATCTAATCTAATCTAATTTGAAATCTAATAAAAAGTTCATTTTGTGGACCTCTAAGTTCACACAATACAATATTTGTGCAATACAACTCAACTAACACGTTCTACTAATCATCTTCTATGCGACCAAATTATATTGAAACTTAATCGATAACCGATAGCGCGAAGTTCCTGCATATTCTATAAATATTTTTATATTTTCCATTCTTCGCGAAAGGCAAAGCTCCGCATAAGTCAAGGCAAGATGGCGTCTTTGCGGATTTGCATTCAACGACGTTTTATGCTAATGTCGATGATTTATGGTTATTTTTATTTGATTCTCGAAATTATTATATGGACTGTATCCGTATGGATGGAAATCATATTTTATGTGAATCGTCCGCTCTCTTTCTCGCTGGATGTGTTGCCTTTACGATCGATATAAGTGATAATAGAGACTAGAAGTGAGAATTATTTTTGTAGTCTTCGGGCTTTTACGATACTTTTATGTACGCCTATATGTTGGGCACGAATTGTTTGTTTTACAGAGGTTTTTTCGTGGCTGTTAAAATATAGTCCAATATATGAACAATAAACAATTTCGCAGAAATCCTAGGTTTCTGTTTGTGAAAGAGTTTCTGAGAAAAAAGTCGTCTGGAATATTGAGAAGAAGCATATATAAGTTTTTCAGTAGAATGTAGGAGAACTAAATCAATAAATTTAATCTAAAAAGTGGACTAGATTGGTTTTAGGGGATCAATGGTCACTAGATACTAGTGATAATGTTATTAGAGAGGAAAATAAGAGAATTATCTTGTGAACAGAATCTACAACTTGCTCAGCAAAATTTCAGAATTAGTCAGAATAACACAGAGAAAGATTACCAAATTCATAAGACCCAGCAGAAGAATAAATGAGGATCTAAAAAACTACAATACCTGAAAAAACGGATGATCCTCACAGTGATTTGGAAAATTCAATTTCAGATCATGAAAATAAAAGATACAAATATCCAGAATAGTTTATTTCAAGAAGAGTGATTTTTCTCGGATGAAATAGCACTGATTTAAAAGTCTTTTGTTTTCTAAGTAATTCTTAACCATAAAAATCTAAATATCAAATAAATGTTTACGAATTGAATCTACAAATCAGATTAGATCAAATAAAACAAATTATTGTTCCTGTGTAAAAAATACATGGAAAAGAGAGACCAGAGAAGATAATAAATAAAAAAATATTGTGTGGCTGTATGAAACTACGAAGCAAGTGAATAGATATATATATATATATATATATATATATATATATATATATATATATATATATATATATATATATATATATATACATATATATACATAGTATTCAACTATATTCAACTATAAAGTTTAATTTCAATGTACGTATTAAAAAAGAAATACATAATAAATACAATCATTTAGATTAGGTATAAACGCATAATAAAAACTGAGAACACTATTTATTTAAATCATTGAATCATTCGGAATTTCAATTATTCTATCTTCGTCTCGAGTCTCACAGTTTATAAATGTAATTAATATTTTATGGTAACTAAAATAAGTAAAAAATGACTTACATTCTATCTTTTCAATGTATCTAGAAAAAACCTCTTCGATTGTAGTGCAATATCTCGTGGTTGGTGTATTTCTATGATTTTTTATTTCAAAATTGAATACTTTTCTTAAGTAATTAAGTAACTGGAGCAGAGTCCTCTTGCTTAAAATCTGTATTGAAATCACCAGATAAAATAATAGGCATTCACGAAAATATTTCTCATGAACGGAAAATTTGTGCCGAAGAAGTAGCAAATGGACCCAGATTAAAACGTTGAAAATTTATGATATCATTTATTTTTTGATTCACCTTAATATAAATTGACACGATTATAAGTTTTCTGTTGTCATCAAGTTGACAAATAGCTGCACAAAAATCTCCCACAGCAGATTTGGATGTAGTTGCTTGACTAATACTTATATTGTTTATGTAAGCTTGCATTTCCGATTGCTCTCAATGTATTGTCATTGTTTTGTAATATAGCTACACCATATTGAGAGTTAATATGTTTCTGTTGACTCACACAGTGGTAATTGGGAATATTTATTTGCTCAGTATTTTTTAAATTAGTTTCGGATAAAACAAGGGTGTTGATTGCTTTTGTCAGTAATGTAGAAACATCTTCCGAAAGAGCTTGTAAACTTTGTACATTGATTATTGAATGTTATCATCGCTCTGCCGAGTGCTTTTCACTCTATCCCCACTCCGCGGCCGGCTGTAATTAGTGATGCTGCGAGACTGGTCTTGGTCTTGCAGTCTTGGTCTTGGTCTTGCAATTTTGCAAGACCAAGACCGAGACCAAGACCGTCTATGCAAGACCAAGACCCAATACCAAGACCAATACTGGGATGCAAGACCAATACCAAGACTAACCTGGTCTTGGTCTTGGTCTTGCTGCAAGACTTGCGAGACTTGCAAGACTCTTGCATTTCCGTAATCAAACACCAAATTGGTAGGAAACATATTATTTTACTCAATGATTAGATAAGAAACGCTAATAAATAACCTAATTAATTCAATCTTTGAACTCCCTTATGATTGATCTTTATTTTACAGATTCTAAAAATATTGAATTAAAAGTTGTTGGGTGAAAAGCGAGTTCATTTTACCCTTCTAGGATTTCCCGATTTCAAAAAATTCTTAAATACCCTTTACCTATACCGTAATTTCAACCCTTCTAGGATTTTACTTACCGAGCTGTTTTCAAAGAATCCCGACAGTTCGTAGCCAGGGGAAGGTAAACTACACGGTTTTTTATTTTTATTATTTTTTCTATCGCGTAGAATGTTTTAAGCAAACGTTAAAAATCATCTATAAATCTGATTTTTTTTGATGACATTTATCCAGTGGCCACTTTTGGAGATATTTGAAATTTTATATTGCCCTTATTTTGAAACTATTTTTTCGATCATGCTCATTAACTAACTCAACTGAGATATTCACACGACTGACTTTTTAAATAGATACCTAGTTTTATAAATGCGCGTATTAAATCTCTAACTGTTTTTAATTTTCATTTTTTGGAAAAAGCTTTCTAGAAAAATAGAAGTTAGTTTTATCAGAAATACTTTTGATCGCTTTCAGAGATTCTTTCTATTTTATTAAAGATAAATATTTTTTACAAAAAATTGGACCGACTTTATTAGTTGGTGCACTGAAAAGTATAAAATAATATTAATTCTATTGGTGCTGTTACTTTTGAAGTTGTGCAGTTGCAGGTAGATTGGTAACTTTTGGCACCAACTTCACAAGTACCAGCCCCAATAGAATTAATATTATTTGGTACTTTTCAGTGCACCAACTAATAAAGTCGGTCCAATTTTTTGTAAAAAATATTTATTTCACACTTTTGAGTGTAACATTAGTCACGAAAATCGTTGAACGTTCACTAATACCAATGAAGATAGTACTTATTCTATTACCCACGTATATTCCTTGCTTGTAGTTGTTATTATTGAGATCTCAGAACATCGCTGCGGAAATACGCTTGAATATTTTAGTTGTTACCATTTTAACACCGATTTTACTTGAAAAGCGTAACTCTAAGGGAAAAATGTTCAGTATAAATGTTGCTACAAATAATTATGTCTTTCATGTACTGCAAACAGATTTTCAATTTTCGACAGAAATCGCCCTCTCCACATAGCGAAAATAGGTATATTGGAGAATTTAAAATGTCTCTATGTCGAAAACCGTTACTCTTTTGAAAAAATGTTAATTTAAACGTTTCCGGATATTGCCCTATCTGTAATTATATCAACGCAGATTTTCAATTTTCGACAAAATTTGCCCCCTCCACCCCTTTCGGGGGCGGTTTTCGGAGGGAACGAGATGTCGGATTCCCGTTTTTATGAATATGGGACCATTTCTCAAGCCTCCTCTTTCAAATGAATCAAAAATCATCAAAATCGGAGTACGTTTACTATATGAAAGGCGCGCACAAACCAAAAAAAAAAGCACACAGTCGAATTGTATACCTCCTCCTTTTGGAAAGTCGGTCAAAAATGGTACAAAACCATTGTAGAATGAGCAAGAGAATGAGTTATGAAATAGAAGTATGAAGTAGAAGTATGTAGTAAAATGAGTGCTCAGTTGGGACGGATGATACCAAGAAAACACAAGCAGAATAAGTCGCGCTAGTAAGATACGATTCTCATTTGTGAATGGTGATTATTAATTTATAAACTTTTACGCATCTCACTTGCCCTAACTTAATTCTCGGCACCTAGTTTTATTCTCATTACTTATTTTACATTACCAGGCGTGTTTGTTCTGGACAATGACAATTTTTTATACGGTCGATATTTACCCATTTCGAATGATAATATAATTATAGGCAATCTTATAAGATTATGAATTACATACTTCCCATACATATGCAGGGTTCTTCTTCATTTGGATTAAGTAATTACGGTTTAGAATCGCAACAACTTTTCACACTTATAAAAAGATCAAAATTTTTGCAAGAGTCTTGCAAAGTCTTGCAAGTCTTGCAGCAAGACCAAGACCAATACCAAGACCGTATATGCAAGACCAAGACCCAAGACCAAGACTAAAGATTTGATGCAAGACCAAGACCAATACCAAGACCATATCGGTCTTGGTCTTGGTCTTGCTTTGCGCATCACTAGCTGTAATGCGACATGCGAGAGATGGACGAAAAAATTTGAGGCGATCATAAAAAAGTTTCAGTTTAATTATTATATAATGCTTAAAATATTTTGTTGATGTTAATGAACTTTTCCATTTTAACCTACAAAGCTCAAGTATTTGTTAATATTAATGTACATAATATTTAATACAGAGGTACAAAAGTTGGCCAACTGCTAGCGGAAGGGTTCGTGAATAGTTTTTTTTATTGATCTGATAGAGTAATTGATCTTAGCTGCTGCAAAATAATATATTTTTGTGGCACTCCTCATTTTGCTTTAATAATATTGAAATTAAATTTTCTTCACGATTATTGATTTGAAACTTAATTCTTAATAAGTTCTTAATTCCTAATATAGGAGACTGTTTCGTGGGTGCCTGTGTTACATACCAGACATATTAAGTTTTGGTCTACCTTATATGTTATTCCTATGACAAATAGTGAGACCGACAGCAAGCCCTGGTTTCGCAATCGTGCAAATAATCTTTTAATTTAAGGGAGCAGTCCAAGCCAAGATATTTTAGATGCGATTCGTCTTTAAATGGATTACTGTCGCAGATAAATTTTAGAATTTGTACTAAAAAGCACATTATTATTGTACTCATAGAACGATTTTTAAGATTATTTGTTATGTACGTAATAATTTACTTTACTAACAATTTCAAGCCAGAACTTCTAGATACATATATATATATATATATATATATATATTGATTTTGTATTCTTGACTGGTTTAATAATAAATAAAAAGATGTTCTTGGGGATGCAGTCATATATTCAATAAAATTCTTTGATAGGACAAATATAAATAATGACATTTGTAATTGATGGCTATGAAATCTTTCCTGTTTTTGGCTAATTTATTTTATATTCAAGATTTTTGCCCTGAAGAAGAGGATAAATCAAAGAATTTTATTGAATATATGACTGCATCCCCAAGAACGTATATATATATATATATATAATTAAAGAAATATATTAGTTCATTAATGAATGAGATATAAAATATATAAATAGGATGAAGCTCTACACCTTTATGCTTTTATTTAGTCGGATACAACCACTCACTAGAAGCGGATCACGTGATTTCAAGCTTGTTAGCTTTCATCAGCGTTAAACGTAATTTTGCTCTCAATACCTAGGTGGCGCGAATTGTGTCCCACTGGTAGATAATGTCTCAAAGTTTCTACTTCCAGTTGCTTTTGTATACTTTGATACAGCTTCCACTTATGTGGCGCTGATGAAAGCTAACAAGCTTGAAATCACGTGATCCGCTTCTAGTGGGTGGTTGTATCCGACTAAATAAAAGCATCAAGGTGTAGAGCTTCATCCTATTTATATATATATATATATATATATATATATATATATATATATATATATATATATATATATATATATATCATATATATATATATATATCTGGTAGAACGACTGTCTAGTTAAGATACAAGATTTAAATTTTCAGGTATTGCAGTCTGTTGGGAATACCTGAAAATTTTAATCTTATATATCTTTGGTTTCCATTTATTTTACCTTGGTGTTTACACCTTATTTTGATTTTCATTTTTTGTGCTATTTTTTAACACAATGGTGGAATGCAAGGCTCTTGGATGCAAGAGTCGCTGTTGAGAAAAGACCTCCATTGGCGGCCATTGATTTAGTCCTTAATTAGTTGCACTTGCTCTCCGAATGCGATGTCTCCTTGGTAATTCCATGCTCTAACGTTTCAGTAATTAATTAATTTCTTTGTTATCTAGAAGTGTTAGTTCCATAAGTCCATGTCACATTTCCTTGTGACAAAATTTTTGAGATGGTGTATCCAATTGTTTTTTGAATTTTTACCCTGTTTTTTCAATATATAAGCCATGCACCTATCCAATATTGAGTGGATGAGTTACAGTTCTCAATACATGATTTAGCGTATTTTTGTAGATGTATGTAGATGTATTCTCTTGGGTCCCCAAATAAAATTTCCGTAAGTTGCGATAGAGTTATATAGCTGTAACATGTCCCAATTATTTATCCATAGGGATTACGTCTGAAGTAAAGAGTAAATTAAAGTTTGAATAAATATCCAAGTATTTATATTTATTAACTTTCTCTATTTCTATTTTCTTTGATATTTCTTATAATTCTTTTTGTATAACTGAATTTACATGTAAGTCAAATAAAATAAAATATTGGTTTCCGAAATATTATATGATTTTATATATTATCTAACTCTATATTTTCTCTGTATTATGTGAAAACAGAAATACAACATTTTTATGATTTTGTTGTATTTTTAATACCTACCTATAAAGTTGCTAATGTAATGTACCTGAATCAAAACTTAATTTGTTATAAGAATTCAAAGAGCGTATTCAAATACATATTGTTTATCTGTATGTTTGCTTTTTTGTATATGTCACGCGTTTTGCATAGAAAATAAGTACCGATATAATAATTAAGTTTCATTGAAAAGAGGAGAGTTGCGTTGAGAGGGAGATGGTTCCACATTTTTTTTAACAAAATCTAATATGTCCTTCACCCCAAAAATATCATAAAAGGGATGAAGGATAAATGTTTTTTTTCTCAGTATTAAACTGATAATTATTTCCAACAATATTTAAGTTGGTCAGTTTTCAAACAAATCACCGGCGTTCGAGCTACAGTACTACAGGAAAGCGCAATATTGTTACCGCCATATTTTGAAAACATTAAATATAAGAGAACTTTAAAGATTTGGCGCCAAAAGTCTTCTATTTAAAATCAACTTTACAACTTCAAAATTACGAGTAAGTACCTACTAGTGAAATTCATATTATTTTGTAATTTTCAGTACCTACACCAGCTAATAAAGTAGGTCCTGTTTTTAAGCCCCGACGCAAACAGAGGCGTTTTATAAGTTTGATGTGTGTATCTGTGAGGATGTCAGTTGCATCGTAGCTCCCAAACGGATGAACCGATTCAGATTTAGTTTTTATTTTGATAGGTAACTTAGTCCAGAGTGTTCTTAGCTAGTTTTTCTGTGTTTATCTGTCTGTTGGAGGCAACATAGTCTGCAAATGGAGAAACCATTTTTGATTTAGATTTGCATGTTTGAGAGGTGACAGAGGGTTATCAACTGTTTTTTTAAATTAAATTTAACATGTGCATCTGTCTGTCTGTTTGAGGCATCGTACCTCTCAAATGGATGAACCGATTTTTATTCATTCTTTGTTGTTTGAAACGTATCTTGGTTTAGGGTGTTCTTAACTGTTTTTGTATAGGACATCCAGATACCCATATACAATTATGGATGGAATTAGGAATCTGCTACTCCGAATAATTTTCATAAAGCGGAGGTAAGGTCAACCCTACTTATTATACCTTTATTTATATGGTAGATGCGAATGGGGAAACTGTATGGTTGAAACGTTTAAGCATGGAAATAAAAATAAAAATTCCATGGTTTCAGAGAAGTTAATTGGAATTTATCTATGGAATAATGACAACAGCTGGTACCTAGGCTTTGTGCATAAGAATATTACAAATTTTGAAATAAGAATAACTCTGAATCTACAGACTTGAAATTTGAATAAAGATGTAATCTCTATTCATCAATTATATTTCTAAAGCAGCAGCAATAATCCATTTACACACTGCAGGTACCTACTTATACTTAAAACTTATGACCCTCTTTAGAATCCTTATCTACAAGTCATTTGAGCGCATTCTCTTTTCTATATATGCCAGATAGCTCCCAGGACAAAAAAGCAATAAATCGAGAGACTTTTTTTTCCACCCTGTGGCAGGACACATCCATGGCTTGTGTAGATAAATTGAAATTAGCCCGGCATCATATTGGTGGCCATTAATCAGACTGAAGGCCACACTCTTGATCCGATTTGTGACGAAGAGACACAGGGAAAGAGAGAGATGGAGAGAGCGAGAGATGCGATTATTATTGGGCGATTATGCAACCAAGCTGCAAATAGGAAGCTGTCCAGCACTACGACTCAGTGTTTCACGGCCACCTTGAGGTTCTCAGGATTCCGGCTTATGGATGGGATTCAAATTAGTGGTTGTTGATAAGATTTGCTCTCACGAACAATATGTATTAGATATTAGATGGAATTTATAATGGCGATATAACGCGATATCGTTGTCATATGAATTCGAATATTTTACGTAAGCTTTGAATTATTATTCACAGCTATTGCTTGATTTTCCGTTAACTATATTTCTAAAAGAAAATTACATATTGCAACCGTCAGTACTTATATAATATATATATATAATAAGTGTAAAATTCCTTGGGTTAAAGTAAGTTTGGTGAGGTAAAATTTTTGGCTGTTCAAAAACGGTAGGCCTCAAACTGAAAACGCTATTTGTGGCCATATATATGAAAAATAAGAAATAATATTATTGTATGGTGGTGCAGTTTTTAGTAGAGAGAAGACTTTTGGCGCCAGCTTCAGAAGAACCAGCGCCAATAAAATTATTTATCTCTTATTTTTCAGTGCACCATTTCTGTGTAAAAAGTTTTTTATTTCACATTTTCGAATATCAACAGAAACTAAATCAAATACCTATAATATCATTAATACGTAAAATGTACAATAATTTACCATTTTTTCGAAAACATCCCAATCTCTAACTCGTTGGTTTCAGGTTGAGGTTTTTTAAAGATATATTCTTCTGTTTAATTTTGCCGCCTCAAATTTTCATTTCAAAGAGCCAATTTCTTATTTACTCCTCGTCTCAATGAAAAAAGATTTATCCATATCGGAGCACGTTAACTGTGAGAAACCAGCTTTTATCTAATCATTAAAAAGCATTCATAGAGTCGAATTGTATACATCCGTCACCTGCGCAAAGCTAGTCAAAAAATGAATAAATTTGAATAATTTATGAAGCTTATGCACATCCATTAAAATAATCGATAAAAAAGGAATTGTTTGGTTTGAATTTCTGGTGATATCATATATACCGTAAGCCCAGTTTCCTATTTTTTTAAGGAATTCAGGAGGAAGAGGAATATATTATTTATTTATTATTTACTTCAGCTGATGTTTTGGAGCAAGAATATTTCATTTAGCAGCATTAAAAAAATAAAGAAAAATCTCAACTGCATAGTAAATATTAAAAATGTATTTTTGCTAGTCGCTCAAATTTTGTTTTTTTTTATATGTGAAAGTGAAAAAATTTTCCTGTTGAAAAAATTCACTATCCGCGGTCATCCAGACCAAAAAGAAATTGTTTTTCGAAAATCAAAAAATTTTAGAGGAAATTGATGAAATTTCGTTTTCCGACAGGTTTTTAATCGCATATTTTCAGAAACTTTGATCTTACATCTAAAAGCCTCGAAAGCAAAGGGGAGATTTTTTTTAAATTTGCTCTATCTATACTCAAAGAGCTTCCATTAGCTTTGTTATATAATATTTAACTTTCTAAGGGGCGCTGGCGACCTCTCGCGAAAATTTGTGAAACGTGTCATTACAAAAATTTATTAATCACTGTATTCACTGATTTTAAGGGATTTTGTTACCATACCTAGGAATTATAAAATAAAATAAGAGGCCTAATTACTTTTAGGTGAAAGGGGCTTAGTGCACGTCTACCAACGCAAAGAAGCATTTTTTGCGTGTTTCATCTCCAGCGATAAAAATAAAATTTTGTGTAGGTACATTATTTATAAATTTTCGCTCTCAAATATTGCTGGATAGTCAACAAAAAAGTCACTAAAAGTGTCTAGCTGATGACGTAGACACATTACTGAATTGAATAAATTTTACACTCTATTTTGTTCCCACAATATTCTTGAATTTGTAATTAAAATATCAATATTATAAATGCCATTAGAAGTGTTCAGTGTGTTTTGTTAGGACGTCGACCTTTTTTAACAAGTAAATTGTTCTTAGAATTTGAATAACCTGTGTTATAGCTACACGAAGATCAACATTCTATGTTGATAAATATATTTTTCTCCATTATTTGGATTATTAACATATTTATCAAATCTTTACCTAAGCTAACTTGAAGAAGTTCTCCAAGAATATCCTCTTAATTTTTCGCGAGTATTTTTTTCTGTATAAATCATCGCCTTCGCCATTATTCAAAAACGAAATGAAAGATTTAATTTCTCACCGCTTCCCAGCCCTGGTATATATTGTAGAGTACCATAATTCATATTATAATGCACAGAGTAGATAAAGGAACAATTTTATCAGTAAAACAGTTGAACTGCTAACCGAATGCAATCTTGTTTCGAGACCATTTAGTTAATTACAAGAACCCTTTTTGCTGCTATGTAGATATAGATACACTTATTGGCTGAAATAAAGGAGGGACAGAGATAGGGCTTGAATATGAAATGATTTATATGGCTGTGACGGAGTGTTACAAATAATATTTATTTGAAAAGTAACTGAAGCTCATAAATAATATTAAAGCAGGTCTTAATATCATTGAAAAATATTGCGAATTATACGAAATCGAGTGGATGCGGAATATTTTTGGGGAAATCTTTAAATAATAAATTTGGGCTTGAGCTGTAATTAAACCATTTACAAGCGTATTCATAATCGAAACTTAGTATGCTAATAAATTAAGTGCGGAGGTCTAACCTTAAATTAGGTTTATAACTCTTATGTCAGTGTTATGGTAGGATAGTGTTTTGTTTTTTATTTTAATACGATAAAAGCTAGTACCGAACTAAGGGCCGATTTTACGGCCGATTTCATAATGAATCCTTAATGGGAGTTTAGTTAATTCTTCAATTTGTTTAACTCATATCTTGATGACGAAATAAAAATAGTGCCTTTTTTAATAACTTTTACGTCAGTCACCTTATCTTTCGTTCTTTTAAAGTAACTTTGAATTATATGACCAATCAAATACTTTATGAAATTTTTAATGTGAGATTAAAATTAATAGCAGATTAAATTTGATTTTTAAGAGTGGATTATGAATAAGCCTGATAATGTTTAGTTTCAGTAATTAACTAAAAATAATGTTCTCTTTCAATATAACCTACGTAACTTCATCCTCGTTTTGTGTTCTGTATGATTAAATATATGTTGATTTTAGCCTGTGTATCCTACTCGAAATTGATCGATATAGGGCCTGTTGTTCGAAAATAAATGACATCGGCTAAGCCCATGCTAAACACACGCTAATCTTTGACGTGAGCTAAAGCGTTGTTCGAAGCAGACTTTTTAAAAGTTTAGCGCGGTCTTAGCCATTGACTTGTTTAACATACGTATACGTTGATTTTGCGTTGTTCGAACGCCAAGCGGCGCTTTAGCCTGGTATTAGCGGGTGATTAGCCGCCTGCTTTTTAAACCAGGCAGGGGGGTTGATTTAAGTAGGTATTTGACAGCCCGGCAACAATTTCGTTTAATCATTCAATCGAAGGTTATGTGTGAAATTTGTCTCTGTTGAGAATAAGTGCAACAAAATTTGTGTTTGACGCAATTTACACTGTTCCACATAAGGTAAGTTTGTTATTATCTTTTTTTATAATGCAAAATGTTGTAATTTTGGAAAGTATTTACACTCAAGTTTCCCGAGGCTGGTATTTGCTGTTATATATTATGCAAGTTAATTGCTATGACAGAGTTTCTCTATAAACCTACTTTATACAAATAAATAAAATCTATCACGAGATCTATCTCGGTTCTCGCTACAATATTAGTCTACACCTGCACGTAACGAAGAAAATAATGTGGGAACGTTTATCCGCTCGGCTAGAGACAACCCTCGCTCCGCCTACGTTCTTATTACTTCTTATACAGTTATCTCATAATTCACATAGGTATCACAGCTGTGCTGTAATATTAACTATTAGTTATATTTATATATCTACCACAGACACAGACACCCGACGGAGTACATGACACGGGTATCATCGAAAGGTGACGAGTGACGGGAGAAACGGTAGTCGCAAGCAATAGAGTAATGGAGTATAGTAGTCCTAACGTCCTAACTCCTAACCTAACCTTTATAATTTGTGGTGTCGTGTTGTACATAGGTCGCGTTTGAATCATGGATGCGAAAATTTTTAGTGTGAAATATGTGCATTGGTTAAATTGGTTAGTAAGAAGACCATTCGGGACACGAGCCTCCATTAAACGATAGCAAATTTTCACGAAGCCTGGAAACGGGGTATCTGGCCGAGTGGAGTGTCTCTGTTTTTAGCGAAGAAGCGCCCCAACTGACTCAGGGGGTCCCTCAGCAAGAAAATGGCAATCCTACCTCATCCTTCTTTAAATCTGTAAGTGAATTTATTAATATTAAAGGTTACTATCATAATGTACGTAGCCTTCACACAGCAATACAAAAAACAGTTATATCATTATATACACCCATTCGAAATCGTTGAAGTGCAAAATCGCAAATGTTTGGTATTTAAAAGCAATACTGCAATAATTATCAATATAATTTTGAACTGCTTTACCAGCCTCCGGTGAAATAGAAAAAGGTGTATTGTAATTTAGTACAGCTGATCATTGTTTTTATGTTTATCTATGTATCTGATGTAAGTTCCCAGTAACAGTAGAATTTTACTGCTAACCGAAAAGATGAAAATAAGCAGATATGTACTTTTGAAGATATTCAAATTAAATTTAATAAGAAAGTTATCGTTTGAAACACCCATAAGTTACATAGTTTTTGTAACTCACAATCTTTGGTAGTGGCATAATAGTTGTGTCATGTGAAAAATTGGAATGCCACTGTAATAGAAAAGTATTTTTAAATTAAATGTATTTAAATTTTTACCCATTAGACTGACTCACTTTAGTTCCTTGGCACATAAAATACTAATATTTTGTCGTGAAATGAATGTCTTTTGAGTGCATTTATGACAAATTGGTTAATCATCTACTTCAACTTTCTTTTGCTTGTAGGAAAAAAATAAAATTTTAGAGATAAAATTCTATATTTGAAATATTTGGAAAAATAAAATACAATAACAATCAGTTACATTAACAATAATAAAATACATTAAAATATAACAATAATAACGAAATATAACAACAGTAATAAAATATAAAAACAATATTAGAAAACAACAACATATAAATATTAGGTACCTCCCTTCAACTACTTAAATATTCCCATTTTAACATAACAATACATCCTTTTTACAGTTCCTTGAATCCTGTCCCAATGTCTTCTTCCTCTTCCTCATCGATTTCCTCCTCTTCCTCTGATGAAGAAAATGTTGTACCACGAAGAGCTTTGAGAGACAGACAGAATCCATTTGAGATGTATAGCAATGAACAATTTAAAATGAGATTTCGGCTAAATAAGAATACTGTAATGGAGAAATTGGTACATGTGTTTGGCCATGAACTTGAACCTAGAACGAATCGCAATCATTCGATAAGTGCAAGTAATCAAATATTAATTACACTTCGCTTTTTCGCCACCGGTTCATTTTACACCATGGTTGGAGACAGTATCGGGGGGCTTGACAAATCATGTGTGTCAAGAATTGTCAAAAGAGTAGGTCACCAGATTGCTCTATTAAAGAATGAATATGTGAAGATGCCCCGAACTCCTCAAGAGCAACAAAAAATTAAAGAGGAATTCTTCGATATTGGTGGTATTCCAAATGTTATTGGGGCACTGGATTGCACCCACATAAAGATTGTGTCTCCTGGTGGTAATGCTGAATTGTTCAGAAATCGCAAAGGGTGGTTCTCGATTAATACACAGGCAATTTGTACTTCTCATTTAAAAATTATAAATATTATTGCTCGCTGGCCTGGCAGCGTACATGATAGCAGGATATTTAATGATTCAGCATTGTGTGCAGAGCTAGAGGCTGGACATTTCGTAAATGGTGTTTTAATTGGAGACAAAGGGTATGCCTGTAGGCGATATCTTCTAACACCATTTCAAACACCACGTACACCTGCTGAAGAGCGTTACAATTTGGCCCAAGCTCAAACCAGGAATCCAATTGAGCGCTGTTTTGGTGTACTTAAGATGCGATTCCCGGCTCTTCATTATGGAATGCGGACAGCACTAGATGTCACTTTATGCAATATTATTTCTTGTGTTGTTTTACATAACATTGCATTGGACATGGCAGATGAACCACCTGAAGCAGAGCTTTATTTCGATATTGAAGTTGAAGAGGACATACCTGTAATCAACATTGATGGTGAAAATCAACACACGGCATTAAGAAGGCATTTAGTACAAAATATTTTTGCATAGAAAAGTTATATGACCTAGGTATAATAACAATATTAAATATGATTCATGACTACCTAAATACATCCGTGTCAGATTTATATAAAAGATAATATAAAATTGATTTGAAATAATGAACCAATACAAAAAATTATGATAAATATTTATTCATCACAAAAATCTATAGTAACTATACAAAATAAAAATCGAAATGAAAAAACAATAGAAGTAAGGTTAATTTGTTGAATTTTTTAATTTTTTCAGTTGCTCTCTTTTAATTTCCAAGTCTAATTTACTGGCCTCTAACTCGTTTTTTTTAATTTGTACACTCATACGTCCTAACTGTTTTTTTAAATTGGCATCATATAATGCAATTTTATGTTTTCCAAAATAATATTTTTTCTTATATTGTTCCGCGCTAAAATTTTTTTTTTGCAGCCTTGGGCATTTTTTGGATCTAGGATGGGATGGTTTTTGTTTGGGAGCTGGAGCTGGAGTGCTGGTGGCTTGAGGTTCTGGGAGTTGAGGTTCGGATTTCAAAGAAACAGAGCATGGAAGGGCCTCTACAATGACAACAGGGGTGTTATCCACACCAATATCTCCTAAAAATTAATTAATGTATACTGATTATCAATAACATTTTTTTAAAGCTCCAAAATACCATGATACAGTGCACCATCATCGAAAGGGTTTTTTAAAGGCTGAAGTTCTTCTTCAAAAACTGCCAGCATCCTCGCATCAGTATCGGTGCACTGTAGCATGTACGAACCACCTCCAGTTTTAAATACTTCCTTCTGGAAAAGATCAACTGATTAAAATTTGTATAGAATTGAATTTTTGTTATTTTGATATAAAATTGCATGTCATAAATGAAGACTAGGATTTCTGAAGTTCATTTATGCAGGTTCACATCATTTTCTTGTAAAATTAAATATGATTTAGTTTCATTTTAATAATTAAACCTATTTTGGTTTATGAACCTTTTGCACTCATATATAATATTTCTATTAAATGCTGGCGCAGAAGATGTACTTTTCAAGAACAGACGAAATGTTGACTTGAGTCAACTACCATTCATGGCAATAAACATTTTTTCTTGAATAATTTTATTCTCTTGATTAAGAAGTGAAACGGAATCACTGATGATTCACTAGATTATTCGTTCTAAATTAATTTTAACTCTGAGTTAGCCAGTCAATTACCTTATCATTAATCTTCTTTTTTTTTGCTTCACTAACAATTATTTCAATTTCGTCAGTAGTTGCTTCCTCTTCTGCCTCCAACATATCCAAATACTTTCGCTTCTAATTGTTAATAAGACATTTATTGATTATTATTAAGATACCAATAATATTGATGCTCTTTTCTAATTTTTTGTCATAATTTAATTTATTTTTAAAATATAATATAGAATATTAGTCTTAAAATTATATACAATAATCGCTATACAAATGTTTTTATGGGTATAATATATAAATAATAAAATTTTAATATATATTATATTTAATTATTCTTTTTGAAATATATGTTATACCCATCACTAAATTGAAAGGTTGTAAATATTGTAAAAATAATTTAATGTTAATTTTATTTGTAAGATTTCAGTTATTGCAAAAATGTATATTGCTATTAAAACTAATAATGTATATTGAGTTATAATGATTTTATTCTGATGGCTTTAATTAAGAAATAATAAAATGAATTATTCAAATATATAAGCAACGACCAGGAAAAGTACACTCTTACGTTAGTTACGGCCACATCCTTTTTAGTTTCGGATCTTATATTTTTGAAAAATGCCTTGATTTGGGCGACCGTTCTATTTCCGCTTTGGGAACATGCATTAAATTTGGCAGTTACATCTGCCCAGGCCTCTTGTTTTTTGGTTATTGATCCAAGGTCAGTTTTCTTGTGCATCAGTACGTCCTTATGACTAGCGCAAGAAAAACATAATTAAAATATTATTCAGAATACATAAAATTGAGGTAAACTCTGTTGAAATAAAATTTTAAAAGGCAAGGCAGGACTTGAAAATTGTGGCACCCCTCTGTCTGTGACTTGATCTGTAAATTTTTATCTTTAACCCTTACAAGTTCTGTTTGTATAACCATGTATTAACATTGTCATCAATTATAGTTATTCACGTATCATGAGCTATAAGTGAAGCATTATAATTTATATGTAAAAGGCTATAACTAAACTTATACATACATCCGAAGTTAATGTTAATGTTCAAAAGTAACAAAATGATTAAAGGAAAAATATCCAACTGAAACAAAATGTAGAATGATAGCCTAGGTATTTATGGATTTTGTAAATGTAATATTTATACTGATTAAATAAATAAATCACCATTCTAGTATTACGGAATTATTAACATTAATTTCCAAAAATATTAATCGTCAATTTACGTTCTGAATATGGAACATAGGTTTATTCGTAAATTTGTAATATTACCCGATGAATTACAACCTACTGCAGAAGAAATCGTATTGGTTTTCTGCCAATATGAATTAGAGTTAAGAATCAAATTAATGAAAAACTAAATCGATTATTGCCGCCAGCAAAATCTGTGGAGATATGAGATCAATAAGTTGGCTTTTTTGGCACTAGACCCGTATTTAGTTTATGCCCCACTAGTCGTAACTTTGAAGCTTCCGCCTCGACAACTATAGATATAAACAAACACTTTTGGTGAATATAAAATTTAAATTATTTGCTAAAAGACCTGCACAGTAGTTTGTGTTTACTATTTACATATCTTCTCATTTGAATACATTGTTATGTTTATTGTAAAATACACTTAAAAATAATTAACTTACCTTTCAAAAAGCCCAAAGAGTGTAGCTCGGTCTACAAGAGTAAAATTTTTCCTTTTATTTTCCATTTTTTATAACTATAAAATAACCAGGTACACAATACACAAACAACAACAGCTAGTTTAACCAATTAACCTATAAAATTTTGACATATAACGAAGCGTGAAGTTTGCAACAAATGGAGAAATGGCTTAGCTGTGGCTAAGGTTAGCCACCGTTAATTCCGCTTCGAACAACGCTCAAATTTTTTCAGCCTCCATGCGAGCTAAGCACGGGTTAAGCTTAGCCCATGATTAGCCGCTGTTTCGAACAACAGGCCCATTGAGTATTAGAAATACTTCGAAATCATATTCAGTGTAGTGTATATAAATAATAGGGAAATTTAATCACTAATCGTTTCATAATAGATCAGGAAGTTTAAGAAGCTATAAGCTTATTAAAAAACGGTAAAGCCGCAGGAGGGCATTACAAAAGAAATTAGAAAGCTAGGAGTCAAAGAAATCGAAATTTTAACTGTACTTTTCAATAGACTCTACAATAAAAGATAAAAAGATGCATAACAACTATCTGGAAAACAGGAATAATAAAACATCCCTATAAAAATGGAGACAACGGAGAGTACACAAATTATCGAGGAACTGCAATATTGAGTGATGTGCTAAAAGTATACAAGGGAATTTCTGAAAGAACTACAACTAGAGGTGTCAAAAAGCGGATTTCGCAAAGGCAGGAATGTTGAGGATCACATTTTTGGAATCAGACAACTGTCTGAAAAATGGTATAAAATTAACATATCTATATGTCGCTTTTTACTTCCCTCAATAAGGAAAGTATTGTATTCACGTAAAAAAATCGACCTCAAGATTTTTGCTGATATTTACGTTTTGGGGTTCCTAGATCACGAAAATCATGGTATCTCAAGTCCGTCGGTCTGTCTGCCTGTCTGTCTGTCTGTAGTATGTTGGCGTTCTAGCTCAATAACGGCTTGACCTAGGACAACGAATTTTGGTATGCATATGGCAGGACTACCGGTGACGCAACATAAGGGTTTTTGGTTAATAAAATATACAGGGTGTCCAAAATATAAAGTGTCAATATAAGAACGGTAGAAGCGACGAGGTTGTTTCCATCTCGAAGCCGGGTGGTTTGTCGAGGGAAGTCATAGGTAAAGGTTCTTACCAATTTTTTAGATATAGCGAGGGCGTTTGACTGTGTCTCCAGACAAATAATATGATCCAGCCTAAAGAAGAGAAGAATAAATCCCTACCTACTCAAAGCGATAAAGAGTTTAAATAACAATAAAAGAAATCATGTGCGAACAGGAAACCAACAATTTGAAGAATTCAGTAGGGATGTTTAAGACAGGGAGAAGTCTATGCCCATTACTCAACTTCAAACTGATATGAATGAGATAATAAAAGTGGTAAATCAAAAAAAATAACCTGATATGAATGACATAATAAAAGTGGTGAATCAAAAAGAAAAATTATCAATGGATATAGAAATATGGAACAGATACCCATTTCGCAAAATTTCTTTGTTAATGATTCTGTTGCGTTGCCCAGAAACGAAACCCATCTTCAAAATAATATGGATAAATGGAAACAAGCCCTCAAAAGTTAAAATCTCAGAATAAATGTATAGAGAACCAAAGTAATGGTAATAGACAACGAAGGCAAAAACGCTGAAACAAAATGACAAATTTTCTTTTAAATCAACTGATGCATTTCTGAAGCTATGATTCAAGGAACTTTGAAATAATTTGGTTTCCTGTTAGATCTTACTTCTTCTACTACCAAAACCGTTATCCAACTACTTATCTTACAGGTGTTTCGTCAAGAAACTTGCCTTCATTCACAATTATGTTTTTCGATGAGATTTGATAATGTCTCAATCTGTTTCTAAGAAAAAACTTATTATACTTATTATCTTTAAAGGTTATTTTGTAAAAATTTTGTAAAAAGCTCATATTGCTCAAAATTAGCATAGGAATAGAGAGATAGAAAATGTTGATAATGGAATGAAGTTCTTATTTTACCATTTTAGTATAGATCTTATTGTGGAAACTGATTTCTCCTTTAATCTAGAATCTAAACAGATAACAAATTTTTTATTGATGGCTTGCATCTACTCCTTTTTGAAGTATGTCAATAGATTAAAATACACACCAACGGTTTTCTATATGGAAATCGACTGTTGTACCTACGATAAAGATTTTTTTAAAGATGTGAATGCTAATATTTGCATATTTCTGAGAGCATTCCCTTATTTGTAAATTTTATTCAATTCTCTCTCATATACATACATATTTTTGTCCTTTGTACGTATATCGAATCTGTCTCAAAAATATGATATTCTCCAAGCAATAAACTGTTCCCACAATATATTAATGCATATCCCCTTGTCTCTTCGTAGTTCGTTTACATATACCATCGTATAAGAAATATTCCGGGACCGGGAGATGAGCACAACAGACGTCACCAGAGCAAAATAATATGGAGATTTTTTTGTGCTTGGTAGACAGCATGGTAGGACCTCGTATAAAAATGACAGGAAACAGGAAGCATGGTTATTCTTTTAATGAACATTTTTATAGAGCTGCTTTGCATTTTCAAAAGCATTTCAATGGGTAAGCGCTGTCTGGAGAAACCATATTTTATCCTCTACAACCGCAAGCGTTAAATGTGAATGTGTTTTATAAGATTGTGGTTAGAACTGCAATTGTTATGGCGAAATCCTTGCAAAATATCGAAATATTTTTTTCATTTGAATGATTAAATTTATTATATTTACGTATTTATTCAACCTTCCGCTTATAACATGAGCAAATTTGTGAAATATCACAAAAATGAAATTTAATTACAGACTGGATATGGTAAAATAATACAGAAGAGCATGTGACAAAAAATAAAGATAATAAAAGATTCACTCTAGAAATACAAAAATTAGTGAAGTTACTATTATAAATTTAAATACGAGTACCACATTCTTCAAAATAATCCTTGCATAGTCTCCATTGTTTTATCACACCTGCACATCAAATTCAAAAATGAATCTTTTTGAATGTTATGTTGATTATGTGGAAAGCTTACTAAAACTTTTTTTAATGTTTTTTAGAACTTATAATTTCTCTTTTCTATTTAATCTCTTTTTAAAGTGGTCAATGACTTGTTAGCTCTGGCAAATGGTTGAATCGTTTGTTTCTGTAGGTAATTATTTTGAACAGCTCTCTATGTAAAAATCGTTAAATTGAATTGGATACTAAAAGATGTATTTATTATTATTATTATTTACTCATTTATTACTTCACTTGATACGTATTGCTCTGTTCTCAGTAGCAATACCAGGTATTTTCCCATATTTTATCAAGTCGTAGGCGAATTGTTCTAAACAATTAACCATTTTGAACTAAGACTGGCTTTATCGGATGATGCATTGGAAAATTCATAATAATATTGATTTTATTAAGATAAGTTTAAGATTTTTAAGTTATACAAGCGATGAAGTATCAGTTATTGGTATATATATATATATATATATATATATATATATATATATATATATATATATATATATATATATATATATATATATATATATAAAAGAAGGTTTATTTTGGGGATAGCAGCAATAACGAAATTGAGTACTCTTTTTAGTAATTTATTCCAAGCTTTCGGGTAACATTGTACCCATCATCCGGGAAACTACAAAGTAATGGAATAGACAATATAACCAAAAAAAAAAAAATATAAAATCAGTTTTAGTATTATTTTCATACATCAAACTTACCACTAAGTGAGAATGTTTTCGTGGAAATTGATGGTAACGTAATCATAGAGAACTGTTCATTTTATATAAACATAACAACATTTTTTTATCCTGATTAAAAGAAACAATAAAATACACATTCACTAATACACATTTCGGGAACAACGGCCATATTATAATGATAACTGAAATCGATATCCATCAACTCAACAATGACATCTTTTACAACAAAAAGACAAAGAGAGAAAATTTTGAATTAGACAGATGATAGCAAGTTATTTCAGGAAAAATCCTTTACATTTTTGTTCTATGTCAACCAAATCTCAATATTCCTGTTGTATTCTATATTATTCACTCTATTTTAAAATTCTACATTAATAATCATTTAACTTAGAAATCAATGTTTTCCGTATTTCTTACGCTTGATTCCATAATCAGAAGATAAGCAAAAATCTCACTAAGATGACCTATATCTGATCTTCTATTCAGTGTATTGTCATTCATATATATATGTGCCATTTCTAGAAAAGCCCGTTTTGTGGTGTTTCTTTCAATATCTAAAACTTTTATCTGATCGTAGTTCATTTTGTGGCCACTTTTAGAAACGTGCTCTGCTAAAGCGCTTCTTTCAGGACGCAGTCTACAGTCACTTGCATACAAACTAATTCGGTCTTTTAGATGTCTTGAGGAATGACCAATGTAGATTTTTTCACAGTTTGAACAAGGGATACTGTATACTGCATCTGATATCGACAGAACAGGAGTCTTGTCTTTGATTTTACTAAATATTTTATTTATGCATAAAACAGATCTATTAGTTATTTTAATACTCAGATGAGGACTGAAAATTTTATTTATATGAGGTGAGATATCTTTTATATATGGAAATCCAACATATGATATGAAATTGTTCTGTTCTGTTTGTTCCTAATTGGTCAGCAAATACTTCCCAGCATAATTATATATATATATATATATATATATATATATATATCTGAGCAAGAAGAAACTTCCATAACAAATATCTACATAACATATTTGATTTAGATAATTGAATCTGTATCGAGAACAGTCTGGAAATTTCATAACGATTATTCAAATTTTGTTTAATTACTAATGTATTTAAAAGTCAAATCCACATTAGCTGGCTTATAGCTTCAACTCTAAAACTTTTTGACTTTTTCCAAAAAAATCATAGAAAGCTTCCAGAACAATGGAAAATGTATTTTTTGCACTCTTAGATCAGAAGTTACAAGTGAATTGGAAGTTTGGGCACCCCTTGTAGTGAAACCTATCATGGCTCATCATAGGGCTTACAAAGCACCGAATAAATAGTTTTAGTTTCAAACATGTAAATTTTAGTTCACATCTGATTGTTAACAGTGGATTGTTTTCACTATTGTACAAATTCAACCACCTAATCTAGGTAGGGTACACATAAATACCGCCTCGAGTTGTTAATAGAACCTATATCCATTTCTACCGCCCTCAGTAAATTCGATAACTTCACCTGAATGTATCATTAACAAACGTTCATTAAATACCAGATTCATGGATATTGGTGTGCTGGTTATATACCACACGCGTATTACATATTCATAACTTATTTAGCGGATACATGTTTAAGCCATGCAATTTATGTCACATAGCATAAATTATATCGGCTTTTCACGATCAGCATAAGCGATGTCATTCGGCCTGAAATATGCCAAAAACATATTCAGCACAATGTTGTAAATTTATTTATTCATTTATTTACATGCAGTCGGTTGCGAAAATATATTATATTGCATTAAATATATACATACCTATCACCTAACAGAAAAATATACATTTCTACTCCATGCGAGAAAATTGTTAATTTTCAAAATATAAAAATCTATTTTATTTTTCATATCGGAAGACCAATTTCTGTCGGAATTATGAAAATTATTAAATAGTAGTTCTAGCGTTTTTTGGGAGTGTTTCTGACGTAGGAATTGGGCATGAGTTCTACTGTAAATTTTATATTCTTTAGCATTGGAAATCAGGGAAGGGTAGGTACAGTATATTATTGCATATTTCCCTTAATATCTTCCAAAATAATTATTTCAAAATTTCGTAAAAAAACATTGATCGTTTTCATGTAAGATGTTAAAAATATATTATATATAATTTTTTCCAAAGAAATAAACCTTCTTTTATTAAGTATGTTCGTCCATTTGACAATAAATTTGTGGTTTTTATTGATCTGAAAAGGGCTTTTGGAACAATTGATCGAAATAATCTTTATGAATTGTTATCTGACTATTTATCACATAGAAAGCAACAAGTTAAGGTCAAAGATAATACCTCACAGGAATGAGATATAAATATTGGTGTTGTGATTTTCTCTATTAAAAAAAAAATACTATTTACGTATTTAAGGTATCTATTTTTATTTGACAATATTGACAATCTATATATGTTGACCTGCCCATATCAAGATAAAAATAATAATAATAATAATAATAATATTTTTTTTCTAGGGAGGAGGAAAATGCATGAACGCACTCTGTACGGTTAGGAACATCGTACAGTAGTGCAGGACTCCCATCAGTTCGAGAATTCGAGGTCTGACAGACTACCTGCTAAAACCCCCTCATCTCCGAGGCACTAACCTAAACCGTTTAGCACAGTATCAAGGTTAGGCCGGTAATCGTTAGCCATTTAGCTCGACGTCTTGGGGCTTCTGGGAGTTAATGCCGTTCAAGGTCAGCCTTTTTGTCCTTCAGCATTGCTTCGGTGAAACGGGCTACCATGTTCCAGGTATCTACATCACGAAGCATGACGTCCATGAGAGTGTCCCGATTAAAAGTTCCAATCACAGACACCAGAGCAGTTCGGCGGTCATGCCACTTAACGCAGTCAAAAAACGTGTGCTCTACGTCAACACCCTGGCAATAAAGGCAATCTGGACTTTCAGTTTCTCCCATTTTGTGGAGGTACTGGCGAAAATACCCATGACCCGAGACTAGTTGGGTCAGGAAATATCCTACCTCTCCGTGATTTATCTCAGCCCAAGGTCTAATTTTTGGAATTAGCCTTGAGGTCCATCTCCCTCTTGTCTCTTCCTCCCAGTTGGCCTGCCAGTCGTTGAAAGTGCGGTCTCGCTCTTCTTTGGTAGAAGTCTCTCTGTCAACTTCTCGGTTTCTTCGGTAGATCGCCTGCCATTCACGTGCTAATAGATGAATGGGAACTATTCCAGCTATTACAAGTATAGCTGGTTCGGAAACCGTGCGGTACGCATAGGCGACTCTTAGAGCACCCAACCGCTGCACTCGTAGGAGTTGGTTCCGATAGCATTATTTGCTCAGGACGTGCACCCAAACCTCCGATCCGTAAAGGAGAACAGAGTTTACTGAAGACATAAGAAGCCTTCTCTTACTCGAGCGTGGGCCACTAACGTTCGCCATGAGACCACTAAGCGAAACGACTCCCCTGGAAGCTTTTTCGGATCGGATCTGCTCCTTGAAACTCATCTTACTATCGATCATCACCCCGAGGTATTTGGTCGAGGGTTTGGTCTCGATCTGGAGCTCCCCTAGAGACATTGGGACGATCGTTTCAATGTGTTTTTTTGTTAGGACCACGACTTCGGTTTTGCTAAGTGCCAGCGACAAGCCGTGATCTAGCATCCACTTGTTGATTCGTCTCATGACTTGGTTCAGCTTAAACTGAGCTTGATCCAAGTCTCTAGCTGCAATGAGTGCAGCGACATCGTCAGCGTACCAACAAGGCTGGTCTCTTCGGGCATGTCACATCTTAGCAGACCATCGTACAAGATATTCCAGAGGTCCGGCCCAAGGATAGATCCTTGAACAGCACCAGAATTGATTGGAATTCTCCGTTGTCCCTCAAGCGTCTCGTACACTAGAGAACGATTCTCCAGATACGAGTCGATCATGCGGATGAGGTACGCAGGTACATGGAAGTTATGCTCCAGCGATACCAAAATGTCTGTCCACCTGACGGAATTAAAGGCATTGCGAACGTCGAGAGTAACAAAAAGTACTACCCGCCGTTACCAGTGATTGTGATCTTCTCCCCTTTGCACCGCATCGATTACCTCCCGAATAGTATCAATGGTCGAGTGACCAAATCGAAAACCATGCTGATGAGGTGACAGGTCACCCGCAGCAACGATGGCTTGGTTGATACGGTACCGGAGGATTTTTTCCAGGACCTTGCCCGCTGTATTCAGCATGCACAAGGGGCGATAAGATGATGGAGCCCCTGCGTTGCCTTTGCTCTTCGGTATCAAGACAAGTCGCGCTTCCTTCCACAGGGAGAAGAAGACGCCGTCGACTAGGCATCTGTTGTACATATCCAAGAGTAGTGTTGGATTCACTTCGGCAACGAGCTTCAGTACCTCAGCAGGAATGCCGTCGGGGCCTGGGACTTTCTTGTTTTGCAAGGACTGGACGGCGCAGATCAGTTCTTCCTGTTGGAAAAGGTTGATAATACCTAAGTCTCGGAATTCTCTAGTAGGACGAAATGGATGTGTCGGGAAAAATTCATCTACTACCTTAGCTACGACGTTTGTCTCCATGAGCGCTGGAGGAGAGCGTGCGCCTAGCTTTTTGGTTACTATCTTATAGCCCATGAGGCATTTCTTCCGGAGTGACGCGATTACAGGTGTCCACCAGTAGGCTGACTTCTTACTGGGGCAAGGTTTTACCTTCGGCATGGATATGTCGCATGCATCAGAAATTTGTCTCATGGTCTTAGAGCAGGTCACTTCAGCATTGTTTTGACGTCTGATCACTTTACTTGTGAGAAAGTACGAGAATATCCCATGGTTGAAGCGATTAACGTTCCATAGTCGCCATGAAGTAGGGGGACGATGAGGCAGTGTGGCAGCTCTTCCTGTGTTATTGATCTTAAAGCTAATAGCCATTTGGTCACTTGCTGTGTAATCCTCGGATATTTGTCGTAGAATGTTCTCAGATCCAAGGGATACGTCCGGGATGGACTTTCCAAAACCGGGGCGACGGAAAGTGGAAACGTCACCCACATTCAGAAATTGGAGGCAGGTTCTGGCTGCCATTTCGAGGAGATACTGGCCTCTTGAGTTTGTACGAGGCATTCCCCAGTCAACCGCTCTAGCATTGAAATCACCAGCGACAATAACAACGCCACTAGTGTTTCGTATCTCATCCTCTAGCGAGTCAATCATCTGTCGGTACTCTGCTATAGGTTGGTTTGCGGTCAAATAGAGAAGAAGTAAATCCCTTTACTTTTTATCCACACGAAACCATTTCCTGCTCCATTGATAGAAATAGGGACATTTCTAGGGTTAAAAACCCATATTGAAGCAGTGCCCAGTTCATCCGAAAACCAGAAGGGTGACATCCTGTTCTTATATTGCTCACTTAGTAGCAGAATGTCAATACCACGCTCAGCGGCAAATTGTGGAAGTAAGTGATTTACTGTTCTGCTTCGCTGCATGTTTAGTTGAATAACGTTGGTCATTAGAAGCGGGATTTAAGCTTCTCTAGGGCCTCCCTATAGACCCGGCAGCGACTTATCCCGAAATATGCTGTGACTCCTCTGGTATGCTACTGAGGCTGGAGCAAAGAAACAGCACGGTTCAGCCTGAGAGGTATTTGCCTTGTGTTCCACGCTGCCACACTTGTAGCAAGCATTGCTGCGGTCAGTCCCTTTGCATTTTCCAGCTACGTGGCCAAATCCCAGGCATTTGTCCTGTGGACCACCATCTTGAGACGAATAAGACAGGATTCGACGTTCTTGTTTAGGACGGCATATACAGCTGTCTTTACGTCTTCCTCTGTGGTGAGTTCGTCCAGATCTTTAAGTTCGATGGTCGACTTGGGCTCTATGTAACGGACTGTGGCGTTTCCACCCAATATATTTTGGAGAACATTTCCAAACTCAGATTTATTTTTTGTCCCAGAACCGAGCTCTACAAGCACTTCGCCAGTTGGCGTCTTCCTGACAGAATAATAATAATGATAATATTTTTTTTTTATCCGAAGAGGGAGGAAATGCGCAACCGCTCCATCAGTGGCCATGCGAGACTCACTCGTGTATGGGGCTGTAACTTGCGTTTACGACCCACTAAAACCCCACCTCTTTTAACAAAATCTCAATAGTGAGATTGCCACCCTTGACCCGCTTTAGCATTGCAAAGGATGGCCTGTTCTTTGCTGTCTAGGCATTTAAACTGTTCTAATAACTATTCTTTTTTAGAATTACGTGATACTACGTATCCTGGGTGTCGTCTACCAAATTTTTTCCTTTCTTTGTTCGCAAAACCAATTCAACGAAAGTGGCTACGGACTCCCAGGTTTCTGCCTCTCCTAGCATCAATTCCACGATGTTTTCTGGAGTGACATATCCGATTTTGTCTGCCAAGGATTGTCGTTCTATTTGCCAACGTTCACAAGAAAAAAACGTATGTTCTGCGTCATCTCGGGTGTGTCCACATACCAGGCAGTTCGGTGCCAAGACCTTTCTTTAATTGAACAGGTACGACCGGAAGTAGCCGTGACGAGACAAGAACTGTGTGAGGTAGTAATTTACTTCCCCATGGTGTCTCTTAGTCCAAACTCTTACATTCGATAGAAGACGTGCAGTCCATTTTCCTCTGCTATCAGCCTCATACCTCTCCTGCCATTGCTCGAAAGTTGAGATTCTTTGTTCTTCGGTAATATTGGTTCTATTGATTGGATCTTCTGATCTGCCTGCTGCTTTTTTTCTTTCATATATTGCTCTCTTTTCAAGTGCAAGGAGGTCTAATGGCATGACGCCGGCAATAGCGAGCACCGCAGGCTCTGACACCGTGCGATACGCGCTACTTATCCTAAGAGCAGCCCTGCGCTGTACCCTTGCAATCGTTTTCCTGTGAACTTCTATCTGTGTCGTATCTCCCCATATCTCCGACCCGTAAAGTAGGATAGAGTTGGTTACGGACACGAGAAGTCTTCTCTTGCTGGCTGTTGGTCCTCCTACATTTCTCATCAGACGGCTCAGTGATTTTGTTACATCTGAAGCTTTATCTGCCGCTCTTCGCATATGTTCCCCAAAGTTCATTCTTTTGTTTAGAGTAAAGCCAAGGTACTTAATATATTCCTTAGTCTGGATAGTTAATTCTTCTATCTTCATCTCTTGGATATTGTCAAAAGTGGCTTTTTGTCTGCCGGTGAGAAAGATCATTTTCGTTTTCTCTGCAGCAAGTTTCAAGTCGTGGTCGTCTAGCCATATTCTTATTATCCGCATAACGATGGATAACTTCCTCTCGGTTTCCGCCTTGTCCCTTCCTGTGATAACGATTGCTATGTCGTCAGCGTAGCCTATTAGGTAGCTTCTGTCAGGTAGCTCAAGTCTCAGAATATCATCATAGGATATATTCCATAGTTCTGGCCCGAGAATGGAGCCTTGGGCGGCGCCTGCTGTAATTTTTCTCGATTTGACACCGTTCTTAGTTTCGTAGAGTAACTGTCGATCCTTAAGGTAGTCCTCTACCATGCGGTGTAGATACGGAGCAACGTTGTATTTTTCTCTCAATGGTTTTACCATATTCTTCCAACTTGCCGAGTTGAGAGCATTCTTGATATCGATGGTTGCGAGAAGAATAATGCCCTTCGAATACTGGTTTTTCTCTTGTTCCGCTTTGAAAGTGTCTCTCACGACCGACACTGCATCAGTTGTAGACTTGCCACTGCGGAAACCATACTGCATGTCTGAAAGGTCTCCTCCGGCTTTTATCGATGACTGGAGTCTGGGTCTTATAAGCTTGTCAAGTATAATTCCTGCTGTGTCTAACATGCACAGAGGGCGATTTCCCGTTGCAGTATTTGGATCGCCCTTCCCTTTGCTAATTAAAACCAGTTTCTGCCTTTTCCATACCTTTGGGAAGATCCCAGTCTCCAGACATGAGTTGTACATGCGAAGCAAGATGTACGGTGATATTTCTGCAACTAGCTTTAATATTTCTGTTGGAATACCATCTGGGCCTGGGGCTTTTTGGTTCTTCATGGATCTTAATGCGACATTGAGTTCTTCCTCGGTGAATGTGTTGATTTCATCGCATGGTACGTCTATCTGACAAACTTGCCTCTCTTCATGGTCTGGAAATAAATCGCTGACTATTTGTTCCATTACATCGGCGTCTCGGAGTGGTGGCCTCGTGTACTTCCCAAGTTTCTTTAAAACTATCTTGTATCCTAAACCCTACGGTTCATTGTCTACTTCGTCACAGAGAGACTTCCAGTGTGCCAGTTTGCTCTTCTTGATGGCCTTACTGAGTAGCTTTCTTGCTGTACGCTCTTGTGTTTTACGTAGAACGATTTCGGCTGTATTGTTGGTTCTTCTTGCGCGTTGGGTACGCCTTCTTATACGCTGTCATTCCCTCCGTAAGTCCGCTATCTCGGCGTTCCACCAGTAAACTGCTGCCCCGCCCTTTTTTCAGTCTTTCTTGACAGTCTACAAGCATTCTCAATAAGTTGCATCGTTGCTTCCACTGTTCGTTCAGCATCCATTGGTGTATTCATTGGAGCTGCTGTCAGTGCCCTTGCCCCATTCTTGATTTTATTCTCAAATTTTTCCCTACTTCAGTTTAGCAAGATTCCACCTGGGATTTCTCTTTTGGACGTTTTTTTTCTCTGATTGACCTATTGAGAAAGTAATGTACAAATGGTCGCTATGGTTTTAATTATCAAACACTTTCCAGTCATTTGTAACACCGGCTATATTTTCTGAGGCAAAGGAGATGTCTGGCACCGTCTCTCCTTGTCCATCTCTTCTAAAGGTTGTGGTGCCGTCATTGAGGACTACCATTCCGAGTCTTGATGTCATATCCAGGATCTTTTCTTCTCTAGAGTTTGTCTCTGCTGATCCCCACTCTAGGGCACTGGAGTTGAAATCTCCTCCAAGGATGATATTTCCTTGGGCATTTTGTGGTGTGTCCTCTAGTTTGTCCAGATGTTCTGCGATGCTGTCTGGCTTAATAATAATAATAATAATAATAATAATAATAATAATAATAATAATAATAATAATAATAATAATAATAATAATAATAATAATAATAATAATAATAATAATAATAATAATAATAATAATAATAATAATAATAATAATAATAATAATAATAATAATAATAATAATAATAATAATAATAATAATAATAATAACCCGTAGCTGTTGCTGGTCTGCTATCGGGAGCTGCCCCTGGCGATGGGGTACGCTCGTCAGCCTTGAATACGCTGAAGAGTACCAGGGAAATAAAATACCTGGAGTTGACAAAAACCAGCACCATTGTATGTGTTAGCAACTCATGCAATGTGACACTATATACGCTGTCAGAACAAAACGGAATAGATATTCGGGCGTGGCAGGGAATCAGGTTGACCCTGCTCGGACACGTCAGGAGGATATACCTGACGTGGGTGTGAACGATGTGTGTAACGTTACCCCGCGGTCTGGACCCAACACACACCCCGCTACGGATCAGGAACATCAAATAGGCAACCCACAGAATCCGAACTCCGCAAGTGTTGTTGAGGCAACTCAGCCCACCCAGGAGACAGTTAATGCTAAGAAACGGTTGAAATGGACTAAAGATATGAATGGATACCTCTACCGTTCTTACCTCAAAATCACAGAAATGGAAACAGCAAATAGGCCCTACAGCGACGAGCTTTATCAAACAATGTTAACGAAATTCCCAGAACTCGGAACGAAAACACGCCAAAACATCCTCGATCAAAGACGCCAACTCTTTATAACAAACGGTCTCGACCTTAACAAAATCAATGAAATCCGCCGAGAAGTACAAATTGAGTTAGGACTATTACAACTATAAGAACAAGAAAACCATCTCCAAACACAAACAGAAAATGACAACTTACCCAGCGAACAACCTGAAGATCAAGAAACAACTACTTTCAAGAAAAAATTTGCCCTATATAGCGGAATGGACCCCCTATCTAGACCTAAGCTACCGAAACTAAAATTCAATAGAAACACGAACAACTTCATTAATAGAATCAACCAAATAATAGAAGGGGAACTTGACAGCATACGAGATCTTAACAACTACCATGATATAATATACTGTGGTGCTCTTACTGTACTGGAACTACACCAACAAAATATACAAAGCACGAGACACACTAACAGCACAAACAGAAAACAAAAATGGCAGGTAAGACTGGAAAAGCAGATAGAGAAACTAAGAACACCGATAGGACAACTTCAACAATACACTACAAGCAGAAACCCATCCCAAAAACTAAGAAACAAAATAAACAAGATTCTACAGAAATTCTGTCACAGAAATAGTCAGAGCCCGATCGAAGTCCTTGATGAATTAAAACAAAAATTGTCGGTATACTCCAACAGATTAAGAAGATATAATGAAGCAGACTTGAGAAGAACGCACAACAAAATATTCTCCATAAGCCAGAAACAATTTTACCGCCAACTAACACAAACCAATACAAAAATAGTTAATAACTTCCCCGAAAAGGAAGCAACAATTACATATTGGTCAGAAATATGGGAAAAAGAGAAAACTCATAATAGAAAAGCAGAATGGCTGTCTGAAGAAAAGAAAAATGCCGAGAAAATTCACATGATGCTTTATAATACCATCACCTTGACAGATGTAAAAAAAGCAATCAACAGTACGCATAATTGGAAGTCAGCGGGACCAGATGGAATCCACAACTTTTGGTTTAAAAAATTCTATTCTACTCACAAAACACTAGCAAGTCTCTTCACAAACATCCTGCAAGACCCGAAAAAAGCACCAACATTCATAACCTCAGGCATAACTTACCTACTCCCAAAGACAATCCCATCGACAAATGATCCCTCAAAATATAGGCCAATCACTTGCCTCCCCACTCTCTTTAAAATACTTACCTCTATCATCTGTAATCAAATTTATCAACACCTTGATAATAATAAATTACTTCCAAATGAACAAAAAGGATGTATAAAGGGCAGCAGAGGCTGCAAAGAACAGCTCGTAATAGACATGATAGTAACTGAGGAAGCGAAACAACGGAAAAAAGACCTCCACGTAGCATACATCGACTACAAGAAAGCTTTCGATAGTGTGCCACACTCGCTTCTTATTGAAATGCTTAATGTTTATAAGATTAGCCCAGCTATTGTCAGTCTATTGGAAAATCTAATGCCTCAGTGGAAGACTAAGCTAGTAGTGCACACCAACGAAGGACAGAAAGACATAGGCAACATACACGTAAGACGTGGTATATTCCAAGGCGACGCCCTTAGCGCTCTATGGTATTGTATTACCTTGGCACCATTATCAAGGTTACTCAATCGCCGAAGCGTGGGATACAAGCTTCAAAATGGGCAAATAATAGACCATCTCGCCTATATGGATGATATCAAATTAATGTCTGCCACAAAGGAAGGTCTAAACAAGCTACTTAAAACGACCAAGAAATACAATGATGACACAGGCATGGAATTTGGCCTAAATAAGTGCAAAATACTCTCCCTAAAGAGGGAAGCATGGGAAGAACATCAGGGATTTCAGCTTGACACCGACAAAATAATAAAAGGGATGGACAGAAATGAGAGTTACCAATACTTGGGACTAGACCAAGTAAGAGGTATCTGCCAAAAAATAATGAAGAAGACTCTTAGACAGAAACTAACTTATAGAACCAAAGCTGTACTGAAAACACAATTATCTGCAATCAATAAAACCAGAGCGTTTAAAACATATGCCGTACCGACAATTAATTACAGTTTTCAGGTTATCAAATGGACCGACACAGATCTTCAGGACATGAACAAAGATATAAGAGTCCTATTCACAAAAGCCAGAGCTAGACACCCTTAAAGCTCTGTAGAAAGATTTTATCTGCCACGGGACAGAGGTGGACGAGGAATAGTAGACTTCAAGGAAGCTCATCAAAAACAAATTGAAAGCCTAAGAAACTATTTCTATGAGAAAATTGAAACATCAACATACCACAGAAAACTTGTTAACGCAGACAAAGGACTCACCCCACTAAACTTAGATACCAAAAATTATCAGCCACTAAGAGACATAGAAACCACAGAGGACAGAGCAAACAAATGGAGAGCTCAGCAACTTCATGGCAGATATCCAGCCGTCTTAAGTTCGGAACATATAGACTCAAATGCATCCAATATGTGGTTAAAAACCGGTAACCTGTTTGCGGAAACTGAAGGCTTCATGATGGGAATCCAGGATCAAGTTATACCTACATTAAACTACCGGAAGTACATTATGAAAGATCTCGCTGTAACCAAAGACATGTGTCGATTATGTCATAATAAAAGTGAAACATTAGAACATATCATATCAAGCTGTTCTATACTAGCACCCACAGAGTATGTTAAAAGACATGACAACATTGCGAAAATAATACATCAAGAAATATGCGAAAACGCCAACATGCTTACAGAAAACATCCCTTATTATAAATACAAGCCAGAAGCCGTTAGGGAGAACGAAGATATCAAAATCTATTGGAATAAAACTATACACACAGACCACCCTGTGGATAACAACAGACCAGATATCGTGCTAAAGGACAAGAAAGAAAAAACTACCTACTTGATTGACGTAGCAGTACCTGCCCCACATAACATTAAAAAGAAGCAGGAAGAGAAAATTCGTAAATACCTTCCTTTAGCGGCAGAATTGAAAACTATATGGCAACAGAGGAAGGTCATAGTAATTCCGCTAATTATAGGGGCAACAGGGGAAATACCGATGAAACTTGAAAAGTATATTGAGCAAATACACTTACCACAGAAGATTTTCGTCACACTCCAAAAACTAGCGATTCTGGGAACATGTCACTTAGCTCGGAAGGCCTTAAACGTCCAAATCTAAAAGAAAAAAAAAATAGAATAATTTCAGATACTTGCCTTCTAGGAGGCCCTACCTAAAATATATTTACCTGCTACAGCAGAGATACCCAACAAAATAATAATAATAATAATAATAATAATAATAATAATAATAATAATAATAATAATAATAATAATAATAATAATAATAATAATAATAATAATAATAATAATAATGATAATAATAATATTCCTTATTCACAAAAAAATACAAAATTTAGAAGATAAAAAAGGAAGTGTTTCTAAACTTGACAATGTGTATAAAGCAGCAAAACTGATAAGTGTGTAAATACATTTTAGCATTCAAAAAATCTAATAATATAGAAAAATCTTAAACTCTAGATAGGTACCTATATAAACGAAAAAATTAACTTGGTGTAAAAATATTGACGTCACAATATATAAGAGTGAAAACGTAAGATGTACTTATTTTTGTTAAATATTAATGTTAAATTAAATTGTGGTAGGTACTCAATAAGTGAAAAACACTTGCTGATAGACACAAAATCGAATTTTAAAAGAACATTAATAAGAACAATACATAAAATTTTAATATATTTTTTTAAATATTTGTAAAAACTAACAATAAATTAACCATAAACTAAATTACTATGTATTCACACCCTTCAACTACTAGAGTGAATTCAAAATATTTTTTATCAATTAGATCAGCAATTGTTTCTCTTGACTGACTGTATATGAATGTTTTAAGTCTCTTTTTAAAAATGTGGAATATATATATATAATTTTATTTGTATGTGGAATAGTGTATAGTGTTGAATAGTTTTGGGACTAAGTACGTGCAAGAATGTTGAATGATCTTTTTTTTGCGTATTATAACTGCGAGACGGTAAAATATAAATCTTCTTTTTATAGTATATTCCGATGACGCTGTAGTAAAAAAGTTGACGAATGTGAAGAATATTAGCTTCATAAAAAGTTTTTCTGTTGAAAACTGTTCAAGTTTTGATAAAATAAGTTTCAGAAATCTATTTTGTAACACCTCAAGTGGATGGAGGTGCCGCCCCAACAAGCTATTCCATATCGGATCTGACTCTCTATGAGTGCGTGGTACAGAATTTTTAGATGGTAAGGGCTGAATCTATAATCACACCAAGGTACTTAACTTATTTATCAGGGCGAATCGTTTACTGATTACCCACATTTAGATGTGAAAACGAAGGTTTGTTTGAGCTATTGCAACTGAACGGAAGGTACTGGATTTTTTCTAAATTGATAGTAAGTAATTTATGTTCAAGCCAATTTTTTATTTTAATCAAATCTATTTCTACCATATCTTGTCATCTATTTTCATTGTAAAATATTGCCGTGTTATCTGCAAATCCTATGATTTCCCCTTTACTTTCAATAGAAAATAATCCATTTATATATATTGAATAGACTTGGTACGAGGACAATGCCTTGTGGGACACCAATACCAATATTTTGCGTGCTGCTTAAGACTTCATCTGTCTTCACGCTTTGATGTCTTTTGGTGAGATAAGACCTAAATAAATGCAATATCTTCCATTGTTTCTAATAATATTTCAGGGTCTACGGTGTCGAATGCTTTCGATAAGTCTATGAATACGCATAAGTTCGACTTGTTTTCTAGGTTTACAAGGTGAAGGCGTGTTTACAATGAAAATCCTCGTTTAGGTACACATTAAAATAGGTATCCACAAGGCAAAGTTCTGGGGTCCTTGCTTTTTATTCTATCTTTAAATTACAGCGACTTGTTTGTTAATATAAAATTTAATTATTTATGTACACGAGAATGCAAGGCAAATAAATTGGACTTAAATACCATAAAAACTAAAAGTATGATGATAACCAAATATGAGTTTAGCACTTTTGATTTAAATTAAATAAATCTATGAATTATTAATGAAAATATTGAAATTGCTACTTATATTGAATATCTCGGTTTCCAGTTAGATAATTGATTATCTACTTCTTGGCAATCAATTTTATTATGTATGTAAAAGATATCTAGAAAAAACTTTGTTCTTTCGCATGACTTTTTTGAAAATTACAATGTATTAGTTAACAGTTATTCAACCTCGTTTTGACTAATAGGCTTTTATTATTTTCTTTTTTAATTTAAATAAAATTTTAAAACTACAAAAACTTAAAAACCGTGGTAAGCGCATAATTCTAAATGAAATAGATTCACTGAAATAGAAATTAAGTTACTGATTAATATAATCAGGTATGCGCGTACATGAAGACGGCAAAACGGTTCATTGTGCAAGCACAAAAGTTCGGCTTGTGCAATCGTTGACATGTTGAAGATTTTGACTACACAGTAGTTCTCGGTTGGCATGGTTTTATTTGAGCATATGGACGACCATTCAAGTCGCGCCTCAGTCCAGTAATGTCTGCACTCGAAACATATGTTATGTAGGTATCAACTGTGATTCACTGACGCATCATTTATGTACAGGGTGGGCAAATTTCGATGCTTTTATGGAGACACTTTAATTCATACCTTAATATTACGGTAAGTAAATTTAAAATCCAGCTACGCCACATGATTCTACTCTAATAAGTATCTGAAGAATGTCAAAATAATTTTTCAATAAGTTCACAAATGAATAACATATAGGCATCCATGAAATAAGCAAAAAATCTTAATTTTAGGTTATAAGACGAAAACAAAAGAAAAAAAATAGATCGAGTCTGTCCCATGGATTTTTTGCTATTTCTTTTAGTAACCGAGTCCCTATAAAAGCATCGAAATTTGCCCACCCTGTACACATAACATTATCTTGAATTAAATTTAATTATAGGTATTACAAGGTGCAGTAACTCCTTATATGCTGTTTCATTTAGCCCTAAATAACAATCTCCAAACATCGCGAAAATACACATATTTCTCACCTCCTTTCTTTCACATAAAAAACATCAAAATCAGATTACGTTTACACAAAACGCGCGTAGGAGCATAAAAAAACACACAGTTGAATTGAATACCTCGTCCACTTGGAATTCAGTCAAAAATATATTTAATTGACCAGAACATGTTATTTACATTTAATTCTTCCGTTTTCTCACGGACTGACGTCATATGCGCCATCTAAATCTTTCACAAATCGAGCCCTTTCACCATGGTCATAAGCAATGACGGTGGGTGTGATCGGGAGATTGTTTAATTTCTCATCAAATCAAAATAATAATTATAATAATATTTTTCAGTGCACCAACAAGTAACGTCTGCTCAATTTCTTTTTATTTTATCTTAAAAGATCACAAATCACAGAATCCAAATTTAGTCATAGGATAAAAATAAAAATATTTGAGAGAAATGTAGTTTCTATCGAGATACAATTAGTAATAACTACTATGATTTTTGATCTTACTGATTTTTTAAAATTCTTTCAAAATATACATTCGTCAGTATTTTTATTCATTATCTATCACCGTCGTGACTTGACTATTCTCACTGTAAATCTCTGAAATAAATCAACTTCCAATAGCAATCATTATGTAGCGCAGTACTCTGAAAACTTATTTTGCACCATTTGGCATTAAAAAAACAATTAATCTGTTCACTTTAAGCGCCATTACTAAAAATGCTGTCTCATTGTGAAAATGATTAATGATCTTATGCGCCTTTGGACCATACTATATGCTCTTAAACTCTCACCATAAGTTAATCGACCAAGAGGATTTCGGTGAAACGGATTCTCGTTATTCTTTGGCTCTTTTACCATTATATTCTCTTTTGTTTTATATGGGTGAACATCATTTGTTCAACGTCAGTTCACGTAGTAAAAGGAACGTGGAAATACGTATGATTATCTCTTCATTTTTGGAACAATGCAAGATTTATTTTACTGAAAATTGAAAATGTTATTTCAAGTTTCATAAGAGAAAAATATTTTTTTAATAAGTGATAAACTAGCGATACATTTCACTGTTAGATAAATATAAATACCTAACAATGAAGATAAGAAAGAATAGTAATATCAATTTTGAGAATAAAATAGTTATCAGATTATCCTATCTACAGAATGTTCCATGGGGAAACGGAAAATCGTCAACCATGAATTCAATCGACATACGTATCATTTATTCACATTTAATTATAAACGTATCCAAATGTCTTGTTACTGGGTAATCTTCGGCCAGGAAACCACCTTGGAACTTTGATCTTGCAGTCAATCCATATTTATCACAAAACCATATAATATAAATTTTATACAATAAAGTAGCAGCAGTTTTTATTAACTTTCTGACACATGGTTTGACAGATTTAAAAAAAATGTTATCGACAAATTCCTTTTTCAATAAGCTTTCTAAAGAGGTGCCACAACTGGTGTCTTCTAATTTGAATAAACAATGTTGTTTAAGGCTTCGCCCCCTCGTTGGGGCCCAAATTTTTTTTACATGACGAAAGCGAGCTCCATAAAAAATCTTTGAGGACGTATTTTTGTATTTTTGAGTTATAAGCGGCTTTCCGTTTAAAGTCCCCACCCTGTATATGTATATTAGGTTGAATCCTTAGAATGTATTCCTACAAAATGGAACAGCATGCCTATCTTATCAGCTATTATTTCTCTTACCAAATATTGTGTCTGGACATTGCTTATTTCGTATTCTATGGATAGTTGATTTGCCTTTATCTCTAATGGTCGAGTCAATATTGAAAACTTTCAAATATAACCAATCAATATGAAATGAAAGGAATATATTCCGGACACGGAAGTCAGTGTACCTAAATTGCGGTTTTAACGTTAATTTTATTATTAAATATACTTTTTGAGAAAATAATATAAAACTAGTATGAAGAGAATGGAAACATAATGTTTATGCGGTACGTCCGTATATTTACCAACAAGTTGAAAATTTTTCACTACTGTTTCTTTAAATCATGGCCAAGATCACATAATATTAACCCATTGGGTTGACGGATGTAGGGTTATTTAAAAAGAATTATTTCAGCTAGAAAAAAATGCTTTATTCAATTTCATGAAAGGGTTAGTGAATTGAAAGCAGCAAAATTAACGATATATAAGAAATCCCATTGTTAACTTAATTTCCTGAGAATACATTATTAGCATATTAACTGAAATATAACCCTTACTTTCTGGTATGTCAACGGTGTATTTCTTTTAATTATTGTAAGGAATTTATATTAAAACTGGGTTCGATTTATTTTCACTTATTTATTTTCACTAATAACTACACTACTATATACCCATTTATATTCACACTTATTTCTCAGACTATATGCGACTTTCTATTGTCTATGATCTATAACCTACTATCTATCACTAACTAACTATCTCCACTCAACCTCCTATCTCGAAGCTTCTCGTCCTTTCTAATATGTCGTTCTGGATGTATTTCCCAATATATTCCTTCGAGAATAGACCCAATCAGTATATTCTCCATGTTTCGGGATTCGTAGGATGTTTGTGATATTTGTGTGTGTGTGTTGGTGTTTTTAGGTAAGTTTTCATGTTACACTGCTCCCTCCTTAGCATCTGATCGTCCCGATCAGAATCATCCTTGGCAGTACCTTGCTGAATTTCTGTTCCATGGCGGAATCTGCACTTGGTTCCTGCCAGGCAAACTCTCTTCCAATCTAGCCCGTCCAACCCGCAGCCTATTTTCGGAAGACCCAACTTCTTGATATCATAATTCCTGACTTCGTTCGTTAGGCTCTTCAGTGCATGCCAGAGGTCCTTGTAAGTGGGTTTTCCTCTAGACATCTTTTTCGTAACCAATTAGAAGAGGTTCCGATTACCATCTGCTACTCGCAGAACTTTTCCTACTCTTGGTCGTTGGGCTGACAATTCATCCAGTCTTCCAAACTTCCTTTTAAACACCAGAGCAATTTCTCGGCCCATACGTAGATCCTCCGCTACACAATGGGCAATAGAAACGTCGACTGGTAGTTTGAAAAGGTCTTGTTGAACCTCAACTGTCACACCGAGTCTAACCTTCTTCCGATCCGCGTTTTGGGACATAAAGTCGTTGAAACTGACATTTCGTTCCTCAACGTTCTTTTCTTGAAGAGCCACTCGTGCTTCCTCCTGGTTGTTCGATCCAGCGTGTGGTGCGAGTCGGTTTATGTGCACCACTCTAGGTTTTCCCCTTGGTAACTTTCGGATACGATAGATGAACGTCATTTATCCTCTTCATAATTTCATATGGACCTTCCCATTGCCTTTGGAGTTTGGGACAAAGGCCTCGACGTCGTTGGGGATTATACGGCCAAATAACCCCCCCCACGTTGAAGACTCCATCAGCTGATCGAATATTGTAGTGGTGCTTCATTCGATCACTGGCAAGCTGGATGTTCTGTCTGGCTAACTCACGGACTTTATCCATTCTGGCTCTCAATTGATCGACGTATCCTTCTCCTGCGACACTGTCCTCTGTAGGTCTGCGGCCGAATTTCAGATGACAGGGTAAGCGTAACTCGCGCCCTAACATTAAACTAGCTGGAGTCTGACCAGTTGTTTCATTCACAGCCGCCCGATAGGCCATCAGGAACAAATGTACTGATCCCAATCTCGCTGATGTTCTGTGACAACCTTAGAGAGGTGCTTGCCCATGTTTCGGTTCATCCTCTCTACCAAAATGTGAAAAGAATTCTTTCACCACAACCTCGGCGACGGTCCATGCTCCTGGTTAGGGTTTGCGTACGCCTCTGTCCACTTTGTGAAGTAATCCATGGCTACTAGGATATACTTATTCCCAATGTCCGTTTCAGGAAATGGCCCCGCAATACCCACAGCAAGTCGCTCCATGGGACTCCCAACATTATACTGCCTCATAGGTGCCCGCTTTCTGCCAAGTGGTCCATTGCTGGCTGCACACACTTCACACTTACGGCACCACTGTCTCACATCCTCTTTGCAGTTCACCCGATAGAATCGCTCTCGAACCTTCTGCAGAGTCTTGGTGATTCCAAAATGTCGACCCGAGGCTCTGTCATGTAGCTGACGTAGTATCCCCGGCACTTTGCTTCTTGGCACAACTAGTTGTAATCTGGATTCAGTGCCATCTTCAGATTCAAATGTTCTATACAGCAGATCATCTCTTAACACAAGACAGTTCCATTGGCTCCAATATGCTTTCACTTCCGGGCTTCGCAAACTTATATCCTGCCAAGACGGCCTCTCCTTACGGCGCATCCACTCCAAGACCACTCTCAAACATGGGTCGTTCTCTTGGGCCAGTTTTATTTGTTCGGGCTGCCATTCCTCATTTTCTACAGTTGTTTGTCGTATAGGGCAGAGCTTCTCTTCAATCTTGACACATTCTAGTTTTTTCGACTGTGCCGCCTTCTTCTTACAACTGCAGCGTACGTGTCCTAGCTCATCACGGTTCCAACACCTTGGCTCACTCTTCTTTGACTGCGCTCCCGTCACTAGCTTCCTTACCATATCTAACAGGGACTCTCTATTGGATTGGTCTTCTTCTTCGATTGATTTTACATGGCACCCTCGGGAAGTTTGGCTAGCGGCTTCATGCTCCAAAGCAATAGCTAGTGCTTCTTCTAGCAATGTATCCACCGCAATTTCATCTAGGAAGCTATTGGCAGCTGTAGGATATTCTAGTTGCACAATACGAGCTACCTTTCCCTCAAATTCTTGCAGACTCTCATTTGCACGTTGCACCAGAATTCGCAATTGTGCTTTGTAAACTTGCTGAAGATGACTATCTCCATTCCGATTCTCTAATTTAGAAAGCAAGACTTGGTAGTTTGCCTGGCCAGCCGGAATAGACCTAAGGATGTCTGCTGCATCACCTCGTAAAGCAGCAGTTAAGGAAACACCTTTCTGTTCTTCGGTCCACTGGTTAGCCATTGCCACTGCTCCAAATTGCCTTCGATAGGTTGACCAAGAGCACTTTCCATCAAAGTTTGGTTGCTTAACTCTCATACTACCTACGGCTAAGTCCCCTATATTTTCGCCTTTGAGGGTCTGGCTCGCATTTTCATCTTTTTGTACACTGCAGTGACCATTCCCAACTGCCATTTCCAATGTCTTGATTTTCTGTTGCAGTAGCTCCATGTTCTTTTCTGTAGTGACAAATTTTTCGTCAGCTGTTCTTGAATTTTCTTCAAACTTGTTCGAGACTTCATCGAATTTTACCCCAAATGTCCTGGTTACTTCCTTGAATGTTTCGTGACTTTTTCTAGAAATTTCTTCAAACCTTTTCGAGACTTCATCGAATTGCACCCCAAATGTTCTGGTTACTTCATTGAATCTTTCGTTATAATTTCTAGAAACATCCTTAATTTCATCTTGAAGAGTTCTAGAAACTTCTTCAAACTTTTTCGATAACAGTTCTTCCGGAGAGTGAAACTCGAACACATCAGGATCTTTTCCATTTTCAATCAAAGTATCCCTTAACCGTTTCTGGAGGGTCGTTTTATTACCGGAATCATCACATTCCCGCTCCACCAACTATTCTTTGAGTTGTTTCACTGTTAACTGCACTAATTTCATTTTGAATTGTACGAGAACGATCAAAAGTCTTCACATTCACCCGAAAACGAACAAAAAGTCTTCACACGAAAAACGAACCAAAGAGTCTTCACACTAACACAAAAACAAAAAAAAAGTCTTTACACCAACACGAGAACGAACAAAAGAGTTTTAAACTTAAACTTAAATCTAACAAAAAGTCACAAAAACAATCATCTCTACACGAAACCAAAGTCTCTTAAAGTCTGTCCAATTTTACAGTCACTCACTGACTGATTCCACAATGACACCAATGTAACGGGAATTATTTTATAACTGGGTTCGATTTATTTTCACTTATTTATTTACATTAATAACTACACGACTATATACACATTTATATTCACACTTATTTCTCTATACTATATACGACTTTCTACTATCTATGATCTATGACCGATTGTGATCTACGACTGACTAACTATCTCCGTGGTCCGTGTCTTCTTATATCCACTTAACCTCCTATCTCGAAGCTTCTCGTCCTTTCGAATATGTTGTTCTGTATGTATGTATTTCCCAATATATTCCTTCGAGAATAGACCCAATCAGTATATTCTCCATGTTTCTGGATTCGTAGGATGTTTGTGATATTTGTGTGTGTGTGTTGGTGTATTCAGGTAAGTTTTCACGTTACATTATGTTTGTGCTAATATATTTTTAATTAAAAAAAATCCCGATGCCTGTATCCAGCGGAAAGGTAACCTTTTCATTGGTATACCTACATGTCATTACTAATAAGTTGCCGTATGTATCATAGCCTTGCGGTTAGAGGTTTTTGTTTTGGCTGTTGAATATAAAGCAGACAGAGTTCGCGTTCCACTTCAAGGCTGAATTTTTTTTTCGCCTATTTCTTATCAATAAATATACTATATTTTTTTTAATCAGGATCTATATTATGATCTCCAGAAAATATATTGAGTGTTCATATTTTATGGATATTTCTTATTTTACCTTTATTAATTTTTTTTTCTGTGCATTTTATGGAAAATTGCTTCGAACAAAAGTTGTAGGTACTGATTATATCTATAACCCAAAATTATTTTTGATGATATTTACACTACGGCTCTTTTTTGATAATTTTTTTTAAATGTTTGAACGGTCGCTATTTTGACACTACTTACCATTTTTTTCGAAATTCAAAAGTGTGAACGATCGCAATAGGTACATTTCTATAAGAAATTTATCTAACAATAAAATTTTACAATGAAGTCATTACACCAGACAAAATTGTATTTGTCTCAAAATTACAGACAATATATTGTAATGTTTCTTAAATAAAATAGAACAAACGTTCAAAAAAATACTAATTTCTATCGTGGGACAAAATAAAAAGTGTAAATGGCAATTCTGAAGGAAAGCTCAGCGATTCGCGCAACCTTAATCTGTGCTGCGACACTTGTCCGGACACTTTTTTTCCGGAGAGCAAACTTAATTTTCCGGTCGGCTGACCTAAGCCGTCGTCCTCGGGCTCCCTCCCTTCAGAAAAGGGATACCATCAGATTAGCGCCCACTAAAAAATATCAACCGGGAATCTGTCTCTCGCGAATAGCTCTGGCTGGATGGAAACCCAACACTTGTGTCTCAGATTAGTCACTTTTTTATTATTATCCCGGTCGTGGTCAGATTCGCCATCCTGATAAGGACTACATTAAATTTACAAATGCGGTTGGATGATTGTTATCGCAATAATGCGATTGATAGTATATAGATATATAATATAGGGGCCGTTTTTTTAGTAAACAAATCTAAAAAACACAAAGCATACTGCCATTGGATACATTTCAAATATATTATATATTAGTAAAAAACTTTTCAATATAAAAAATCATTGCTAGATTATTAGCACCAAATTTTTAATTTTGGCAGCTTATTAGAATTCGACCCTATTTGTGTGGTATTCAAAATTCTTGTAAGTAGGTATCTCTCTGTCTTTGTGGTACTAGCTTGACAGTGCTCATAAAGTATCCATTTCCTTCCAATGATGTTTATACGAGCAAAGGGCTATCACATAAATCTAGATTTTGTTAGATGGAGAGCTCATCACGTACTTACGATTTTGACATCTACCGTATTTGTAATAGTTCTTTCTTGTATGTTTCATTAATCAACTATAAAATTAGTAGATTCATTCTCGAACCGTCCAGAAGCGATATATAAAAGTACATTTTCTTATAGTATTGTCACTGGTAATATTTGAAACAATATTTTACCATAATGAATTGAATAAATTTGAGAAAGTAAACTTTAATTATTCTCAGAAAAAGCCTAAACAGAAAATCTCTCAAATAACTGAAACGGACCTTGATGTTTTAGAAGCTATATAAAATGGGATCAGTAGAAGCCAGGCAGCATAACGGTATTCCATTCCACGGTAATTCGTGGATTGCATAAGAGAAAAAGTAATCCACGAAAAAGACTATTTCAACATTCGAAAAAGAACGAAATTGAGTAGGGATACTTCAAAAGCTAGCAGAAGTGGGTCCGCCAGTAACCACTAAAATCTTTCAGAAACGTGTATTATCGTACGGAAATTAGCTTCATACAACCAATTCTTTTCCTGGATGATTCGAATGAGCAAGATACAAATGGTCAAGTCTGTTTCTTGCAAAACATCCCGCTGTACCGAAGAGTAGAGCGCAGCACCTGTATCTAGGTCAAGCATAAAAAACCTTTTATTGTAGGTGACAACTTTTCCAAATTAAAGAAAGTAATGAGCAAATTAAATTTTTTTCACAAACCCGGATAAAAAATACAACATGGATGAAAAGAGAGGTCGCCTTACCATAAGCAGCAAAATGTTGTCACTAAGAAAGGTGTAAAACGAGTGCATTTAACAGCTCTAGGTCAAGCAATTCCACTGTTTATTTTTTTTAAAGGAGAGAGATTAAAATATGGATAGGCAGATCATTTGCCACCAGGTTCAACAATTATGATGACTGCAAAAGACAGAATTGTCACTAAAGATTTTACGTCCTGGCTGATCCATTTTTACAAATAAAAGAATCCATGTACGATCTTTTTGATATTTGAGTAACATTATTTTGCCTTCTGAGTAACACTCAGTTATAATAAAAGAGTTTGCTTTTGCTCCCGGCATTGGTACCCATACTAACATCGTGAATTAGAGATACTGTTCGAAGTGTACCTACTTAAAAAAAGGATATACCAAACTCTAAGACAAAAGCTTTATCTTCAAACTCGGATCGCGACAACGAACCCTTGTCAGTAAAATTTCCGTTTCCGATGATGAAGATGAGCTATTGATAAAGCTTGTTCAACGCTCAAAAAGGAAAGAGCAATACGAAAAAAATAAATATATTGAAACATTTACAAAACCGTAGGCCGCTTTAATAAGAGAAGATCAAAATCTTCCTAATCTTGGTTTTGTTTTTTTTATGTCGGGAAGACCGACAGGCCTACATGAGGTTATGTTCTGTTTGCAATAGATATACACATACAGAATGAGTAGGACTTTCTAAAGAAGACAAATATATATTTAAATGTCCAGATTGTGACTTTTCTCCTTGATTTTTTTAAAACTAACGTTTATTTCATTATAAAATTATTTTTGTTATTGTTAAAAATTATGTATCCATGTTTTTATAGTAAAGATTCTATTTTAGTTCCTATTATTTCAATCTCCGTCAATAATTGGAGCATATATTCTAAATATACCCATATTGCTATTTGAAAAAATATGAGTATATAAAGCTACTCTGCTTTCTTTTTCGATTTGAACTATAGCAAATATTCATATCAAAATTTGAAGAATATAATAATAACTTAGGTATATTGTATATATTAATACTAATTCTATTGATACTAGTGATGCTGCGAGACTGGTCTTGGTCGTGCAGTCTTGGTCTTGGTCTTGCAAAACTGCAAGACCAAGACCGAGACCAAGACCGTCTATGCAAGACCAAGACCCAAGACCAAGACCAATACTGGGATGCAAGACCAATACCAAGACTAACCTGGTCTTGGTCTTGGTCTTGCTGCAAGACTTGCGAGACTTGCAAGACTCTTGCAGTTCCGTAACCAAACACCAAATTGGTAGGAAACATATTATTTTGCTCAATGATAAGTTAAGAAACGCTACTAAATAACCTAATCGATTTAATCTTTGAACTCCCTTATTATCGATCTTTATTTTAGAAAATTAGAAAATATTGAATTAAAAGTTGTTGGGTGAAAAGCGAGTTCATTTTACGCTTCTAGGATTTCCGGATTTCAAAAAATTCTGAAACACCCTATACCTATACCGTACTTTCAATCCTTCTAGGATTTCCCTTACCGAGCTGTTTTCAAAGAATCCCGATAGTTCGTACCCAGGGGAAGGTAAACTACATGGTTTTTTATTTTTATTATTTTTTCTATCGCGCAGAATGTTTTAAGCAAACGTTAAAAACCATCTATAAATCTGATATCTTTTTGATGACATTTATCCAGTGGCCACTTTTGGAGATATTTGAAATTTTAGATTGCCCTTATTTTGAAACTATTTTTTCGATCATGCTCATTAACTAACTCAACTAAGATATTCACACTACTGACTTTTTAAATAGATACCTAGTTTTATAAATGCGCGTATTAACAAATCTCTACATGTTTTTAATTTTCATTTTTTGGAAAAAGCTTTCTAAAAAAAAGTTAGTTTTATAAACCAGAAATACTTTTGATCGCTCTCAGAGATTATTTCTATTTTATTAAAGAAAATGGTACAAAACCATTGCAGAATGAGCAAGAGAATGAGTTATGAAATAGAAGTATAAAGTAGAAGTATGTAGTAAAATGAGTGCTCAGTTGGGACGGATGATACCAAGAAAACACAAGCAGGTTAAGTCGCGCAAGTAAGATACGATTCTCATATGTGAATGGTGATTATTAATTTATAAACTTTATTAATTAATTACGCATCTTACTTGCTCTAACTTAATTCTACAAGCCTAGTTTTATTCTCATTACTTATTCTACAATGGTTTGGTACCATTACAATACCAGGCGTGTTTGTTCTGGACAATGACAATTTTTTATACGGTAGATATTTATCCATTTCGAATGATAATATAATTACAGGCAATCTTATAAGATTATGAATTACATACTTCCCATACATATGCAGGGTTCTTCTTCATTTAAATTAAGCAATTGCGGTTTAGAATCGCAACAACTTTTCACACTTATAAAAAGATCAAAATTTTTGCAAGAGTCTTGCGAAGTCTTGCAAGTCTTGCAGCAAGACCAAGACCAATACCAAGACCGTATATGCAAGACCAAGACCCAAGACCAAGACTAAGGATTTGATGCAAGACCAAGACCAATACCAAGGGTGCAAGACCAAGACCAATACCAAGACCATATCGGTCTTGGTCTTGGTCTTGCTTTGCGCATCACTAATTGATACCTACTGGAGTTAAATAATAAGTAAGAAATAAATCAAATAAAATGTAGTTACGAAAATGTATTTGCAAAATCGTTGAGTGTTGTGCAAAAGAGAAATTAAGAATCATTGTAACATCTATTGTAGTTTGTTACCCTTTTTTTAACGAGGAATCTTCAAAATTTCAGTGTGATGGATGCAAGCGAACAATCTACATGACTCTAGTTGAAATTTGAAATAAATTTATGTTTAATCGAGGAAGGGTAATATTAGAATACCTAAAAATATTTCTTTCGGAGCATATTTAATTGTAAATAATTGAATAAAACTAATTTAGAGAGCAATAAATAATAAACTTTATCACGTGACTGCAAACACCAAACACAGCGCATTACAACATGGACCGCTATACAAATTAACCAGCCAAAGTCAACAGCCATTCCATCATTTATCTTCAAGTGGTTATATGCTCTGTGATTCATTGGAAATATCTCTTTTTGTTTTTGTTAATAAATAACCAGTGTATTTGCAATAATGGAGACTGGATTTACCAAAGCAGACAGCTCTAATTTGCCAAGAATAAATTATTTGATGGTGGCAAATTTCTTTACCAGAAACACGGATTATTGTTCTGCGAACTTAGGAACGTGAAACTGTCTTTGTAAGTATAACTGACCAATACCTACTAGTAGCAAAATGATATGATTTTTACACAACCAGCTTTCATTCTCATTTGTGACACTGAACCCATCGTAGTATATTCCACATAATTTTTGTATATTTTTAAAGCTAAAATAAGAATTCGGTTATTTTTCTGATGAAATAAACAGTGACTCCTATATAAACATGCATTGTCAACATAACCCAAACAATCTGCATCTTAATTTGAAATCAGTTATTAATGTCATTTTTGGTAAATTATTATCAGAACTTATATCAAAGTGATCTTCACAAAAATAAATTGTAGATGTTTTGTTAAAGATGCTGGATCTCTTCTAGCTAAAGTTAACCACTTTCTCCTTATAAATATCTTTCTTTTTTGGAACGTATATAAGTAGTTTATCTGCTGTGCAAATAGCTGTGGAGTTACGCATGGGAACTGCACAGTATTTATAAAACTTTGTATTCATTTTTCATATGATAATCTCAAATCTCAAGCAAATTAACACTGACAAACTGACAAATACACAGAGGCCACAGAGGAAGAGTAAATATAAGTCACATACCACCTATCCTATATATGAAAGTTTAGTAAGTGTTGCTGTTGTTAGCGAACGGTGATGTAATTTGAAGTCCGTGAATGATTTGCGTGTTCAGCGTAGAAATTGAAAGTTATTTTATTTTTTTCCTTAAATTATTTTTTTTGATTAGTAAAATATTTTTTTCGTATCTATTAAGGTTCAATCTAAGAGATATGAACAGTTCGAAAAATTGGTCAACATCCCTATTGTTTCGAACTAACAGCTGATGGTCGAATGGACTTTAACTCTTTGCGTCAATGATCTTCAAAATACTATCAGTATAATTACAAATAAAATAGATAGATGGGAAAATTTTACAAATACACAGACTATACGTATAAATAATTTGAAATCTTGAATGAATGGGGAATTAATTTCTAGTATAAGGCATAAGAAAATGTTATGGAGCCACTTACCCAGGCAGGAACTATTCAAGGAAACCTAAAATATCTATAAATAAAGCCAGAAGTGACTACGATGAGTTATTTGCTAATTGTGGAGATGGCAAGATAATCTACAAACACATTTGCTCGATATTCATTTCAAGAGTTTCAGTATCTCTTCTACAAAAAACAACGATATCATTTATGAAAATAATCAAGAAACTGCTGAAATTTTAAAGGAAAAGTATCTGCGGTTGAATCACCACAAGAACCAATTCTTGCTCTCAATGCTGATAGAGTCCATCCTTTCCAATATTCGTATTACACCACATATTGTTAAATCACACCTAACAAATATAGAAAATAATAGCGCCCGTGGTCAGGATAGAATATCATCGCTGTTTCTTAACATTTTGTTGATGTAATAAAGTTGATTTTGCTAAAGCTTTTGAGAAAGAGCCAAAGCGACGTTTAGTACACAAATTAATTTATTTTGGAAAAAGAGGTAAGCTATACAATGATTGAATTAAACCATAGAGGAATACTCGGGTCCTTGGATGTGTGATTGTTAAATGACATCGGCTGCTGGCAAGTGCGCTATGTGTAGCCAGCTTAAGCTCTAGGTCATAGGTACGACATTGGCAAGAGACAGTTAGTTGATCTTATTGGAAAGTTGGAAACTGCCATAGAAATTTTGAGTATACATAATCTATGCTTAATAAATACAAACAACGATAAATGTATTATTTTCAGATGTTTTTACCAGATTAAAAATAATAGATTATTGAAGTATAAATTCAATCATTATTAAATGAAGAACGCCATCTAGTAAGACAAATCGAGAACTACTTCCGGCCCCAGGTAAGAAAAGACTCATTTCGGACCCGCGACAGTGTCGAAAATTGAGTTCCTAGGTATTCTAATAGTGAAGTACAAAAAAATATTTACGGATATGCACCTATAAATTTCAGCTGACGAAATAAATAACGAATTATACTTTGATTTAAACAAAAGATATTCTCTGTTCCTTCTGTTATATCCCCCATGTTTGTATTTTTATAAAATAAAGTGCCTTTCAAAACATTTAAAAAAGGATATGTAAATATATTTTACAAAAAAATTGACTGACCTTATTAGTTGTTGCACTGAAAAATACAAAATAATATTAATTCTTTGCGCGGCAACAAGTACCATACGTTGCCTTTTTACCTTGCCTGAGCAAATACGTATTTTCCGAAAGACATAGGTACCTATGTACGGAATTGTATCTTCTCTATGTATAAGCAGTATGTACGCTTAACTAAAGTGATATAGCGTTGGTCCCTTTTTGTTTTATTTAATACCCATCCCAAAAGCCATATAAATATTAATTCTATGCCATGAGCTAAAAACATAACCAGCTTGGGTAAATAGTACCTACAAATTATCATTAACAGAATTTTACTCTTTATTCAAATAATAACATTGTTTTACATTGATTGGTGAGGAAGCAATAAAATGCAAAGTCTCTTTAGTATATTATACAACATTATATTGTCAATGACTCAATAAATATGCTAAGTAGCTCAATTTCTATTTATTTGGCAAATCTTTAAGGCTTTATCTCTTGAAGAAACTATTACCGAATTCAATACTGTACATTGTACTTGTAATATATTCTGGTCACGCTTTTCTAAACGATTAACAACTTAAGTTCTGTACGACCCATGGCTCTCGAAAAGAGCCCCACAAACTTATATCTGATTACATCTGTATTCAACACACGGTCAACTAGATATGTCCAGATCCACTCTACAACTTGCCACAAATGTGTCGTCGCTTCATCCCCAAACGAGATATATGTACATATACAGGGTGCATCACTTTGTTACTGATCTACCAGGCGTTTTTGAGAAAAGTGCTTTTATTATAGTTCAAAAAATGTGAAATTATAGCCTTTTGGGTAGGTACGCTCTATGAGACTAAAATAATAGCGATTAAGAGAGCAGGTGGTAAGTTCCGGTCAACTTTACCATTTCAGATATAATACCAGATACACCAAACTGAGACTATAAATTTCTAGGGTACCTAATTTTCAAAAGAGGTCCCTATCTTAAAAATCTCTACTCATTGAGTTATTTTCTTATTTATAAAATCTTGTATGATAATTCACAGATCAAACGAGCCCGGCGAAGCCGGGCGAAGTTCGATCGGAATTATACGAGGCGTCTCGTTCGAAGATGATTAATTATTTGTAGTAGTACTGTTTACTATATATTTATCTACACAACTTTAAGAGATTCAAAAAGAGCGCCATTACGCGGGCTCGGGTACAGCGCCGCGCCTGCTCTCTCATCACCTCATATTTTTAGAGATCTAATTTCTTCATCGTCTATGTTTTTTTTTTTTGGTGTTATTTCGACTATTTGAAGATTATTTCTGAGGGTTTTTAATTGGGTTTAATAAAAAAGGGGGGGAATAGAATCATCTTCGAACGAAACGCCTCGTATAATTCCGATCGAACTTCGCCCGGCTTCGCCGGGCTCATTTGATCTGTGAATTATACTCGCGTCTCGTTCTCGATGATTAATTATTTGTGAGGTTCAGAGGCAGAAATATCACACCCTTATTAATCCCACACATTTATTTTTCACTTATTTTAAGTAACAGAAAGAAAAAAGAAGATAGAGTTAGAATCCTTAACAACTCAGAGATTCTTGTTGTCATTGTTCAGTACTGAGTTGGCAAAGGTGTCCTCCGAGTCCTTTACCGGGCGATTATAAAATCGTGCAAAGGTTGATGATGAAGAAGACCATCCTGCAGTCCTTCTGATGGTGTCTAGGCTAACACCATTCTTGAAGGCTTTGGATACAGCAGCGTGTTTTGCGCTATATGCGGTGAACATGTTCGCGTCAACACCTGCTTTCACTAGTAGTGCTTTTACCCAGTGTCCTATTGTTTGGGCACTAGCTGGGCCATGTGGTCTCATGGTTGTTATAAAAAGGTTATTTGTTGAGGACCTCATATCCCTGGTTTTGTCTAGATAGTACAAAAGGATAGTTGCAACGCAGATCTCCTTGTGTTTGCAGAATGGGATACAGAGCACAGGGTGTTCTTTTCCAGGCTTGGAGGTTTTTATAAGGTCCGGAATTTTGATTTTTACCTCAAGCTTGGATTTTACAATGTTATTAATATCTATTACTGCTAACGTCTGTAACCTATGTGCGGTGATAAGAATCATCAACGTTGCGAGAATTTCTGTGAGCTCTTTTAGTTTAAGTTTTTTAATATCTGGAATATTTCTGATGTAAGATAGCACCTGCTCCGTGTCCCATGTTTCTGAGTACTTAGGTCTTGTAGGCCTTCTTTTGAAACATCCTCGCAAAAATCTGCATAGTAACGGATCTTTCGAGATATCATTTTTTGTTATGAGTGACACTGCAGCCCGAATGGAGTTCAGTGTTCCGTATTTTGCTCCGTTTTTGAATTTTTGAGTTAGAAAATCAATTATATCTGTAGTAGCAGGCTCGAAGATATTTATATTCTTTTTAATGGTAAAGTACCACCATCCTTTTAGGCAACTTTCGTACTGCTTCAGCGTAGCTGGTGTTAATGAGTCTAAAACGATGTCTACTGACTCATCTGTTGCGCCTTTATAGAGGAAGGCCTGCCGGATAAGATGCCTGCCACTAACGAAATTTTCCGGGCCAGAGGATGGGTCAGTCTCCTGCAAGGAGACAAAAGTAAGGATGGTGAAGGTTTAAATATTATTGGTGGTTTACAAAGTAAGGAAGAAAATAACGGGTACCATGGTTGGGCAGCCCATAGGGGTACAACCATGATACCTGACGCTTCATCATTAATTATTTTTCGCAATACAGGAAGAATCATCGCAAAGGGCGGGAAAGCATAAAATTTCTCATTTGTCCATGAGATTGTCAGTGAATCTATGAACTCTGCATCTGGGTCTTGGTATCGTGAGCAAAATTTTTCACATATCGTATTAACTCTGGAAGCGAACAGGTCAATAGTAGGAGCACCAAAAGATCTAACTATTTTTTCGTAAGCTTTGTTGGATAGTTCCCATTCCGTATCCATGTTAGTTATTCTAGAGGCCCTGTCAGCATGTTTATTTTGTTTTGACGGAATATAAGCTGCAACTAACCAGATCTTTCTTGCCTCACACCACTGCCATATTTCCCTTGCCAGCTCACTAAGTCTTGGATATTTTATGCTACCACCCTTGTTTATATAAGCTATAGCGGTCGTATTGTCGAAGCGAATCAATATTTCGCAATCATGTTCGCTAGTTACAAAGCATCTCAAGGCAAAGTATGCCGCTAAAAGCTCGAGGTAGTTGATGTGATTTTTCTGATCTGCCAGGTCCCAAAACCCATGAGTTACTGATCCGTCTTTTTCAGCACCCCAGCCTGTTCTAGACGCGTCAGAGGTTACGATAGCTTTATATTTTTGTAATCTAATTGGATTAATTCCTATCAACACGTTTTTCTTCCACCACAGTAGATCTTCCCACATCGCTTTGTTTACCTCCATATATGCTTCAAAGTTATCATTATTGACAAGCAATGCTAACCACTTATATCTTTCAAGCCTTTTACAGGAAATTCTACTATACGCAACACCTGGACAGCATGATATTAAAACACCGATAACCTGAGCTATTTTCCGAATTTTATACTTCTTATTTACCGAAATATTTTTTAACAAACTGGTAGCTTGATCTTTTCTTTTGTCGGTAAGCTCTATCGAGTGTTGGTTAGAGTTTAAGATAAAACCAAGGTATTTACATCTATTGCTAGGAATTAAAGAGCTTTTTAATTTATTAATTACGAACCCTAACTTTTCTAATAGCTTAATAGTTTGCATTACGTTTTCTGTACATGATTCGTATGTCCTACCAATACAGAGAATATCGTCTAGGTATATTACTGAAACATAACCAAGGAGTCTCAGTTTATTTATAACTGGTTTCATAAGCTTAGTGAATATGTAAGGACTAGTGCAGAGTCCAAATGGTAAGCATGTAAACTGGTATATCTTTCCGTTAAATCCAAAGCGTAAATATTTTCGACTTTCCTTACAAACTGGGACCAGCAAATATGCGTCTTCCAAGTCTACTGTACACATAAAGGTATTATCTGAAACTAGGTTTTTTGCTGATCGCAAGTCTTCCATTTTAAAGTGAATTGGATCAATCCAGTAATTTAAATTTTTAAGGTTGATTATAAAGCGATTTGATCCGTCAGGTTTTTTAACCAAGAAGTATGTAGAAACAAACTGGCCTGGGGAATTCGAGCATTCCTCAATTGCTCCTTTGGCAAGTAATTTTGTAATTTCTCTATCCATTTCAGCTTGTTCATCTGCAGACCAGGTTGGTTCTGGAGGTTCTCTTTCTTGGTTAGGACATTCCCGAAACGGGATCTTATAACCGCTAATACAATCAATGATGAAGGGATTTTTTGTTATTTCTTTCCAACTTTCAATAAAATGCCTTAGCCTACCCGCAATGAGCTTTACCTTTACTTCTTGCTCGTTGTTGAAGTCTTGTCCCTCAGTGACCTCGCTGGTGGACGCGATGCTGAGTTCTTGGGTCTGTATCTGACATTGGTGAATGTTCTTCTCTGATTGAAGTTGCCCACCTGTCGATAATTCGCAGGTGGGCCCCTGAAGTTTCCCTGATATGAGTTTCTAGCCTGTGATTTTTTAGCAGCTGGTTTATCTGGTTGTTTCAGTGAAGCAGCTGCTTTTATGATGGATTTTGCCTCTTTCACATGGTCAGATAATTTTTCCCCGTAGAGCCATTCATCTGACGTACACGCATCCAGTGTCATTTTTATATCTTTATCAAGGATTGGTGTTATAAAGGACTTCCTGGCTGTTGATTGCTGAAAGAATACATCAGAAAGTAGCTTACCTGAGTCCCAGATATACTTTAACAATTTTGTTTGGTCGATATCTCCTTCTGGGTTTTCAGTGACTAGGGAAAAAGCCGAGCCTAATGATAGCAGAGCTTTTCCCACACAGTCTTGCGTTTCAGCAAAATGCTGATCACGTTTCTTTGCAATGTCAGACATGTGTCTTTGGATTTCCAGGTTAACTTTGGGAGCATCAGTTACAAAATCAGGGTTTTTTGGATATCTTTTCAAGATATCTTTTTTAACGTCCTCAGTCACTCCCTTTGACATCCAGTTCTTCCACCACTTGATGATATTTTCATTAATTATGATTTTCTCTTGAGAGTCAGGTAATTTTTCCCCCAAGATTTCAAGCAGTTCAACATCTAGGTGTTGGTGTTCAGCGTCTACAGAAGTCTTCTCACCCTGGTCATCCTGTATGTCCAGCACCTCAGGGTTACCATTTTTTGATAATGTCCCAACCCCTGGGTCAATGTTAGCATCTGTGTTTACCTTTTCGGGAAGATGCTCAACATCTGTTGAGAAATGAGAAAGAGTTTTTTAGTACATTGTTGTACACTATCTCGTGTGGAGATATATGCATCATTTCTTTAATTGGTCTTTATATTCATTACCAATTATAATTATGTAACAACTCGTGTGGAGTATTTTACACAACAGTTTATTTTATAATGTTCGTATGGAACTGGGTATAGTTTGTATAGAACTACCCCGATGAATCTTCGTGTGGAAAATTCATCTTTTTATATATATATATACACATATATATATCTAATTTATTTTGAAGGAGTTTACCTACCTTCAGGAGTCGACGTTTCATTAATAATTTTAGTTTTTTGTGTTTCAAGCAATTCTTTGAAAACGTAAGTTAGGTTATCTAACTGTTTCTGCATTCCTTTGAATTTTTTCTCCATTTTATCCTCTTTTGAACGCTCACTTGATCTTGAGCGTGAGCGAGTCCTCTTTTTTGACTTTTTCATAATAATGTTGTATGGTTTTTCAATTTTATAGTAAATAAAATTCTCTTGATGTATGTTGTTAAATACACAAAACAATAATGAGGTGATGAGAGAGCAGGCGCGGCGCTGTACCCGAGCCCGCGTAATGGCGCTCTTTTTGAATCTCTTAAAGTTGTGTAGTTAAATATATAGTAAACAGTACTACTACAAATAATTAATCATCGAGAACGAGACGCGAGTATAATAAGATTTTATTCTGATTAATTTCAAGATGAATATCAAAATGTAAGTCTTATGTTTAGACATGTTATAAACATGATATAAGTTGTTGAAAAAATTAAGCTTAACTGTAAAACTTTCTTGCTAAAAGCTGCTTATTTGCATTCCTTTACCTTAATTTTTAATATCTTTCCATTCATATTGGCCATCCCAATACCTAAATTACAGGGTTCATTAGTTATTTGAAAACCAGCAGAATGAGTGTGACCCTCGAGGTCCACACGACGAAAATCCCAGTAGATTTGAAAATATTCGTACGAACATAAAAACTCAATACGAATTTTCAGTAGTTGTTTGTTGTTATTATAGATCTTGATTTCTAAAATTTTATGTAAAGATATTATACTGATTAGTAAATAAGCGAAAATGAAACTGCCTGTACGGATTTGAATCCCTCCACTATGATTATTACCTAGTACGATGCTCTACTAGGCACACTTGCTTCTTCGAAGGTAAGGACGTGTATCTAGTTTTCCGCTAGTTACAGGCTGTCGTAATTTTCTTAGTTTTCAAATTGCTATTACAAATCAGCTAACGTGACTCGGCTAGAAACTTTTTCAGTTCTTAAATACTTAACTACGCGTCGAATGAGCACAATCCCATATTAATATCGTCATTTTTTCACGAGAAAATGGAGACAAAAAATTCCGAACGCACATATGTAACTGTAAGTAGTGTGCCCTATGAACAAAAACAAAAAAATACGCTTATATGAGTTAAAGAACAATTAGCAATTAGCGTTGAATGAATAGGATGAAATTTACAAATAACGGATCACTACTTTCTATTTTGGAAATTTTGCAGCTACAAAACTAAATCCCAAGATCATCAATACAAATAAAGAAAGAGATTTTAATGTCCTAGCATATTTTGAAGCCTATTCACAACCAATTCACAGCGCAGTGCTGGAGGACATTGTCCTTAGAAGAAGAATAATAAAATAACTTTGTCCTTAGATATTGGACGCTGAACTTTATTAAATTGTTCTGTCAAAAGAGATTCTGACTAACAAGGATAATCTTAAAAAATTAATTTGAATTTAACTGAGAATTTGAGTTAATTTGGATCGTATGAGAAGACAACTCCTTGACGCAATAAAATATAGAATGATCATAAATGAGAATTTTGCAAAAATCTAAAATACGCTAAAATTTAGTTATAGACAAAGCTTGAAGAGATCGATGGAGAAAAAAATGGAATACAATCACAGAATTCAGTATTTCATTTAAAATAAGCTATTCTGTGTTTTAAAGGCTTGGCTTAATTTTTTTATCAAATTACTTCAAAAGAACTGATTTTTGATAGACTTTTTTTTAATAAAAGAATAAAGTATTCGAGTTGGAATACGAAATTTAGTATATGCCTACATTCGGTATAACCAGAATTGGCTTTAAGTTGTTTGATTATTTTTCTCAAAACATTCAGTAGGCTTTTCACGTCACCCTGTATATGCCCTACTTTAAGACACGATTTGCTGTCACACTGTATTCAAATGATAATCTAGGTCAATACAGATCATTTTGCATTTGAACTTATGGGGTTCAGGTAAAAAGTTTGAAAATTTCTGGAATTAATAACTAATTCAACTGAGAGAGATGCCTTCTAACTGAATGGTTTGATTTTTATAAAATCAATAATGTTACCTCCTTTATTAACTATTTATCAAATACTGTTTCTGGATTTTGATTTTTTTACAGTGTACCAACTCTTCATCATCTATCTCTTCTTCAATCCCGCGTATCATTATTCTTGGTTTCTTGATAACTGGAATATTCACAACTTAATTTTTCCCATATTTTCTTTCACTTCCGCATTCACTATCGCAATTTCCTCTTCGTTACAGAATAGTAATACCTCAATTTCTTATCATCTTAATAGTTTTTTTACATAAGAACATCTGCCAAAATGATTTTGAGACTCTTTTTCATATATTTTTGGATAATATTTATTTATCCATGTATAAGATTATAAGTGCCGATTTCATAATCAAATTTAATCTCCTATTAATTTTAATCTCACATTGAAAGTTTCATTTTTTTTTTGATTGGACGTATAATTCAAAGTTACTTTAAAAGAACGAAAGATAAGGTGACTGATGTTGTAAAAGTTATTAAAAATGCACTATTTTTATCCCTTTATCAAGATATGATTACACAAATCGAAGAATTAACTAATCTTCCATTAAGAATTCATTATGAAATCGGCCCTAAGTAAAAGTAATGCTAGCAAATATCAAAAACAAAATCTCAGAATCTCAACCTCAACGAAGGTAAGAACATGTCTTTATTTGAGTCAGGATCCTGTCAATGTCTATTCTATTATTTCTATGACATTGCAGCATATTCTAACTCAAACTGCTCTTCATTGAAGATGTTTTAATTTCAAAGGTGAGTTTTTCTTAAAACAATTAAAAAAACATTTCAAAGAATAGACAGAACAAACTAATTGAAAGTGTTAAACAATGAAGCAAACAAGATTGAGATTAAAATTCACTCAAATATTTTATCTTATGTTAACATACCTACTACATAATATTAAGACAGGCTTTTTTAACACCTCATTTCTCTGAGGGGCTTTTAGAACAAGCATATCAAATGATTCAAATGAATGGGAGTTTGATAGTTGAGGAATAATGTCAAGGTAATAACAATTACCAAATGTAGGTTCCCAAAATTGATGTTCAATTGGGGTAGTGATGCGAAAATATGACATTGTATCCTGCTTATGCCACTCAGCCTCTCCTACTCAATCCCATTTCTCACCTCCATGCGGTGAACCTCGGTAAACTCGAGCAACCCTGCCCGAGACTGGATACACAACTCCAGTGGAAGTCAGGGTCGAGGCTGACGAGAATGGGAGCCCCAATCCTACGGTGTAGCACCATCGCGCCAAGGGGATGCATGGCACAGGGGTCAAAGAAGTGTCTCGAGCGATGCCCCGGATAACTGGCGACCTCCGGGGGAGTTTTAGCCTTAGCGGGGTACGGGCGCTCTGCCCCGCCGGACAGTCTTTCGCACCATACTCGTGGGACGGTTATGGAGAAAGAAAATTCAAAAAATCAAAAAGGGACACCTTTGGTAGGCGACCAGGCCGAGGTGTTTGAATCTACTGGAAGTGAGCAGGCATGGCTCAATAGATGGCAGGATGCCATAAAAGACCCCAATTTTATGATATCTCAGAGAAGAAGTTCACTTCATAGGTCACCTGAGGGAAGAAAGAAGCATATATCTGTCAGTGCAGATGAAGAAGCTCGTAAAGAGAACGAAATAGACAGCATGTCGAACGACACTCTGCCTACCAAAGCTGAAAGTATTGGAACAAATATGGAATGTCAAGAGACAACAATAAATGAATTAGACAACTTTATGCAGACATCAAAGCGAAAGAGGCTCAATCTTACTCCCGACAAAACAAAAAATGATTCGGAAATAGAGAAAGAAAACTTCAAGAGATACCTGGATGCAATATTTGAACAGGTGAGACAACTCGAAAAAATGGTAGGAGACACCTATAAACCGAAGAAGGAGCTCACAGAAATAAGCTCCAAGCTCACCTACTACGCCAATCAAATGCAGGGAAAAGGGCAAAGGAAATGGCTGGAAAGAGTAACAAAGGAATCAAACACTATAGAAACTCAAGTGACTGAGGAGGACATCCAACAGGAATGGGAAAAAAGGAGCTTTCAAAAAATACAGGAGATACAGAGAACTCTCGACGAAGAAAAGGAATTCGCAAGTCTAGCAAAAATCCTGGATGACCAGTGGCCAGAAGATTTCTATAAGGTGGTACATCCGCAACAGAAGAAACTGCTTGGAGCAGGCTGGCAGGAAGACCTGGTGTTATTTATGGACCCTACAAAACACGATGAGGACTACGAGGAGCTCGTAGCCCAATATCCCAGTATAGCCGCGCTAGTGGGGGAGGGGCTCACGGAAGGGATCATGGACTTCGTGAAGCTACAAATCGGCGTAAGTAACAGCAAAAAGAGACAGTAACAAGCAAATTTCACGCAGGCGATATTCATTATGCCAATGACAATAGATAACAGCGGGGTGGACGATGCAGAAATGATCTATAAACTAAGTACCCAGCTAAAGGAGGAAATAGAGAAAAATGACAGGAAAAGCCTTAGGATAGGCACAATAGGAAAAACCAATCTTGACTACATTCGAAAATGTATGGAATATACCTTGCGGGGTACGGATACCAGGGCTATACTATGTGTCAAAGGAGAAAATAGAACACAAAGGAACAAAAAGGAGATACTTGGAAATAAAAGGGGTAGACATTTCGACAAGGATAAAATAATCATCAAGGCACCGAAAGGAGAGAGCTACGCAGATCTGCTTAAATCCGTTAAAGACTCAGTGAACATAGAGGAGAAAGGGATAAAAATATCATCCATAAAAAAAACGAAAAAGGGGGATCTCATGCTGGAAGTCATAGGAGGAAGAGGAGAAGCAATGACTCTTAAACAAACCATTCAGAATGCAAAAAATAACACCGAAGTGATCATAACTACAAACGATACAATTGTACATATAACGGATATTGATGCCAGCATAGATGAACGAGAACTGAGGAAGGAGATATCAAAAGCAGAAGCCATCCCAGATAATCACTTCAGGATTATTTCGATGAAACCAACACAGAGTGGAAATCAAACAGCTGTTGTTGCCATGAAAAGAGAATTAGCTGCCAGGGTGATAAATAGGGGTAGAATAAAGATAGGATGGATTCAATGCAGAGCCAGAAAAAGGGTTAACTTGCAAAGGTGCTTCAGGTGCCATCTCTTCGGACATAGGAAAGAGGACTGCACAAATGAAGATAATTCTGAGCACTGCCTTAAGTGCACTAAGACTGGCCACAAGGCAAAAGACTGCCCAAACCCACCATCTTGCATCGTATGCAAAGTAGAGGGGCATAGGGTAGATCAAACAAAATGTCCACAGTTCAGGAAGTATATCAGGGATAGAGCCAGGATGTTCCCTCTTGCTGGCGGTACTCACGAAAATGACAATTAGAATCCTGCAGACCAATCTGGGAAGGGCACATGCCGCCCATGACCTGGCCTACGCAACAGCACTCAAAAGAAATATAGATATCTTAATTGTGGCAGAGCCTAATAAAAAACAAATGGAGAGTCCTCAGCGGATTAAGGATAGAAGAAGGGATGTGGGCATCCTATTCACTAACAGAAGGCTAGGAGTAGAAGGTGCGTACTCGGAAGAAGGGTATATAAGGGTGTGTCTGAAAAACTGCCAGCTGTACTGCTGTTATATCTCCCCAAATATTTCTTTTGAAGAATATAAGAAATGGGTGGACAACTTTATGGGTGACGTCAGGAGAAGTAGAGGTGAAAAAATAATTTTGGGAGATATAAATGCCAAATCTCCTACATGGGGCTCACCAACGAGAGATAAAAGGGGGGAGTACTGGGATGAGTGGATGTCAGCGTTAAACTTGAATATATTAAACGACGGCTTGAAACCCACATTCGTAAGAAGACAGACAGAGTCATATATTGACATAACATGCTCGACCAATAAAATTCAGAGTGCTATAAGCGACTGGCAGATACTAGAAGAAGAGACGCTCACTGAACACCAGTATATTTTCTTCTCGATCTCGACGAAGAGTAAAAAACAGGGCATTGGTAAAAGTTTACCGATATGCGACTGGGTCCTGTTCAGGGAGCTTGCGACATGGAGAATAACAGCGGGAGTTGAGACCATAGAAGATTTGGAAAAGGTTATGAAAGAAGCATACAAAGGAAGCTCAACATCTACAGAAAAAGCAAGGATACCTTTCTGGTGGAATGAGGAAATCCAAGAAGAACGAAAGAAATGTCTGAAACTCAGAAGAGAAATCACACGCGCCAGAAAGCAAATACAGGCAAATGCAGAGGGAATAAACCAAAAACATGCGGACCTCAAGAAGTTTAAGAAGCAGGTGCAGCACCTGATAAATGCGTCCAAAAGAAAGCACTGGGATGACCTATGTAGCGAACTGGAAGAAGACATATGGGGCATGGGATACAAGATAGCCGCCAAGAAGCTCGCAGGATACGCTCCTTTCGATATTACGTTAGAAAAAAAAGAGAAGATCGCGAAAGAATTATTCCCAAGGAAAAATAAAACCTGGCGGAAGCTTCGAACCCAGGAAAAGATCGAACTTTTCACGGAAAGAGAGCTAAAAAGTATTCTGAAGAAAATGAAATCTGGAAAAGCACCAGGGGTAGATGGTATCCCAACGGAAGCAATTCAAATTCTGGAACAGATTTCTCCTGCGGTTATTCTAACGCCTCTAAATAACACCCTCAGAAACAAGCACTTTCCGAAGGAATGGAAAAGAGCAAAACTGATCCTTATACCGAAAGGAAATCCGCAAGATATGAAATTCAGACCAATTTGCCTTCTGAACGCTATAAGTAAAGTGTACGAAGGACTATTGAGAGAGAGGCTAAACGAGGAACTAGAAAAAAGTGGAGGTCTCTCGGAGCGCCAATTTGGTTTCCGCAAAGGAAGATCTACAATACATGCCGTCGAAATGGTCGTGAATACGGTGAAGAGCAAAACAAAAGATAAATGGGCGGCACTTATTACGCTCGATGTGAAAAACGCCTTTAACACGGCATCGTGGGATAAAATCCTACAGAAACTGGAATCTAGAGGCATAGCGAGCTATCTACTAGAGATCATAGATAGCTACCTGGACGATAGAACTCTACAGATTGGTAAAGACACATGTATGGATATCACTGCTGGGGTTCCACAGGGCTCGGTCTTAGGACCCACCCTCTGGAATGTACTCTACGACGACGTGCTGGACGAAGTGGTTCCTGAGGGTGTTAAATTGCTCGCGTACGCTGACGACCTTGCAATCGTCGTTACTGCCAAGACCAAGGAGCAACTGAAATGGAAGGGTGCATCAAATTCATGCCTGGATGAAGAGAAACGAACTGAACTTGGCACCCCAAAAATCTGAAGCAGTTATCCTCAAAGGAAAAAAAGGGAAGGAAGCGATCCGATTCGAATGCGGAGGAGTGGAAATACCCAGGAAAAAAAGCCTCGTGTATCTGGGAATCACCATAGGCGAAAACTGCAGCTTTGTTCAGCATCTGAAAGCAGCTGCGCAAAAAGCTGAGAAAAGAGTTGCTGCTTTGAGCAGGATAACACCAAATGTGAGAGGTCCAGGAATAAAAAAGAGGGTGTTGCTGTATAATGTAGTGCAGTCTATCCTCTTATACGGAGCGCCCATCTGGCATGAACAACTCAACATCAAAAGATATAAACTCCTACTAACGAGAGTTCAACGGAAAATGTTACTGAGAGTGATCAGTGCATACCGCACTGTTTCCGCGAAGGCGGCACAAGTGGTCGCCGGCATCATACCAATCGAGCTGATGGCGGAGGAGAGATGGAGACTATATAGGAGAGAAGATGGGAGTACGTCTCAAGCCAAGGTAGAAGAGAGATCAAGAACACTAGAAAAATGGCAAGAACTGTGGGAAAACACCGAAAACGAGGCACAATGGACAAAGACACTGATACCACGTCTGGAAAAATGGATAGAGTGCAAACATAGGCAGGGAGACTACTGTCTTTCGCAAATTCTTACAGGACACGGATCTTTTAAAGTTTACTTAAAAAAAATGGGTAAAACAGAGAACGAAAAATGCGTGTACTGCGGAGCAGTAGATACGGTGACACATACAATTTTCGAATGCGGAAGATGGGATGAGGTAAGAAGGCAAACCCAACTAGCCATTGGGACTGATCTGAACTCCAATAACCTGATAGAAAGCATGACAAGTCGGCCAGAAAACTGGGATATTATACACACTTTTATTAAAGGGGTTATACACAGGAAAGAAGCAGACGAAAGGCAAGCAGCCAGTCAACGATAAGGAATAAAATTTCTGAGTCCACCTAATCTGACGATATGCGAAAAGCTTTTCCAGAGAGGTGGTCGGACACGGGGGTTTTTTAGTCAGTAGGAGTCTGACACTACCGACTCGTGATAGAGCTCAAGCGGTCGGTGCCCTATGCAGGGGTTTTCCCTTTGAAAAAAAAAAAAAAAAAAAAAAAGGTTCCCAATACATCTTCCATTATAGATAATACATCAATATTAAAATTATTGTTTTTGAAGGTAATCATCAGAATGACATTTAGGACGTAGCTCAATGATTCAGAAATATTGTTTCTTTAGAGTTCTTCAGTTATTTAAAACTACTGTTGTTGATATACCAGACGATGAATGCTAAAACATATTAAATGCTAACAATAAGGTTTAATGGCTCAAAAAGAAACTGTTTTGATTTTTAGTGAGCCTCAAAAATAAAATGTTGCGCTTTGGTTCGTCTTTGTAGCTGCAAACATTATATTGGTTGTTCGTGATATCGTATTGTGCATGTGCATACCTACCCCTATTACGAGTTATGGAGTCCCGACTATTATTTCCTATTCCATGAAAGTCGAGCATTCACACACATATATCGGCATATATTATTGGTCAAAAGGTTCACAGAGCGTATTTCGATTGTAAATTATGATTTTTGGCTACGAAACGAATCATATTTTCTTTGGATCCTCAAAGGACCTTCCGTCCTCTGCTACATATATCGCATCGCTTCCGCCATTTTAGCGTTAGGCGGGTCGCAATCGTGGTATTCACGTCTGAGTTTGAATGTACGAAATAACAAAAAATATAATCGCTTGTTGTTTTGAGTCATAAAATTCTTTCTAGACAAAATAAGTTAGTTAAATTATTACATTAGATAGAGATTTTAGAGTGCAGTTCAATATTCAGTTCTATAATAACATGAACAATAATCTGAATTTAACTGATTTTGATCGAATTATTAGGTGTATCTAATCGACTTTTTACCACAACTCGACTTCTCGTAGCCTTATTTCTCTTCTACTTGTTATGTCATTTCTTCTTCTTCTTCTTCTAATTATTTCTGCTATCATAAGCTGTAAATCAACTTAGCTATTTAACTTTGGATGTGGCAGCATTTACCTTACCTTACCAATACGTGGGAGGAATATATTGTCGTAAAAGCATTTCTAGAAAACGGTGTATTCATTGTTTGTGCCTCTATAAATAGTGAAGAGCCATGGCTATTAGGTACTAGACGAATGGGAAATATATCGGCTTCCTCTTTAGGGCATTTCCCGATTCTTCTGTATGTTAAAAAAAACTATTTTCTGGATACTAATTATTGAATAAAAATAAATAGGCATTACGCGCCTCCTTTGATCTAATTCACCACTTCATTTTTACACCAACGTGAAATATACCATCTGTGCCAAAATTCATAGATTTCGACTGTACTATGAGGCAGACACATTGAAAGAGCCACAAATTACGGGGTAAGTCTGTGTGAAAACCTATTGAAGTCGTAACCGTGCAAATTATTATTGATATGTAACACTTTGAGGGTGCCAAATAGAGATATGTTATATTCATAAGTAGGGTCTGTACTCTGTCCGGATGCCAAAGTTATACGCCAAGACTAGCACTTTTTTGTTGATCTGAGTTTTCGTCTTTCACAGAAAAATATTCGCATTTATGTTTTCCTCTTACATTTTCTAGATCACCATGCACATCTTATTACTTATTATAATTTTTGGACTACCAGACTCTGTTGACCAATGATTGATGAAAATTATATACATATTATATAACTTTCCTCTTCTGGTAGAATTTGTCTTCATTACATATAAATAATTTTATGACAGCAACTAGGTACTTTGCGGCTAATACCATGATACAAATATTTATTTGCTCCCCAGTCATTAAACAAATATGTTCGATTAGGTTATAGATTTAAATTTTAAGTAGGTAGTAGTATATATAGCATTATAATAAGATAGATTTTCGTTTCTTTCTTTATATATATTCTATATACAGAGTGTCAACAGATATATTAGACAAGATCTTCCATGATACTTACGTCTGTAAAGCTAGAATGGCCAGCTGGACAGATTCGCTAATATTTTTGTTAATACTTTTGTGCTCGTTCTAATTTAGAGCCAATAAGTCAAATCTAATTCTTCCAAAAATAAATAAAAAATTCTAAGACTAGTAGCTTTTAATTTAATTAGCTATCCACTCACCTCAGTGCTGGAGTTAAGCGTTAATTATTTAGCGCTCAATAGCAAAAATGATCAAGAAATTTTTTGGTAACAATCACTGCTATTATGACTTACACAGTAGACTGGGAGGTGAAAAATAAACGTCTAAATTAGTAAATACTGATAACTGATGGATATTTAATTAATTCGTGCTTAATTAGTGCTGCACATCATCATCATCAAACAACTCTCTGTATCCTTTGCTGGATATAAGTCTCTCTTTTGTTCCGAGGACTGTGTATCCAATTGAGATTCATCCTTTTGATATCGTAGGTCCATTGTGTAGGAGGTCTTCCTATACTTTTTTGTCAGCTCTCAGTATTCATTCAAGTAGTCTTCTGGTTCATCTACCGTCTGTCATTCGGGCAACAGGTCCAGCCCAGTTCCATTTCATCTTGGTAGTATAAAATACGACATCAGTGATACCAGTTCTCTCACTCAAGTTCTCGTTTCGGACATGATCTCGAGACCCCAAGCATATATGTTTTTTCGTTGGGCTGATCCAAGCTTCTTGGCGGATACGGTGGTTAGAGTTAGAGATTTCTGCAACATAAACTATAACTGGTAAAATCCTTGATTAAAAATATTCTTTTTCAGTGATATTGGTAGTTCGGGCTTAAATGCATATTTTAGTTTTCCATAAGCCGCCCAAGGAAGAGTTCATCTTCTTTTTAATTCACAGGTTTGGTTGTATATATAAATATATACATATATATATATATATATATATATATATATATATATATATATATATATATACATATATATATGTAATTTTTTTTAACTCTTAAAAATGTACACTACCGTAGATATTATTAATATTTTAGATTTCCTAGTGAAGAAACAATAAAGTTTCGAAAGCTCGAATAAAAGAAAAGGAGTTTTCTTTGTGTCCAGGGACTGCAAAACCCGTTATTATATAAAAAAATATATTGGAAGAAAAATATTTTTAGTATTGTTAAAAAAGTAAGATACCTTCTTTTTGTTTTCTATAAAATGAGATATATTCTTGAAAAAAATGATTTATTAAAATTATACCATGCTTTATTCTGTAGCGTCCTATTTTATGGAATTATTTGTTGGGGTTCAGCTTATTCAAATACATTAGGGCCGATAGTAAGAATACAAAAGCGTGATATCAAAATTTTAACTTTTGGTAAACAACACAACCTTTTTAGTGAGACACAAAAATATATTTTGGAAGCACTAATAAATAATTATTGTAATCAACGGGAAGAGTATACTATTGCTGAAGCATGTTTATTTTATAGACACAAATCGCTTACAGTAAGTAAAACTAAATTAAATATTGGTCAAAAAACTAGTTTATATCGATCCAAACAATAGATTAGATAACAATCTAAAACAATTAAACTTCTCTAGAGGGCGTATAAATTTCATATTAAGAGTTGGATTTTAAATAATTTGAAGTTATAATATACATAGATATTGTTATATTACTTAAAAAATCTGTTTTAATATTTAATACTTCCTATATCATGTGTCTTTCTTTACATTTGTAGTTGTATTTATAGTTTTGTTGCATTTTAATTATATTATTTGTTTATTTATTGTATATTAATATGTATCAATATCAATATGTATATGTGTATATACATATTGATATGGGGATGCAGTCATATATTCAATATAATTCTTAGATTGAAGCCGAGCTTTCGAGAATGTTTATTCTCTTCTTCAGGGCAAACTACAAATCATTACAAAATTATTTCAACAACTTAATAGTATTATAAAAATACTTATAATCGTGAATTTAGAATAAATTAGCCAAAAACAGGAAATATTTCATAGCCATCAATTGCAAATGTCATTATTTGTATTTGTCATGGTAACACAATAAGTAAGAAAGTATCTAGATTTAGTTGATAAAAATGAATATTACTGAATGATCTTTATATGTTTGTAGCTATTTGAACAAGGTGCACAATTAAATTAAAATTATTATTAAGGCAGATGCAGGTTAGTTTTAAAAACGAAAAATTTAATTCAATAATATTGCTTAAATACTTACATATATACACATACATAGACTAAATTACTTTTATTCTGGGCTTCAACTGACAGTTAAAAGAAAAAGATATATAATATTATTTAAAATTTCTATATAAGTGTAATCATATTCTCTCACAATACGAAACATATAAACATGATTATTCTGAAAGTGCATTGATACTAATTCACTCAAAAAAGGCCGATTTCTCTCACTAATCAACCTCTTAATTTTTGGGTGAAATATATGTTTTGAAATCCTAAAATACTCTTTAATGTTCTTTCAAATATTAATAAATATTCAAAATAATATATAAAATCATATTCTCTCACAATACATGAGAATGAAACATTTTGAAAATCATTCACTTTTCCAGAAACAAGCTGATATCTCTCACTAATCAGCATGCATATTTTCGAAAACAGTAAATGTTATGAAAATCCTTCATAAATAGATTATACTTTTAATCTCAAATAAACATATAATGAATTTTAAGAGAATAATTCTCTTTGATCAACTAAATTTCTCTCTCTAATAAGTTCTATCTAAATATTTCTATTGTTTATGGAAACCTAAGATTCTAAAGTTAAATACTATAAAATCTGTTCAGACCAGTCCTTCATCTATATATAGGTACATATGTCCCATACACATTAATCCATTTATAACCAATATATATATATATATATATATATATATATATATATATATATATATTATATACATATTACATACCTAACTATACATAAATATCTATATATATATATATATATATATATATATATATATATATATATATATATATATATATATATATATATATATTAATTTTGAGATACATCTGGAGATAAATTATTATATAATTATATAATTTTAGAATATAAGAATAAATGGAACTAAGTCCTTTTATATCTGAGCTACAAACATATAAGGATCATTCAGTAATATTCAATTTTATCAACTAAATCTAGATACTTTCTTACTTATTGTGTTACCATGACAAATATAAATAATGACATTTGTAATTGATGGCTATGAAATCTTTCATGTTTTTGGATAATTTATTCTAAATTCAGGATTGTAAGTATTTTTATAATACTATTAAGTTGTTGTTGAAATAATTTTGTAACGATTTGTAGTTTGCCCTGAAGAAGAGAATAAACATTCTCGAAAGCTCGGCTTCAATCTAAGAATTTTATTGAATATATGACTGCATCCCCAAGAACATCTTTTTATTTATATATATATATATATATATATATATATATATATATATATATATATATATATATATATATATATATCCACGAGTTCTACATCGTGACCACCAACAGTCACACTGTCAATGGAAATCAGGTTTGTCATATATTTTCTTTTGGAGAAGTTGATTTTTAAACCTACCCCAGACCACACTTCTTGAAATTCTTGTAGCATTTGCTGGATATCTTTTAGTCTTTCAGATTGTCTGATAGCAGAATGATGTCGTCCGCAATACGCAGATTTGTTATATGCTGGCCATCTATGCTTAGACCCTGCTCTTCCCAGTTTAGTTTTTTGAAGGCATATTCTAAAACGGTAGGTATAGATAACAATTTGGGTGATATTGTGCCCCCCTGACGGACTCTTCTGCCGATAGGAATGGTGTTGGTGTTTTCGTGTAATTTTACCTTTATAGTGGCGTTTTTGTAAATGTTAAATGTAAGTTTAGTGTAGCGATAGTCTACACAACCTTTTCGCAATGAATCTATATAATTGAAAATATAACAAAAATATTTTGTTTATATGTCGATATTAATCTTTGTAAGACTGCAACAGCGTGGTGAAATGGAAAATGAAAAGGCAAGGCAAGGTGCAGTTGGACAACATCCAGATTAGTTATTATGAATGGATAATTACTTAGTTCTATTCATAATATATGAATTAGAAAATTGTAAAATGACTTATGATGGAAGTATGGCAGTTACAGAAAACTGGAACGTGGAGAATAGACATCCTTGGGTGCTCTTTTGGTAGGTACCTATTGTCTCCAAATGCAGAAAGAAAAAGCAAAGAATATATATTTACAAATACAAAGCTCTGCTAGTATGACTTCCAGCGAAAAAGGCGAGGTGCAGATAGACATCCAAATTGGTAACAAATAATTAATAACGGATAATTATTTAGTGCAGATATTGTGGGAAAAATATTTTTTTTGCTGTATGAATTTGCTAGTATGACTGTTACAGCAGGCTGTAAGGGGGCAGAATATACAGGGTGTCCAATTAGTGTGACAAAGTAGAATAACTTCTCTATTTTCAATTATTTCAAAATTATGTAAATATAAAACGGTTATGGGAACACAAGCCCCACATTTTAAAATTAGTTGGGACTATACAGGATGTCCCCAAAAACCAGAGAAGCACAATGTTGCGTTGTTTTAAATGACTCACCCTGTATATTTTTAATTTTTTGTATTCTACATGGAATAACAAGTACAATGGTGTTTCACTTGTCAACTTTCAATTGTTTGCTTAGGAGCTATAAACAATCAAAAATCGACATTTTAGCCACTTTGACATCTATTTGTGCCAAAACGGTACCAGATAGAGAAAAATAAATTTCACATTCATATTTTAGTTTTTTGCACCTGTTGCGTATGCGGATTCGCAGATAAGTGAGACTAATTTAGAGTTATTAAATTAACTTTATTTACACTCGAAATAATATAAATTACAACTTAACTTTACTATATTCCCTCTAACTTACTCGGACTATTCTATTTATTCACACTGTCTTTTACATTCTGTCTTCATGCCGAAAATTCTCCTATATATATATCCGACAAAGGATCCAGATCATTCGAGCGGCTTCTGGTCTTTGCGAAAGCCGCCACTGGACGCTTTTCGAAATTCCTTTGTCGGCATTTTAAGAGTAGATGCCGACCTGCTGCCGTCGCTCTCTTTGTAAACGCCGCTTTCGGTATTTCCAACCACAGCATATATCTCGCGCTTACTTCAAACGGATGCCGCCACTTTGTAGCCAATACCGGCGGCTGTTCCCCTTGCACGTTACACACCTATTGAATTGTTTATAGCTCCTAAACAATCAACTGAACGTTGACAAGTGATACAACATTGTACTTGTTATTTTGTATGGAATTCAAAAGTGTAAAAATATATAGGGTGATTCATTTAAAAAACGCAACTTTGTGTTGTTCTGGTTTATTGGGACAACCTGTATATTCCCATCTAATTTTAAAATGTGGGGCTTGTATTCTCTTACAACTATTATATTTACATCATTTTAAAATAATTGAGAATATAAAAATTATTCTACATTGTCGCTCTAATTGGACACCCTCTATAAATTGGTTATCACTCAATAATGATGGATAAATATTCAATGCTACGCTATTGTTGGCTTTGTTTTATCCACAAACACCCAAATCTGATAGTATGACAGTCAAAGAGCAAGTTGCAGATGGACATAGAGATTTGTTATGCTTAATTAATAATGCATAATTCTTGAGTGCTGAATTATTGCTGTTCATAAATAAATTAGAAAACCAAAAAATACTGATTATTTGTGTTGTGGTACGGGGTAACTTAATTATTTATATTGGAGCGAAAATTTGCACATAATATTTATTTAGCTACATTGAGTACCTATACATTTGATTCAATCCATCTTATATACATAAGTCTAGAACTCCGTTACGATAAACCGCGATGCGCGATGAATAGTTATGCTTACTATCAATCCTGGGAGCTGTCAGAAACTGATGACTTTTAATTTACTAGTGGAAGCCACAGAAAGGTAGATATCATAAGGTTATAAAAAATAAGTAACAAATGAGTGCAAACAAATGTTGCATTTCTTGGACTCAGACCTTAAAATATATTGTTTCTGAATGCTGGGGCATCAAACAGATCATTTATAATTAGATGACAGGCTGTTATTGAAAATATATAGTAATTATTTTCCATAAACCCATGATACGCCACTGAGTAAATTTCATTTAAAAATTGATCTGTCTTGGCTTTTCTGATTATAACGACTTTTATTAGAGTTATGGAGTGTATTCCAGACTTTGCTACCTCACTATATAGAAGATTTCTAGATAGTTATATTCCACCTTGCACAGTCCAGTAGTTTTTAGCATCCTCTACTAACATCCACCCAGATGCCATCCAATATTACCGCGATATTTTCGAAGAAGTTTCCCCATTGGTATATTTCAGTAAAATTCATCTTAAAATCATCATTCTATTCGACACCCAATAGTACATTTTCTTATTTCCACATCTTGGTCTTCCATTCATCATCAAATTTATTACCAGACCCTAATAAAAGGAGACGAATGAAGAAGGAAAAAAAAATATATAATAATATCGCGAACTTTAGGGTATAAGAGGGATAGACTTAACTTGCGGTTGAACTCAAGTTTAAGTTGTCGGAGTAATTTATGAACGGTTAGAGGGGTCGAGAGGGAGATAGCTGGCGCGGCCATAATCACGAATGGCAAAAAAGATAACACAATCGGATTTTCTCGAACGGCTTTTGGAGCTTCAATTTCAGTATGCTAGACAGAGGACGCCAGCATGATCGTTTCTATAAGGACCATAGTGGAAGGAGACCAACGACGACATCGATGTCGGAAAGGATGTGTGCCAGTAAGTAGATTTGAGAAATCGTCGAAAACGAATCAATATTCTTTTCTATTATTTATAGCAAATTAAATCTCGATATTGTATTATTCTTTGAGGTAATTTTATCATTAAATAGAAACATACCAAATATTTTAAAATTTTTGCTCTCAGTGTTCCTATATTTTTAAGAGTACTAAAATATTTACCTAAATTTACATAGAAAAGCCGTGAATATATGTAGATATATGCTTTGAATGAAAATTCATTCTAGCTTTGAATATGACAGGTATAATATAAAATTACAAATTCGAAATCACAAAAACCACACAATTTTGAGTAAATATGTCCAATTTTATTGATCTTCGAAACCTGATTCCAACCGTTTTCCTACAGACCCTAACTGTCTTAACGAAAATAAGTAGAATGACCTCCAAAGTTCACCTGCTATGTGGTAGTCAAAAGGTACAAGAGTAAATCGAAATTCTTTTTAAGAGATTTTAATGAAAAAGTTTCAGTATGTTCCATATCTGAGGTAGTTGAAGGTATTGATTTTTTGCGCATATTTGAGCTAAAGACTAGGTTAGAGGGAAACGTCACTATTCAGCCTCAATCGCGTTTTAAATCAAATTTAGTCTTAAGATTTTAAGAAACATTATAATCAAGTTAGCAGTTACACTATTTCTGTTTCTTGCACTCCTCAAAGTAAAAATTTCGTGAATTTTAGATTTCATTCTTTAGATCGTTCTTTTCTGCACTAACCAGCCTGCTGGGTTATATTGCATAGCAGGCCAGATATAACTTCAAAGTGGAAATTCTCGGTATCTTGAATCAGAAACCCTTTTAAGAGCTTCATGTATAGTGTTTGATTTTGTTTACGTTTTATTGATCTATTAGAATCATTGTTTTCATGGTGTAACGGTATTTATAGTGAGCAGTGCAATTGGTTTCATGTAAATATTTAAAGACATGAAGTTATTTGTTACTTAGAGAAAGGAATTGAGAAAAAAATGGTCAAGTGCAAGAACGGCTCGCGTGGTGACCGTTTTATACCTAGAAATTCGCACTCTTTGTGAACTGGTAGTGAAGCCATATATTCTATTTTTTTGAACTTTATGCTAAGTAGTTTTAAAACTAGGGGAGGAACAACCAAGTGTCTTATGATCCGCTTTATATTCTTTATATAAAAAATAATAATACAAATATTTATATCACACATAACAAGGCCTCATATTTTATAATATGTATATGATATTTAACACTTGATAGATTATGTGGCACAGACAGACAGACAGATAGACATCAGAGTGATCTTATTTCATCCTACAAAAATAGAGTTTGTATTAATGTAAGTTCCACAAACGCCAAAAGAGCTCGTATTTTATCTGAAAATAAATGAGTAGTAGCAAATATATAAAAAACATTTTATTTGAATGCTCCAAAAAAAGGAAAATAAAGTCTTATGAAAATCAGACCGATCATTTTGTTAGGTATATTATATTTATTATATATATATATATATATATATATATATATATATATATATATATATATATATATATATATTTGATAAAATAGATTTTTGTTGGGGATGCAGTCATTTAATAAATAAAATTCTTTGGATTATGCCAAGCTTTCGAGAATAAAATAAATAAATAACTAATGACATTTCTGATTGATGACTATGATATCTTTCCTGTTTGTGGTTAATTTTATGTAAATTCACGAATTTTGCCCCGACGAAGAGAATAAACATTATCGACAGCTTGGCATAATCCAAAGAATTTTATTTATTAAATGACTGCATCCCCAACAAAAATCTATTTTATCAAATAATAAACCAGTCAAGAATTCAGGATCAAAATATATATATATATATATTATATCTAAGTATCTTTTACACTAAAGGCGTCGAGTAACTGGTTCTAATTCATTTTGACGTAAATAAACTAACAAACATTGCAAGTTAAATTAAAGCTTGTAATAAAGTTGAGCTATTGCAAATCATATGGGAGATTCCTTTAGTTTAGATATAGAATGAGTATTCTGAAACAAAATGGGAACATTCATGTTCAGGTATATAGGAATTTGAGAGTCTTATTGGCACACAGCTTAATGATGTAATAATGCAGGCGTACCCGACCAACACATTGGCAGCCATATTCTGGAGTTGGCCTCAGCAAACCTATCATTTATCGAGTGTTATTCTACTTATTCTTATTCAGAAAGAACTTGGAGGCTCATCATCATCGTCATCGTCTTGAAGCCTTTGCATCCGTATTTCGTTTTCCGTCGAAAATCACTTCAATCGGCTTAAGAAACCCTCGGCCGGGTAATCAAATCCTACTCTCTGACATTTTCCGCACACTTTCCAAATTGTATTTTGTTTATCGGTACTTTCGCCGGATAATCTAGTTTCTTCTTTCTCTATACGTTAGCGACACTCTACACAATTCTCTACCAGGCATAGCAGGCACAGTGGCAAGGCTCTGAGAAAATATATCGCCTGTTTTATTGGGTTTTATAATGGGGTTCGAGATTTTTTCTCGAGTGGGATAAGTTAATAAAAGGGATATATATATATATATATATATATATATATATATATATATATATATATCTTTTCATTTATCGCTGTCATCATAGCGATAGCCTAACTTGAAGTAAATAAGTAACTTTAAAAGGAACAAAATAGCACCTACTGAAAATAAATATTTTTATTTTCGAACCAGAGATACAAACATGAAATATAAGGTGATTTTGAAATAAACAAAATGTATAAACTGAAAACAGAGACTAGAAATCACAGAGATTTTGGAGTTGTCCAGGAGATAAATTATCACTTGTAGAGAAATCAAGTTTCATTGTCTTTATGTTTGTTAATGTGTCAGTTCCCACGATTCTTTTATATTTTATAATTTAATTATGTACCAATAAAATAAACTTTCTTGTAATCTGCAGTGCATCTATTAAGTTGGGTGATTATTTTTCGTTACTTATTTTACAGAGAAGCCTCTTGTTTGTTTGAGTCTTCAGACTACAAAACTTCGTGAAAGTAATTTTTTATTGAAATCCCTATGGTCGTATGTCGTTAGTGTTAATTTGAAACATTGAAAAAACATTTGAATAAAAAGAAACGAAAAAACGCTCGAATTACGGATTCTTTGAAAAAAAATCCGAAAAAATATCCTCCTTCCCATTCCTGATTCTTTTATATAAAGAAGATTTTTAATGGAAATACCTTCAATTTTGACATAGTATTTTTGTCTATTTAAAGAGAGAACAAACCCAGATGGTGATTAATTTTAAAACAAAAATTGGGCTGGCATACATCCTATGCCCGGTTTAAAGTATTCCAGTCCAGACTGGAATGTAATCGTCTACATGATTTCTGTCATTTAAACGTTGTAGTATCGTCATGACTACAGTGATAATAAGTTCAAGAAAATAGTTGAGACAATTTTTAAAAATTACTCAGACGTTACAAGAAGTTATTGATGAGATTAATATGAAATTAAAAAAAGGAACGGATTTGGGTGACAAATTGAATGACATCAAAAAGAGAGTCAGTAATTCTTTTTCAACAACTAAAGGCAGAAAACTGGTCTTTAGTTAACGTTTTCACCATTGTAAATCCTTTTTTTTTGAAGTTCAGATACATCCGCAAAGACAGCCAACACGTGTTTACTGTATAATTTTTTGCCAGCTCTGGACTGGAATAATTTTAACTCTGGTAGATCTATAGCTGCGATTCAGCAGCTAAATGACTCAAAACAGAGCCGTGTAAGTGGTTACTTCAAGGTTGAGTGTTGTTAGTGTGTTGATGAGTACCTACATACCTACTTGTATGTGTATCTAACAATGGATTACGTACTTGCTCAACCGCATACTTATCATAAACAGAGATTTTTTAGGTATGATAAGCAAGAAGGGACGGGCGTCGATACGTCAGCTTTGATTGTCGACAATGCCATTTGTTCGATGGGAAGTGATTTCAGATTATGCTATTTGCATTTTTGTGTACCTATTCTGTTTAAAGAACTCCAATCCGCTTAAGCGAAAGACCATGGTAAAAATGCTTTGAATTATTAGGTATGTCCATGATTTTTAGGCCGAGGACGGCTTTCACCTTTTTAATTTATTTCTGTTATAAATCTGTTTTTTCTATTTATTCAAATTTTAACAATTTATAAATAAATTTTTTGTCATAATCTAGTTTTTGTGTATTATGTTATTTCTGTTATAAATATATTTTTCCTATTTTTTCCGCAATTAATAAATACATGTTTATACTTTCAAAACATTTTAGTTTGCATCATTCATGTGCTTTTATTTTCTGTGGCTTTTAATCTTATTGTCGACATCGCCATTTATACAACTTGACTTTATATTTAAACATATAGCACAATTTTATTTGTTCTGTTATGTTCTGATTACACTGATAATCATGCATATTTCAAAACTCCAGAATACACACAAAGATTTATCTCTGGAAATTCCATCAGGATCAGAGTATTCCGGATCTTTTTAGATCAAAATAGTACTTTAGTTTTATTGATATGTCTAAATATGCCACAGTTCCCAAATCGTTGTATTTTATCAAAGGAACAGTTTAAGAAATTATAATTACCATTATAGTGTAAAAAATGTAGCTTAAGAAACATTTATTCGCTATCAAATGAAACAGTCTTCATTACATTTCTCAAAATGTGAGGAGTTCAGTTTAGTTTACAGTACAAATCCATTTCCAAGACTTACGAGAGCAAAATATATCAACGTTTTCAAAGTGAGCTCAAGGCTACAATATTCCGGCGATCAGCTTTTTTCTAATTCTAATTTATACTTAATAATCTTTGGGACTTATAAAATTTAGTATGCTGCCTGTAGATGCCTTATTATTTATTCTGCAAACCCCTTCTTATACACCACTAGGGACTTATTTCTGAAGCATATCCACATTTTTAATGCAACATATGGACAAGTGGTATTATGTAGCTACCCAGGAGACCTGTCAAACCCCATTTATACCTCCATCCTATATGAAACTCAGCCACCCCTCTTCATGAGCTCCATACAGTAGTGGTACATAGAGTATGAGTTAAAGGAACGTCGCTTCAACCGAGCTTACTGCATTTATTATACTATGTGTTATAGCTTTACAATGCTACAAATAAGAATTATTGTGCACGTGAACAAAACCAACAATGTTTTTTCATTCCTATAATAATTTGAATTTATATTTTAGAAAATCATCCCGGAAGATTTTCCAAGAATAAATAAATAGGAAGTTTGATATTACTGGATAAATATCTATATATTAATATGTGGATATAATACTTTGGACCCCATTGCATTTACGAACGAATATGTGATTTGGTATAATGAAGAGAAGAGTGCAGAAAGCAAAAAATTCATTTATAACACATATTACAGTACGTCAAATTAAATGAAGTAAAATTATGTCGACCATAAATTTTTAGTTATCAGTATATAGGATTCTCAAGTCAAATTTTCTGATGGTGTAGTAGTTAGCGTAGTTGCCTTTTTTTAGAAAGCTTACAATTGACCCAGCTCGATTCTTGGCCATTGCATTTTTTTCAATAATTCTTGTTTGAAATTGATAGCTGAACAAAACTAAAAAAATAATGCTGATGCTTTCTATGTACTCATAACTACACCATTTCAACATTTCCAGCACCAATACCATTTACCCTATTTTGAATTTTTTATTGTTCCAACTAATAAAACCGGTCCTATTTATTGTAAAAATTTTATGGCATTGTTACAAAAAAAAATTCCCTTTCACATAAAAACAAATTTGTTCTAGTCCAACTCTGCGCAAAGGAGACATTATGATTGCTTTCGACATCTTTTTGTGAAACTTACAACAAAAAATATTTTTTATAAAAAATTGGACCGACTTTATCAGTTGTTGCACTGAAAAATACAAAGTAATTTCTATTGGTTCTGGTAATTTTGAAGTTGTGTCGTTGTAGTTTGTAGTTGTAGGCACCAACTCCAAAAGAACCAGCACCAACAGAATTAATATTATTTTGTATTTTTCAGTGCAACAACTGATAAAGTCGGTCCAATTTTTTGTAAGAAATATTTATTTCACATTTTTGAGTGTAAAATTAGTCATGAAAATTGTTGAACGTTCACTAAAACCCAAAAAGTTATAGGTAGGTTTAGCTTGTACTAACGAAAATACGCATATCACATATTTCAACTTTACCATTACGAAACTCGGAAACTCTTTTGAAAAAATGTTCAGTTTAAATGTTTCCGGATATAGTCCCCTTTCTAATTTTCAAATCTCGAATTATCGATTTTCAGAAAAATTTGCCCCTTCCACATAGCTGAAACACATATTTCAGACTGTATAGCGCGGAAAAGTATGATTATTTTCAAAAATGTCAAATTTAAACATTTCCGGATATGGAATTTTCGTTAATTCTGTCGTCTCGGATTTTCAATTTTTGATAAAAATTGCCCCCTCCACCCCCTTTGGGGGCGGTTTTTGGAGGGAAGGAGATTCTGGATTTGATTTTCCTAAATAATTTCCTCAATAATTTCTCAACTCTCGTCTTTCAAATGAAACAAAAATCGTCTAAATCGGAGTACGTTTACTATGATAAACGCGCGAACAGCCATAAAAAAAGCAATCTTACAACCGAATTGTATACCTTCTCCTTTTTTTGAAGTCGGTCAAAAAATATAGTTTCTTGTTCGCATGACAGATATTCTCAAAATATTTTGTTCGAAGATGGCGGCACTATATGAACAACAGATTCTCCAGCAAATTTATCTGTATCATACTATTACTATGATTTTTAAGAACACAATTATTAACAACAAACACATTTATAAAATAGTGCATTTGCCTTTTAAGGTTTAAGTGACAAAACTATTTTTTGGGTTCGATTTTCTCCGTCCCGAAGATAACAGTTAAAGCTCTGAAAAAAAATGAGGCATAATTTGATGCCTTGGTTGAAGAAAATATAAGATGAACCCTGTAATAAATGTATTTGAAAACAATGCAGTAGCGCAAGATCCATTTTGACAAATATGTCAGCCCAATTTTCATATTCATAATCCAACCTTAGTTCGGTACTAGCTAGTATCGTATTAAAATAGAAAACTAAACACTATCCTACCATAACACCGACAAAAAAGTCATAAGCATAAGGTTAGACCTCCGCACTTAATTTAGTAGCGTACTAAGTTTCGATTATGAATACGCCTGATAATAATAATTATTATTATATGAGAAAATATAATGATGGAAATAAAACGGATTCCTGAGATTTACTTGTTTAATTGTGAAAATATATTTATTTATTTGTTTATACCTCAGAAATTCCTTCATAAAATTTTTGACTCTACCAAGCTTTATATTATCTAGTAGGTATAGATGTACGAAACCCTCGGGGTCCGAGCTCTGCACATACTTAGCACTTTTATATCTAATTTTAAATAAAGATTATGTAAACTTTTCACTCAAGGGCCATAAGTTAATTCATTATCTGTTATTATGTTACCATTGCTGCCCGTATCCGAACGCTCTCATTTTTGACCGACGAACCCCGAACGGAGGAGGTATACAACTCGACTGTCTGCTTTATTATTATTTTTTTATTTTTTTTTTGGTTCGTGCCCGCCTTTTATATAGTGAACAAGCTCCGATTTTGATGATTTTTGATTCATTTGAAAGAGAAGGCTTGAGAAATGGTCGCATATTCATAAAAATGCAAATCCGAAATCTCCTTACCACCAAAAACCGCCTCCCGAAATAGGAGGGGGCGAATTTTCTCGAAAATCGAAAATCTGAGTTGGTATAATTAAAGATAGGACAATATCCGGAAACGTTTAAAGTGAACATTTTTTCAAAAGACTTACAGTTTTCGAGATGGAGGCATGTTAAGTTCTCAAATGTATATATTTTTGCTGTGTGGAGAGGGCGATTTCTTTCGAAAATTGAAAATCTTTCGATACTACATAAAAGACATAATTATTTGTAGCAACATTTATAATGAACATTTTTTCCTTAGAGTTACGGTTTTCGTATTTCCGTATCTCCGCAGCGATGCTTTGAATATACGTGGGTAATGGGATAAGTACTATCTTCATTGGTATTAGTGAACGTTCAACGATTTTCGTGACTAATGTTAGATACACTCAAAAGTGTGAAATAAATATTTTTTACAAAAAAATGGACCGACGTTACTATTTAATGCACTGAAAAGTATAAAATAATATTAATTCTATTGGTGATGGTACTTGTGAAGTTGGTGCCAAAAGTTATCAATCTAACTGAAACTGCACAACTTTAAAAGTAACAGCACCAATAGAATTAATATTATTTTGTATTTTTCAGTGCACCAACTAATAACGTCGGTCCAATTTTTTGTAAAAAATATTTATAAATGTACCTAATCTAAATAGATTTCCTGGGTTTATGACCTTATAACAGCCCTCTATCCAACTTTAATAAATATAAGTTCTCTTAATCCACATCTTTCAGGGGCTGTTCATTTTTGAAACGCTCGATTCTATATTATCGTTAGTAACTGCATACTGTATTATTTCATATTATTGTTTAAAAAATAAAGTTCTCAAAGTTTATTTTCATATCCATCAAATTGTAGGAACCAAATCAGTGTTACTGTAGTCTTATCTTATCGAGGTTAATAAAAAGCGACTAATTTTCAATTTGTTAATTGTTGCCCTCTTTTATAGACTATCCCTTACTATTCACCACGATCACTGGATCATATCTGCACTAGTCCTAGATTCATAATAATCTCATTGCTACTAAGAAGCATCATTAGTGATGTTCTGTTTTGGTACGATAGAATTTCTTGCAATAGGAAATGATCGATTCATCTACCTCCGCAAACTTATTGCTTGTTATGATATCACTCCAATGAATATGAATTCATATCGTGTATCTAATAATGTTTAAAGCATTGTCATGATCTGTATCTGTTTGTTCATCATTTAGATAGTACGTAATGTCTCAAGATAAATAATAATTTTCCATATTGGAGTATTATCTATCTATACCAATATTGTAAATGTGAAAGTCTGGATGGATGAATGGATGGTTTGTTACACAATCAAGCAAAAACGGCTGAACGGATTTAGATGACATATGGTATAGCTACTTATAAAACAACCAACTACAGGACGTATCCACTTGAAATTTAGTACAGAAGCTATGACACATTATACCTATAAATCAATGCAGGTGAGATTATTGAGGTTATTTGGGAAGTAATGCGCATGCGATGTCGCGGGCATTTGCTAGAAAGTCTCTTATATGGTTAATGCAATCCAATAATTGATGTAGATAATAACATGGGCAGTAATTGGGTTCTTCATTATGTGAGTCAGAAATATAAATTACAAAAAAATAATTACATGCAGCAGAACCTTTATAATCCATACTAATATTATGAATGTGAAAGCTTGTATATATGTTGGTTACAACAAACACTTGAAAGTATTTGGATGAAATTTGGCACACAGATAGTTTATTACCTGGATTAACACAGTGAATGTCATAGAAAAGTGTTAGGTTCCTGTGGGATTTTCAAATAACTAACTAAAGGCCGTATCTTCAAACTCGGTACAGCTGTGTCTTATGAAACGTTTGTTTGGTATGATAAAAAAAATGTTTTCATGTGTTATATAGTGGTATAAGACCACGGGTTCCTGAGGGAAACTACTAGAGATATTTGGTTCTTCTGGTTTTTACCCTGTGAAGCGAGTACGGTTGTCTAGTTCTTAGATACAAACTCATCATCCATAGTGGTATTTAATGTATATAAAATTGATAGAGTTATGAACATTTTCTAGCGAAAATTTCAGGTATTTAGTTTCAAGCGTGTAACAAATGTTTGTAATAAACTATCTATCAATTTATACATTGTAAGTAATAACATACTATGAAAATATTTTATAAATCATCACAAAATGCCCATTTTAACCTATAAATAATGCGAGTGACCGTACACTAGCTAACAAGCGATAAAATAAAAAAAAAAAACATATATGGACAGTAAAATTGCTTTTATGAAATTGAAGATTACTCTTGGAGTGTCACAATAATATCTAAGTGGCCGACGATATAGACGAGATATATATCTAGATGGGCGCCCTCAGGCCAAGTTTGGCAATATGACAGCATATAAAATAACTGAATGGCCATCTAGAACGGTAATAGAATTGTCGAGGCCACCTTTGATAGGGAATACCCCCGGGAAATGGGGGCAGGGAGCTATATGCTAGGCGATAAAGAGTCCACACTCTATGTTTCATTTTCTTACAACGAAGCTGTAAACATTCACCTTTATCACAATTAAGATTTCTTTATTTCTAATGTCTGAAATTTATATTTTTGTATTTAGCTATACTCTAAAAACGCTCCGAAATAGCTTTTCCATAAGTTACCATTTTTTTGGAACTAAAATTTTGCTTAGAGGTAGAACGAAAGTTTCATGACCATATTTTCGAATTTTAAGTCTACTATTGGTATTTCAAATGAATTAATTTCAAATTCATCAACAAATTATTATAGGTATATATAGCTAAACATTTTGAGAATTACTACTACTACTACGATTCTTTTTTTTACTCGGGTAAGGTGTGAATCAGACTCGTATGGATACGGTTCCGTATTATTCCATTTCTCGCGGATATTGAAAAATATAGCAATTCTTATAACGTTTATCGAAAACAAAAATTTTTTTGTCAAAATTGTTACGGTCGAAAAGTGAAATAGCGATAACATAAACTCCCAGTAACGATAGACTGTAATAAGAACATACTTTTTCTTGTAACAAGAAGATAAAATATGCATGTATTAGTACTTTGCAACTTTTTAAAAATTTGGAAGGGAAGCTTCATGAAAACTGCCTTTAGTGAAATGGCTACGAAAAGTCACTGGAAATAAGTTTTCTCTACTTTCACCGCAAGGTTGCGTTATATTTGTAGAAAAATTGATACCATAAGTCTTACATAAGCAAACAACTTTTTTTTTATTTTTTTCAAATAAAGGTTGGGGGTAAGTAGGGAAACTTTTATGAAGACATATTTGGTTTGGTTCAACTAATTTCAATAATATTAGCCTCATGTGTAGATCAGCCAATGAGATATCATGACCATTTAGTTCAAATTGTCGTAGGTAGCGGTTACATTTGGATGAAAGATATTAGAACTCGGTTTTATCAAAAAAAAAGTAAATAGCCACTTCTTGTGTTACTATGAAAACAAATTGAATTTTATACAAAACGGTGCAAATTGTGTGAGAGTTTCAGCTGGAATTAAATACTACTTGAGTGTTATTATTGGCACAGCTCATCTATAAGCTGTGTTATTGATATAATAAAAAGGTATAATATATTTAATGTTGAATTTTAATAGAGCCTGTGGATCATTGAAGCATCTTTTAATGTCTAGCTTAGGTTGAAACATATTTTTATTTGGATTTGTCGGCCTTTGCAAGAAGTCTGGTTTTTAATTAAGTTTTGAGTGATATATATTCATAAAAATTTAGATTATTGCTTTTAATTATTTAATTTAATTTTTTTTATTATGTTTTTTTTTTATTGAATTATATTTTTGTTCTTACATAAATTAGGTATTACTTTGAAGTTGTTATATGAAGTTTTAATATTTTCATAAGACGTTTGAAATGAATTAGACATATAAGAAATATATTTTTATTCACAAAATGACATAAAACAGTTACAAAAGATCTAAATGTTGATAGCCTGTTCCTCCAGTGACATGCTCCACGCATTTCATCGTCGAAATCCCCTTCATTAGTGGTCAAGGTTGTTCCATTAAGTAATGAACGGTATAGTCCTTTTCACAATAAATGGCTGACTACGTTTTTTTACCGGGAACGTTTTGCCAGAGGTCGGTCATAAACATGCAATAAACTGCCGGTCAGTGATAAATAAAATCAGATCCAGTAGAGTATTTGCTTTTGGATTGTGTACATGATGGGAATACAAACACCCGGTAGTTTTATTGCAGTAAATAATAAATACCATTTATTGTGAAAAATACTTTACCATTGAAGATCCGGTGACTCCTCTCATTTCTAAACAAACTGCTGATCAAGTAAATGTTGAAGTGATTTTTTTTCTTTTCTGGATTGCCCGGTTGCCCTGTTTCGCAAAATTTAGGTTTCAGCAATTTTTCATACTGTTCTTGTCCTTTAGTGAAGAAATAATGTTCCAAAGTGCATATTCTTACCGTTGCTCCTCCATAAAATATTTTAAAGCTACTTTTTTGACTTGATATTGACTGATATTTTCTTGTTTTTTTTTAAACTTACTTGAAACATTTTTAAGTCAAAAAGTCGCCAGTCGATCCCTATTCTTTTCACTATTCCCACCTTTCCATAAATTTCCTCATACCCATTTCTTGAAAAAATGGTAACTTCTTTTCTAAGGAGTTTTTCCACCCGCCCAAATACACGGCTGCAAGGAATGAATGGCCCCTTACTGGAAATACTATTTGCTATTCTTTAATTTGCACTGGTGATTTGAATCTAAGCCAGAAGTAAAGCATATGTTACATATGTATGACATTACTGTTTTTGTTTTGTCCTCCGCATCTATGGCAAAAGAGTCGAACGGTCGTTATAATTTCATAACTCAAATAATCTAAATCCAGCATAAGAGCAGATCCTACCGCGATTCGTCCACGTGCAGCCCGATCTTCAGTCCACGTAAGGTAAAGTTGGGATGAACACCGATTCAAATTTTTATCGAATTTTGCTTGATTTTTGGATTTATCGGCATTTGCACGGACGGACCACCTTTATATAGCCATTTGATTTCGATTTACCGGGTTTTGCATTAATTTCATGTGCTAGATCGATAGAACTACCTAAACATAATAAGAATCTGTATAACAGGTATACCTCAAAAATGTAAAAATCGGATTTATCAGCTTTTGCATGTTTGCGCCTCATTTGCAGCCCTATTTTATATCTGCGGTTCCTATCCTAACCAGTAAAGTAGCTAACTTGTATTGATTGGCACGACATCAACAGACTGTCACTACAAAGTCCGTTGCTAGATTTCTTCAGGAAATGTCAGCAAACCAGGGTTTTCCCAAAATTAATTTAAATTAAATTAAATTGATGATTTATACGTAATGTGGAACATCAAACATTTGCATCGGATTAAAGTTTTTTTAAAATATGGGCGGAGACAATTTTTATGTTTTATAAGGATAATGAAATAACATAAGAGAGTTACAAAATGTTATTGTTTTTGTTGTTAAATGTTATATCGTTGTATTCCAAATAAAATGACAAGCAATTTTCAATTACAATTTACAGGGGATGCCATTTGAAAACAAAAAATTAGTGGCAGCTACCACACGTCTGTCAAATGTAATAATTTTCTTTTTAATAAGCCATTAGGAAGGTATTTGGATGCCATTCAAAGCTGTTTTTTTTATTTTCTCATTATCTTGTCAAATGAGCGAGATAGTGCCTGTATACGATACCGAGGGAACAGTATTTTCATGCATATGTGCTGACAGATTTCCGAATAGTACTTCCTCTAATAGTACTTTTGGTAGCATTATTCAACATTATTAAAGTGCATTTTCAATACCCGATCAGCGATTTTTTAGAAACGGTCAAATCATATTGGAATAATCTGCAACTGATGCTATTAAAACATTGACTAAGCAAAATGATGTTATAAAATCTTATCTAAGGTAATAAAATAGGAGGAAAAATATGAGGATATGTTACTTTACAGTTATCTTTAGCAACCAAACTATGTTTTGTGCTGTAACTGAACTGAATGTTTCGATAGTAGAAGACTGTGAATTAATCCAAGTTGCCACCACTGTCTGATGTCTAATCTCTTCAAAGAGAAAAATATTCGATGTCAGTTTTTTTAAGAATGCCTATGTACCAATTTTGTGAATTTTCTTGAAAACTCTACTGACATACAGATATATTTGTTGAATTATTAATATGAGAAATCCACCTAAATCTGTAATAATTTGTTTAAAGTATACTTATCCCTGGCAAGCCCATATCTCAACATCATACCTATCTTTATAGTTAATTTTGTACCTGCATATACAAAACTAATTAATGTGCAATGTGGAAATCAAACAAAAGATAATATTCTATTATGAAATCCAAACAATATACATAATATTCAAATTCAAACACAGGATTTCCTCGCTGGAATTTTCATGGTAACAAGAACATATAAGAAATCACTAATTTTCGCTTGAAAAAAAATGCTTGCATAATTATTTAAGTCGGACCACAAATCAACACATTGGAAGATATGTACACTATAAGTCACGGTGTTTAGTTTTCTTCATAATCTTCATTACTATCAAACATCCTGCCTAATAGTAATGAGCCAGAGGCGGCTTTAGATTGAATTTTAAAAAATAAGGAGGTTGTCGAGGATTTACAAGAACATTTTGGTTGTTTCAGTTAGATTAGCATTGATGAGTATCAAAGATACAAATTGACACTGTTGATAGGACGCTACTTAATAGCAGGAAAGGGAACTAAAATAATTTAGGAATATTCTCTTTTCTATTTATTTGTGCTAATTACTTAACATCACTTAAATCGTGATTTAACCATAAATGACAATATCGGCTATTATTGTGAATGAACTGAAACAATGCCTATGATAAAGATTAAGATTAATCTTTTGGTTCTCAGAACAGATGCAATAATCAATATGCCTTGCTATAATGCCTATCGAGTGATATTTTGTTGGGCTTATGGTTTTATATAAGGAAAAGGAAAGATCTGAGTAGTCGCTAAATAAATGACTTAATATAAGAATGGATTATAATAGATGTTTGCTAAGTAAGAGTTAATATGATTACCTATATATTAAACTAAGTAGTAAATATTATATTGCGTCACAAATGAAATAGAAATGACTTATTTGATATTTCTTGCACTCGACATATGCCGAAATCTATTATGAAGGCAAAACAGGCTAATTGCTGAATGTGAAAAAAACGGTTCCTTCCTTATGTGTGACTTCCTGTTCTATGACTCGCCCCTTTTCAGGTGAAATTATTCCTTATTTGTGACTGGTTAAATTTATACCTGAGGAGGACCCCGAATTTATTCCCGATCTGTGACAGCCGGTCCCTGATATTATTGTTACTGGCTGCAATTTTCATTTCAATTATTGTTTATGGCGAACAGTGCAAGAGATTGAATTGATCAAGGACTACAAGGAAAATGAAAAAGTTCGAATGCACATAAGGATGTGTGTTGTCCCATCTTATCCCCGAGAAAATGGAGGAAGGTTGGATTTGGATTATGGAGAGCTATGAAGATCATCCACTTCTGCAAATATTCAACGATTATTTCTTGGAACAGTGCCTTGATAATGAAATTTTCAGGAAAATGTAGGTATGCTACAATCTAAGGTACCGAACAACCAACTAATTGGAAGGATGGCATGGCCGCCTAAATTCGAATATTGCTAAAACGAATCCCAATATCTTCGAACTTATACAAGCTCTTAAAATAGAGGCTTCGCACTACGACAGTACTCAAATTCAAGTTTAGTTGCATATGACACCAAAACGGAAGAAAACGATTCTACAGCTGGATGAAAGAATACGCCGTACAGTTGCAGACTTCCTTGAAGAAAGACTGGACATTGGCCGTTGCTTATTCAATTTGGCGTACATCATAAAAATGTAAGGATTGTAAATTTTTTTAAACATTATTTTCATTCAGTTCTAACATTTCTAGCAAAAAAGATATTTTATTATTTTATGACTATTATTTACATGGGTGAAGTAAGACAATAAGATGATTGGGGATAATAGCAGGTATAGGTATATCGTGGAGCATTTATATTTATTTCTTGGTAGTCACGCATCGGGAACTACTTTGGGGTCCTCGTCAGGTACAAATTTGTATGACTCATAAAGGAGGAATAATTTTACCTGGAAAAGATCGAGTCACAGTACGGGAAGTCACACTATAGGAAGACATAAAAAAAAACAACTTTAATCTACCCGATGAAATTATGATTTCTGAATCTTTGCGCTCAAAAAATAGCCTCAAAAAAGAAATATGGTTTCTAAACATATTTTGCGTTCCTATTTCAATTCTAGAGCTCAATTAGATGTAGCTATAATGTATTTTTTTCAATACTGAATATTTTAAAATCATAAATATGTTTTTCTGAAAATAGTTATTTTGAATCTTCAGTACGAATTAAATTTCTATTTTAATGTTAATCCGATAAATAATACCTACAAATATATTTCTAAATTAAATTGATAATCACTGGGAAAAGATAAAATTTTTCAATGTTATAATAATAAACAACAACATTTTGGCCACGTAAAAAGAGAAATCTCATTATTAGCCGGCTAAAGACGTAATTGAAAATTAAATATGAAAATGTCATAGTCGGTTGGCATATCACGTGTTTTCCAATAATCTCTATGACCATAACATCTATATCATTTAGTAATATAAAAATTATACCTAATGAATATTCACATTCAAAATTATAAAACTCCATCTGTTTAAAAATCGATAGAAATTAATATAGGTTTCGTTATGGAGGTTTTTTGGAATGTTGATTGCAAAAATGTCATTTATTTTGAAGACTAAGACATAAGACTATGTGAACAACACATAATATTAAGACCCGCCCCCATATCATATAAAATTTAGCAACTAGTTACAATCGCGTTGTTGTCTCAGTGTTGCCAAAGTCTATTAGACACTGTCTATAAAATATTGGATTTAAAAGAGAATACAGCAATTTCATTGAGAACATGATTTAAAGTAATTTATTATTCAAAAATACATGCAACCAACCTCACTTTGTTACTTTTCACTCGAGTATCAGTTTAGGCTCAAGATTAACAGAGCGACAACACTGTACCCAATTGACGTTTTGACAACGACGATTGTGCGATCGTCGCGGTCGCGTTGTAGTTGAATTACATGATAACCCCGCCGATAGTGGGGAAGCGAGATTTCAGAATTTCTGTTCATATAGGAAGGCATAAGCCAATTAATTTTTAAGCGAATTCACTGTTTTTAAAGTTGTAAAATAAAATTATTTATTTTCTATATTACCTAAATGTATTTTATTATGAAGATAGGCCTATACATATAAATAAATTTCATAAGCAATGTAGATAAACGCTCAAATACTAGGTGCTTTTGGAAGTTTTATTTGTATATGAACTGTATACTACTGGATCCAGACCTGTATTTTTGCAATGAATCATCATATTGATCTTCAACTAAACCTTCCTGTCCATCCCAAAATGGTACTGCCAAAAAAATATCTGGCATAGTCTTAACCCACATTTCAGAGTAGTGATACGAAAATGCGCTTCACAATAATATTTTTATCAATATTCCTTCCTTACATACTGTGTAGTGAAGTGAGCTCCATTTCAGATCTACCCCATACCGACACAAACAATGTTTGCGGAGGAGTTTTTATCAAAGATCAGTTTTTTCTCACTTCAGAAGACATTAAAATGATCAATGCCTCAAATATAATCTGTGAATATGTTCTTAAAGGTCCACAATGTCCGACGTTCTATCAGTTTGAATTCTTGAACTTTGATCTCAATAATGACACAAATTGTTCATTTCAAATTTTCAATATTCTCAATGAGAATATTTTTTGTGGTAGAAAGAATGGATCCGAAAGCTATTTCTCATCAAATGGAACTCTAAAAGTTATATTTTCCTCAAAAGAGTATAATGAAGAAAATAGTTTCAACATTTCAGTGAAACGTATGCCGTGTGAAGACTTTGAAAGAGCGGACACGAATATTGAAGATATGGTAAGAATAATTTAATACACTATTAGTATTGATACAATAAGTAATAGTTAGTTATACACCTATAAGGGGTGATTTACGTTGGCCGTAGATTTGTTTTTCAATTTCGTTTCTGTTCAACCTAAAATATGTTTAGTTCTAATAGTACATTCACTTTTGTAACATAAATAAAATTTTCCTAAAACTAACAAACTTATAAAAAAATAAATATTTTGCAAACCGGTCAAAATTAAAAAGCCAAATTGTGTAAGCAGCTAGCTGAAGTCTTGGTTAACTTTTGAAATTACACATTCTCTACCGAATGAGCTCGGTCGATCTTCATATTGTAATGCATTCAAAAATTATCCCAATTCAAATTGCACCTACTAGTTTTTTCTTGAATAATTTGAAATAAAATTTTATTCTTAATTATTCAAGCACTCCCTATACCTTTATTGAACTTCTATCAAGTTATTCAAGAAATGTTTTACAATGCAAGATTCTTTGCTTTTTCTTGTTGCCATGTTAACAAATGACCATTGTAACTAAGAAGGTGATATTATTACAAAATAAAAACGGTATATGTTAATTCGTGAATAAAATTTTCAAAAATGAGATAGGTATTATTCAGAAGGAAGATTGTGTTAGACTTGTTTGAAGTCCATAGCAAGTATCCAAAAAATATTCAGCGAATAATGCTCCGATCTACTTGTTTTCCCGGTCTTTAATTGAAATATTTCAGCATACAACGAATGTCACGGAAAAGTTTTTATTAGCTCTGGGAAATTGGTAAGACCTAGATGTAACTCTACATCTAAGAAAATAATTATAAAACAATAGTTACTTGTCTGTACGAATATTATAATAGTAAGAAAATTAAATTCATTTCCATATTCACCAGGATATCCTAAAGATTTCATTACAAACGGCGTCTTTGTTATTATTTTTATACTCTGCAATTACACCGTCAAAAAATACATGAAACGTTTTTGTGGCCTACAACATCTCCAAATCTTATCCCTTTAAACTTGAATATTTGAGGTATAATGAAAGATTTTGTCAAATCTTCACCAATACATAACGTACCTAGATAATTTGAGATTTAGATTAATACAGACTTTTGACCCAATCCCATCGAAATCAGAGTGCTACGCAATTTATTGGAATTAGAGTAATAAATGTAAAAAAACTGGCAACTGAAAATTTACGTTTATTCTGGTTTATTTATTATAACTTGTAAGTTAAACAGAAATCTATATTTTTGAATAAATTATTATAATTATTCTTCGTTTTCATGGTAACTTGAGAATGTCAAGAACATCTCGGCTAGATAAGATATTTTTGGTTTCTATTGAATAACTGGATTAAACTTAGATATCAGCAATAATTATATAGCTTATCTTAAGATTAAAAAAATCAGATAATATCAGATAAGCTAACATAAATCAGATTGATTCATCTCAGAGTAAAGAAGCCTAAAAAACCATGTGTGAAAAAATCTAGGTTTCTTTTTGAAATAGGAAAGTTGAGGCTGAATTTTGGCCTACCCTCTATATCTGCAAGACTAAAAATATTTTAAGTAGAATAGACAGTACACCAAATTTTAAATTTTTATCCGGTTGCAATTTTATATTTAGCTGTAATGGTATTTTCTTTAATTACACAAAACAATGATTTTTTCAAGGATTCATCCAAAACTGATAGACCCACCAAAACAACACCAAATGTTTTCAAACCTTTCAATTTGCCATTCTTCCCAAAAGAAGATACGGATAATGCATGTTGCTCTAAAATATTCAACTCGAAACGTTTCATCCTTACTTCGCCTGAATTTCCATACAGCATCAATAAGCCTACTCAATGCACTTACAAAATACAAAAAGCAAGCAGAAATATATGTAGATTACGGTTAAACTTTTTGTTTTTCTGGCTTGGAACATCCGATACCAACAATTGTCCTTATGGTTATTTGGAGATTGACGGAACTTTTATATGTGGTTGTAACAAAGAGTTGAAGCTTGTTACAGCTTTCGAAAATAAAGATAACATAATATTGAGGTTCAAGAGTAATGATCTTACATTAAACTCGCAATCTGGATTTGTTATTGAGGTGATTCAAGATGAATGCCCATTAAAATACCATCCAGATGATCTGAAGAATACTACAGAACATTACAGATCATATTTGGATCAGCTGAATAGAATTTCATGGCCTAATGAAAATCATTCTATTGAGAAGTTACAGTTGATAAATCGAAGAACCGAAATCTTAAACGACAATTCCTTCTATGCTTATTTGAACAGTCCAAAGATAGTGAAGAGTTTTTACTACTTCGCTGAGCCTGATTATAATGCTATTCCTTCATATCAAGACGATCTTGACAGGACAACTTACTTGGATATCAAAACACTTAATAGTGTCATCACAAACTTAAATCACTTAGAATGCACTAATTGGAATCAAATGCGAATGTATAAGCTCACAGAAAAATATGGGATAGAGCTGCAAAGTTGCTCGTTGGAAAAAGAAGATATTGGCAACAGCCGAAGTAATTGTGTTGAGCTTGATTATCTGCAGGGATATTTCAGAAGTCCCGGTTATCCGTGCTTTTATCCTGGAAATCTAGACATCTGCTATAGGTATATTACTTAGTATGTAGATACATTAAGTGATTGTAATTTCTTGTCAATTAATGTGATTTTAAGATATCTAAAACATATCCCTAATTGTTTTGATAATTAAATTCACCACTTGATGACTTGTCTCCCTCAATAATCAGAACTATTCTATTCTATTCTATACAGAGTATATTATTTCCAAATTAAATTTGAGCTTTAGAATTCTGAGAAAATTATAGGTCATAAATTCAATGTTTAAGAATATCACGTTGTTAGAACCCTTATCTGGTAAATAATATTTTAAAAGAGTTTCTCAACTTGCTTAATTCGTATTTTCAATTTAAGCAAAAATCTAAATAAACCACATTTGACGTAAGTACCTACCTAGCATACTTTGATATAAAGGGTGTTCTAAATATCATATTCATACACAAGGGTGTCATTCTTTAGCTTAATTTATGACTAAAAAATTATATAAACATGAGTTTGCAAAAACTTCTTTGCCGGGCTACAGATTATTGAAATTTAAAGGTTTCTTATTATTTTCTTTATAGCTCCTGCTAAACATAAGTAGACGCAAATATGGTATGTCAAAATTATAAACAAAAAGAAATAGTCCAACTAAAACTGGACCATTTAACAAAAATAATTTATTTATAAAATTACAAAAAATAGTTTCTTTCCCGATAACGGTTGCAGAAAACTACAAGAGACCGAAAAGTTTCTGAATCAAAGAAAAGATTCATATATTTTTTTAATGCCTACCAGCGGCGCATCGAAAAACATTCAGGGGAAGAAAATTGGACATGACCCCAGAAAAAATATCTCCCAGTAACCATAACCATTTCACATGCCCAATGATGTAAGCTCTTCATCGCAACCTATATTTAAAATTTGAGCTAGATATTAAAAAGCAAGATCTATAAGGAAAACAAGATAAATTTTTCGAATTTTAACACCCTGTAGGTCAGTAAAGAAGCTCTTGGGTATCTATACTTATATAAACGTATACAGTGGTATTCATAATTGAAACTTAGTACGCCATTAAATTATGTGCGGAGGTTTATGGCTATGTCAGTGTTATGGTAGGAGAGCGTTTTGTTTTTATTTTAATGCGACACTAGCTACTACCGAACTAAGTTTGGATTATGAATACGCCTGTTAGTCATTAAATAAGCCAAAGAATCACCCCTGTACATGATATTTGGGAACACCCTGTGTAAGTATGCGGTGACATTCGTTAAGTGAATATTTGTTTAAATTACAACCGACAGTGTGAGGACAAATGTACCTACCTTGTTTGTGCATCTTTGAAAATTGGCTGAAAAACAGAGCATTTTCTGTTCAAGCTACTATGTACCTCAAATAGCCAACAAAATCTTCAGTTCTAGACTTGTTTTTCAAAATGATTGCCCAAGAACAAATTCAACATCATCGTCTTTTATCTTTTTAAATCGTAATAAACTGATGTACCTAATTGTAGGTTCCGAAAAACATCCGGGTATTGTGCAATTCGAATCTTCATGAACGATTTCAGTATAGAAAGAAGTTATGGTTGTAACAAAGACTTTGTCAGATTTGATGGATATCGTAGACATTGCGGTTCTGAATTGTATCGTCGAACTGGTAAGTTATATAGGTTTCTTGATCATATTCACGGGCGAGCAAGAGATATACAATCATATTGTTTCCTCCTTCTTGTAAAATCCATTACAAATACCAGCTTTCTGTAAAGTTTTTTGAATTTCTTCTGCTTATTCAAATGATTTTCCTTCTTGTATATATTTATTTTCCTACATAGTATAACAGCATTAAAAACTTTTGTTATGACTTCCGTTATTCCATAGTTATTCATGTCATTCGTGTTGATTTATATCTAATATTTCTTATAATTGCTATGCAACGGAAAAAAATTATTTCATTTGTAGCTCCTCGTATGTGGCCCAAAGTTATATTTACAAAATTAGAAAATCTTCTTAAGCCTCACGGATGATGTGCTTCTGCTAATAATTCCATAGTGTTATAAATACTCGTATTTTTGATAAATTTACAGTGACGTTGGATATCAAGGACAAGGCATTCGTGGAGATGCAATTCCAGACAGATTCTTTCAAGTGCGGACGAGGTTTTTCGGGCATATATGAACAAATTCCATGTCAAAGACCAATATATCCCATCACACCACCATCACCTCAAACAACTGCAAAACCTTCTTGTGATAGATATATTCGAGAGAGATTCTTCACAATACAATCTCTTGGTGATCATGAAAAATGCTTGTATAGAATCATGAAGTCAGCTCCGGTACGTAATTTTTTTATTACCTGCTATGATTTTTTTCAATTACCTACTTACCAATTATACTTTAAAATAATTCTGCTATAAAAATAATGTATTTCTGAGAAAAATATTTTTATATTATCATAGCCACTCAAATAGTAATCTGGGCGGTGCTTGAAAGTTGAGGCTGAATTTTGGCCTACCCTCTATATCTGCAAGACTAAAAATATTTTAAGTAGAATAGACAGTACACCAAATTTTAAATTTTTATCCGGTTGCAATTTTATATTTAGCTGTAATGGTATTTTCTTTAATTACACAAAACAATGATTTTTTCAAGGATTCATCCAAAACTGATAGACCCACCAAAACAACACCAAATGTTTTCAAACCTTTCAATTTGCCATTCTTCCCAAAAGAAGATACGGATAATGCATGTTGCTCTAAAATATTCAACTCGAAACGTTTCATCCTTACTTCGCCTGAATTTCCATACAGCATCAATAAGCCTACTCAATGCACTTACAAAATACAAAAAGCAAGCAGAAATATATGTAGATTACGGTTAAACTTTTTGTTTTTCTGGCTTGGAACATCCGATACCAACAATTGTCCTTATGGTTATTTGGAGATTGACGGAACTTTTATATGTGGTTGTAACAAAGAGTTGAAGCTTGTTACAGCTTTCGAAAATAAAGATAACATAATATTGAGGTTCAAGAGTAATGATCTTACATTAAACTCGCAATCTGGATTTGTTATTGAGGTGATTCAAGATGAATGCCCATTAAAATACCATCCAGATGATCTGAAGAATACTACAGAACATTACAGATCATATTTGGATCAGCTGAATAGAATTTCATGGCCTAATGAAAATCATTCTATTGAGAAGTTACAGTTGATAAATCGAAGAACCGAAATCTTAAACGACAATTCCTTCTATGCTTATTTGAACAGTCCAAAGATAGTGAAGAGTTTTTACTACTTCGCTGAGCCTGATTATAATGCTATTCCTTCATATCAAGACGATCTTGACAGGACAACTTACTTGGATATCAAAACACTTAATAGTGTCATCACAAACTTAAATCACTTAGAATGCACTAATTGGAATCAAATGCGAATGTATAAGCTCACAGAAAAATATGGGATAGAGCTGCAAAGTTGCTCGTTGGAAAAAGAAGATATTGGCAACAGCCGAAGTAATTGTGTTGAGCTTGATTATCTGCAGGGATATTTCAGAAGTCCCGGTTATCCGTGCTTTTATCCTGGAAATCTAGACATCTGCTATAGGTATATTACTTAGTATGTAGATACATTAAGTGATTGTAATTTCTTGTCAATTAATGTGATTTTAAGATATCTAAAACATATCCCTAATTGTTTTGATAATTAAATTCACCACTTGATGACTTGTCTCCCTCAATAATCAGAACTATTCTATTCTATTCTATACAGAGTATATTATTTCCAAATTAAATTTGAGCTTTAGAATTCTGAGAAAATTATAGGTCATAAATTCAATGTTTAAGAATATCACGTTGTTAGAACCCTTATCTGGTAAATAATATTTTAAAAGAGTTTCTCAACTTGCTTAATTCGTATTTTCAATTTAAGCAAAAATCTAAATAAACCACATTTGACGTAAGTACCTACCTAGCATACTTTGATATAAAGGGTGTTCTAAATATCATATTCATACACAAGGGTGTCATTCTTTAGCTTAATTTATGACTAAAAAATTATATAAACATGAGTTTGCAAAAACTTCTTTGCCGGGCTACAGATTATTGAAATTTAAAGGTTTCTTATTATTTTCTTTATAGCTCCTGCTAAACATAAGTAGACGCAAATATGGTATGTCAAAATTATAAACAAAAAGAAATAGTCCAACTAAAACTGGACCATTTAACAAAAATAATTTATTTATAAAATTACAAAAAATAGTTTCTTTCCCGATAACGGTTGCAGAAAACTACAAGAGACCGAAAAGTTTCTGAATCAAAGAAAAGATTCATATATTTTTTTAATGCCTACCAGCGGCGCATCGAAAAACATTCAGGGGAAGAAAATTGGACATGACCCCAGAAAAAATATCTCCCAGTAACCATAACCATTTCACATGCCCAATGATGTAAGCTCTTCATCGCAACCTATATTTAAAATTTGAGCTAGATATTAAAAAGCAAGATCTATAAGGAAAACAAGATAAATTTTTCGAATTTTAACACCCTGTAGGTCAGTAAAGAAGCTCTTGGGTATCTATACTTATATAAACGTATACAGTGGTATTCATAATTGAAACTTAGTACGCCATTAAATTATGTGCGGAGGTTTATGGCTATGTCAGTGTTATGGTAGGAGAGCGTTTTGTTTTTATTTTAATGCGACACTAGCTACTACCGAACTAAGTTTGGATTATGAATACGCCTGTTAGTCATTAAATAAGCCAAAGAATCACCCCTGTACATGATATTTGGGAACACCCTGTGTAAGTATGCGGTGACATTCGTTAAGTGAATATTTGTTTAAATTACAACCGACAGTGTGAGGACAAATGTACCTACCTTGTTTGTGCATCTTTGAAAATTGGCTGAAAAACAGAGCATTTTCTGTTCAAGCTACTATGTACCTCAAATAGCCAACAAAATCTTCAGTTCTAGACTTGTTTTTCAAAATGATTGCCCAAGAACAAATTCAACATCATCGTCTTTTATCTTTTTAAATCGTAATAAACTGATGTACCTAATTGTAGGTTCCGAAAAACATCCGGGTATTGTGCAATTCGAATCTTCATGAACGATTTCAGTATAGAAAGAAGTTATGGTTGTAACAAAGACTTTGTCAGATTTGATGGATATCGTAGACATTGCGGTTCTGAATTGTATCGTCGAACTGGTAAGTTATATAGGTTTCTTGATCATATTCACGGGCGAGCAAGAGATATACAATCATATTGTTTCCTCCTTCTTGTAAAATCCATTACAAATACCAGCTTTCTGTAAAGTTTTTTGAATTTCTTCTGCTTATTCAAATGATTTTCCTTCTTGTATATATTTATTTTCCTACATAGTATAACAGCATTAAAAACTTTTGTTATGACTTCCGTTATTCCATAGTTATTCATGTCATTCGTGTTGATTTATATCTAATATTTCTTATAATTGCTATGCAACGGAAAAAAATTATTTCATTTGTAGCTCCTCGTATGTGGCCCAAAGTTATATTTACAAAATTAGAAAATCTTCTTAAGCCTCACGGATGATGTGCTTCTGCTAATAATTCCATAGTGTTATAAATACTCGTATTTTTGATAAATTTACAGTGACGTTGGATATCAAGGACAAGGCATTCGTGGAGATGCAATTCCAGACAGATTCTTTCAAGTGCGGACGAGGTTTTTCGGGCATATATGAACAAATTCCATGTCAAAGACCAATATATCCCATCACACCACCATCACCTCAAACAACTGCAAAACCTTCTTGTGATAGATATATTCGAGAGAGATTCTTCACAATACAATCTCTTGGTGATCATGAAAAATGCTTGTATAGAATCATGAAGTCAGCTCCGGTACGTAATTTTTTTATTACCTGCTATGATTTTTTTCAATTACCTACTTACCAATTATACTTTAAAATAATTCTGCTATAAAAATAATGTATTTCTGAGAAAAATATTTTTATATTATCATAGCCACTCAAATAGTAATCTGGGCGGTGCTTGACACTTTTTGATTACATTGAAATTCAATTTATCCTAAAATTCTGATTGTGATATTTTTCAAGAGTCATCTTTTCAGCAACGTTGGTCTAAACATTTAGCACCTGAACAAGTTAAAACCATTGATACAGTGATATGGACTGCGCAATTTCCACTCAAAATTGAGTGTTCTCATTGTTATTTGGAACAGACAGAGCTAGTGCGCGGATGCGGGGAGATAAACTACAGGCACTACAAATACAAATATTCCGTCTGTCTTACACTTGTATGGCCCTTTTTCACTTACCTAATAGCGATATATGGAATGCGCGGTCCAAGTCTCTATGTCAATGTCTAAGACATAACTGTCGAGACGTTTAATGATCTTCTAGTTCGTTAGTTCTGGAGTCTGGAGTTTGGAGAATGTCGATAAATAAGTTATAGTATCATCAGAAACGTTTTCGTCAGATTAACTTAAAACTAATGCAGCAATAGCGCATCCATATATTGTTTCTTAGGCTTTCTGACCTCTGTTCCTTACGTCTTAGGATGTTGTGTGATTGACCTACCTGGACTGTCCTTCGTTGTGTAGATTTGTGTAGTCCTCACGCCGTAGGGGGCATGGATTTCTGCTTGGAGTGCATATGTCAGAATAAGCACAAATATTATAGACAAATATTATAAGTCTCATTTATTTTTTTATTTTCTTTCATTTTCGTGGGTTTAGTTTAACTCTTGCACCTATCGCTTTATTTATTGCTCATTTGATGTGGCTTTCCAACTTTATGATTGGTCTATCATAACTCCGAGGTATGACAGATTGTCTCTCAGTTCTATGGATGTGTTATTGATTTGTGTTTTCTCCAAGGGCTCTTTCAAATACCTTTTTTATGACCATAGCTTTTGCTTTTTGCCGCGTTTATTTTGATCTGTCATCTTAGACACCATTCTTCTATGTCTTTGCTTCTTCTTGTATTCTTCTATCCGCGATGTTTGAGTTCCATGATGTGGCTGTGTCGTCTGCGTATAATGATAATGTTCCTGCTATTCTTGGGATTTATCCATCTTTGTTTTGCATTATTCCGTCGTGCCATACTTTGTCGAAAGTCGAAAGGTTCTTCGACGTCTAATATCATGAGCACGGTGACTTTATTTTCGTATACCTATTCCTTTGGCTAACTCTAGGTTATTTTATAATAGCAATTTGGTATTATTGTTGCATTATTTCATGATTCTTAATTTGTTAAAGATCTTCAAATATACCGATTGTAGAATAATTATTTCTTCAGAACTGTTAATAATTATTGCCATCAATAAGTATAATATATTTCTGGAATGTAAATGTAAAATTTAGAAACGATAAAATATATGGCGTGTTAAATTAAAAAATTAAACCGCTCACGTCATATTTCAAAAGGTGATGACGTCACAAACATCCGTAAGAATCAAGTCAAGCCAGAGGGTATTGGCTTTTAAGCAAATTAATTTTGAATTTTTTTATTTACTTTACTTTACTTTTTTACTTTTTACTTACCTCGATACTAATGCTATTAGGCATAGGCAACAGAAAAAAAAACATTCCATTATGAACGAAATTAGGCACGTGTGCAAGAATTATCCATGGTAGTATGATAGGTTGGTTTGATCATTTTGTTTTTCAATTTTCCCTGTGTAAGAAGGATTGCACTAGTTAAAATCTATGTGCGAAAATCTACAATGGGGGGCTCAAACAGCCCAAAATCCCCTCTACGCACGGGTCAGGACCCAATTCAAATTCAAATTAAAAAAAATGGTTTTATGAGTAACCAACACAAAGTAATAATATAATATTATATATTTATTATATTTTCAGACTGTCTGCAAAATAAAGTTGTATTTTGATATGTTCAGCTTAGACTGTACGACGGAGGCATTAATTGTGGACGGAATGATATACTGTGGGAACTTGAATGGAAAGATCAGTGAGTATATGATTAATATAAACTATACTTCTCAGTGTTCTTCTGGCTCTTACATTTTATTCGGTTGCATATTATTAAATAATATTAAAATAGCAAATAATAAAATATCTAGAAACATTACAGCTTTTTTAGGTAAATTTCTTAGAGAAATGTACCTATTGCGATCGTTCGCACTTTTGAATTTCGGGAAAATTTCAATTGCATCTTGCTTTCCTTTTTTTCCAAAAGTTTATTTATACAGGTACCCAAATATATATCGGCAATTACGAAATTTGTCAACACGATAGAGGTAACAGTTTTGGAAGTTCAAATTTGCAACAAAAATCAATCTCTCGAATATCTCGGCCGAGTTCGTTATTGGGCATTATCGGGTAAGTAGTTTCAAAATGGCGACCGTATAAACATTTAAAACCATTATGAAAAAAGGGCCGTAGTGTAAATATCATCAAAAATAATTTTAGGTTATAGATATAATCAGTACCTACAACTTTTGTTTTGTTTTTATAAAATGAACATAAAAAAATTAATAAAGAAAAAATATTGGTATAGACATAAAAGCTCAATATAAATTTGATTTAATTTTATATTTGTTTGGAAATCTTAATATAGACCCTGATTTGAAAAAAATATATTTAAAAAAGTATATTTATTGACAAGAAATAGGAGAAAACAGCAGCCTTGAAGCGGATCGTGAACCCTATCTGCTTTATAATTCAACAGCCAAAACAAAAACCTCTAACCACAGGCTATGACACATGCAGTTAAAAATGGTCAATTTGCATGTAATGACATGTAGGTATACCAATGAAAAGGTTGTTCAAATTTCAATTCAATGAATTTTGAGAAGTTTACCTTTCCGCTGGCTACAGGCCGTCAGGATTTTTAACACTTTCAGAATTTTAAGAATGACGTGCCTGAAATTTTTAAACTCATGTACTCTATAGGCTAGAAGTAGAATCTCATACCTACAGTTTTTGCGTCAATGCCACGGAGTATAGAAATATATGGTTCAAGTGCGATTATAGGCGAAGAGTGTGGGCGAAGGAAGTAAAACGCCTAACAAAGATGTTCCGTTCTGTATTTACTCCTATTTAAACTTTTTTTCTATAATTATCACGGACAATCACAGGAATATGAAGTTATTTCATGGTTATTTCGACAAAATTAAAATAAGTGTCAAACAATGACCAAACAACTGATGGACTGGCCCTTTCACTTACGAAGTGACGCCAACGCCGTGTGAGAGTGTTAGAGTCATATGAAGAAAGTATGCAGTTTATAAAAAATCATAATGAGATTCTAAATTGTATATATATAATTATATATATATATATATATATATATATATATATATATATATATATATATCTGATATTGTAGAGTATATTGCTGGATTTGTAACTCGAAAATTAATGATATCAATAAATTGTAAAAATTGTGTAACATTTCATACGCATATCTTTTGTAAATGCGTCTTTGCGCACCATGCCTTGCGCAACAAGCGGCTCTCGCAAAAAAGACAGTAGATCATGATCACGAACATTAGAATAGAGAGAACCAATATTTTAGGTAATTGTCAAGATGTTCGTCGTTCCCGAGGCACGCTATGATGTGCAACTTCTGTAATCTCATGTGGCTACGTAGAGAAGCATATAGTTTGAATAACCATCGAGTGGGGTTTCGTCACGATTCCTGATGTCATCTGCCATTTTACGCATGTCGTAAATAATTTAAATTAAATTTTAATTCCTAACCCCAAAACACTGACACTGATATATTTGTAAAGGCGCGAAATACTTTCAGAAAGAAATGTTTGACATTAAACGTCAAAGAGAACAAGAACAAACGTCAAAATAACAATCAGCCGATCTCATCGAAGACATATGTTTATGACGTTAAAATTTTATTTCACCCAGTTTACTAACGAAAAAAAGAGATAGACAAGGTATGACGAAACCCCATTCGATGGGTAGTGTTTCCAATCTTCTTGATGTCTCAGCTTATTTTTTGATGGCTACCTATCAGCAGCCAATGCCAATAGACAGAAGGCCACTTGCTTATATGTTCTTAGGCTGTGTTCACGAAATCGCTATCAGCGCTATCAATGCAAACACTACCGATGCTGTTCATGGAGCTAATTGTGTGATAGTGATAGCAAGCTCCATGAACGCTATTTTGCATTTTCGTACACATTCTCTCATTTGCTGTCACATTGAGGCTAAGGCATAATAAATATGAATGAGTTAAGAATATTTACTTATTTTTTGTCTTTGAAGAGTCCTTCAAGAAATATAACTAATTGAATATGCCTTTCAATCTGGAATAAAACCGGTATCAATACATGGGATAAATTTGGTTTGAAGTACATAATAGCGAAGATGGTTCTTATATTTTATTTTCATTCACAACAAAGCTGGAATAAGTACAAATTGAAACCACTTTCCCGCTGTAGCTTTGGTATTGCCATACCATGGATTGATAAAAGACTTTCAATTTCAAACTTACGCAATGATCTTTACCTGAATATCTGGTTTATCCTTGAAATGTAGTTGAGTAAAACCATCACTTTTGTACAGCCCTCAATATGTTGTGAACATCTTGTTAGTTTTTGCACATAATGTACAATGTAATTTAATTGTAAATAAAAATTACCACTTAGACTCTTATTAAATTTTAGTTTAAATAAATAATATTTGTCAAAATGTACGAAACATAGTTTTTAAGTACCTATCTCAAAAACTAGATTGCTATAATATTGAGGCATACCGTTATACGAGTATACTATTGCAGCGGAATTTGGTGCCCGCTGCATGATGAATTGCACCTGAGTTTCCTCATCGCGAAAAAATATTTCTTTCAAATTATTTATTTAAATTATCCCATAGAAACATATAATTCTCCGCTTTACAAATTCTGGACTTATAAACGATTATCGGTTTGTTAAGTCAGTGTCAGAATGACGTCGATGTCAGTTGTACATTGTACAGTATTCCTGTTCATGGAGCTTGCAAACGCAAACACCATCCATTCACTATCTATGAAGAAATAGCGTTGATAGCATTCAGTCATGACGTGACACTTAAAAATTCATGACGTCACGATAGCGTTTGTAGTACTGCAATTGAACTCCGTGAATAGATGATAGCGCTAGATAGTGTACATAGTGACTCCCTGAACACAGCCTTAGTCCGTAGCCACCGCTGTAACCTTAGAGCATGGAATTACTAAGGAGATATCGCATGGAGAGCAAGTGAAGCCAAGTGAGCACTAAATCAATGGCAGCCAATGGACGTAACACCATATTCTTTTTTCGTCAATGACTCTTGTATCCAAGAGCCTCGCATTTCACAATCCTGTTAAGTTGAAAAAATCATAGTTGTCATTAAAAAATAGCACTAAAATTGAAAATCTGAATAAGCTGTTATCACCAAAAATTGGCTTCACTTTCGTTCCACGGCGGCTAACAGAGCAGCTTCTCCTTTCGTGTACACACAACTTTTCCCTACTCTACGGCTGTAACTCAAAATTCATTAAAATTTTCTTTGACATTTTCTTGATATCCGATCGATGTCATTCACTTAAAATGTTCCATTCTGTTTTAGTGCAAAGTGAATTTGACTATAGTGGTCTTACTAATTGTCAAAAAATTTAGAAATTCAGAAATCCAGACGTAAATGTTGTTCAGTTGTTTTAAAAAATCCTGAGAATAAGACTCCCGCCCCATTTCTTCCATTTTCCTGTCCCTCCAGATAGAAAAGCTAACGTGAATTGGAGGTTTATAGATCGGTAGATAATGAATAATTTCAAAAGCTGAGGCTTTGTTTTAATGAATCCTATATCCAATTCAAAATTCCAGAGTTTGTCGGTGGTAAAAAATAAGCTTAAGTACATTCCCACAATATTTTCTGATGAAGCACGTGTTGAAGTTGACATTAGTGAGTCATTTACGACAAAAATCAAAATGTGACAAAATTTAATTACTATTATTGAAAGTAATCCACTCATTTGTGTCTCCAGGTTTCTTGGAAATTGAGGATCTTGGTGGATCAGCATGTTAGTTAGTCCAATAATTTTTATAGAAACGAAAGAAATGGGAGTTCAGAAAGCCAAACGACACGAAAAATATTGCGCAGCTGTGAGACGTGACAGACATTAAGAAAGTACCTAACGTATATAAATGGAGAGACAAAGAACTACGATTCATGTAACACTACAAAATATTATCATATTCACATCGTTTCACGATGTGAATATATTGCTTTTGGTCTTTTGAAAAATCAGTTCTTCGGAATTTTTAATCACAAAAACCACTCCAACCAAAAAGTTTTAAATATACCCAATGTTGTGTATGAAATTATCTATCGTTCGTAAAAAAAAACAACAAAATCGCCATTCCCGTTCGAGATATTCGCAAAAAATATGAGTCTGTAGTCAAGCAAGCAAGAAAGAAAGTTAATCCGCACGATAACTCAAGAACGGAACCAAATTTCGACCAAGGGTTTGTTGGTTGGTATCGGCCCAGGAAGTCAAAATGGTATAATTTAGCTAAATACTAAATATATCAAAATAACAGTAAATATAACATTTTCGTCAGATAAAATTCAGAATTGTTGGTACAAGGAATATGCTAATCGGTGTGAATATGCCCATGAAGGCTTAATAACTCATTTACTGCTTCTGCTTTACACTGAATTCATTCGGGATTCCTTAGCGAACAAAAATAAGTAAAAGTTTCCAACTAGGTAATATTGGTATGACTTCAGACAAGAATTCTTAATCTATTTCTACCACAATGTGCAGATATATACCTAAAAAAAGTGGCTGAAACAAATGAAGCAAGTATATTTCAACATTTCAACAATTTATAATTTTTGTGTCTTCACACCTGCCGGAACACTGTCTAGGTACCTACCTTATTCCACAGACTTATCACGTTTATTAATAATTCGGATCGAATGCCAAGCAAATGTCAGAATAACTGTAAGAATTATGGGTTACATCGATAAGATATTATAAGGTGACGCAAAAACTGTACGTCAAATATTCTGCTTTACTAGCCTATCTAATCATTCTTCAAATTTTCATATCAAATGAATGACGCCCTCTATGGATGACCGATCGAACTAGATTCTTGATGCGGTTAGGGCGAACATAAATCAAAGCACGCGCCATATATTCAATAAATATATAGGCGCCCATATCATGAAGTTTCGCTTTCATCTAATAGATGGCAGAACTTGAGTTTTTGTTAAAAAATGCAGATTCCTTTCTTGATGTTGAATTCAATAAAGAAAACCTAACTTATAGTCAACACCTATGAATTAATACAACACATTGGGAATGCGAGAAAATGGTCTCAAACATTCTATAAAGATTCACGCACAGCTTTTTATCCATGTCACGTTCAAGCGAGGTTAAATGCTAGACAGTGCAGAGCAAATACGACAATCCGACTACCAGTGTTAGGTGTGTAAAGCCGACCGACCATTTGCCCATAAAGAAAAGCTGCCTTCCTAGTCATCGTCGTTGTCATGTTGTCATTACGTCATAGGCGGTTAGGCAGCTAAAAATAATGTAACAAATATCCGTGAAATAAAACTAGTGGCATCTTACGTCTAAACAATTTCTCATCCTAAAGAATGAAGAAAGCTCACTGTTTATGATTTCAACCTACACTATTACTTCTGCTGCTATAAAATAGATGGAGAAAAGGTGTAATTAATAGTTTGACTATCGGATTGTAGATGGTAAAAGTGGTTATAATTAAAATTTTCACGTCAGATATTCTATTAATCAATTTATTAGTTGCCTTTTTTCAATCTTTTCTTTTTATTCCGTCAATTACTTCTGTACTTCTGTAAGAATAACACATCATATATAGATAGACACAGTTCTATCATGGTTCAATTCAAAGAATATTCTATAGATAATTTTATATAAATATTTTAATGATTACCAATAGAACGTAACAATGATAGATTTGATAGACTATTATACAAAATATATGTTGGTAGATATTAGAGTTGTTAAAAATTGAATAAAATATTACTATTCCAAGAAAAATAATATTATTCTCCACCGCTATCGCTATGCCGAGTCTTTGTACATATACAAGCAGACGCACTCAGCTCATGTACTCGCTTCGGCGGTACATATACTAAAATTGGAACGATACAGAGAAGATTAGCATGGCCCCTGCGCAAGGATGACACGCAAAATCGTGAAGCGTTCCACATTTTTTTGATAAATTTGGGTCTGAATTTGTATTTTCCAATTATACCTACTCATTCTTTTTAATTTCCAAATAACTACTACCCATTCTAAATAATGATCAATCTTCTATTGATATTGATAGCCGATTAATTCTTCCATTTTCTATATACTATCAAATAAAATACATGCAGTTATAACGTCTGAAATTTACACCAAGTCTAGCTGATATAAGAAGAAATCTTGAAAATTATATCAAATGCAGGTTCAAACAGAATTTAATTAGGAGATGCAGAGGCATGAAAAATATTTATCAAGTAGATTTTATTGTGAATCAAAACAAGAAGTGTCAGAAATGAGCTATTTAACATCAAATTTTTTTCAGTATCAGTGAACTTTCTGGGAAAAACTATTCAAAAAGAAATTGTTTACAAAAGCACGAGTCTCATGAAATTTGGAATATCACGGCTGCTAATAAGTGGAGAGCAAATATCCAACGATTGTATATGTAAGATAAGTTTCTAGTTTCTAAAGATACAAGCATCAATTATGTATCTGTATCTGTTCAGAACCAATTATAAAAAGTGTATAATGTTGTTAAAGTTGACGACCCTGAAGTACCACCGCAAAGATTATCGAAAATTGATTATCTACAAGAAGATGAAAAGGTATTGGATGATAGAAACGACATCTTCAAAGGTTCGGGGCTTCAATATTCTCCAGAATATGTGATTCGAATGAGGAGTCATTCGCAAGGTAGGTGAAACATATGTTGGGTAATGAAACATTTAGCTTCCTCGTTCGCGTCATATTTTTTCGTTGTTTATCGAAAAAAAAACAACCTGTTGGTAATAAGATTTCAGTTTTAATTTATGGTTTCATTTAAGAAATAGGCGAGAGGTTGTCTTGTCTGAAATTGCTTTTTCAAAATTCAACATAGGTACAGCCAGCTTTAATATGGTGTATTATATGTTTGGGTTTTCTAATGATACAGGGTTTAAAACAGTGATCGCAGTTTAAGGCTTAGCGTTTTAATAATATAATAGATTACTGAATATAAATGAACATTCAACAATTTGTATGACTAATGAAACACTCACAAATGTGAAACAAATATTGTTTTACAAAAAATAGCACCAACTTTGGTGCACTGAAAAATTCAAAATAAGGTTTCTATTGGTAGTACTTTTGAAGTTGCTGCCAATAGTCGTCTATTTACCTACAACTGCACCACTTCAAAATTACCAACATCAATAAAACTAACCTTGTTTAGAATAAAATATAGTCTGTCCTATCAACAATGTTCACATTATATGCCTATTCAGTTTGTCTGCTTTTTTTGTTATCAAGTTACTGGCTCTGGCTTACGATATGAGTTCTGGCAGAAATCGTCACGGGTTATACCACCTCCTACGATTTTCTCTCGCCAGCTTTCTCTTTCCTTCTCTTTATCTCTCTCTTTCTATATTCGAGTGTGTGGTGTGAGCAGATTCGAATAGACAAGCATCCATACAAGAAGCATCATGAGTAGTAGTATGCTGTATAATCTAAGTCTAATCCCAAAATTAAAATTGTAAAAAAACTTAAATAATTTACACTAATTTATTGTACATCTTAATTACTGTTATATAAAATAATTAGGTAACAATTATAAATACAGTAAAGGGGCTTGACATACCGACGATCTGGTCATTGAGGAGACTACCCTAATGTCTACGTTTATTAATTTCTAATGACTTAAGTAAATTCAATTTTATTATTCCTTTCTTTTCAGTATGTAAGCTTTTGAAATTATATTAAATGTGTGATTATTGTCATTATGCGCTCCATCTCTAAGGCATAATTTGAATTAGTTTTATGGTATATCATTGAGTTCTTGTGTTCATTGATACGGGTTTGAAGATTTCTACCATTTTGACCTACATAAGTCAACAAATTTGATAACTAATGAAACACACAAATCCGAGAAATAAATATGTTTTACAAAAAATAGAACCGACTTCTATTAGTTAGTGCACTGAAAAATACAAAATAATATCAATTCTATTGGTGTGGGTACTTTTGAAGATGGTGCGAAAAGTCTTCTATCGACGTATAACAGCATAACTTTAAAATAACCAGTAGGTACCAATAAAATCAGTATTTCTCTTGTATTTATTAGTGCACCATCTTATAAAAGTCGGTTCTATTTTTTGTTAATAAAAATCCCTGATTTCAGGAGTGGGAATGATGCACTCAGACTTTTTCTACTCCCTCTTAATATAGCCGCCTCTTGAAACCGTTGTAAGGGACATATTTCATCTTCTTTTATCACAAAAATATATTCGATGGTACCTACCCAGTATGATATACCTATGTCACAATTTTTCTTATGGATGATTGGCCGAACATCAACGATCTTCTCCTGAAATCGTTCAGATTTTTCGTCAAGAAATTCCATGCCATCAGAGGGTTCAGCAGCGGCCTAAGACTTGGCTTCTTATATTCCCCGAGGTCTTCATTGACGACAATCTTGATCAGACAGCTGCATTAGGCCATTAGGTTCTCTTCAGTTGATCTAGGAGTGCGTAGACGAAAGTGCCTATTAAAACAGTTTTCGCATTAAAAATAACAATTGTTGTACCTAGACATGTAGCAATCAATTGTTTTATTTTTGAATCGGTTTATGTATGACATTCCGGGAGTATATGAGAGTTTAAAAGTATATTTTGGCCTAAGGAAGAATTTCAATTATGAACAATTATCTGCAAGTAATAACTATTATTGGTATCTTCTTAGTTAACCTGTAGAATAAACCGGTATTTGTCAAAGCCGTTGAGGGTACCATAACATCTATTTGTTACATTTTAGATATCTGCGCCGTTATTAAGAATGTAAACAAACGTCTACCTGAAGAATTGTGCGATATTGTTCGAAAGCACAAGAACGCCACCTATTGTGAAGTTCTTAGAGGTGATGTAAATAATTGTAAGTTATTTTAATCAAAGTTTGAGACTTCTATATTCTAAATAAATGCTCTCAAGTATACACTTATTTTGTTTCTTTCCAGATTTTATTGAAAAGAACAACGTCATGAAATTGCTTCAGGATAATGCGCATCAAAGTCATCATCAAATTCAATATGGTGAAATTGACTGTGAAGAACTTAAGTGAGAGATTTTTGTTATTTGATTCTGATCTTATAGACTAGGTTACATAGCTCAAAATAAAATGTATTAAAACCAAGATTATTTGCATCTATGATAATACAATAAGTAGAATAAATAATAAATAACATCTCGCAAAAACTAATACCGAGTTTATTAGATGGTGAACTAACAAATACAAAATAAAAATTATGTCATTGTTATTAGAATTATAAGCTTAGGTACAAATACCTATCTCTTGATAATTTCGGAATACAGCTCTAAATTAGCACTAAATCTGCACTGCAAGCTCCATATAGTTTAGTTTAGATTCATCTGTTTTTCCAAGGAGCAGAACCTATATCTGAACAGTTGTAGCAGCAATTAATTTCGGAATAGACCACTAAATTCGTTAAAACTAGGAAAACGTTTTCTAGCTAGACTGATTTTTTAAGCTAATTCTGCTTAATTTATTCAAAGCTAGCAAACTAGCTATTATATGAAGAAATATCGTTTAAATTAATTTCGGGACACTGCACTAAATTAGCACTAAATATTCTCTAAAAGAACCAAATATTTTTTTGAAATTTTGCTAGGCATGGCTAGAATACAAATAACCAGAAAGAAAATATGCAGTTTCATTTGCTTACTACTTTTTTCCTGTCTTTTTCTAAAGATACGCCTTCAGAGATCGGTCAAAGGTATCTAAGAGCAATAATACTTTGGACAAGTGTAACAATGGTCATATCGTAGACCTTATATTAAAGGTATATTCAACAGTGTCGTGGGACAAACTGTACAGACAGAATAAGTTTTTTCCTTATGATTTGCTTTGAAAGGATAAACAAGGACTTTCATAACAATAGGTACTTTAAGCCGATTTCTAACATCCGTAGAGCGTTTTATACGCTACAGACTTCATCAAAACAAGTTCTTCTGCTATTGCGCAGCACGTTGACCGTGTTTTAGCAAAGGCGAGTGGGATCTGTACCATATAATCTTAGCAGAGACAGACTGACGGATTGAAATATCAATGTCATAAAATTTGTTTTCGGTCTCACGTGACTACTACTTCCAGTAGCGGTACGAAAGTAATGATACTATTCAGATATATTTCTAGATCGAATAAAATCTTCATGAACGCACTTGAGTAGGTAGCCAAACTTTTCAAAGAACTCGAACATTTGCTAGAAATTTTCCAAGCCCTCAATGACTTCAAATACTACACAACTATACTATCTCTAAGACCATAACTAATATTATTATAGGTATGTTTGACATGACGTATGCTTACCTATAAGGGTAATCCTCTAAAATCCCCTAATGCCGACGAGAAAACAAACGTGGCAGATCATGTGACATTGTCTCTCACGAGGACCACGAAATGGCTTCCGTTAAGCTTTTGTCGTGTGTGCAAATTATATCTCGGGTGGTTTTTCCACACTCGGCAATATTAATAATTATACATTATGTACACCAAAACTGGTCAAAGTAGTTGTTGTGACGAGTTGACTTCTTCAATCATCCGGTGAGTTTTGATTTAGTTGGGCTAGAAACTCCAGTGGATAGAAGAAAGTATCGATTAAATAAGATAACAACTTTACCAGCTAATTTATCATAAACATTTCCGAAGAATAAAATGTCTGTACAGCTTGAGCTTGAAATATCAATAAGTTGTGGTATTACGGGCTAAATATTCTGATGAAAATATTAACTTCTTAGAAGTAACACCAACTTTATTGATCGACGAACCCAAACGCAGGAGGTATACAATTCGACTTTTGTTACTGGTAATTTTGAAGTTGTGTGTTCAAAAGACTTTCATCACCAAGTACTAAAGAAGGTACCGGTTCCAATGAAATAGTTATTATTTTGTATGATATGTTCATTATTTCCCATTTTTGAAGAGCGACCAGATTACCTAAAACTTTCAATGAATACGTAAGTAAACTTATTTTTTCAAAAATTCCCCCACCTAAGGTGGTAATTCCGGAACCATTGAGTTTTTGTGGAATATTCAGTTCAAAGATTTTCGGAAATGTTCACTGCTTCAATTTTACTATATCATATTTTAAGAAAATGCTTCAGTACCCCATAGTAAAAAAGCATTTTTATGTAAGGGTGACACATTGAATTTCTTATTATATTTTAATGGGATCATTACTTATTAGTATGTAGTTATTTTGAATTGAAATAACGATCACCAAATTCGATCATATTTACAATGTTACCTGAGAATAATAAACAAAGTAAACATCCAAGTATAGCTGTAGGTATACTTCGTCTTTTTTTATGATGTCAGTTACAAAAGATCTACTTCCTTAGATGTAATCATGAAAAACACATTTATTTTTTTGGTGGTAGAATAACAAACTCAGGAGTATATAGTGAATTAAACAGTATTTACTTATATACATGCGTTGTGAAAACCATAAAGATTTTGGAATTACTTAAATTTTTTTTTTGATTTGATTTTATTATTCTGTTCAGAGCAATCATAATCTAATAATGTCAGCCTTATTTAAAAAATAATACATTATTGATTACCGTTGTGCCAAATACTCGATAATACATACAAAATCTAACAATATATTTGGAAAAAATATATTTTTATGTTTGTTAGTTTATTCTATAACTCGAGTTCTGAAATTGTAAGCACAAAATTTTGTCAATTCTGGAAGCATTACAAGGACGATGTTGATATTAGATATTTTAATATTTGCTACTTCATTAATTAATGTGCTACCAAATTCATTTCGTTTTATTTCCGAGAAGAAGTTAATGTCTACAATTTCTAAACTCAAGTATATACTGTCATGTTTTACAATGACATTATCAGAAGAACAAATAATTATTTTGTACCTTTCCCTAAATAAAATATAGAATAAATTCGTTATTTCTCAAATTAGAAACATTTTGAAATAATCTTCACGACGTCGATTTTTGACCGACTTCAAAAAAGGAGTATGTATTCAATTCGGTTCTATGTTTGCTTTTTTTATTTCTAAACGGGCATTGTATTCATCATTTTCAAGTCAGTATGTTTGAAGATTGAATAACTTGAAAACAACAAAATTATAATAATAAGACAGTGAAACTAAAACGCAACCAAACAAACTAATCAAAACGAAAAATGTGAAGATTTCTACTGTGTAATATATGTAAGATATGAATAACTCTAAGTCAATAGTAGAGAAGAGGTAATACCATTACCGTGCCTACCAACGATGACAACAACTACTCGGTGAGCTAATACTCCATCCCGCATTGCATTACATCATTGTTGATAGGTGCAATATGATTGAATACAATTCAATATCTGTATTACAAACTTCTAAACCTTTTGCTTTAATTTCAATCGGAACACATCACAGTTGAGTCAAGTGTATGATCGCCGATCTCGCGCTATTAACGCTACCACGTTGTGTTTCTGTTAGCCTAGTGGCCTAGTGTTAATTTCTCAGCGGCGTTTGACTACTTCGGACACATCCTAGAGTCATTCATATGTGTATATGATGAATTCTATTGAGAACGAAATCGGCGATCATACACTTGACCCAACTGTGATGTGTTCCGAATGAAATTAAATCTAAAGGTTTAGAAGCTTGCATTACAAGTATTGAATTGTATTCAAGCATATTGCACTATCAACGATGATGTAATGCAATGCGGGATGGAGTATTAGTTCACCAAGTAGTTGTTGTCATCGTTGGTAGGCACGGTAATTGTATTGCCTATTATCTACTGTTGACTTAGAGTCATTCATATTTTCAAACAAATGAATGATTTTAGAAGCTTTGACCATTTGTCATGTTTTTTAATAATTATCCCCTGAGTTTCAACTAAAATAGTTAAATCTCTCTGACACATAAGTAAGTCCTTGGGATGATACGCGGTAAGAAATATTTTTTATTTTTTTTGTTCAATTTAAGAAGTAAAAAATCTATTTAATACTCCCTTTATACAATATAGAATTACAATTATACTTCTCAGTAGATTCTAGACTAACTACTTAATAAAACTTTCTAAATTTTTGAAGTATGACTTATTTAGCCACATTAGAATGATTTTTCAAGGTGGCGTCACGGCACCGTCACGTTTCATGAAGAAAGTTAAAGCATGAGACAGGAATTCTAGTTTTGAAAACGGTTATAAAGTAACTACCTAATGTAAACGGAGTATATAAGATAAAACACTAATTTTAACTAAAAGCGAATGCGTGACTGTAATTTTTAAAGTTTAGTTTACATTATACGCCAACATGTGAACATTGAATCTCACAACTATTGCAAGCGTGATGTTGCCGACTTATGCTTGTTGTTGATATATATATATATATATAGTACATCTATTTATTTGCAATATGAGTAAACGTAGTTTTGCGCAACAGTTTTGCTATCAATAATCATTAAACTAAAAAGGCCCATATTAACAATACTCAAAATCTTTAGACAAGCAATTGCTAATAATTTGCATTTTTTGAATAAAATAAATTACTAGACCTTACTTTTATGAAATTCGAGTGTTTTGTATGAATCCAATATTCCAATTCATATACAATCATCGTGGGGAAATTGCACTATATTCCGTCTTGGAAAAGAAGATGAAATAAAACAGAATTAATATGGCATTTGAACTTTTATTCGTTTTTAAGAACTATATGTGTATATTTAACTATATGGTCAAGTTCTAAAGAGTTCTATTGGGAGAAAAAATCAACTTTGTTAGTGATCTACAATATTTTTACACACACCAAAGGTGCAATACGATCTATTTCTTAATATACAGGGTGTTTCAAATATATTCACAGGACTTGAGGATGTGATAGTTCGTCCAGAAATATGAAAAAAAGTTTATATTAACTTACATTTTCGAGATACAGGGCGTTGAAATTTAAAAAAAAATCGTTTTCTTGTGACTATCTCCTGAACCGTTTATCGTACAAGTTTTGAGTCAGAACAACATTTTTGTTGTCATAAATGGTGAAGATTTTGAAGGGGTAGTGGGTGATTTTCTCTACAATTTCTACGCTAATGGAAAAAGTACGGTTTTGAGACGCCCATTTGAACCGCCAATGTTTTGCATTGAAGAACTAGATGCCAGTGAAATAAGGAGGGCTACAACTATATCTACAAATAAACGGACATTGAAATGTTTGGAAGCCAATGGTCGGCATTTTGAAAACTTATTATGAACGTTTTCTAAATTTTAACAGATAATTAAGGAAATTATTTTGTGATCGTACAAATTTCCTCTTGTTCATTGGATGTAAATCAGAGTACTTTTCATTTAATTATCTGCACGTTGTTGCGATAGTCTCCACACATTTTCCATGAAGAATAAACAATTTTATTAGAACTTCATTTAAATTGTTATTTCATTCATTTCAAATCACTTACATTGAGAAATACTCAAAGGTATTATTAATAATGCATTAATTGTCAAATTTTCATTATGTCATGTACTATTTTCTTTTCAGCGCTTGCCAAGAAAAGTAATGCAACGTTACAGATCTTGAAGCATATTTGCACAACATTGATAATGGTACCAACATTACCATTATTGTTGGGGACATGAATATAGATATACTAAAAAAAATGTGAAATCGCGAATATACTGACTCTTTCATCCTTTGGATTAATAATAAATAATATCTCATAAAATATTAGCTATAAACATAAAGTCATATTAATAAACTGACATTGTATTTCCATTTTGATCTGAAAAATAAATTAAAATTATAAACATTCCATAAGAAAAAACAAAGTTGTGTAGAGTTTCAACTATTTAGAAACACCCGGTATAATTGAAAATATTTTTATGTTGTAGAATGTTTAAAATACGATTGGGTTAGTTATAAACATTTTCTCCTAATTTTTACAATAACCCCGTAATCGTCCGAATACCTAATCTCCCACCTTCTATTTCATAACTTGAAATGTTCCTAGATATTTATCAACAGCGGGCCGCGTCTAATTATAAAAAAGCTATATCGTGTGATCTGAACCAAATGCAGAAATCAAAAAAATGTATGCACGAGTAGGCAATGTTAGAAGAAATATACCTAGGTATCAAATATTAATAATAATTAATAAACCACAGCGTACGAAAACGTCTTATTCCTGATCGCTCTGCCATCTCTTAGTAAATAGATGTATTAACATTAAGGATTGCAGTTCTATATACGTCTCTGTTCTCTGCTACTGCTACATCTACCTCATTGTTGCCATTTAGTTGGAGTATACGTTTGACAAATATTATTAATGCGTTAAAAATGTACCACTTTCGAATAAGAGCGATATCATTGAAGGATTGTATTAAATACAAAATCTCGTTAATTTCAAGCCATATATTTAAATCAATCGGGAAAAACCATTACGTGACCTTGAAAATCCAACATTATTCTGTAAATAATGCTTCTGTAGGCAGAAGTGAGAGATACCGCTCTCACCTATGAAAATAAATGCTGTATTCCGTTTTACCATAAAGCATAGAAAATAAATAAAATTCTGAAAAATTAAGGTCAATATCGAAGACATAAAATAAGAAAAATAAACAATAAACTCTTAAAATAATAAAATTACAAATCTAATAAATGTTCAAATAAACTACCTTGTTATGACAAACAATAGCCAATTCATTGAGTCAGAGATTATTCTAATCTATCTGAGTAGAATTAGCGCAATTTTGTTACAGAAATGGACAATCTACATAATTCATCTAGATATTTATAGTGATCTGAAATTCTTGTCCTTGAACAGTCTCTTGTTGGAACCAAATAACTGCAAAATGAATAGGAATTTGCTGAACTGGAATAATTTACCCACAATAAATCTCCCAATATTACTGTCCAAATATTAATTTCTTGCATGTAATGAAACGACGTTAACAGAATCTCTCACATGATAAATTATAAGTACAAGCAGTAGTTAATACTTTCAAATTGACTGAGCATTGGTGTGCGAAAGTGCGTGGCGCCTGGTGAATCTGACATTCGAAAGATGGGGAAAAGAATCATTACCTCATCATTTATTTTAGTTGAATATTTGACATCCTTGGAATATGTTTACTGTACTGGTTGACAGGCCTGATTACCTCTCTTTGTAACACAATGTTCAAACACATTTTGCGAACATTTTATTCCGAATTTTTATACAGTCATAAAAATACTCTCCGTAAAGGTGGTGACAAAATGCCATAGATTCTCGGTGTTGACTTCGCGTACATTGGATGAGGAGTACTTGCCACTTGCCTCTGCTTATCTATCTTGGTGAGAAGCATTCCCACGAACAAATTAGAAGTTGATCATCTCTTTTCAGAAAATCTACAAATTGACGAAATAAATTTAAAAAGTATTGAATTTTTATTCCAAACCTTGCTCGTATGACTTTAAAAACACTTTCTCTGTCTTCCTTATTGGTAAAGAAGTGTCACTTCTAACATACGCAATGAGTTGCACGGGATCCTTTTCTTAAATTACCGATTCTCACTATAGTTTAAGTACGGTTGTAGGGACCTTCAGCCCGAAAATTTCGGCAGCAGTGCAAAATATATAAATATCCATTACCCAGGAAGTAGAGATGTAAAATATATGTCTATAAATAAACGTTGCATAATATATTCATCTTTGTATATGTGTGCACAACCCTGCACTGACCATTCCAACAAAATATATTGTCGTTGCCAAAAACCTACTAGTGCATTGTTTCAATTCAATTCAAGGTTCCATATAGAAGTAGGCAATTAATCAATCCAAGTTTAGTTTCACATTGAAATTGTTGGGTTGAAGATAGATTTAAGCATTACTTAATATATTTTAACAAAGCGTCATAGAATTGTCAATCATTAGTGAGTACTTCTCATCTTTCTTTCCAATACACAGAAGAGGATAAAATAGAAAGTTAAATATTTATTCTTTATTGACCGACGAACCCCGAACGAAGGAGGTATACAATTCGACTGTCTGCTTTTTTTTGTATCTAGCAATGGTAGTTTTTAGGTTATTGTCATAGTGAGTCAACATTCTTAAAATGAGAGTACTCTGTACTACATGTGCTTAATAAATTATTATGAAATTACTATGGGATCGAGTATCTACATCCTTAAAAAAAACCGAACAGAACCTAACAGGCAACAAAAACTGTAGTTTTGAAACAATGAACAATAATTGCTTTCGGCTATGAAAGACCCGCTCCAAGTTTAAGTTAGTTTTTTTAGAACTACCAGAGAAAATACAAAATTTAACTCGTTATTTATTAATTAACAAGAATTGTTTATGGATAAATTGTACGAGTAATCAGTGAAGCAGCTTATTACTTGAGAGCCAAAGGCATCAAGGGTCTTCTACTTTTTGGGCTAGAAAGTGTTTGAGTTAGAACCTTGAATTAATGGGAATGTAAGGAAAGTACCTAAATATCCAGAAATTTTTGAATCGGATAGGATTGTCTAAACTAAAAAAAACTGGGTCTGCGTCGGACCAGACGGTGGAAGTTATACTTCTTTGGCTATTCGCACACAACCACGCACACACACACACACAGACAGGATATATAAATGAAATATAAGATATTTTCTCTGTTATTCAATATATTTTCTTCAAGGCTACCAGGCTAATGGTCGTATTTAGGAACACGCTGTATAGGTATGTGAGGTACAGTTTGCCACATTATTGTCAGTTTGACAAGCGTTTAGAATCTAGAACATTATTATAAGCGTCTAGAATAATCATAGGACATTCTCGATGAATGTTATATCAAGATTCAGATAATCACGGTCGTAAAATATAAGGTCTTGCATATCTACGAAGTTTGGGTAGGCCAAATTGTCATGGATATTGAAGATATTTTTAGTTTGTATTATAGCCATTGTGGGTGTGCAGCTAGTCGCTAGTGTCAATGTGTCAGTGGCTGTTATCTGTTTAAAATTATTCTCAGAGGCAATCATTCGTTTAATCGCTTTTAGTATATAATAATTCGCTTATCGTTTCTGAAATTAATTTGAATTCAGTAGAGTACAAATCAAGAATTATATTCATGAAATTGGCAACGAAACTAGATTGCAGCGATTTGCGCGGCCAAACCTAGAATTACGAAAAATGCTTTCAATAAGTGTGACTAAGAAGCTCTATAGACAGGAGATTCAACTGTCTATACAAAACCATGTGACGCGCTGACTCCCCAAACGACGGCAGGGTCGTGGCCTAAAATCGGGTATGCGCACTACGTTAATGCGCACGTGTCATATATCTTCGATGTATTTTTAAATTCAAAATCAAGTCATGCTAAATCTTATTGTTTGACGTTTCAGTGTTCAAAGTTTTCACTGTCACAGAGACAGAGAACATAGATAAAATATTATATGACAAAGAAAACATATGGAGGTGCGCACTGTCGTTATGCGCAAACCCGATTTTTAGGCCACGACCCTGCTGTCGTTCACAGCGTCACCCCCTCCACAGGTGTTATTTCTCCTGTCTATAGAGCTTCTTAAGTGTGACACATTTTTAAGTGAAGATGCAAGAACTTATAAGACCGTGATATATATAAAGCCGTGTCGATCACAGGTCACAGTCTAAACGTTACATTTTATACTACTATTAAAAACATATTTAAAAAATATTTTGACAATAATTCTCTACATCCATCTGGAGCTGAAATAGCTTCTTTTGCAAATAAATATTTAACAATTAAAAGAAATGTTAGTCAGACAGAAGAGTTTTAAATTTTAACTATTACATACAGGGCATAAAAATACCTAAAAAGTTTTCTGCTTAAATTATTTCTTCGACTAGAAATAAATGTAATATAAAGTGTACTTTCTCAAAAATTGCTTATTTCTTATATATACCACACCCAAATTCCCATACCTGTATTTTCGAACTCTGGCTGTTACTACATACTTACATATTACGACATCAATTTGTAGGCTAGCACTCGTACAGCGGCTGTAACTATTATTATTTGTAACAAGTTCCATATTCAATTTGAAGTAAAACAGGAATCGTGATTGTATAAAATATGGAGTGTAGAGGGGAGGAGAACAATCTCATAAATCTCCTAAAAACTTAAGCAATGTTCATTCTACAATGGAATCTTAATGGGTTGTACACCCATCTGGAAATGCTACAAAAACTAATTAATGAATTAAACCCATTAATTTTATGTCTTCAGGAAACACATTTCCGGGATAGCAAAACCTACAAACTAAAAAACTATTCAGCTCACCATAAAATTCGACAAGACCAAGTTAAGGCCAGTGGAGGAGTATCAATCTATGTGGATAAGTCTATCCATGCTGAGAAAATACAACTGCATACAAACTTAGAAGCTGTAGCAATATCTATCAAAGGCCCAGTTAATATTAATCTGTGCAACATCTATATCCCACCAAACACCAATATAGATGAACAGAGCATCAATGATCTATTCAAACAGATCTCAAAACCACGTATCATACTTGGTGACTTTAACTCTCACAATGAGTCATGGTGAAGTAATACCACCAACACAAGGGGTCGATCACTGGAAAATGTCATCAACTTAGCAAATTTGATGATACTGAACAACGGGGCAAATACTAGGTTCAACTCCTTCTCTGGCAATCATTCAGCTCTCGACCTGACCTTGTGTGATCCTACATTAACTCCCTTACTGACTTGGCAAGTCTTGCCGGACCTCTATGATAGCGACCACTTCCCAATACTCATAGAACACAATAGAGTATATAACAAACCCTCAACCGCACCACAGAGATGGAAACTAAACAATGCTGACTGGACTTTATTCAGCAACCTAGTAGAAAACAATACACCCAATGAAATCGAAGATGAGGCGCATATAGATGAAATCATCAACCATTTTACGCACATAATAATAAAACCAGGCGCACAAGCAATAGGTAAAACAACACCAATAGTTGGACACCAACCGCCAACCGGTTCCTTGGTGGAACAAAAAATGTGAGGAAGCAATCAAACAGACGAAACATGCTTTCAACCGATTGAAGAATCATACCACATTAGAAAACCTCTTAGAATTCAAGAAACTTCGCGCACAATCAAGGTTTATAATTAAAAGAAGTAAAAAGGAGTCCTGGCGAAATTACGAGTCCACTATCAATAGTTCCACCACTATGACGGATATATGGAACAAAATTAAAAAACTCAAAGGAAGGAAATCATACCGAGCAATAGCATCACTTGAATATGAAGGGAAAACCATAACAAATAGTGGAGAAATCTCCAATTTACTAGGAAATGTATTTCAAGATCTCTATAGTGATGACAACTATAAACCACAATTTCGTGAATACAAAACAACAATAGAAAAAGAACCAATAATTATTTTAGAAACTCCTCAAAATCCCCTCAATGCAAAGATAACTCTTGTCGAACTGAAAGATGCAATTAACAACACCAGGAACTCTTCCCCTGGTCCCGATGATATTCCGTATAGCCTACTCACCCATCTACCAAAAGCTGCTTTAATATACCTCCTACAGATTTACAATTTTATTTTCACAAAGGGATCTTTTCCCGATAACTGGAAAATAGCGACAATAGTTCCAATCTTAAAACTAAGTAAACCAAGAACTAACGCCCAATCATACCGACCAATCTCTCTCACGAATACTATGTGTAAGATACTTGAAAAAGTTTTGAATACAAGATTACAATTTTATCTAGAAATGAATAGTCTGCTGATACCCCAACAGAGTGGATTCCGTAAAAATCGTTCTACAACGGACAATATAATCAACCTCGAGTCAAGTGTCCTCGAAGCTTTTGCTACGAAGAGAAATGTTATCGCAATATATTTCGATATATGCAGAGCATATGATTCAGCTTGGAGACATAACATACTAAAAAAACTGAAAAATTGGGGAATAGATGGAAGCTTTTTAATATTTGTCTCAAATTTTTTGAGCAACCGCTCCTTCTGCGTGAGAGTTAACAACACGCTGTCGGATGAAATGGTACAACAAAACGGTACTCCACAAGGATCAATACTAAGCGTTACACTATTCCTTATTGCAATTAATGATATATTGGAGGGTATCGAAGCTCCTGTTAAAGGTGATTTATATGCTGATGATCTCGTGATATATGTTAGCAGCAACAACACAATCTCTGCAACTAAACTTCTTCAAAAAGCTATCACAAAACTAGAAGAATGGTCCAACCAGTCAGGATTCACCTTCTCAAATACAAAAACTAAATGTATGCTATTCCGTAAACGTCCGCCTACATTATATCCGTACCTTAGAACTTTATGGTGTACAGCTAGAATTTCTGATACAATTCAAGTTTCTTGGGATAATATTCGATGAAAAACTGAAATGGGATGCTCATATTCGTCAACTCAAGTTGCACTGCCAAAGTGGGATAAATTTACTGAAGACATTATCCAGTCACACCTGGTGTGCGGACAGCACCACCCTAACCAGAGTCTATAGATCCCTCCTAAGATCAAAAATAGACTACGGCTCAATGAGTTACACAACAGCAGCAAAACCCCTCCTGAAACAATTAGACACTCTAGCTAACACAGCTCTGAGACTTGCAATGGGAGCTTTCCGAACTACTCCAGTGGAGAGTATCTATGTCGAAGCAAACGAACCACCACTGGAATTGAGACGGCAATATCTGAGCCTAACATACGCAGCCAAAATATCAGCGGACAAAAAACACCCAACTTATCAACACACATTCTGGAACGTGAACCGTGGAAGTGCTCTTCCACAGAACAGCAACACTAAAAAACCTTTCAAACTACGAGTGAACAATTCTGGCTTCTTTTTTGAGAATGTATTAGCCACTCACGAAGAAATCCCACCACCCTGGCTAGTACAAATACCCCGCTGTAATACCTCACTCACATTATTCCTCAAGTCTACAACCCCCAACCCCGAACTCCTTAAAAAATCCATGATATAGAAACTAAGTACAGAGGCTACAACACTATTTACACAGATGCCTCTAAGACACATGAAGGCGGACGAGTAGGTGCATCAGTTATCTCAGGAGGCACTATCCATAAATACAGTATGCCTTCAGAAACCACAATATATACAGGAGAACTATACGCTATAGCGGAAGCCATTAAATTCAGCATAAACACTATCGCCAAAGACACTGTAATTTTTACAGACTCTTTGAACTCTGTGCAGGGCATCAAACAATTGTACCCCAAACATCCAATTTTGAAAAATATCAAAACATCCCTGTACGAGCTGAAAAACCAAGGAAAAAACATCGAAGTGGTCTGGATTCCATCTCACATAGGCATTATCGGTAATGAAAAGGCAGACATAGCAGCAAAAAATGCCAGTGTGGACCCAACCTCCAAAATCATAACAAAAATCCCATACACTGATCTGAAGCATAGTATAAAAGTGTATATACGGAATCTCTGGAAGGAGAGATGGCATGGACAAGAGAACAATAAGTTACTGAAAATCAACCCCAACTTGGTGCCAATAGCATACCACGGGCTAAGAAGAAAAACCCAAGTGATCCTCACCAGGCTCCTTACTGGACATTCCAAATTAACACACCAATACCTCCTCCAACAAGATGAGCCTAAAAGATGCGAAATGTGCGAGACTATTCTGAGTGTGGAACACATCTTCCTGGATTGCCCATCATACCAGAGACATAGGGAAGATACTGGCCTACCCTGAACCTACGTACTATCCTCAATGATATACAGAACATAGATAAAATTTTAATTTTTTTGAAAAATTTAAATGTATTTCATGATATTTAAAATGTATAGAACCCCGCTAATAACCTGCATGGTTGATGCGAATAAAAAAAAACAATCTCATATGGCTGTTTCGCTTGAAAAGTGTCCACAAAAAAGCATTAAATAACGTTTCAGAAAATGGCCAGAATGGCGCTAGTGTAGTAGAAGGTGTAAAATATTTCTTAAACTTAACCTGAAATCTTATCTTGACACTTGACATTAGTATTTGGTTATTTTCTGATCTTGATTGTGAAAAGCTATTAAGTGAATAGTGATTAATAATAATGGTAAAAGTTTGTGCCACACATATAGAGTGTGTATTGTGTGTTCTTTTTGATATGTATTGTGTCTGTATTAGCAATTTTGAAAATGGCGAGTCTAGCTAGTAACTTTTCTTTTTCAATGTTACTGTCTACTCTCACAACTTTCGGCACTCGAGAAAAATGGTACTCTGGTACACCAGCGCCCTCCTAATTTAATGCTTTTTCGGGGCCATTTTTTAGCACAGATATGCTCCCCGCTACACTCCATGGTATAAAAGTTAATGTCTCAGAAATTTTATAATTGATATTGGTTTTATGAGACCCCTTACCTACTACAAAATTATTAGACTTATCAATAAATTTTCACGCTCAAATGTTTTAATGAAAAAAAGTATATTTCTACCATTCGAAGTGTGTCTTCCCATTTCGGAACTTGGGAACCATAATACATAATTCTCTTAAATTAAATCATCATCAACTAGTAATCTTTCCTAATCTGGAAAAATAATTTGATGCTGGATTGAAATTAACTATTCAAGAATATGTTTCAACAGAATTCTGAGCTCACTTCTTCCCAAATTTGTTGTGTTATCTAAGCAATTTACTGTGTTAGTTATTTTGAACGAAAAATGTACGAAGGTACTTTTGACTCTTTTTGGACGACTTCTCAAATTGAGGAGGTATATAATTCTACTGAGTGGATTTTTTACGTTCGTTTACGTGGTATCCATTGTAAACGTGATCCGATTTTGATGATTCTATTTTTATTTGAAAGAGGATTGCTCAGAAATGTTCTTATATAAGAAAATTCAATCCAACGGTTCCGTCCATCAAAAACTGCCCTTAAATCGAATGGAGGGTGCAATTTTATTCAAAAATTCAAAGTCAGAGTCGACAGAATTGGAGACAAGACCAAATCAGGCAACGTTTAAATTGGTATGAGTGAAAGTTGAATGATTTGGACGAGTAATGATACACTAAAAAATGTGAAATAAAACTTTTTTACAAAACCTAGGATCATCTTTATTAGTAGTTGGTGCACTCAAAAATTTCAAATAATATTAATTACTTTTAAAGTTGGTTTTTAAAAGACTTCTATCCAGGTACAAATTCAAAAATACAATCACCAAGGAAATTAATATAATTTAGAAATTTCCAGTGTACCAACTAATAAAATCGGTCTTTCTTTTTGTAAAAAGTTTTATCTAATCTATACATCTGTAGGTTATCTTTACTTTACATCTTACATATAATTAAAATTGAAATAGCTGTGTGTGGTTTTAGAATAGATTTTCTCTTAATGTGCACATATTATTTGAGCATCAATAAAACCCACCAAATCATTTAAAAAATCGATCTATCTGTTTGTCTGGGCTATACCTATACGAAACGGCTGAACCGATTAATCGATTTAAACGGGACTTGCCTTCAGTTTATAGACCATGGAAGACGCCTCAGAAAAATAAAGGTTAGTTTTTTCAGGTGACACGTGGTGTTCCGATCAAGTTGACATATCTTTAGGGTGCTGGGTACATGTCGATTTGCAAAGCTTCTTTCTTAATTTTAAACCAACGGTGCCAGTACTCAAATTTGAATGATTAGTTATACCTATAACTTACTTTGAAAGGGAAAATATTTGTATGTTTTTTACACAATCACGCGATAACGGCCGCACGGATTTGGATGTAACAATTTTATGATCTTTATCAGAATTTCGCAACTGGGAAACAATTAACCTTAGTTCCTAAATAGAAGCAAGCCCTTCAAAGTGCTTTTTGACCGACTTCACAAAAAGGAGTAGGTATACAAATCGGTTGTACGTTTGTTTTTTTTAATGCTGTTTACGTGTTTTACATAGTAAAAGTACTCCGATTTTGACGATATTGTTTCATTTGAAAGGGGATACTTGAGAAATGGTCCTTTATTTAGAAAAACTCAAATCCGAAATTTTCTTCCCTCCAAAAACCGCCCCCAAAGTGGGTGGAATTTTTATCGAAAATAGAAAATCCGAGACGGCAGAATTAAAGAAAATTCCATATCCGAAAACGTTTAAATTGGACATTTTTAGAAATAATCATAGGTTTCCGCATTACAAACTGAAATATGTGTTTCAGCTATGTGAAAGGGGCAAATTTTTCCGAGAATCGAAAATTCGAGATTTCAAAATTAGATGGGGGACCATATCCGGAAATATTTAAATTGAACATTTTTTCAAAAGAGTTACGGTTTCCGAGTTTCGCAATGGTCAAGTTAAGTTAATACTTGTAAAAAGTATTTTTTTAAGAGATAAGCTTAATTATACCCTGAAAATTTGAATGTGGGACCATTCTTCAGTCTTCCTCATTCAAATGTGCAAAGTATGATTAAAATCGGTGCTCGTTTACGATTATATTCGAAAAACAAAAACAAAGAGACATACAGTCGAATTGTATACTTCTACTGATCAGCAATAGGGTTTAGTTATTGAGCAACTATTTATATGCTTTTTGCTACCAAATTGATTTCTTAAGACTTTAAAGTATACACCTGATGACCACATATGCGAAATCAACCCGGATACAGGATGTCGCATTTTAAATTTCAGAGTGGCGTGTTACTTTAATTTGATAAGATTCTAATTATACTTTTCACACACCTGTAGTTTCGTTTTTATATCAAAATCAATGGTTTTCAGGTAGGAAGTTCATGGTTTGGGCCTCGAGTATGACACGGGACACGCATAATTGCATGATGCCTTCGTTCACTTATTGTTGAGATTCTACAGTTTGTCTGATAAGTTCGGCAACAAAAATCGAATCCGCTACTATTCCCACAAATCAATTCAAGCGGTTGAGTTTTGACCCCAAATGTAAAAATATTTTTTGCTAAAAATTGGACCTACTTTATTAGTTGAGGCACCGAAAAATACAAAATAATATTGATTCTATTGTGCTGGTACTTTTGAAGTTGTGCAATTATAGTTTGAAAGAAGACTTGGCACCAACTTCAATAATACCTGCACTAATAGAAATAATATCATTTTGTATTTTTCAGTGACCCAACAAATAAAGTCATTCCAATTTTTATTGAAAAAATATTTATTTTACACTTTTGATTGTACCATTTCAGGCTTTACCACTGCTCTGTAACTCGAAAACCGTAACTTCATTTGAAAAAAGGTCCAACGTATAATCTCTGCTTTCATTTGGTGGTAGCGAGAATACACATTTTCGTCTTTACCAATGCTGTGACTCGAAAACCGTAACTCTATTGAAAAAATGTTCAATTTCAACGTTTCCGGATATGGTCTTATCTTTAATTGCCGTCTCAGATTTTCGATTTTTGGGAAAACATCTACATCCCCCTTAGGGGCGGTTTTTAGAGGGAAGATTTGAGTTTCCCTAGATATGGGAGCATTTCTCAACTCACTTCTTTCAAATAAATCAAAAATCATCAAAATAGGAGCAAGTTTACTATGCAAAACGTTCGATAAAAAAATATACGTATATTAAGAATTTAACATACAACCGAATTGTATAACTCCTTTTTTTTTGGAAGTCGGTCAAAAACGAAAGAATTGAAGGATTTGAATATTTCTGTTAATGATCGTCTCTGTTTTTTTGACCGATGAACCCAAATGTGGGAGGTATACAATTCGATATACGGTTTTCCAATTACATTTTTAGATCTCTTTTACAAGTAGGTACAAGCCAAGAATATAGGATAAGTACTATCTTCTTTAGTATAAGTGACCGTTCAACGATTTTCATGACTAACGTTACACTCAAAAGGGTAAAATAAATATTTTTTACAAAAAATTCGACCCACTGTATCAGTTGGTGCACAGAAAAATACCAAATTATATTAATTCTATTGGTGCTGGTACTTGTAAAGTTGATGCCATGAGACCTCTATTTAACTACAGTTGAACAACTTCAAAATTAACAGTAGAATTAATATTATTTTGTATTTCTCATTGCACCAACTAATAAAGCCGGCCCAGTTTTTTGTCAAAAATATTTATAATCATTATAAATCTCTACCACTACCTCTACTAAAATAATATATATACCTACGTAATGATTTTTTTGTTAGCTTGCGCCTTTTGTTAGGCCGTGATTAATGTTAGTTTTAATAATAGGTATTTCGCTGGTTAAATAAGGAAGAATTTTTGTCGATCCAATTACCAAGCTTCTTTTTAACCAATAATTGATAGAATCTACTATAATATGGCAAATGGTGTTTCTAATCTTTGATATAGGTCTCTTAATATGGCACTGAAATTGTCAGATATTGACTGATGTTATCTAATCATTCTTAAACTGATCTGTTTCTACATCATATATTTATTTCTAAATGAACAATTTGTAACGGATATTCATTGAGGTTACATGTTATATACACATCAGGCTGATCACATCGAGGTGTAATAAAATGTCACACGTGGGTTGAACGACACGACACTCTTACCTTGGTACTTCTACACCGACATTTCTATAAACATTTAATATGATTATTTATAAACAATAATCTCCAAAGAGTTATATAAACTGTTACTATATAGAATTTGCAACCAACGACCTTGAATGCCTTTTCTTTCTCACAAACTGTATGAATCACTTTTTTCTCTAAATCTTGTTGGAACGTGTTTTTGCAGTGTAAATGTATCTTTGCTCACGCCAACTCTAAGAAATTGACCGTGGGATGATTACAATGTTTTTTTTCTGTACAGATTTGATGCAAATTATCATAAGCGTTTATTATTATGCTACAATGTGGAACCGTTTTCGATAATTATCCAGTAATTCTCTGTGTGAAGAAAAGCTAATGAACTTGATTGTATAAGGTTAGAGCGATAATATCGCAGGTTTTTTTTATACTACCATTCTACTGAGATTTGTTATTAGTAGTATGATAAATTGGTATTATTATGTAAATTACTAAGGGGTAAGTGGAAATCACTTCCGGAATAATAATACTACGATCAAAATGGATCGACAATTTAAATTTTTATTACGTCAGTTTTGTATATGAAATGGATATTTTACTAAATTGAATCACAAAAGGCTATGAGAAGTAAGAGATATCTGATTATTATAACTTTTGTGAGCTTTGTATTAGATTTTAAGCGAGCATTTGAGTCTATAAATCTAGCCCGGCATTTCGCATCCTACATAAATGAAACAAACGGATTTTAATAAACTGTAAATGCAAGGAGTAATTTTTTTATACACATGTAATATTGATAGACTGCAGATCCCCTAATAATAATAAAGTCTATCATTTCATTAACCTGAGCACGCGAAAAATAAAGACAAAATAATGAAAAGCGTTTAAGATAGCGACAAAAAATTAAATTACCATCACCGCCGTACTATCTGACACGCAGTCTAATAGTTTCTATGTCTCTGAATTTTATCTCGATATCTTAGCCTAAAGTTACAAAACAATAATGATAGATGTCAAAAAATGATATCTGAGTCACGTTTCTTGCAATTTTAGAAACACATGGACTTAAGAACAAAGATTGTTATATTTACGTACATTTAATTTAAAACTAATTTTTTGTGTCAAAACATTTGGTGATAAGTGAAATGAATTGTTAATTTACTTTTACTGATCGTGTTCTTCATTAAACAATTTCATTTCATTTGAATATTTTGGACAGTCTTCCCTTCTAAGCTCTTGAAAACAGAACCTGCAATGAAAGCAGCTAAGAGACCAATGCCTAGTGGAATGTTTACATTTTTTAAAAAATAAGTGGAGTCACTTTTAGAAAGGTATTAAATATTTTCTCTGAATATCATGGATATAAGACATAAAATTGGGAATAACAAGGCAACATTGGTATGAGAACAAATAACTCGGGAGAAGCACAACTGAGCAGAGAAGAGCAGATTCAATAATTTTAATTGAGTCCTGGACATTGTATGTTCGAAATACAAAATTTCGAAAGACGAATGATCGAATGGCCATATATGCTTGAAGGAACATTTATTCGAATAGACATTATGTCGAATGGACCTAAATTTGAAAAGACAAATATTCGATTGGCCATTGACAGATGACTGTGGATGACTGTCATAGAAATATTTAGTCTGTCTTGTACTTTCGAATGTTGAAGATGTCCTTATAATATTTAGTCACACAGAAAGCGAAGATGAAATTACAATTGCATGGATTTTGTATGTCGAATATAAAATCCACCAGAGCAAAATATATTGGAAGTGTGAAAATTTGGCTGCAAAGAAATGTAGAGGCCGAGCAATTTCCGAAGAAGACAACCTGATCAAAGAAGGCAGTCATAATCATAAATGAGATGCTGTACACATTGAAGTGATCAGAACATATAATGTACTTAATAAAGGAATCTGCCAGAACGACAAGAGATACACCATATTACGTAGTTTCAAATATATCACAAGCTGTGGATAATTTGACAACAGCCATTTTCCCGTTACTAGAAAGTTTGAATCGAATGGTGCGAAGAGAAAGAACCAAAGAAAACATGGAACCTCTGCCAAACGATTGGGAAAATTGGTATTACCAGAAAAATAAAAGGTTAAGAGCAAAGGAGAACTATTCCTGCAATTCAATTCAGGTCCTTGAAGCTATCGAATACCTATATTTTCGACACAAAAAAGTCTTAAACTCCTAGATAAAGCTGTATCTACAATGAAATATGGATGAAACATTCAAAATGTCACCCGTAATATTCTATCAAATATATAAAATTGACACAATCGTGAATTCAACCTCTTTGCCAATGATTTACGCATTATTTCCCAATAAAAGGAAACTCTTATTAGGATTTTGAGGGCTGTAATGAATCTAATTCCAAAAATGACGTCTGAAACATTTTTGATAGATTTTGAGATCGCTATAATATCGGCAATACAAAAAGTATTCCCCGTATTATCTTCAAGGGATGCTTCTTCCATTTCAGCCAGGCACTTAATAGAATAAATATTTTTTACAAAAAAATGGACCGACTTTATCAGTTGTTGCACTGAAAAATACAAAATAATATTAATTCGATTGGCACAACGGCACAACTTCAAAATTACCAGCACCAATAGAATTAATATTATTTTGTATTTTTCTGTGCAACAACTGATAAAGTCGGTCCAATATTTGTATAAAATATTTATTTCACATTCTTGAGTGTAACATTAGTCATGAAAATTGTTAAACGTTCACTAATACCCAAAAAGTTATAGGTAGGTTCAGCTTGTACTTGTTATTCGTTATTCAGAGATCTCAAAACATCGCGGCGCATATATACACATTTCAGACTTTACTGCTGTAACTCGAAAACCGTAACTCAATTTAAATGTTGCCACATATAATCTTTTATTTAATTTGGCCGTGTCATATTTTCAATTTTCGAAAAAAAATGCTCTTCCACATAGCGGAAATACGCATATCACATATTTGAGACATTACCATTGCGAAATTTGAAAACCGTAACTCTTTAAAAAAATCAATTAAAACGTTTCCGGATATGGTCCCCTTTCTAATTTTCAAATCTCGAATTTTCGATTTTCGGAAAAATCTACCCCTTCCAAATAGCTGAAACACATATTTCAGACTGTAGCGCGGAAACGTATGGTTATTTTTAAAAATGTCCAATTTAAACATTTCCGGATATGGAATTTTCATTAATTCTGTCGTCTCGGATTTTTATTTTTCGAGAAAAACTACCCCTCCACCCCCTTTGGGGGCGGTTTTTGGAGGGAACGAGATTTTGGATTTGATTTTGCTCAATATGGGACCATTTCTCAACTCTCCTCTTTCAAATGAAACAAAAATCGTCTAAATCGGAGTATGTTTACTATGCAAAACGCGCGAACAGCCATTAAAAAAAATAAAAAAAACAACCTTAGTGGATTACTTTGTAGAAACTTGGATTGGATCTATTCGAAGAAGTCACCGACGAACCAATGTTTCCCTTAAAGATGTAAATAACCACATAGAAGGCTGGCATACAGCTTTTGAGAGTCAACTGTCATGTAACTACACTAGACCTACCATTTGGAAATTCATCGATGCCATTCAAAAGAAACAATCCTTGACGGAAGTGGAGTGGAGTGCCATCAAGTCCCCTTAATAAGAAATATGTTGCCCTTGATGACAAAATAAAAAATGTATACACAAAATTCTCATTAGAGAACCCAATTGATTTCTTAATTTAATTGGCTGTAAATATTTCGCTATAGATTATAATGTTCCATGTATTTCTTATTGTAAATATATTGACAAACCATTATAAAATGTACTTTTTTTTAAATTAAGTAATCTTATGTAAAAATATCTATTTAACATATTCCGAACAAATTTCCAATCGAATATTCGTCCATTCGGCTAATTGTCTTTTTGAAATTATGTCCTCAGCCAGATGATAACTTTCACATAGCGACTATAGAAGTATGAAATACAAAAGTATTATTTCCGATAGTATTAACCGAACATTGAGAATAGATTTATTAACCAAGGATGAGAAGTTTATAAGTTTACATAGGTATTACCTTGAGAATTACCTGTCATATGTACCTATCTGTCATATTCCTATCCCTTATCACAGGTTCTCTTAATATCTTATGTTTCTCCCATATTCACTCCAAATCATCTTTGTCTCGTGGTTTCCTCTTCTGATGTTTTATCTGGGACATTATGAGATGGTTTTTTATTATTTTGAATAAAATTGGGGACATTTTTCCTTGTTTCCCAGTTCTATTTTCCTAGGTGATAATTTTTCTCACAACTTTTGTGTGTCAATATTTCATTTTGGGTTATTTTGTGCTACAGAACATCGACATGCATTTTTATTATTCTGGTTTAAATTCCTTCCTACAATTCATTTGATATGCAATAATTCCCGTCTCCCATTTCTGAGTAACGCACCTGCAATGCTGCAGCTGTTCAAATTCAACAACACTTCAACATTCACCAACAGCTACTTTTCTTACATCAATAATGCCTTCTAGTTAGGACAGGATTCAAAAAGGTGTTTCAATTTTATTATCGCTTTTAAAATGATTCGCAAAGCTTTTTTACGAAAACTATATTTCTCGTTCACGCAAAGCACGATAACGATAAACTAGAAAACGGCATCTATTGGACCAGGAAGCAAACACTTTTAATGTTATAAATATTGTAAGAAATTCAAGAGAAATATTGATAATTCGATTGATTTTTCAAAACAACCCATTTTATAGTAAAAACGGTAAGTGCCAGTTGGACACGTGTGAGAAGGGTTTTATATTTTTCGTAGAAAAGGCAGTGGTCAATTTCCGTATATTTTCCTTTATATATTCTAAGCTTTCCACTTAGGATAATGTGAGAATTGTATGTATTTGGATTACTAATATCGAGCCCTTTCATTTGATATAACACTTGATGTGCTTGAATACAATTTTTGTTTTCATTTTAACTAGGTTAGTTAAACAATACAATGATTGCCGGAATAAGCAATCCCACTCTTGTTGGTCAACAGCTTATGGTGGAGGAACGAACAAGAGACAGGGCATTATTTTGCCCTTGGAGTGAGAAATCACTCCTAAAGGCGGATGAATCGAGTTACAAGCCATCAACGGCACGAAGATGCAGAAGGCAACGGGAAACCACTGCATTAAAGATCCCCATGGATATCCCTAGTACAAGCCACATGTCAAATATACAAAATAATATCTGTCCCGGAATTCGGAAACCAGGAACCGGCAGGCGAGGAATCTCACAGAGACTACAGGACCTACGAGGTCGTCATCCAGCGAAATCCCTATAGAATAAAAAAAACAAAAGACCAAGCAATGCGCCTCACAAAATCGGCACATGGAACGTAACAACGTTATATGGAGCAGGAAAATTATATAACGTGCAACGGGGAATAGGTATTCATATATTAGGCGTATCCGTAACTAGATGGCAAAATTCCAACACCTTCAGTAGCAACGGTTACACGATTATTTCCTCCGGAACAAACGACAGAATACACAGAAATGGTGTTGCAATAATTGTCGAGCAAAAACTGTCCAAAAATGTTAAAAACTTAATACCTGTCTGAGAACGTGTCATGATGATACAATTTGAAAACAAACCACATAATGTAAATTTACTACAGGTTTACGCACCGACGGCAGACAAACCGGATGAAGAATTAGAATGATTCTACTCACAAATAAATCAACTTCTCAAAGCAACTAAAAACCGTGAGACTACAATTATCATGGGGGACTTCAAAGCAAATGTAGGACGGGAAAGAACTCAGGACGTCACAGGACCATGGGGACTCGGCGAGAGAAACATGAGAGGAAACAGACTTATACAGTTCTTCCAAGAAGAAAGTTTTACAATATCCAATACCCTGTTTAAGTTACCAAAACGCAGATTATACACTTGGCAAGGCAATCAAGAAAGAACCGTACGGAATCAAATTGATTATATATTAATTGAGAATAGATAGCAGCCACCAGTCATGCCTTACTTTGTGCTGAGATAAAGATCAGACTCAAAGCAATGAAAAAAACCCACTCAAAAAAATAAACCAGATAATACCAGGCTGAGAGAACCGAAAATACGAGAAGAACTGCAGCATAAAATCAATGAAAATCTGAAGAATAAATTAAATGACTACAAACAAAATGGAAATGAAAACATAGAGGAAACGTGGAGTATCATAAAGTCAACGCTCATTTCATCTAAAAACAGAGAACTCGAAGACGAAGTAATCGATGCAGACACCGGTCCGTCCATACTTAAGGCCGAAGTAGATAGAACTATTAAACACAGTATGAATGATAAGGCTCCAGGCCCGGACAACATATATACAGAATGGTTAAAACTGCTCGATGAAGAAAATATAACTCAAATAGTTTTGTTATTTCAGTTATATTTTCTTCAATTCAATATACGAAACAGGACAGCTCCCCAATGATTGGCTACATTCCACCTTTATTCCATTGCCAAAGAAACCCAATACCACATCATGCAGCGAATTAATTAGTTTAATTAGTCTCATGAGCCACAGCTAAAATATTTTTAAAAGTTATTCATGGCATATACAAAATGTGAAGATCTTTTAGGACAAGAACAATTCGGCTTCCGAAATGCCCTCGGCACAAAAGAGGCCCTCTTTTGCATGCAGTATTGGTCTGCCTTGGTGGATTTGGAAAAGCATTCGATACCGTAGAGCATAACGAACTAATAAATATTCTCGAAAGCGTGGGGCTTGATCATAAGAATATACGTATAATCCGAAATCTGTATTTGAATCAAGACGCTTCCATACTTGTGAACAACAGCGAAACTAAATATATTCCTATCAAAACAGAAGTCCGCCGGAGATGCGTTCTGTCACCGATATTTTTCAATCTTTATTCAGAGAAAATTTTGAACTATGCCTTACTCAATCAACGAGGAATTGAAATGAGCGGCGAAATTATCAATAACATCAGATATGCCGCCGATGATACTGCTGTCATTGCAGAAACACCAGAAGATCTACAGGAACTAATAAATAGATTAGAACATTGAATCTCAGAAGGCCGGCCTGAAAATCAACACAAAGAAGACAAAATTCTTAGCTATTAACAAGGCGAATCGGTATGTGCAAAACATTATGTTAAATGGAGAAATCATAGAACAGGTACAACAATTAAAATATTTGGGATGCTGGATAAATGGAACATTAGATCCGGACAAGAAAATAAAGGTCCGCATTGAGTTAGCTAGAGCAACTTTCATGAAACTGAAAGAAGTAATGTGCCGTAGGGATCTTAATTTGCAATTGAGAATTAAATTCCTCAAGTACTATGTATGGTTCGTTCTCCTGTATGGTTGTGAAACATGGACCTTAAAAGTAGATATAATGAACAAACTCGAAGCATTTGAAATGTGGTGCTATCGATGAATGCTGAGAATATCGTGGGTGCATCATATTAGCAATACAACTGTATTAAACAAAATAGGGGAAGACAGAGAGCTATTGAAAATTGTTAAAACTAGAAAGCTGGAATACCTAGGCCACATTCTTAGAAACCAGAAATACACTTTACTACAGGTTATTCTTAACGGAAAAATTGAGGGCGAACGCGGAATTGGGCGTAACAAATTATCTTCGCTTCGTAACCTCCGGAATTGGACGGGCTTAACACCAGGAGAGCTCATACATGCAGCACGAGATCGCGAAAAATATAGACAAATTGTGACGGAGGCTGTCAACGCCTGAATAGCCACGACACTTTAAGAGTCCACCTTAAGCTGTAGGTCCCCTTATCAGTTGCAATACTGATTAGGCAGTGAAGAGGAGGCCTGTTCAGGAGTGGTCGCAAAAAAGGGCTGACGACGATACAAAAAGTAACACCTTTAATCAATCAGAATTTGATTATTTACGCTATACATGCGGACAAGTCCATATCTCAACTTTATCTGATTCGGAGAAAATAGGAAAAACAGACGATCAGACGGGCATACAGATATACATCAGATTGATCTTATAAGAGTTGTAATTTTGCATCGGATGTACGAAACCCTAAGAACCTTTTGAACTCTTCAGAAATCAGTAGATCTGAACTTCTAATGAGATGAGGATAAACAAACGTTTTCGATTATGACAGAAAAATGGCAAGTACGAGTGAGGTTTCTATCCTTGATGCCAGGGTCGAGCGTCTACTGAGGTCACGTGGTACCATACTAACTAATCAACATTTCTGCGAAAAGTAGCGTAAAAATCAAACCTTTAATTGAAAACAATCTATAAACACTATCTTTATAGACTGATTCAAACGCAATATTAACATAATAGACAAAAGATTTGTGCCATATTGAGGAAGTTTGTCATAATTAGTTCACCTTTAAATTGAATAATATCAGTATGTGTTTTGAGTAGGTGGTATAAAATATTAGATGTATCAAATCAAAATAAGAAATAATTTAATAAAAACATAAAATTGATTGATGTTTTATTATTTATATGATAAAGAAGATTTCTCACTCTCAAGAAAGAAAAATAAATATGGTGGTCAGCTCTCGATCATTAAAATTCATTAATAATTATCTCATTATCAAGATCTCTGTTATAAGTTACATTTTAAAATACAATTGAGAAAGATGCTGTGTTTCAACATTTTTGTAAAAAAACACATTACTGAAATACTTTCATGATCATAAATTTACTATAGGTCCTAAAGTCATTATAAATATTAATTGCTGTTTTGAAAACATTACACTTACATGTAGGTTATGTATTGGTTGACCTAAGTCATATTTGATATTTAATACTATACTCGATGTTTTACCCGGCATTTCCCGGGCAAACACATTGGTAGATTGTGGTATGAAAAAATAAAGTCATAAAAAGTCTTGAGTAGGCAACCCTTCAACCTCAGACTTCTATTCAAAAGTAGAACCAGTCCGAACACCAACCCAGATCCATCTACAGAAGTGCACCAAGAGAGAATGGCATAACAATTTCTCCTACATATAGCTTGGAAAGTTTCCGGTATGGAACCCTTCACCCTTTAAGTCCCAGTCGCACTGACAGACTCTCATGAAACAGTCCAGTGATATACACAAATATAACGAAAAATCCATGAAAATTCAGCCATAAAGCTCAGAGATACTTCTTTGGGTATTACAGGTATGGAACCCTTCACCTATGAGGCCCAGTCACACGTACATGTTAAAAAGACCATCAAAATCCAGCTATATAGTTCAGAAAAATAAATAGAGAATAGACTTTCAGGTTCGGAACACAACACATAGAGTCCCTCTGGCACTTAAATTATAACAGTAGGTACTTTTACTTAAAGGGTGATAACACTTGTGCTACATTTAGTTGGGATACGAATAGTGTAACAGCCAATACGGCATATACATAAACACAAACGTTCAGTTTTATACATATCTAATATTACAGTGCGTTCATAAAGTATGGAGACGCTTCAATATCTTCTGAAATATTAACATATAGAGAAAAAGCTCTGACAGGTCGATTTTTGATTTTGATTTTCTAATTTTTCCACCTTCCAAATTATTTTTAAATGAGAGGGCCATAATTTTATATCATAAATAAAAGGCTGGTATTTTTCTGAGTTCAAAAATACCAAACACATGGGCATTAAGATGAAATATGAAATACAGGGTGATAGAAAAATAATATTCTTATTCAAATTCATTTATTCATTCAACACTAAAAAGTCTTTAAATATCAAAATATCTCAAAGATACCTATGAATGAATTGTTAAACAGTTACCACAACAAATGTCCAAATTGTGCCCCTTGGGTAACTTGACAGTATCCAATGCGAGTAACGAATTCATGAGTTACATTTATTGTCAACATTTCTGCTGTAATTTATTAGGTCAGTTCAAGTAAACTTTACTTTTCAAGTAACCCCAAGAAAAAAGGCAAGTGGGATTAGGTCTGGAGATATTTGAGGCCATTCAATAGATCCCCGTCTTCCTATTCAGTTATTGGGAAAATATAATTCAGAGATTCTCTTACCAACAGAGCATAATGAGGACTTGCTCCAACCAAACCAAAAATTGGGGTCTATGTCAGCAAACTTATGAATACTTGGATATGTTATTGTCAAAAATGGAATTAATATGTTCGCAACATTTCTGGATAGTTTGCAGCAGTGATATTTCCATCAAAAAATATGGTCCCACTATAGTATTTTCTATAATCCCTGCCAAAACATTTACTTTTTGTGGATACTGGGTAACTGGGCATGTACTTCCGTCATCCAGTTAGGGTTTTCATTTGCTCAATATCTAGAATTTTGTTTTTTCACTCAACCATTTAAGCAAAAAGTTGCTTCATCATTATATTCAAAGCCATTATTTTCGTTACGTATTCTCTGAATCGTGTCACAACACTCTCTGTCAAAATTATCTTCATTAAGTTCATTGGTCAGTTTAATTTTATAAGGATATAATTTGGCCTTCCTTAATACTTTGTGAACAGCACCACGGCAAATCCTACTATTGTGGAATAACTTGATTGAAGAATGGGGATTTTCATCAACTTCTTATAAAATATTCAGTTGGGTATCTTCAGAGACTTGCTTATGGCATTTCTTTCTATACATTTTTCATTGAAAATGTTGCATACTTCTTCCAAAGATTAAATACACCCTAATCTTTGCTTCTTCCATACTACTTTTACGATCACCATATCCTAATATCATCAACATTTCTATTCGTTCTTTTTCTTATAAGTGATTCATAGTATCTGAAGTTGTATTACCTCGGAATTTATTAAATTTAACAATCATAAATTAATGTTTAACTTGAAAATATAATCCTATAATGATAATATTAATATGCAATGGTAACTAAGAAGTTATAATGTTCTTATGCACTAATAGTGTTTATAAAATTGAAAGCAGCAATTGAAAATATATTAATTTTTTATCACCCTGTATATCATACTTCTTCATGTTAATACCCATGTGTTTGGTATTTTTGAACTCAGAAAAATGCCAGCTTTCTATTTATGTTATAAAATTATGGCCTTCTCATTCAAAAAAATTATTGATGACGTCATAATTTGGATGGTGGAGGGGATAAAATGAATCACTATTTCCCTTGGTCATCGCATCATGCGTGAACGGTTGGAACAATTTCGCTAATTCATTTTTGTTGTGTTATGAAAGAATAAATAAGAAAGTTGAGCGGAATATTTCTTTTATTTTCAGTAGAAATTTTGCTTTTAAAAATGCCAGCAATTAGACGTACAAACATAAGTCGCAGAAATTCAAAGTCAAAGACACACAAGAGCACGTCAAACTGACGAGCAACGCGAAACGCGGAATGAAGTTGAACGGAATCGATGGAATCGAAATCAAGAGCATAGAAAAGTTGCTTTTAACCCTTATCGAGCTGCATTAATTATAACGTGGAAATCGATTCCAATTCACAGCAAATCGTTGCTATTGGATCAATGAACGTTGTCTGTCAATATTGTAAATCATTTAGGCTTAAAAACGGAGCCCCTGGATTCTGTTGCAGGACCATTAAAGTCAAATTGACGCCCTTGGTACCGCCACCAGAGCCTCTTCATTCATTGGTTTCCGTAGATGGGACAGATTCTATACATTTTTGACTCATATACAGTAATACAATAATTGTTATCAAATGACGTCATTTGGCGCAACAAAAGTTATTCAAGAAAATTTTATGCTAACTTTCAAGGTAAGTATATTGAAAAACAATAAACTCTTAACACCACGTGCTTGCTGCAAAATACGTTAGTAACATTCTGTTGAAGTCGTGTGTCAATTAAAATAGCGTCAAGTAGGTTTGTAGCTAGTTGAATAACCAAAAGCAGCCAGAATAAGTAGATAGTTTATGGGGGAATGGCAGTGCTGACAAAGTATCTTGAAAGCCACATAATGTTATAAACAATTCGCTATGCAATATCCTATATTACATCTGTTTATTGTCTTTTTTCGTTTGCAAATTCAGGGACAAATATATCATCTAACAGGCTCCTTATTGCCAACGGCGGATAGGGAATATAAATTTTTGCAAATCTATTTTATGGGCGATTCAGCAAAACGAGTCGATCAACCTTATGCACACAATAAATCGGTGAAAAGACCAAGTGTGGAGCAACTTCAAATGATTTTCCATCAGACAACGAATTAACGTATTATTTAAGATTGCATTAAGGCCGTATGCCATCTGATTACCACAAAATTGTCAGCAAAGCCGATAAAACGACTGCAGGACAACACGCAAGACGCTAATGCGCCAACAATTGATGAAGTCGCTACTGTTGTCGTGGGTGAAAAGTAAGAAAACCGAAATTTTGTTTTCGTTAAGACAGGACAACGTCTGTCTGGTCAGCTAGAATGTTTATATTTTAGAAGATATTGAAGCGTTTCCATACTTTATGAAAGCACTGTAAAAATCATTGGTGAAAATGCACCATATTGTTTAATAAGTAAAAATTGACAAGTTTGACGTCAAATGTCTTAAATTTTATATAAGTACTACGCTAGTTTCAAGCGTCAATGAAAATGCACCCGCGTCAGACCTTAGGCAAATATTAGAATTAATCTTTGCCTTGGGTAACATATAATAAAAACACTCAATTTTCTTAAGCAGCTCATTTTAAAAACCAGAGTAAACATATAAAATCAGGCGAAATTGAATTACTTATTACAATAATTATATCAATAAGTCTCTAGCATAATTGTCTCCGCTCTAGGCCTATTGACTACTTATATATAGTCAGAGGAGCATTTTTGAGGATTCTTTTGTGGGTGTCTCATGTGCACACTTTCCATTTTCGCGGTGTCTTACACTGACGGTGATTTTCGTATGGATTCAAAAAAAGTTAATTTTTAATACCACTTGTAGGTACTCGGCTTGGATTAGCAAAATTTTTGTTTCCTCTGCTATATCTTCATGTTTAATATTCTCAATGGAATATCAATTACCAATAATTTCCTTAAAAAACACCTTCTTCGAAAGTTGATTATTTAGGTACGGTGTTGTTTAGCGAAAATGAACGATATTCAAAATATAAATTATTTATCTATTACTCTTAATTATGTGTCTAATTATAATATAATATATATAATATAATTAGATCTTTGCATAAAATAACCCATTCTTCTAAACTTTGATTCATTTACCACAACAACAGGAAAATTTCATTTCTTAATCTTATCAGTTGGTACCAAAATCAGATACAGCTAAAATTAAATATATTTTATTGATATCGAAAATACAGTATAATATATATATTATATATTATTATATAATAATTTATATGAAAGCAACGTCTAGGGGACTTTTTTATAGATCAAAAATATTGAATATGGTATAGAAAGTGAACATAGAACATGATAAGAGGTCAGAGTGTAGTTGAAAATTCAATATGAAACTTCATCAAGTCCCAGGTGATGATGTGGACGCAACGCTCATTCAAATATATTTTATTTTTGAAGGGAAACCTCTTTGGCCGCATGACATAATTCGAGAAGGTCGCTTCCTTCACGACCACGTGATGTTTTCTAAATCTTCTGCGATGCAAGTGAGATCTAGTTTTGAAAACGGTTAGGATAGGTTAGGTTAGGTGTATGTAGAGTATATAGGATAATAGTATTGCGAAATATTAATTTTAAGTAGGTAATAACGAGCGCATGAATAATTTTTAAATTTTACTAATATTGTACGCCATCAACATTTGAACATCGAATCTCACAAATATTTTAATTAACACTTACAAGCGTGGTGTTGCCGTGCTTATTTTTATATTCCACATGAACTTCGTAAGTATCTATGGACCCTTGTCCTAATATATGCAATCGATTTATTTGCAATATGATTACGTAGTTTTGAGGTTTTATTATAATTACTCATTCCACAGTGGTTTAATACAAATTTCTGATAAAAAAGTTAAAAGTAACACGAGTGTGGTATCTAAACCTTTATCGTTTATTTATAGAAATGTATGACAAAGAAATTTTAAAATTGTTAATAGCCAAACGGTATAAGATATATTAAACGTTTTCATAATTATTTAAATGATAACTATCTCGAAGTCCGGTTTTGATTTTTTGAAAATATTTTTTTTATAAAAATTACTACGCTTGATTGCTTTCCAATTGACCAACAATCAGCGTGGGGAAAATTGGCGACTTTTGCATTACTGAGTTCAAATTATCAAATGAAAAAAAAAATAAGTATTATCTTCAAAACAAATACACGACGATATCTTGTATTATTTACCCAGATCGCAACTTGTACAGATTAGTAGTAGTACAATGTTTGTAAAATGAGATTGAGTTAGATACCCGTCGGGACCTCAAATATTCTAATGAAATAATTTTGTAAATCTATTTCTACCCTTCATTTTATTTAAGCGCTGGAGTCAGCAAACGCCACACACCTTAGCAGGTTTAAAAGCATTATGAATTCTGTTTGTGCTTCTAAATTATCAGCAAACAGAATGTTTCTACGTCGTTGCATTAGATGATAGAAACTATCTCTCTGTTTCTTTTTGCCACAAAGGCCTAGAAAATAGGTAAATGATAATCTACAATTTAAAAAAAACATAATGTTAACGTCTAAGAAATAAAATAAGAAAATTAAACTTTTAAGGCAAAAAATATTACAAATCTAATTTAATACATTTTCAAATAAACCAAATTTTTGTGTCAAAAAATAGCCATATCAGAGACTGAGATTGTTATCATGTATGTGAGCAGATTTGGCGGAACTTTGTTCTCTTAGGCGCACTTAGTTGCATGGGATCTTTTTTCAAATTTTATTATTTAGACATTACATTGCTGAATTTTATTATAAAAAAACGTGAATATATGCTCAATGAAGTCTATAATCAGGTATGATAATTTTCATAGTATGTCTATAGAGGTATATTCAATATTTTAATAATTTATTCAATTCAAAGTTGTTTTTAATTGAAAGTCTTGCAGTGTAAATTAGAATATGAATTACTATTGTAACATTCAATTTAGGATATCATGTCATCCGGGGTCTCATATATTACAAATGTCAATAGTATATACCAGATTTAAATGCGTTTTATTATATTCATACTTATTTGCAATGTCATTTAATTTTTAAGTGAAAAAATATTTTTGAAGTAAAAAGGAAAATAATGCGTAGATGAAAATCTTTGAACCAAATATTTTCTTCTTTATTTCATGAGATTTTTTTGTGTTCAGCTAACAAATAACTCTTTTGTTTCATTGTCATAAAACAGTCTTATAATTTAAATAATCAATATGTTATTTTACATGGATGAAACCATCATATCTCCGGCGGCTCCTGAACTTCAATATTTTTTTTCAAATTTGTTTTAGTATAAATAGTACAGATATCGGATATAGTACATCTGTGTAAACCGGCGATTAATTTTGGTTTTCTAGTATTTTTTTATCTCTGTAATTTTTCATATAATTCAAAAATCTGATTCTGTTGAAATGGTGCCATTAAAGATAAAAATGAAATATTTTTTCTATCAAACTACTGCGGATTGAGTAAATTCGTAAATAATCTTTTATAAATCACTTAAACAAAATATATTATTTATGACTCAAATTTCAAGACCTTGATTGAACATAGTCATTCTTCACAGAGTGTAGGCGACTATGGGTAGATGAGTATATATATAGTTTGGGAAAAACTTCACCCAGAGTGAATGAACCTTTCAGATTCCCTCGATCTCTTTGTCTTCTTTCTTTGCTTCATTATTTTCGGGAACTGTGATTCTACCTGACTGAAGAGGAGAGAGACTACGAAGACCAACTTCGATACACAAAGAAAAAAAAGTTGAACTAATCATCTGCCTTCGTCCGTTCAAATAAATTCTTGTTACGGTCGTGACCGAATGCAGGCCTGCATTTTATAGGCCAAAAGCTGATGCACAAACAATGATACAATTATTGCGAGATGCAGTAGTGGAAAAGTAGAATAAAATTTCAATGATCAGCATTTAGTCAAACATATCTGTAAAAATTTTCACAAGAAATATCTGCTTATCCTTAGATGATGCGGACTGATTCATTTCTGCAATATTTTTTCTCAATAATTATTCTTAAGTATACATTACATCAACATATTATATAGTCTATTTGATTGAGCAATAAGTCATGAGTTCGGGACTTTTTAGTGACTTTTTTATTGACCTTCCAACTTTATTTGAAATTGATATTGTATAAAGATATTGTTTTGAAATAGGCTATGATACGTATTTGGTAAATTGCCTATAGGATGACATAGATATATCAACGTATTCCGAATAAGGAATTTCTAATTATGACGTAAATTTTTAGTATCAAACCAATACAAGTTCGTTTATTTAGGTTAAATATTTTGAACGTCGAGTATGACAAATAATTATTACAACAGAAACGATTTGATATCGTGGAAATTTCAGGCGTACCAATTCACCTGTGACGTAATCAACTGGTTACTTAAATGGACAAAACTATGTTTAGGTTGGTATATCGTGAATTTTGAAAGTAGTGGATAAATCAAATAACAGAATTGGAACATAAACGAAAAGCTGTCGGTTTTTGTTCATATTTTAGAATTTTTTTGTGTGATGCTAAAATATACAAGGTGTGTCAGGAAAACGATATGAGTTATTTTTTTTACACTTATTTTTGTGCTTTTGTGTACGACTAGTATTACCAGATCTAATAGCTCCTAATTTCTTCTTCTAGGAATATTTGTTGAAGATATTTTACTCGACCACCAAATATAGAAGATTCAAAAGCACGAACACCGCGAAAAAGAACTAAAAACATTACTGCATATGTCTACAATGAGGTTCAAAAACCATTTATTGATCGCCCTGGACATTATAAAATTGTTAACGGTACTCGGTAAAAAATGTAATTTTTGATTGTTTTGTATAATAATCATCCAAAGGATGACGTCATATCTCTTTTCAGACACACTTTCAGTTTAACGTAAGAAAACGACACATCGATAGCTTTGAGCATTTTTTATTTGTACTCCTTTTCAAGTTTCTATTTAATTTATCCACTAGTTTTCGAACTCACATACGTTTGAAAAGTATTTACTACTAAACTTTCATTTGGCTCCTCTGCTATAACTATATAATATCTACTAATATAGCAAAGCAGAAGGTAGTGCTGATAAAGAAGTCGTAAAAGATATTGAAATTATGATTGTCAATATTTAGAAAGTTATTTCTTGATAAGAAAGAACAATGTTGTCGTCTTGAGGTTGCACAGAGTATAGAGTGAGTTGTTTCATAAAATGTTAATGCAAATAAGTGAAATTTTCAATAATTAAAATAATACCGGATAATAACATGAAATAATATTTATTTGAAATTATATAATAGTCTTGAAAACAGTAAAAAATACTAACACAAATGGAATTGTATCAGAATAAGTTTCATTATCATATTTAACTGGACAAGATTTTCTTTCCGTCCAAACAAGTGGGTACGGTTCCAGAATAAATATATTTGTTTTATTTTGTGCCTATATAGGTATTTGAAAATATTTCATTTGTTTTAAGATCTGTGGTAATTTAGTAAACAATTCAGACACATATATGTAGTAGGGACTTGTCTCATTTTTTCCTCATTTATAGGACAATATAAATAATAGAATACACTTCTTATTTCATCAGTTCAATAATTTATATAATAATACATTATTTCTATTTTATATTTAATGATTTTAAAATATAGCTGCAGCAGTCTTGATTTTTTGAGAACTGTTCCATCCAAATATTATGATATCTTCTTTATTATTACCAGTTAAAATTTTCAATTATCGACAAAGTATCCAGTTGTTTTTCATTCCAAATGAGTCCAGTTTTTTAAAAAGAAGGATGCTGGATTTTGAAAACTTTCTTCCGTCAGATCCACCTTCCGATCGAGAATTAATCATTGAAACTGATTCAAAGTTACTGTGTAAGACGCTAAAGGCAAACATAAAATAGAATCTTATACGAAGTCAGTCAAAATATATTTATATTTTATGGCAATATAGATTTAGTCTGCAATTATTAGTTCAACTACTTAAAGATAACCAAAAATTACTGTTTATTGATTTATTATGAAAATATATCAATTTTCATGATCCACCTGATCTCTGGATAGAATACATGATATTGTGGGATTTGGGCGATGGAAAGTTCAGAATCATACACAAGAACATAAATATTATTTTCTATTCATGCTAATGCCTTTCGAAGAGTATAAGATATGGCCCTTGTCGTTGCTATGTGATTGGAACAAATGAGGAATAATGGGTATGCAGTTTCTCGTAATAAATCAGAACTATTTTTATAATATGGGTCTGTGTATTTATAGTTCAGTCAGCTTAGGTAGTAGTAGTTTTTGATTGATTTATGGCTATATGCGAGGAAGTTGATAGAATAGTTAATTCTCCATCTATTTGAAATTTACTGGTTAAACGTGAAGATATCCTTATACATTAGCAAAAAAGTATTATTGTTCAAATATTAATGCTATAGGCGTATTCTTGTAGTCTTTACAAATAGACTAAATTATATTCTATACTTTTTGTCGTATCTGCGGAGCCTTTGTTATCTTGGAAACCATAATAAAAAAGATCATCAGATAAAACCGCGAGTTACAATGTTTTCTCAAGAAACTGTAGCTTCAGCTGTTTTAAATTGAGCAGACGAAGTTATTATTGCTTTGTTTCAATTAATTGGTGATATTTTTGACTGAGACTCAGATGGAGGAGATATACAATTCGACTGTAGATTGTAGACTATTTTTGAGGGACGACCCAAACGGAGGAAGTATACAATTCGTCTGTTTGTATGTTCTTTTTTACGGCTAATCACGCCTTTCAAATAGTAAACGTTCTCCGATGAACATAACACTTTTTTCATTTAAAAGAAGACTATTGAGAGTTGGTCCTATTGAAATATACATTCAACATGCCCTCCACCAAAAAATCCAAAAATCTCTCAAAGGGGGTGGAGGGGGCATTTTTTCTAATACTGAAAAATTGAGACGACAAAATTAGAGAAGGTACTATATCCGACAACGTTTGAATTTGACATTTAAAAAAATACGGTTTCCGACTTACAGCAGGGCCGTGCAAAGTCTGAAATATGTTTTGAAATATCATAATATAAGTGAACGTTCAAAAATGTGAAACAAAACTTCTTTACACAAATTAGGACTAATTGTTTGGTGCACTGAAAAATATAAAGGAATATTAATTCCACTTTTGAAGAAAATTGTGTTCTATCTGCATAGGTAAGGTATATAAAAGACTTTTGGCACGAACTGGGTATAGGCAATGTATTGCTGCTCTTTAAATATACCTGTGATATTATCTTTTATAATTTTGAAAGTTATTGTTTATTATTATTAATTATTGAACATAAAAATGTTGGGATAGAATTTAAACGATAGCACAATTGGAATCTATATATTAATACATGAAGAAAATTCTTTGGAACCCATTTTAAGAATAATGCGGTCACAGAGGAATATGACATTTGTCATAGTTAAAGCCCATTTGGTGAAGGAGTGCACAAAGCTAAAACATTAATAATATGTGGTATAAATACGTTAAATTAAATAAATTGAATTTACGTTGACTTTTCATTTATATTTATCGATGTATAAAATTATGAAAATAATTGCTCTTGTGGTATAGTGGTAACGTACTTGCCTTTCATACAACTGACCCGGGTTCGATTTTGAGCCACAGCATTTTTCTATAAACAGAATATAAAAAAAACTATATCCGATAATTGTAGAGTAACACACTTTGACAGAAGAACCTTAATAGTGTTCAAACTTAAATTTAATGATGTTCAAGTTGAATTAGACCACGGCGTAAAAATTGTTCGGCCCAAAGTTATCCTGATAATGGAAAGGTCTCTTTTTTACCGTATTTCTAGTTGTAGTAAGTATATGAAGAAGACCCCTACGATTTATCACAACAATATATTCTTAAAAATAACAATTATTAAATAAAAGTACAGATTGTTTTATTAACCAGCTCCCTGGGTATGGGTCAGACCCTCAGAGACTACATTATGACCTTCCCTGCAGATCAACACATCAAATAAGATTATAAATTTCATAAAATTATTTCAGCTAACTTATTTTTAATATTATCTGAAGACGCAGACGATCTAAATAAACAAATAGTCAAATAAATTATACAGAATCGTTTTTGAGAATTTCTATAATGGGGCCCATCCACGGTTGAACATAACCCTCAATTTGAGTCCCAAACCTACTCGAACCACTGACCAAACATATTGACTATTCAAATCCGTGTGTTGATGTCGTGTTGATCAAGTTGGTTGGAGAACCAGGTTCATGGGCACGTTGCACTGTGTATGGTTGCCATAAAACTTTCGAGGGCTGACATTTTGTAACTATGTATTATATTGATCAGGCTCTTCAATGATATTTATGTTGATCTGTATACTTACTATAAAGGCGAAGGTAAATTTAAAAAATATCAATTTTTAATATTCCGTAGGTATCTACCTACATCCCATGAGAAAATGGAACCATTATAAGATCACTCAATTAAATGTCTGTCTGTCTTTGACAAGGGCTCATTATGAATAATATGTTAATAAAATGTAGAGTCTAGGAGATATTGAAGAAAATTTACAAAAATGCACCGTCTCCAGTTTATCATCTCAAATATGGTACCCTTTCCCGGCGAGCTTAACGTCTACTTGACCATTTTTTCCTGTTATCTTTTACATTTCGAGAGAACCTATTTCGACGTCTATATCAGTTTTTATTCTCGAGATTGCTGAGCCTAAAATTAATTGAAAACACTGATACGTAGGTGCATACAAACACAAACATATTCCTAACAACCATTGTACCCGACTTAGATACACAATTATCGATTAACATATTATTTCATGGATATTCAATCACTTGCACTGCTTTTGCAAATATATTAAGTTCATTTAATTAAGTGCTCTGTTTCAGGTATAACATTTTTTAAATAATGATTTTCGTGAAATATTATTTGGAAAACTTAATTTCACTCACATTGTATAAAAGTAAAAATTAGGTGTGTATGGAGGAAGCTGATTGGCAGGTCCATCATGGCCTTGTCAATAGGAATATACAAGAATTTTTTTTCACTCGCTTGTAGGGTTTAAACTGGTGGCGGAAGCGCGCGCTCTGTATCAGTACTCCGTCACAAGGCCTATACTTTTCAGTACAAAGGATTCGGGAAATAAACTCTGAGCTTTTGTTCAGAACTGGTGATACTACATATATCAAAAATTATGTTTTTTCGACGTTCAATAATATTTGCAAACCTAATCTGCTTTTTTTGAAGACAAGAAACCACATCAACAACTGTATTATTCGGTTCTTCGTCATCGTTGTAGAGAAGATAATGACAAAGGATTCCTGCTTGCTAGCTAAGATTTGATCTTCAGCGCCTTAAGGCATCCACATAGACAACGAACAAACGAATGTCGTTTTCGAAGAGACACCGAACTGTGTGTTGTTATGGGCTCTCCCCACAACATCATGGGTGTTATATCCTTTTTATCCATCGCATCGAGTGAATGATCTCGGTATCAAGAGTAGTGGTATGTCTGCTAGCTGCTAGGTGCTGCTAGAAGGGAACAGTGAACACCGCCGAGTCAAGTGAGTCAAGTTTATCAGTCGTCAACGAACTGCATGCAGTAGCAGTTGATCTATACCTTAGAGTCCAGTTAACGTGCACGCGTCGAACGGTACGTTCGGAATATTCTTGCTAACAGTCATCTGTTTCGATAAACACAAGTTTAGTAGTGTGCTTTGTTATGAAGTGTCAATTGTTTTTGAAATCTGAAATATAAGTACAAGAAAACATGTTGGTCTTTGAACAGGTAGGTTGATTCAATTATTTTTGAAAACAAAAACTTTACAATTTTTAATTCAACAATTGCTAGTTTTATACAGAGCTTTGCCTTTTTATTAAACCATATTATTATTGTAAGAAAAGAAACTCAAATGAATTTTTCATGATATGAATTTTGTTTAATTTTTCGATAAAAAATTTATTTGACTTCTAGAGACAATGTTTTTCTTTCTCTCCGTATGTACGCACTTGAATTCTATATTGTTCGATAAATTGTGATATATATATATATATATATATATATATATATATATATATATATATATATATAGCTTTCTTAGAAAATTATGGATTTTATTTGCTTAAAGATATATCAAACAAGGATATTCCTACATGCGTAAAGTTAATTGAAATCTCGATGGTGACTATATAGCATTTTTATATATTACAAATAAGAATTTTGCTTTGTTGTTTGCGAATAAAAATGTATTCAGAAAACTAGAATGATACATTTTTGTAGAAATAACTAGATAAAATTATTGCTCGGCGCATTGATTAATATTTTAAGATGCAATGATAATCTTATCTTAATAGGTATATGTTTGTAGATTCTATTCTATGAGTTGAATACTTATTTACAAATTAACTAATCTGTTTATCTATATTGGCGAGAGCATTGTTCATCAATTGAATAAAGGACAAAATGTACCAAGTGTAATAATTTTTCTCGACGTAAGTCGAGGATCAGCTCTCATCCGAAAATTATAATTGAAAATTACATACATTATCTAGGTAGTCTACCTACATATGATATAAGTTTTGTAGTTTTCTACATTGCTCCAAATAAGTAAAAAATAAAATTATAAAATTTTTTATACACTTTACTTTTAACTACATATATGCATTAATTTAAAATTTTTGTGTAAGTATTTGAGCATCGCAAGTTGTTTTGGTCCTTCGAGGCAGATCAAAATTTACCTTCTTAGGTATATACATATGAATTAATATTAAACACCGCGTTGGTCGCTTCAGAATAGATTTACTAAATTACATTGTCTATATTAAACACTCACTATTCTTACAGGTAGTCTATCTTTGTCTTAAGTTCAGACTGTCGTGCTTGATAGCGATAGCATTGTGCCAATAACTTTTAACAATCGTATTAGGTATATATATATATATACGTATTACGCAACGTGAGAATAATTATTGTTCTATTTCATATTTCTGTACGTGGGAAGTAGTGAGTGACATTGGATCATATTATTTTTGTTGGCTAAAATGTAAATATACGCCCCAAAAATGGCAATGACCTTAGTACATAGAAAAATTGGTCTAATAATGCAATTGGCGGCTTTTGTTTGAAGGGAATTTTCATTTGATGCTCAAAGTACCTATGGCCTTGATTTTTTTTTATTATTAGAAACTAAGTGTCCAGGATAAATGGTCTGATGTGTGAACGGTAGCATTGGGAATATAAAGTCTGTAAAATTGATGGAATTAATATTTTCGAAGTGGGTTTCATACTGTTTGGGACAAATTCAAGATTGCTTATTTGATTGTACTGGTAACTATAAGTAAAATGGGAAGTTATTTTAAATCTTTTCTAAGAAAACATATTCGTATTTCTTCATAAACATATTCGTATTTCTTCATCATATGTCCATTAATAAAATATTTCACCATAATCCGAATTGATTTGTTAACTGTTTCTTCAATGAAAATACGGAATCAAAAAAAACAATGAATAGGTATTTCTAGCAACTGTTGATGATACGACTGTAACCTGTAACCACAATAAATCTACCTTTAGCTGATTTATATATTCCTATTTTTTAACCGACTTCAAAAAAGGACGTTATCAATTCGAAACGTATTTACGTAATATTATTAGATCTTCAATACATTCACACATGGTAATTAGGGCTTCCAGAAAAATATACGAATTTTTATAGGTGTATGTATTTTTGTCCACGCATTTATCCGAATCTATTTTTCGGATTGTGGCCATTCTATTTTATTAGCTTACACTTATCTCAACATAGTGCAAGTTCAAAATTGGTTAAGTAGTTTTCAAAGATTTGGACTAATACGTATAAATGTGATGACCTGGTTTATGTACGTAATCAAAGATAATGGAAGTCAACGTAAGTGTGTTTTGTATAGAAAGAGTGCACCAATTTTGATGATTCTTTTTTCAGTGAGAAGAAGAGTGTTGAGGGTTGGTTCATTTTTTGGTCATTATCCAATATTCCCACCCCCAAAAATACTTTCAAAGGAGTTTGAAGTTATTGCCAAAACAATTTTGTTTACTTACAACAACACCAAATCAAAATTGCCAGCACCAGTAGAATTAACATTATTTTATATTTTTCAGAGCACCAACTGATCAAGTTGGTTCTATTATTGTAAAAAATATCAATGGGCATATCCTAGATTATTGTTCAATTTAAAGATTGTCGGAAATAATCTCTTCTTCAATTTTGGTTCTTCAAATTCTAAATTCTTGAATATAGCAAAAAATATGCAGATTTACTCTCAAAAAATTTTGGTGATCTTTATTGTTTTGAACATATTGGTACTAAACTTCCAGTGAACTTGTCACTTTCAAAACTTTAATGTGATTTAAAGATTTTTAGCATATCAGAATCAGCTTTATAGTTGTTATCATAAATGTTAAAAGTCATCATTGTGGTTTGTTATAACAAAATCTTGGATTTTTTTGTAACATGATTGGAATAATACTAGTTGCAAAAAGGGTTTTCATTAAATCATAATCTGAGCCAGAGGAGCAGTAAGAAGTAACTACCTTCCTAATTTTATTTATTGTGATTTAGAATGGCATATTGATTATGAACTAAGGAAAATAGTTGAAAATTAATGTTGTAAGAATATGACATACCAACCAGTAGACTGTTGACTACCTTTTTATATTTATAGACATGTATGATTGTGAAATTGTTACGAAAAAAAAAATGTTTATGCCACGTTGGCCCTGAAAAGATTCACTTTCGCACCCAGGCTAAAAAATAATTTTATTTTTCTGCAAATTGTTAAAATAAGTCCCACGCCCCCTGCTGGACGAACGATATGCGTTCAAAATGTATCAAATGTGTAAGCTCAACTTTGATTTTATTGTTTGATTCCATGTTCCCAGAGCTCTTTTATTCCCAGCTTCACTTTATGCACCACCTGTTTCTGGTCTTTTAAATCGTTGCAGCACCTGCTTCTCTAATTGGGATAATTTTGAGTTATATATAGGTATGCCGTCGTAGGTGCAAAGCTCATAAACCCACGATAACAAGGTACCTCAAACATACACACACACAAGGTCCCTCGTAACATGTACAAATCACAATTGGGTATTATATGCGCGGTATGACCTACTTAAAATACCCTCAAATATTATTTGTACCCAATGTAATGATAAATTAATAACAGCGTGATTATTTTTAATAACTTCCTACGGATCTTACTTAAAATTGAGCAGCATTGAAAGATAATCGACAAGGTTTAAAAATGGGAGAGGAGAACCTTCGTTTTTATCATCTGTATCAATAATTTTTATTGTAAGTTACAAGTGATTACAAGCACTGGGTTTATGTAAAGCTAGATATTAAACAAGATTTTTGTATGAATGTTTTAATTATTAGGTACTAATTATCTTACGATTTTATTATTGATCAGTATTTTGAATATGTAAGCATAGAATAGTTAGTTGTTCCGTGATGTAGGCATGTATAAATATTTCTTACAAAAAATAGCACTGAAAAATACAAAATAATATTATTTCTATCGGTAATGCTAATTTTGAATTTATCCAGGTAGATAGGAGACTTTGGGTATGAACTTCAAAAGAACCATCACCAATAAATTAATATTGTTTTGTAATTCTCAGTGCACAAACTAATAAGGTTGTTCCAATTTTTTGTATAAAATGTAATGCATATACCAAGAAAATAATCCTGACAGACGGAGATATAGACTGACAGGCAACATAGTGGTCTTCTAATAAGAAAGTGATTAAATTCGAGTCGGGTTCACCTAGAGCGGGGTTCTGTTGTATTATTCTTGTTTTCAATTTAGGCTCAGTACTTTTGGAGATTAGATATCTTCTAAAAATATACCAGGAAACTTAGAAATCCAGAATTATGTTACTAGTAATTATTGATAGACTAAAAAGAATGTTTTTTTTTACAATATCATTGCTGTCTGAATTCATGTTTCTTCACTATATTCTCAATTTTTCTCAATGTATATATCTCCACATCATTCATTTAATTATAGTCTTATCGAAAGATTTCTAATGTTATAAATGTGGAATCGGTTTGAATCTATAATAGTTTGATACAAAAATATTGAATAATTCAATTCCCTCATTAAGATGTAATGTAATGTAAATTGTAAGATATAAGTATTCACCTTAAAATATTTAGTTCAAATATATATTTAGTTTCATTTTCCAATTTAGGATACAAAACTAATTTGTCTCGAAAGACTTATTTGTATGTATATGTATAGACATCTTATCTAAACAATGTCTTAATGGACAAATCTCTATTTGTAAACTCATCCTTTATGGCATAATAATGTTTACTTTATAAGCTATTATCGCAAATTTAAGAAGCCATTAACTCTCTCTATTTCTCTGACTTTAATAACAACAATACTACTGCTATATATAGATAGATATAGCATAAATATTTTCTTTGGGATAAGGATATTATTAATATTGAAATCTAATAAAACCATTTCATAAAACGCTATTCACAAAGTAATTATAGAATCTTTGAGTTGCGTATAGTACAATGGCTATAAATAATTACTAGTTTGATGGTGAAATATCATTACAAGGAATTGTGAGAGACGATATTAACAATTTTCATATGATTCAGCACCTTTATAATCAATTTATTCAATTTCATTGATAAATTCTTTTTAGCAATAATGACGTGAGCATTATGGGTAAATAAATGACAGAATGCTATATATAAATCTTCTTGATATTAAATCATATTTTTAAATTAATAATTAAAGTTATGACCAACGACTTTTCGAAATATTTGAATTATCCGACGGTGAGAAGATCCACTAGAATGTACGATCACATGGAATTGCTCAGTATAGTCACAGTTCTGATAAGTTTTTAATTTATGTAATTTATCTTAAAGTAAAGTCATGACAAACATCAACAATTCTCTGAATGGTTAAGTACAAATGATTCATTGGGTTATCTATAAATACAGAAAATTTGGTAGATAGGCAAATAATATACTTAATTTCTTGTTACCTCTGGTCTAATGCATAGAGTTTTGTCAACGTTGATGAAATATGGAACTTTCAATAGAACATTTATGACCTTTAATTATTTATTTAAATTGTAAGCACAAGTTGAGTTTGAATGATTTCTTTTTTACTTCAAACAGAACTCTTTACAAAAACTAGGGCCGAATTCTAAGATGGTACGTTTATAACTACAAAATTGTATTTATTCAAATGGGTTAAGTAATTTTTAAGTTTCAGTAGCAATATAATTCACATATTTTTATATTTTTCATTGCACCATTAGCATTATAGTTTTTGTGAAAAATGATTAATACCTAATACATTTTTGAGTGGTTTCAATGATGTCAAATTATATTGGCAAGAGTCTTACACCTTCCTATTGCTCTAAATCAGACTTCTGAACTTAATGAAAAATATCCGATTTTAATCGTGTAAATCACCGTAGATACGGCGTGGGTTCGTAGCTTGTAAAACAGAGTTCATTTTATGGTTTGTGGGATATCACTAGTCTGGAGATAATGCAATGCACCCAGAGGCCTATTTAGCATAATATCGACCGTTTACTATGGAAAACGCACGAACAAAAATAAATAACAAACAAATAGAAGATAGCTTCCTACAGGCTTTAGCTACTTGAAATATAGCGGGATTGCAAGATAATCGACGAAGATCCTATAATATAAATATACAAACATAGGTATAATCGAACTGTATTTCTTCTCCTTATGGGAAGTCAACCCCCCTTTAGGAGATTCTTCAAATTATGAAAAAACTCGATAGCATCAATTTGTTATAATAATTGTATTTATAAATGACGAATGACATTTTTACTGATTAATTAATTTATCTAGAATTACCATGTACCAATGTTATATCTATCAAAACTTTCTTAAACCATCGTTGCTTCAAAATTGTTCTAACAAATATAGTCAACTTTAATAATGAATTATTTCAGCAAGTAGTGAAGAAGTCTTGAATGAATAAATATATTATGTATAGTGAAAGACGAAGGTAAATACTTTCACTTATATACTTTCTCTGTACCTACTTAATTTTTGAAAAAGCATTTCAATCGATATAATCAAAAAGATATAATATACTTATTATAAACTCATGGTCAAGGTTAGAATATATTTAGCGGTCAAAATAATTATTGGATTGAGCACAATTGTGTAAGCGTAAGCTTTTGTAAATATTTGAGTAATATGATAATGTGATAACTTTCAGACCCAGTTTGATTAGCATACTACATACATAGTAGACTAGATATATTTTCAATTCTGAACACCTATTTCAATGTTTTGTTCTCTGAACTGCGTTCTTATAAAAAAATATCGGGATATATGTTGAAATCATTAGCCTAATTTATTCTTTGAACTGCATTATGATTCATTGACTTACCTGAGTAAATGTGCTTCAAACGTAATAATTAACATATTTTTTTTCGGAATCTACAAAGCCATTAGTCATACACGGAGTTTTGGGTGACACACTTTAGGAAAAAAATCTTTGTTTTTACTTATGTGTTTTACCTACTGTGTCTATTAACAATGGATTTATCACGGCTTAATTGGGTTCAACGAGATCATGGCTGTGTGATATTTTCACGGAAAGAGATTATTAAAGTAGGTACTAAATAGTTGTCAGAAAAACGATTTCTCAGCTGACTTTACAAGATGCCTTTTTTCACATATGTTTGTTAAAATAAAACAATGTAAAATGAGATCAAATTACATTAGTTATACTTCTATAGGAAACTTGTTATATTTTATCATTCAATGTATATTATAAATTATTTGTACAATATAGGTTTTGTTATATGAGAGAGAGCTTCGCACATCTTTCTGTTTGTCTGTCTGTTATTCATATAATATTTTTCCAAATCGACAGGATGTTTTTCAAAGGTTTTAATTAGGTACTTATATATAGGTGTCAAAGGTGTAATAATACGAACTCTTATTTTGGGGACAAATTTGAAAACCGAACAGATAAAACAATAAGGCTTTTAAGAGTAAATCAAATGTAATTTTACAATTCTTAAATGAATATTTCCATATAAAGGACAATGAAAATCTCCAGTTCCTTCTTCACTTATGGTTTATAGGAAATGAAGCGGATTTTTCTGAACCTTTCCACGCGAATCCAACTACAGTTCTTCCAGAATATTTGTCGGTCATAATGAATTATCTTTGAATTTGGTACGCTGTGAATGACATTATATCATCAAAAACGCCAATCTTTCGATATATTTACGTATTGCAGAGTTTTTTCCTCAATGTAAATCAGAGGTATTATTATATAATTCCCAACTTAATTGATGCATATTTCTTAAATCAATCTTGTTTTGTTTTCTAGTGAGTTTATTACATTTCCAAAACCTATTCTGGTATCATTTTTCTATCCAAAAATCAACTGTTAGGTATATAAGTTTAATTTAGAAATAGAGTGTGTTCTCTCTGGAACTTGTTTATTGACCGACTTCCCAAAAGAAAGAGGTTACAATTATTCGACTATATGTGTGTTTTTATTATTACCCATTCCAGACGATGATGTCTGCTTGATAGTCGTTATACAAATATAATCCAGATATGATTTAGACTTTTATTGATTTTATTTCAACATAAATGACGTTTATGCTTTTTGAAGTAGTTAATGTCAAAAACATAGATAAAATATATACACGGGATAGAATGGAAACTCTAATATAAAGTGGCTGTCAGCATTTTGCGCGCCATCTCTTATCGTGGAAGCCTACTATGTAACAAGATGGAAAAATAATTCATAGATTCCTGTATTTTGGCCATCTAAATGGAGGGATTTTTGAATTTAGATTTCATATTCATCTATAGATGAAAAAAAAAAGAAATTCTATTTTTTAAATAATTTTATTGAATAAAAGTCTACAAACCACTATACATGTATATTATGTAAAATTGCATAGGAAAACGTCTAAAATAAGTTAAAATACTATAAAAGCAGTAATAGCTAATTCTATATAAAATGAAATAAAATTTTGTATACATTTCAAGTGTCACATACAGGATATTTTTACTATTTATCACAGGTTAACAATTGGGTTAAGCACTAATAATCACTAAGTACAAGATCTTAAATCGCTTTGATAAGCATTTTATAATATATTTAGATATTAATAAACACCAAAAGGAGACAAGGTTACTGAATTTATATATAAAAAAAAAATAATTGCTACAATATTGATACACAATACAAATCCAGATTAAAAAATAAATATGAACTTCAAGTACATTTTTATGAGAATCATGTCTTGGGTAGAAGTTTTGGTTTAAAAAGTTCAAAAAGAAACAAAAATATTAATTAAAAAATGTATTGAAATACCATCATTTGGACATAACAAACAAGATATAAACAAATTAAGTCTTACCCTGTTCCACACCACCCATGAGGTCGGGTAACAAAGGTGCGTTTTTTTTATTACGTGGTATCCCCAAATAGGCCTATTCCACGATAAAAAGAACATATAAAAATGTCTCGATGAAATATGAATAGAGCCAGAAATAAGAACGAACAAAAACAAGTAGGTCCTTAATTAGGAAAAATATAAATTATTGCTGAAAAAGATATAATGATGTAATATTCATATATTAATTAAATTGAACCGTGGCATTACCAAACGTGCATATTTATAAGATCCACTCAAAAAAGAACCTAACAAAATGTTCCTAGTTTTATTATACGGAAAATCTGATAATTTATACAATTATTATTTATTCTGGAGGACCGAAGGACATAAAACAAAGAAGGCAAGCTTAATAAATAAATTCAAATTCTCTATCAAACATCAATTTCTGTGGATCCTCAGCCTAGAAATGTTTCTAATTTTCTTAGCACTTTGAAAAATTATTGGAGCATTATTAGGAATTGGTCTGACATCTAAACCTCTTATAACTCGATTAATTTGTTTTGTGTAATTAAATATTTGGACTTTGATCAAATAATTGAAAATAGATTTTTGTAAAATATTATTATGCTGACATGCAGTTAATTGTATTCTCTCTATTAATGTTTCAAAAGTAAATGCCACTAAATTCATTTTATATAAATCACGATTAAATATATATCTAATTATACTTCCCGCTTTTTTCATTTTCTCCAAGAATGACGCTGTAACATAATTCAGGGACAGGTTTTTCTTATTATATTGCTTGGCAAATGTGAACATCTCAGTGGGTTCACTACCTTGACATGCCTTCTTCACAAGAAGATCTTTGCAAGAGCAAGGCACGTTTCCCACTTTTTTTATAAGGTATCCCGAGACATATCGCAGTGCCTGGATTTCAATGTTCTGCAAGGATGAAGGCACATCTTCCGGAACAGTACAGAAGCCTTCTGAAGTCGTGTCATTCTCACATTCTGGTAGCCCCTGTTAAAAAGTTCAAAATATTTAAAATGAGAATTTATTATAGGTGTAAGCAGTTAAAATAGTAAAATACAAATAAAAGTTTCATACTATAGAAGTACTGTCTGAATACGGTGATTTATGTGATTTCTTATGTTTGTATAACTATAAAAAGACAAACCTGTGCTACAAGTCTCTGGAGGCTTAGAAAAACTTCTGAATTATCATCCTCACAGTTGGCTCCAACAGATTGGGATGAGGTCAGCTGCCTTACAATTAAACTCTTATAATAATTTCCAAAGTCCATTGCTGTTGGATTTGTATTTCTTTGTCCTCTTTGCCTTATTTGCCCAAAGAAATTTTCCAGAGGATCCTGATTGAACGTCCGCGGCATCATATATTCAAAATTTAAACCTTGCAGGACTCTCCATAATTCTTTAAAATTTTTTATTGTTTGTTTCAAATTTTTTAGTGAAGGTGGTAACACTTTTTCAACTTTTCCATCTTTATTAACTCTTTGAAAATAAACCGTATCCAGTTTCTTAAGTGCCTCATCCCAGAATGTCAAATGAGGTGAATTTCTCGTAACGGCTATTCGTAGATTCTTTCCTGGAACAGTATTGAAGGAGTTTCCATTAAGGCTATCAAAAAGTTTATCCAGAAAGTCCAACAAAATAGCAGTATCCGCAGCCGACTTGTCTAATTTTATTATTTCATCCTCTATGCACACAGTTGTTCCTAGAATGAGAGAAAATATAATAAGAATAAATGACAATTTTAAAAAACTAATAATTAGTTCAATATCTTAAAGTAAGTACCTGAAAATGCAAATACGTTAATTGCAGAAGCAACCGAATGGCTGAACACCTGCGTACATTTGGCGACCTTCATTTTATGTATCTTTTCTGGGTTCACATGTGAATCTGTAATCTTGGGCATCAATCTTAGACTGCCTAAGAAAGGATCTAGCTGGTAGGCCTTGAAAATATGCTCCCATTTTGCAGTTTTATTAGAGCCCTCTTCTTTATAACATAAGTTATAATTTATTAGATTATTTCGAAGGCACTTGAAAATGTGAGGAACATCAAATAATGGGATTACTTTCAAGTCATCTATTTCAAAGTAATAGTCAACAAAATCATGCCCTTGTCGAAGATATTTTGCTTTGGTATCATCCACAAGCTTATTAATCGCTGCTTGATTGTTAGACCCTTGGTCGCAAACAGTGGCCACCACATGCAAGCCAATATCGCGGCATTTTCTAACTATGCATTTTATGATATTCATTATATCATACTTTTTTGTACCACCATTAACTAAATTATAATAAATGGGTTGCTTCCATTTGCGATGAATCCCTCGCAGCATAAATACCTGAAAACAAATAAAAACAACATAACATTAAAAATTATTCTTATGAAATAGTTAAAATAAATTATTTCCATTGACCTCACTACCCCCTTACCTGAGCATGATTCGCTATTTGCGCGGATTGTTTTGATCCTAAGTTTTCAAAACCAACAACATTTCCTTCGTGCCAATTAGGTTGCAAGCTGGGTTGGATGCTTATTTCGTCGAACATTAAGATACAATACTTATCTAGAGGATTCTTGAAATTCTTTGCTTCTGCCTTTAGAACTTCTAGAACCTCGTTGTGAATTCCAGGACGAATTGGAATTCGGTTCAGTAGTTTCATAACAGTCTTCCGTGAGGGCAACGCAAATAATTTTGACAAAAATCTATATCCGCTAGCACTCTGCTTATATAAAGCTAATGCAAGTACTTTATCTTCCAGAGTATATCTTCTTCCTTTAGGTTTTTTATCGGAATTACAAATTTGACTTTGGAAAAACCGTTGTCGTATGCGATCCATAGTGGATACACATTTCTCAAATAATTCGGTTTTTGTGAATTTCGAAGCATAATCCAATCTTTTCTTTAATGAGAGTCGACTTCTAGTCAATAGGGCTGCTCTTTTTTTGAAGTCAATAGCCATACGATAGAGACGTTTGGCTTTTGGCGTGAGTTCTTTGATGCTCGTGACATTTACCTCAGCAAGTAAGTCAGATCGTTCTAAAATAGTAGATTAAATATTCATAATAATTCAAATACGCAAAAGTGATAAAAAATAGACTTACTTCTACTTTTAGGTGTACTAGGTGGTGATAACTTATCATCATCAGAGTTATGAAAGGTAACGGAAGATAATTCTGGCCCGGCTAGAGAACTAAGATGACACTCTCCTTGTGATGTTGACTTTAAGTCATCAGTGTTTAAGGACTCTTCTATTTTCAATGAGCAAGAGCCCCTAGTAGGAGATTCTGTGTAAGTTATAAGATGATCCAGAATATCGTCGACTGGCTCTAAGGGTTCTAAAGAACAAATACAATTAATGACAGGAAAAAAGGGCAGTTCAGGAAAGAAAACTTGTCAATAAAAGTATTGATAGAGATAATATTATGAAACATTTTCAAATTCCCTTTCAAAGATAAAGAATAATAGATAATAAATCACAGATGAGCAGGTCGTTGAGCATCTTAATTTCATCAAATTACATTACTATTCTATTTAATATGCTTCAGTAATATCAATCACCGGCTCGTCAAATTAATAAACTTTTAATGAGAGGAAAAATTACACACCTTAGAGAAGAAAATGAGTAATAACATGCACATTATAATTCAAACATGATAAAAAATAGATATAAATGTTAAGTTACCTGGCAAGTTAACTGATGGACAGACTCCTTTTTTAAGCACATTATTGGGGCCAAAGTCTTCAGGCTTAAAATGTGCAGCGCAAACTCTACAATTACTGTAAATTTTATCAGGTGCCATTTCCTCCTTCAACCTTCTGTTTCCACATAAAATAATCCACTTTTTTAAAAGTGAATCATCATCTTGCTTGGAAGGATTTGGGAAGCGATGTTTAGAAAAAGATCTTTCATAACAACCATAAACACAGCATCGTAGGGCAGGCATGATGTTGTAAGTACTCAAGCAATACTTATTTATAAAATTATATATATATATATATAAATATATAATAATAATAAGGACACAATTTAAAATTTTAAACCTCAAGCGAACACATTCAAGGTAAAATTGATAATTAAAATCTATCAACAAACAGGGGAGCCATCTGGGTAATTTATGATGACTTAAAATGATTTTAGTTGGCTTCCAGGCCGATGGGGTGGCGCTCAAAATGTTGGAAGCTTTTACGGAATAGAGTGCGCAGGCCCTGGTCAAAAAGTTAATGGAAAGTTGTGATGCTGCTTTATCTTGTTGATAGACATTCCACTACATTTATTAAAATGTATTTGTTTGGAATTTTTAATGTAGAAAATAAATAACGACTACTTTTCAATGTAAATGAAACAAATTTAAAATTATTTTTAGATTTCGGATAGTTTGAAGGGCATATAGATATTCCTTAAAGGCGTTCATTGTTAAATTAGTGATTTATTTTCAGTAAGCAGATCTTGAAATAAATCATAATCGAAGCGGAACTCTCATAATATGTTGAATTTCTATGATTTTCTACTACGTACTAACAGATATTTGAATCAAACATCATTAATTATATGATCAAAGAGATCAAATTCTATTTTTACACTTCTTTTCATCGCTCGATTCCACGTAGAAAGAAGACAAAGGAGGTGCCTGTAACTTGGAAACTTCAAACTCTGCATAATTGCATATCTAGCTTTTCATCACATCCGCTTTGAGAATGTACTTGTAGCATGAAATCCCGGTGTTCCTACTGTATACCCGCATCTCTGTAACAATTGAAATGATAATCGCTTTGTGCGTTTTTAAGGTCACTCCGCTTGCTTGAGTAACAGTTTTTCAGTAAAAGGAAACAAAGATATATGGCGTGTATATGTCGTGAATACGACAAAATTAACACCTACACACTATGTTCAGTGGTTTAATGCAAAAAATAAGACAGCGGCAAGATATTTTATAAATGGAAAGGTTATAACTTGTTTCTTATGACTTCTGACAATGGACCTATTCGCTTCTGATATTTTATGATCAAAGTGATGAAAATGAACCTCGTTCCACTTTGTTGTGAGATTTGATTCGTTCTGCATTCATTCCACATTTCAGAAAATGTTTTAAAAATACAATGTTTTATAGACGCTCTGTTGATTCATCTATTTTTGACCAAATCCATATTTTTTTTTAAATTAATTGTGAGTTGGATCTTGATGTACCTACATTTTTTCGCGGTGTTAGCTTCGGTGCTCAGAGCTACATATAAAGTAATGTTCTGTTAATTTTTTTAGAATATGTGGAATAATTTGTCAATTATACAACACAATATATAGCATATATTTTTTTTTGGAATTAATGGATTCATGATCACAAAATTGAGAAATATTCAATTCTTGCCTTCAATTTTTTACATTAGTAAAATATCGTAAACCGATTTATTTGTAATATTATGTTTTTTCTAGCCTTAACATCTCGATATATTTCAATGTATCGTCCATTAATACTCTAAGTACCTAAAGTAACTCCCAGAATTTGCTGCTAAATTCTGGGGAATGAATTTTGATTTAATGTCTTCTAATATCTCGCCATTGTAAATAAATTCGAAAGCGAAAATTTGTTTTCGTGAATTAAGATAAAAATGACTGATATTACCGAAATCTGTGTTCAGTATCTAAATGTATTAAAAATGGTTGTCTCAACTGAACTGAATTCATGCAAAATTTTCACAAGCGATATTGAAGCTTTCAAAATATCTTCGTCATATCAATAAAGTTCAGTTTATGTTCTACAAACTGTTATATTGAAATATATAATTTTTTATTTTTGCCTTTTAAGATATGGAAATTTTATCCGCAATTATTTTTCAAAAACCTCTTTAATAATGAATAATAAAACGAGCAAGGCTTTACGCTTAATCAATCAAATCTTGCAAATTTAACTATGCTATTTATTCGTGACAACGTGCAAGTTTTGATTAGAAATATACATAATTAGTGCTTCCTTTACATACTAGCCGTTAACAAATAGTTGTGTGCATTTTCCAGACAATGGCATCGTGTATAACTGTTCTTTGAGTGACGAAATATTTAGTGATGATGATGAGATAAAATAAGATATATTTATATGTTGACATTGGATTTTGCAATAGACTGAGCTTTTGTCTCTTCATACTACTGTTGTATTATTTTCGTCGAACCATAATTAGTTATCTGTGATTCATCATATGAGTAATGGGTACAAAGTTGTAGAGAGATTATTGTTTCCTTTATTATTTTTGTTTGGTACCTATTTCGTTTATTATAAAAAAGAAATGTTTTATGTTTTCAATAACTTTCAGACGAATTAATATTAGTAATTTCGATGCTGTCTTCCATTCGTTTATAGATTTCTCTAAAATTTCTTCACGAACTACTGGACCCGTCAATCGTATTGCAACATTTCTGGCATATAGCCCAGGCACTAGGACAGCTGAAAAAAATGTTACATTGTATGTACTGTGATTTCGATCCCCAATCCTTGAATAAGCCGCCATATTGTAATATCTGATCCAGAATCATAGTGTTAAAACATTTTCGTTTTCTAGCATTTCAGAGGAATGAATTATAATACAAAATATAAAATTGAAAATTTTGAAATTTCTTTAATTTGTATAACTGAGATATATAATAAAATGATTCTCTTTAACGATTTTGGAATAATATGCATTCTCAAAATAAGCACAAGAGTGCAAGTGAATAGTTTTAGACGCAATCAACAGATACAGATAGGTCTTATGTGAATTGTTACTAACCCAAATGCGAGATATTTGTTTATTCATAAAGTAATTCATCAAAGAAGTGGCCTCGTCTCTAAAAGTGAGAGAATGGTAGATGCGCTTCCTAAAGTAATTTTTCTCCATGAGTCTTTCGAATTTTGTACGGATACAAAAACAAGTTTTAAAGCATAACTCTTCAAGTTGGGATCTGTTGAAGAACAACATCAATTACTACAACATGAAAATTTGACTGATGTAACTACACCAACATAGTTGTTATGCTCGAGCGCTCTTAATGGAACTTTTTTTTATAATTTCACATACTATGAAACAGCTCTTTACTGCCATTAAAGTTGCAAAAAATCAATTCATTGCATTGTTTTTTTATATCCAGGTTTTTTTCAGGAAGCGCCAAAAATATCAGAAAAAGAGTTTTGAGTGCAATTTTACATAAATAACTTAAGGACCGACTTTATTAGATCACTAATGTACGAATCATAAAAAATTTAAAATTGGTGCCAACAGATGACGTATCTTTGCACAAACTTCAAAATTGTTAAAATCCCTACATTATGGGCCTGTTCGAAAATAAATGACGTCGGCTAAGCCCGTGCTAAACACACGCTAATCTTTGACGTGAGCAAAAGCGTTGTTCGAAGCAGACATTTCAAAAGTTTAGCTCGGTCTTAGCCGGTGACCTGTTTAACCTACGTATACGGCGATTTTGCGTTGTTCGAAAGCCAAACGCCGCATTAGCCTGGTATTAGCCAGTGATTAGCCGCCTGCTTTTTAAACCAGGCACGGGGGTTGATTTAAGTAGGTATTTGACAGCCGGCAACAATTTCGTTTAAACCTTCGATCGAAGTTATGATTGAATAAGTGCAACATAATTTGTGTTTAGATGCAATTTACACTGTTCGATATAAGGTAAGTTTGTTATTACCTTTATTTTTTATAATGCAAAATTCTGTAATTTTATAGTAAGTATTTACATTGACTCAAGTTCCATGAGGCTGGTATTTGCTGTTAATATATTATGCATACACGTAATTGCTACGACTTACAAAGGCAGAGTTTCTCAATATATGCCTACTTTATACAAATAAAAATCTATTACGAGATCTATCTCCGTTCTCGGTGCAATAATTAGTCTACATCTGCACGTAATGAAGAAAATAATTTGGGAACATTTATCCGCTCGGCCAGAGACAACCCTTGCTCCGCATACGTTCTTATACAGTTATCACATAATTCACATTTCACAGCTTTTATATCAAATATTATTTATATGTATAACGTAAACCACAGTCACAGAGAGGCGACGGAGAAAATGATGTTAGTATCATCGACGGTAGGCGGGGGATACGGGCGAAACGGCAGTCGCGCAGTCGCAAGCAGTAGAGTAGTGAGTCCTAACCTAACCTTTATAATCTGCGGAGTAGTTTGTCTTGTCGTGTTGTGTTGTACTCAACTCGCGTTATTAGAATCATGGATGCGAATATGTTTACTGTTAAATATGGGTATTGGTTAGTAAGAAGATCATGAATGAAAACTTTCGCGAAGCCTGGAAGCGAGGTATCTGGCCGAGTGGAGCCATGTCTCAATTTTTAGTCTCAATTTTTAAAGAAGAAGATGGCGCCTCAAATGACTCAGGGGTCCCTCAGCTCGAAATGGCAATCCTACCTCATCCTTCTGTAAATCTGTAAGTGAATATATATATATATTAAAGGTTACTACCAAAATTTGAATAGCATGCGCACGACGACCAGTATAAAACGGTTATATCATTATATTTGCAATCGTCGAACGATGTAAGACAATACTGCAATAATTATCAACATAATTTTAATCAACTGCTTTACCAGCCTGCGGTAGAACAGAAAAAGGTATATTGTAATGTAGTAGCTGATCATTGTATTTATGCTTATATATGTAGTAGTAGAATAATGTAAGTTCCCAGTACCAGAATTTTACTGCTAATCGAAAAGATGAAAACAAGCAGATATATATTTCTGACAATATTCAAATTGAAGTTAAAAGTTATAGCCTTTCTCATTGGAAACTATTTTTCAAAAAATTGAAATACTTTAGTATGAAACATGCAATTTTGTAATTAGAAATCAAAATGACAAAATATGAATGTCAGCTGAGCAAAAGCTTAGTATTACAGAATGAATGAATTCAGTTCAAAGTTTTTCTAAAGAATTTTTATTTTTCTATGCTTTCCTAATAATATTTTCTTTTATATTGTTCCACACTAATATTTTTTTTCTGCACAGGACATTTTCTGGATCGAGGATGAGATGGATCTTTTTGTTTGAGAGATGCAGCTGAAGTGTTGGTGGTTCGAGGTTCTGGGAGTTGGCATTCTGGTTCAAAAGAAACGGGACATGGCTCTATAATAACAACAGGGGTGTTGGCACATCAATATCTGCTGAAAATTAATAATATAGAATATTAGTCTTGAAATTATATACAATAATTGCTAGTTGTTTTATGTGTAGCTTATAAACTGGAAGACATACATATTGTAGTAAATATATGCACATATTGTTAATATTTTTTTCTGTATATTTTGAGTTGTAATTACAAAATTATATATCTTTCTATTAAAAATAATAATAGTATATTCCATTGTAATGTTTCTAATGGGTATAATAAATAATAATATTATTTAAGCATCTTATCATTTCAATACCTTCTTATATTCAATGTAAAATACACTTGAAAATAATTAACTTACCATTCAATAAGCCGCAGGAGTGTAGCTCGGTCCACATGAGTAAAATTCTTCCTTTCTGTTTCCGTTTTCTCAAAATATATTTCACAGATAATATTTAGATTTTATTATTCACTACCAAAACAGACAACGATGACAACTAGTTTAACCTATCAATCAATAAAATTTTGACATATGACGACCCGCTCACGTAGCGTGAAGTTTGCAACGAAAGGACAAGTGGCTTAGCCGCCGCTAAGGTTAGCCACCGTTAATCCTGCTTCGAGCAACGCTAAAAAAATTTCAGCCTCCATGCGAGCTAAGCACGGGTTAAACTTAGCACATGATTAGCCACTGTTTCGAACAACAGGCCCTATGTGTTGTTATTTTTAAGAATTTCCTCAATAAACTCTGTATTCAAATACCTAACGATTATTTTCTTGATAGTTCAGCAAAAAAGAATAATTTAGACGTTATGATGAATTAGATACTTTAGAATATCAAAAAGGAATCAATTTCGATGAAAAAAGAAGTACCCCCAACGGGGATTCAGTCCCTGGATCCCGCTTCCTAGCTAACAGCCAGATCACTATTTCAATCACATCGCCGTTATGATTTCGTTAAACACTTTGGAACTTAAACAGAAGGTTACAGAGTCCCGGCCGTTATATGTGGTCCATAGTATGGATTAAATTCATTTTATTATGTATTTGTTTGAAAAAACCTGAAACGTTCGGAATGACCACCATTCACTTCTTGGCAATAAGCAAGACGATCTTAGAATTCTCGTACAAAGTTTTGTCATTCTAGTAGGCTACTGTTATTTTGATATTTGTCTCAAAATCTACAGTAAGCAAAATAGAAACAAAATGGACATATAAAAATCAAGTCGAAAAGATAAATTGGATGAAGGAAAAAGTTGGATGTACTATTAGCGATTGAGAAAAATCGCATATGACTAGTAGAAACATGACGCCGACAATGATGTAAGTAAATCATCGATATTAAATGTTTTACTTAAAGAAAAATACCATCCTTATAAACTTCAGGTGGTTCAGGACTTAGATGAGTATGATCCTAATAGAAGGCAACACTTCTGTGAACTGATGATGGACGGAATGAAAGCAGATTTGCATTTCATAAACAAAATTTTGTTTTCTGATGAAGCTACTTTTCATTTAAGTGAAACGGATAATAGACGAAACTGGTGATATGGGAGAAGAGAAAATCTTCATTGGATATGTGAGGCTCACACATAATACCGCAAAAAAGTGAACAGGTGGGTTGGTATCATTAACAACAAAATTATTGGCCCATATTTTTTTGAAGATACAGTTAATGGTGAGGCTTATGTAACTTTTAGAAGATTTTTTTACTTAGAATCAATAGTATATTTCAATAGACCAAGATAACGGAAGAAATTAAAAACATAACTCTTGAGGTCATAAAAAGTGTTCTACAAGAATTTCCAGATCGCCTTTTTTTATTATCAATAAGTGAATTGTGGTCATTTTGAACATCTAATTTAGCTGTAAAACAAATTGAAAAATACTTCCTAAACATTATGACATTCTACTTAAAGTATAAAAATCTTACTGTTTCATAATAAATTTTGAAAAACTTAGTATTGCTGAACTGAGAATGAAAATACCTTTCGACCAAGGTGCCACACGACTCCCCTTCTCGTGCAAAATTTTGGGTGCTCATAATTCAGAGCGTATGCAAGAAGGGAGTAATATTTTCATACTATAAATTGTCAAATTGAGAATAGAAATCAACCTGTTTCAGGTTTTTTTTAATACACAATAACGCTAAAATGAATTTATTCCATACCTATGGAACACATTGTATAAATGGGTCCTTAACTCATAAATCAATGCACTAATGCAAAAGCTGATCTATAACTTTAACTATTCTTGGGCTAATAATTTCATAAATTCAATATCAATCGCACACAAAATTTCATATTAACTACTTTCCCAATTATTCACCATCACCACTTAATGTTTTATTTTTCCCAGCGATAATTAGTTATTTCTTGTCAATTAATATATTCACGTCCCATTTGTTATCTCTGGCAAATCACTGTTCTATAAATTGTCGGTGATACTTGTATACCACTTAATAATTTGCTGCTCCTGCCATTGCAACGGAGTGCAGTGTTTAAACATAGTTAATAATGTTGCGAAAATACGGATCAAGTGAGCTAATAATTGCTGGTTATAAAAGAAAATGTAACTAGTACTACTGTAATTGCTGCTGCCGGATATGAAAACACACAATGTTCATATAATGACATACACAAGGCCTTTTGCAAGAAATAAGCTAATGATGTCAATGCGTTTTAAACAAGAAATATTGAATTTTACCGAATGATGGTTGAGTTATGTGAAACTAAATAACTTAAAAACTTCTAATAATAAGATTATTTCGACCACTGTTTGGAAATATGTAGTAGTATTTGAATCAGTCTGAGATATTTATAATGTACATTGAACACATTAGGAAAGAGAAAACAATAATTAAATTAATTCAAAATTCATTAAGCAATTAAGTTTGGGCTTCCTACTAGGTATATTTTCTATTCTACAACTACTGTTGCGATGCTGTATTACGAGGAAGGAATAAGATGATTTTAGACGACTACAAAAAATGTAAAACAGAATTTGATAGATTGCTTGATTTGTTTCTGTTTATTTATATCGTGCGGATATTGTTTGCCAATAGTATGGAAGAAGATTCCTAAACTTTTCACCTGTCATACTAACTTTATAGGGGTCCGTCAAGCCACACCCCCCATAAAACGAATATTTTTTTTTATTTCAAAATTATGTGCAAATTACGGCCACAAAAAAATAATTTTGTGCACAATTCCTTGACCATTTTTTCGTAATTTGAAAAAAGGGGGTGCAGCTTGACGTCAAGCTGCACCCCCGCACCGGTTTCTGTTGCCGAAATTTGAAAATCGATTACACCATAATTATGTGCAAATTATGTGCTCTCCAATGACCTACAGAACAACTATATATGTATATATATATATAATTATATAACTATATAATTTTGCAATAAATAATTTTTAAATTCGTTTTACACACCACTTTGTAATTTGAAAAAAAGTTAAGGGATGGAGTACAAAATTTCCTTTTTGTGGCCGTAATTTGCACATAATTTGCACATAATTATAGTGTGATCAATTTTTAAATTTTGGCAACAGGAATTGGTGCAGGGGTCTAGCTTGACGTCAAGCCACAACCCCTTTTATAAATAAAAAAAAGAAAGCGTATGCTTATAGTAGCATAGTTGTTCTGTTGGTCATTGGAGAGCACATAATTTGCACATAATTATGGTGTAATCGATTTTCAAATTTCGGCAACAGAAACCGTTGCGGGGGTGCAGCTTGAAGTCAAGTTGCACCCCATTTTTCAAATTACGAAAAAATGGTCAAGGAATTGTGCACAAAATTGTTTTTTTGTGGCCATAATTTGCACATAATTTTGCAATAAAAAAAAATTATATTCGTTTTATCGGGGGTGTGGCTTGACGGACCCACTTTATAGTGAGGGGAGATTACCGATCCTTAACACCATTTCGAATTGTATAGTAAAGATAAAACTTTTCCCGTGGATTCACATAGATAAAAAAGGAATTGAAGATGAGAAACTGAAGCAAATAGTAGACCAAAGATACAACTTAAAAAATCTGGAGAATGAAAGCATCAGAAGGCTATATCAAAATAGATCAAACGACACACTGAAGACTCACCCATTCCAAAACATAAACCAGTGTTATAATTACATCAAACAATGTATATACATCAAGCAGTTTTAGAAGCCTTGGGACAGCTCGAAGGATATAGGTACAGAAACTGAAAACTGTATTGGTGCGCAAAGAAATAGAGGTGGACATTCAAACAAAAAGAATGAAATATATATATTTTTTCTAATTACAAATCCTAGCGACAAAGTAAAATATAAGAAAGCTCAACCGAAATAAGGAAAAAATATGTGGATAGACATACGAAACTTGTGAAAGAAACTGTCAGACGATTAATAACTCTGAACGAAAGCAGAAGTTTAGGTCTTGTTTGTAAGTCCATACCAACCAGTGGGACGTCACCTTCTTACTGAACTTGCATTCCTGGTACATATTCTCGCATCTCCATTATTTTTTATGTAAAATAGTCTTCAAAAAACTACTCACCCCTACATATAATAGTTTGACTCATCGTTTTGACATTTTAAATGTCTTATGTTACACTGAAGCTATCATTTATTAATAACAGTTATATTATACAAAGGCAAAAAAGTACTAGATTTTAGCTCGAGAGAAAATTTTCCCGTGTATAATACACTATTTTTTTCTGTGACGGGAAAAACGATAATTTAATATTGAAAAAAATATTACAATATATTAAAGTCAGAAGATTATCGAAGTAAAATTTGAAGTTTTAAAGTGGTAGGCGACCATTATTAGACATGCGTTGCTAAGGAAACCTTGAAATTTATCAAATATCTGTCAGTTTAGTTCTGTGTTTGATTGATATTTATGTTTATATATATATATATATATATATATATATATATATATATATATATATATATATATATATATATATATATATCTACCCGGGAAAAAAGTACTAAATTTTTCCCGTGGTGAAAAAATGAATCTCCCACACAGAAAAATAGTTATTTATTATACAAGGGAAACGGTATTAGATTTTAGCTCGAGAGCTATAATTTAATAATATTCCCGTGCATCAAACACTATTTTTCTCTGTGGCGGGAAAAACGATGATTTAATAATGAAAATATATATTACAATATATTAGTGAGAAAATTATTGAAGTGAAATTTTAAGTTTAAAACTGGTAGTCTGTTGTACTTATAGCGACAATTAGACCTACGTTGCTAAGGAAACTTTTAAAGCAATTATATATCTGTCAAGGAGGCGGTCGCGTTTTTTGTTACAACACCTATCGAGTTATGTGTAGAGACTATTCAGTAATATTGACAATCCTGCCAGAGCAATCAATTACTACCGAAAATGCAATAAAAAAAGAAAACCAGTGACGCTATCCCTATCCCTCCTAACAAAATTATTTTTTACAAAAAATTGGACCGACTTTATCAGTTGTTGCACTGAAAAATACAAAATTCTATTGGTGCTGGTAATTTTGAAGTTGTGCCGTTGTAGTTTGTTGTTGTAGGCACCAACTCCAAAAGAACCAGCACCAATAGAATTAATATTATTTTGTATTTTTCAGTACAACAACTGATAAAGTCGGTCCAATTTTTTGTGTAATATTAGTCATGAAAATCGTTAAACGTTCACAAATACCCAAAAAGTTAGAGGTAGGTTTAGCATGTACTAGCGGAAATACGTATATCACATATTTCAGAATTTACCATTGCGAAACTCGGAAACCGTAACTCTTTTGAAAAAATGTTCAATTTAAATGTCTCCGGATATGATCCCCTTTCTAATTTTCAAATCTTGAATTTTCGATTTTCAGAAAAATTTGCCCCTTCCACATAGCTGAAACACATATTTTAGATTGTAGCGCGGAAACGTATGATTATTTTTAAAATTGTCCAATTTACACATTTCCGGATATAGAATTTTCGTTAACTCTGTCTTCTCGGATTTTCAATTTTCGAGAAAAATTGCCCCCTCCACCCCCTTTGGGGGCGGTTTTTGGAGGGAAGGTGATTTTGGATTTGATTTTCTTGAATATGGGACCATTTCTCACTTCTCCTCTTTCAAATGAAACAAAAATCGTCTAAATCGGAGTACGTTTACTATGCAAAACGCGCGAACAGCCATAAAAAAAATAATAAAAAAAGCAATCATTCAACCGAATTGTATACCTTCTCCTTTTTTTGAAGTCGGTCAAAAAATACCAGAACGTGTAGAGAGTAGTAAAGGGTGTTAGAATATGCAACCCTGGTAGGAGCATGTAAAGGGGATGTTTGTTGTTAATAGAATGCCACCATAAGTTTTGTCTTGCTTGTGATATGGAATTGAAGGTCATAAAATCTAATATATAGATGTAATAATTATGTCAAAGTGTGAAGAAAGCTTTTTTTATTGAAGAAGCCCGCCGTGCGGATTATTGTTACCACGCTTTTTTAACACGCTTTTTTTAACTTACGTGCCAATATTATCTTTGTTCAATACGTGTGTCTTGTATTACATACGTTACATTTAATGTTCAGTGGCGTGCACGTGGAAATGTGAAGTGTCATTTAAAATTGAGTTGATTTTTCAATTTGTTAATTCGTTTAGTAATACATCTCCGGCAGTATTTGCTCAGTCATGATTGTCTTTTTATTTTTGGACATAGTACTGCTATAAATTAAGAACAGCCAGTAGTAAATACGAACCTATAGTTAAGGTTCACATCTTCGCCATTATCTTTCTTATAGAGGATGTTAATCTACTGAAATGATTAATCGTCACCTCAAAAACATAAAATTCTACGTATAATAATTAGATATGCATCGAATGGACGAATAGAAGAACAATGAGCTGCTCTATGCTCCGTATTTCCGCATATATAAACTGTTTTTTTAAGCATCCCGTTATACTACACATCCGATAGGAAAAAATGTTATTGACTCCTTCTAAGGGCAATGGTACAGTTCATGGTAGAGCAAATCATCACCGTGTGTGACATAATATAAGTATATACCGTTGATTTTAGGAATTTCGAGCAATAAATAAATAAAACTCTCACCTTGGGAACTGGACTGGAAATTATATATGAGTTGACAATGTAACAATAATTTTATATATTTTTGTAATAAACAGTGTGTCCTAGATAAAGATGGAATAGTTCTGAGAGCTCGAAAACGAATACGGTAATAAAAATAGAATAAGAAATTGCAATTTGATAGTCTATATTGTTTATAAAAATTCGAGAGCCCTTCAAAAAAGGAAGAGATATACAATTCAATTTTATATTTGGTTTTTATGATTTTTTTTTACCTTGAAAAGAGGAGTGCTGAGAAATGGTACCAGATGAAATCAATCCAACAACTCCTTCTCACGCAAAGCCACCCCTAAAGGGGTTGAGAGGGCAAAATTTTTCTTTTGAAATAATTATGTGTCGGAATTGAAGAAAAAATAATTTCCAGCAATGTTTAATGAGAACATTTTTCAAAATAATCACTGGTTTAGACTTACCGCACCAGGAAAGTGCAATATTTTTTAACAACCCATGAATTCCAAACCTATAAACGTCTGCTGCCATCCATCAGGAGCTAGGCCTAATAGAAACAAAAATAATTATTACGGTTCTGAACATCATTAATTAATTACTTTGGGGTTTTCTTATGATAGAGGGTCTAAAACAGTAACCACATATTAAGACTTGGCGTGTCAGTAATATAATAAATAGATTTCTGAATATAAGTGAAAGTTCAACAATTTGCATGAATGAAACAAAATGTGAAATAAAATATTTTTTTAAATAAGATCAACCTCATTAGTTCACTGAAATATTAAAAATAATGTTAATTCCTTTCGTGTACTTTTGAAATTACCAGCACCAGTGCACCTAATTAAATTTGGTACTATTTTTTAGTAAGAAATATTTATAATTCTCAGTTTTCTTCTGCTGAACTTCGCTGAAAAGCTAGCAAGAAATATAAATAACTTCTTCTAGGCATTCTGTATAGCTCTAGGAATGACAGGGGTAATTTTCCAATTTCAAATAAAATTCGATATTTTACTCTTCATTTATGGAATTTAAACCTCATGTGACTTTTATACAGCTGTAGTATAAATAACACTACAATAAATTAACATTTATAAACTACTTACCTATTACATGTGTAGATTATTGGTGTAAATACAAAATCATATATTTAAAGAGCAGTCCAAAAAAAACTGACCTTGCTCTGCTATCAAATGACTTGTACTCTTCAAGGCGCTGAGTTTTTCATACATTTCTGAGAAGGGAACTGAGAATTAATTGAGATAACAACAGACTTGGCCAAGCGATCAGCTTCTTCGTTACCATGGATTCCGATTTGCGAAGGTATATAAAATGTTTTGATTAATTGACCATCATTTTCTTTACATATTTAACATCGTTTAATTGTGTAATGCAGAATATGGTTAAGAATCCCTGCATTGTTGAAATTCGCAATTTGCAAGTTACATTGGTTAGTCAGAATTTGTCAGATTTAGTGATCTGGAATTAATAAAAAAATCTATCCAAATCAAAAGTTAACATAATAACAAATATTTAGAATATGAGTTTCTTAAATTTCATTTTTGATGCATTGTCCACGAACAAAACTTGTACATATTCTTACAGCTAAAATGAAAAAAAGAATATTTTAGTAAAAATACATAGAGATGCATGAATATATATAGGCTTTTCTGTCATATTCACACAGATGACGGTAGTTCCTAGTTGCTCTTCATTTTTGCTAGCTCTAGAAAAAACCAGAAAAAATAAAAATTAAAAGTCACTTTTTCTTTAAAATAATGATAACCAAGAGAGCTATCTAATTTTTGTTAACACCATATAAGAGACTGTTCAACTTTTTCCTGATTCAACCAACTCCTTATCTATCTACGTTTTTAAGATCCCACGGATACCTATTCCAACCTTTTTGACACACTGTATATTGTTGATGCTACAAATTTCGAACAATAAGTAAATAAAACATTAACCTTGGGAACTGAACTGGAAAGGCTACCTATAAGTCGACTGTGTAATAATAATTGTATATGTATTATGTATCAACGTGTTTGTTTTATCATTGAAGTTATAAAGCGTGAACAATCCAGCGGCAGCAAAAGGCAAACAGTGGGCGCTGCATGTGTCATTTACCTCTCACAGCGCTGCAGCAGCTGCTTCTAGTAGCCCAACGAAACGGGCGATGACCAACTTGACCCTTTGTCCTATAATCAAATATTCAACTGATTTATGATTTATGAATCCATTTTGAATTGAGATTTCTCTGAACCAATGACAATTCAGCTGGGAAATTATTTTCTTGTAGAATTATACATAGCTTACATAATTATTCAAAATGATCGAGAGATCGACAAAAGACCATGCACATAAATTTGTTTCATTACAATTTGATTTTCATTCCTAAATAGCTCACATTTGTGTTTTTATTTATGTTTGAAAGGTTTTCCACCAATTTTCTAGAAAGGTAGGTAGGGTTTAAATAGTTTCATATGTGCTATTCTGTTAATAACTGACAACTGCCAAGTTATTTAATCCATTTGCAAAGTTGCAGGATATTGAAAAATGATTCCGTTGTTGCCCGAGTTCTAAAGAGACACTAAAATAATATCAAAAACAAAGAAATAACTGTGTTTTCCTACATAATTCAACAGATCTTAAAGTTCCTAATAAATATTTTCTACAAAGAATAAACCGATCTTATTAGTTGGTGCATTGAAAAATTCAAAATGAGTTTAATCCTATTGGTACTTGCTATTTTGAAATGGTGCAATTGTGAGTAAATAGAAGACTTTAAGAACAAAATTCAAAAGTACTCGCGCCAATAGAATTAACCATATTTTGATTTTTTCTTGACACCAACTGATAAAGTCGGTCCTATAAATGTTTATCTGACTTTTTTGAGTGTTCCAATGGCAACAATCTTGTATATTACCAGTGCTGTAAATGGTAAATCCTTGATTTTTATGAAAAATGATCAATTTAAAGAGTACTGCAAATTATCTTTTCCTTAATTCCATCTGGCAAAATTTTCAATTTTAAAAATTTTTGTCCCCTCCACCCCTTTTTGTGGCGCTTTTCAGGGGGAAGGAGATTTTCCTTTTTTTAATGGCCATATTTCTCTCTTACAAATGAATAATGATCATCAAAATAGTTGTACCTATGTTAACTATGCAAAAAGCGCGTATGCCGAGAAGTTTACATTATGTAAGTCCATGTTAAACCTTAACGACTTTTTCCTAGATATTCGTCCCTAGTCATCATTTGAATTATTATTCTTCATGTTCTTCCTTCAGTTCTGAGCCACGTTCTTTATCATTTTAATCAATTCAATACTTGCATGGCTCAATTCTCTATGAAAACCCGCATTATGGTTATTTTGATTTTACCATTCATTTTAATCAGAATACTTTAAACAGTTAAGGCATCTATCAGCTTCAACAATATTCTAGAGAGTCCTTCGATGTTATGGCCTGAATGTGCGTTTTGTTAATTAATGATATTACTCTCAAAGGTAATAAGAACCAATGACCATAGTAAGAGAATGTTTAATAAATGACAACACTTCAATGCCCAATGAAAAATTATGTATTTTATTTATTCTTGAACAGGTTAATAAACCATATATTCATCTACAGTATCTTCAATTTATCATTTTCATATTATATATTGTATAGATGTACCTATGTACCTGGCTAATATCACATTAACACAAATCCTTCAACTCATTATAGACAAAACGTTACAAATGATTGCGCTTAAATTTCATTTCATATATAAAGAGAGAGAGCCAGGAATCATCGTATTCGTATTGTGTAAACTTCATTAGATACGTTGTCGTACAAGCTATAAAGTTGTCTAACGGTTAAAATACTCCCAACCCATCTATATAGGCACACCAACCACAACATTATATTACCTACAGGAAAAAGTAATCAATTGCACTATAGGCAGAGAAAGATAGACGACGAACCCATAATAATCTGTGGAACCGTGTCAACGTTTGGGTATAGATAGGTACATCGTTTCCCCACTCTATTTACAATATACATACAATATAAGCAATGTTAGTTTTAGATAGTGCACCGTATTTTTTGTTTGGTACCCGATGATAATATAGGTTTATGAAGTTGGTTAACGTTAACAATAACATGGTCCCCCATGTAGTAATTGGTATGGATAGGATATTGTTCAAATAATATTGTGCTCGAGGTGCTTTTACGAAACATTTTACAAAATTAGGATTATATTTGATGTACCTAGCTCATGAAAATGTTTAATCCAGTACATACAAGGTGCTTTTTTACCATGACATGTAGAATTGCTCTCTGACTTGTTTTGAACCTTTAACTTAGTGCTGATTCTCACATTACGGAATTAACGATGTCCACTGAAAAAAGCTCTCAGCTTATTCTCAAAAAATTTCTAATGGTGTGACACCCAGTATGTTTAGAATTTGTTTATATGCTATGTTTTTCAATAGTTTGCACTTTATCATTATAGGTATATAGTTATATATACTAGTGAAACCCGGCAAACTTTGTCCTGCCTCCAACGTCTACGTATGTATACTAATTTTCATGGTGAATTAAATATGCGTGCCTATTTTCTGGGAAATCTGTATAACTTTGTAGAACACTGAGCGTAGATCGACATACATCAATTTATATAGTTTGTATATATATTGATTACATTATTTTATTAACTTTCAGATACTTTTAATCAATAGCAAAAAGTTTTATTATATTGTACTGAGCTCAGAGACAATGATCCAGTACGTAAAGTGCCGAAATGTTCTAGTTTAGTGGGGATGGGCCCTAATTTTAAGTCTTCCGGAAAAGAAGATATGTAAAAATATAAATTAATTAGATATACTAGTAGATCAACAATGAGTCTGCTATTTTTTCTGTTAAAATACTAATTGAAATGTCATCGCTGCCTACTCTTTTTTTCTTCAAGTTTTCCAGTGTGTTAAATCTATGTTTTATAAAGATGGAAACTATTTTTTGTTAGTTGCATGGTAAAGTGCAAAGGATAGATTCAGAATTTAGAGTCTCCGAATCAACTATTTCGTCTGCACTGATTCCTTCTTCCAAGATTTATTAGTTCAAGGATTAGATCCTCTCCTTGGAATAATATAATCTTTGCAAACTTTCTCCAACACATTACTAGGCATAAAAATCACCATATTTGTACACATGTCATCTTCAGCGGTATTTCCACTGTATATTACAATTTCTCCTGCTTCTTGCATAGCGTTACCCGGCTAAATGAAATGCTTTCACTTTTTTAAATACCCATCATCATCAACGTTGGGTTTGTTTATATTTTGCTATGATATATCATGTATGTAATCGTACATTCATTTAAACATATATAAGATTTTTAGATTTCCACGCGACTGAGTGAAATTTATATGTGATATAAAAATGTTTAATGATTAATGAATAGCCATTAGCCAGATGTTATGTTATGGGCTAGTGGGAGTGCTACGTAGTTTATTATATTCGGAACAAGCCTTTGCGCGAGAGAGTTAGTTAATTAATGTGCGTTTATCAATGTTTCTCGATCATGAATCTTGAATTTATCTTATTTATCTATTTAATAAATTTGTTGTTGATAAGCTATTTGTTCAATAACTTGTTCTTTATATGTACTAGAAGTGTGCTTATTGGATATCAATCAAATTCACAGACAGAATAACTTAAATCACGGGGAACGGCAGTTCTCCAAGGGGTGCGTAAGAAATGGAATTATGCGCACACCTATATATATATATATATATACAGGAATTTTGAGAAATTTTCCCATGTAGTCGTTTGGGGGCCGTGTTTGGTACTTTTTGAAAGCTTATTGGTAGTCCAATTAAAAACCATAAGAAAATCATCCAATCGACCCTTTACTGCCTGAGTACTACCATCAATTTTTTTTAATTGGGTCAGAAATTTGGACGCTAAGCGCAGTTTGTCGCACGGCGCAAGAAAAAACATTTCCATTCGCAGAGAACTGAATATTCGGGAACATGAAAGACTGTTCCCTACAATCCAGAGACGCGTAATCAAAATGTCAGCCATTTGGTACGGAAGAATGCGATGAGGAAGATTGTGATCCTAGGGAAAGTGGACGGCAAAAAACGAGAGGCAGATCTCTTGTTAGATTCATAGACCAAATCAAAAACCTTGCAAATATGAAAGTCGAGAAGCATCTGACGGTATGTTTTTCGTACTTATTATTTATGACCTGTCGCAGTGTCGAACACATTCGAAGAATGTTGAGCATAATTTTGAATGAGGAACCCTTTAGTCTGAAGTTAAGAAGAATGTGCTTTGGATGTGATGTGCCTAATATATTTGGATGCGCTTATTGGACATTTATTTTATTTCGATAACTTTTTGAATTGAATTCATGGGGACAGTTTGAATGGATTTATGAAAAGAGCCAACAATGTCATGCACACCACAAAATTTCATATTAGTATTTTTGGATCAAGTTTTTTGCATCCCCCAAATTTAAAATAGGCAAGGGTCTTTTTAATCTACCATTATATACTAACACCTATCATAGTTCCAAAGTATTTGATTCCCTCCGACAGTCATAGTAAGAATTATTTTCAAAGCTGTAGATATCGAGTATTTTCGCTTAATTTTATACTGCGTCAATCTCGTCTGTGTTGTCTCTATCATGTTTCGCAATACTACTAGCTTGTATTTTCCCCTGTTTCCTGTATCTGAATAGAAGAGTTACAGTTGATTTTTATATTTTGGAGATGTTGAGATTTATTGAAAAATATACCACTTATAATACATACATTAATTCTCGTTGAGTTGTAACTTTTGTGTCTTGACTATTTGAGTTACCCATTTCTCTTTCTTTATATTTCAAGATTGCCAATTACAGGGTTACTCATTATAAAATACCCACCCCTTATCATCGTAATTTTTGTCTATAGAAAATAAACTTTTAAATAAAATTTGTATTCATACCATTAAATTTTAATAAGATGCCACCAAAAGTATATTAGCTTGCAAATTTGAGAGGATAAAAATTATCTAATATATTTTTTGAACAGGATACCATGTATATTATTATATTTTTGGGTTGATCCTTTTTCCTAATTTCACACACGGTGATTTTTGGTTTCTAAGTAGTCTGTCGTCTTAGGTTAAGGCTAGCAAATACCTACCTATAGCAAATCATTCAAATAGATTTCCCTTAGTAAATTGATTATGTTATTGGTGATAGACAAAACTCTGTTTGCTGTCCAAGATGGTCAACCGTTCCATTCATTCACAATATAGAACCCAATATTAATCTCCACAGCAGTAACGGCTTTTCCAGTAAGCACTTTTCGACATATTTGAGGAAGCCTATTCACAAACGAGAATATGTGCGTACCAAAAACTATACAGTTATTCAAATAACTTTTTTTGGTGATTCTATAGGTTGAAAACGAAGATAAGCTTATTATTACTGTACATTCCTTTAATCAAATATAATTCTCAGCCATGTTTTACCTTAGTAAAAAAGAAACAACTATACAACATATATTATCTATTACTATTACTCTAATTATCTGTAGCTGGACAAAGTTTTGACAAATAAAAAAACAGGTCACCTAAGAAACACCATTTATAAATTCCTTGTCCAAATGACTTAATATCATATCTTTTTCATTATATATAAGAGCCAGGAAGATACATTGCCTGTAAATTGCTTTCAAGTTGCTGGTTATTTCTTCAATATCCTGTTCATTAAAAGGTGATGCATCATCAATAAGATGGCAATCTACTACCTATATTTCAATATTAATATCGTCATAGAGCGTCAGTAAGAACACTTACTCATCAAAATTTCTTTCACATTTCTAATACCCTTCACGTGTATGTAACGGTTTTGATACTTACCTGGATCTTGCTCTTGTATTAGATAAAGTAGGATGAGTTATCTATGAACTGGGACAACATAAAAAAGATAACTCAATTCTAATTTAGTTCGGAGAAATCTTGAAAATATTGTAAGAGTTCATTTAACTTTTTTTCGTGAATCAATTTATATGGATACATATTTATAACTAAATGCATATATAAGTGATGTAAGGTCAGTTTAGGACATTCAAATAGCAACCAATTATTAGGGTTCTTGGACGTGAAGGAGGAACCTGAAAAGTGTTGTAAATATCCGTCCGATCTCCTGCACATTTCTTAAATGTAGTGGTAAAATATAATGTCTAGTTCGCAGGCTAATCAATATTTTTTACAAAAAATTTGGACTGACGTTATTAGTTGGTGCACTGAAAAATACAAAATAATATTAATTCTATTGTTGCTGTTACTTTTGAAGTTGTACATTTGCAGTTCGATTGATAACTTTTGGCACCAAATTCACAAGTAGGTACCAGCACCAATAGAATTAATATTATTTTGTAATTTTCAGTGCACCAAATAATAACGTCGGTCCAGTTTTTTGTAAAAAATATTTATTTCACTCTTTTGAGTGTAATATTAGTCACGAAAATCGTTGAACGTTCACTAATACCAAAGAAGGTAGTACCTACGTATCCTATTAACCACATATATTCTTTGCTTGTACTTGTTATTATTTTGAGATCTCAAAACATCGCGGTGGAAATACGCATAAATATTTGAGATTTTAACATTTTACCACCGCTGTAACTGGAAAACCGTGACTGAAAGAAAATGTTGCTACAAATAATCCGGATAGAAATTGGTCCCCCCACTTAGCGAAAATACACATATTTGAGATTTTAACGAAAATCTTAACTCTTTTGATAAAATGTTCAATTTAAACGATTCCGGATATTGTCCTGTCTTTAATTATGCCTTCTCAGATTTTCGATTTTAGAGAAAAATTACCTCTTTAACCCCGTCGGGGGTGTTTTTTGAAGGGAAGGAGATTTAAGATTCGAATTCTTACGAATATGGGACCATTTCTCAAGTCTCCTCTTTCAAATGAATCAGAAATTAAGTTTTGCCACAGACCTGGAGACCTTAACGTGGATTCCGAATCATGGATATGTCTCGATATAAATAATCTTAACATATACCCTACCGAAGAACCTATGCTATGGAAATATTCTCTCGCTGGTTTTAATGTTGCCTTGCGAGAGAGGGAGGAGGGAGTATGCAAAGCGATACCCAGTGGTGTTTCGGCTCATCACAAGTCACTCATCCAACCTCTCGCGACACTGTGCTGCTTTAGTGATCGAAATCAGCCACGTTAGCTCCCATTCACGCGCTCGCCAAAGTAGATTATTTTTCTGAAATGATTCGTTTTTAAGTAATAATTTATATAAAGTTCTTATGGGGCTATTTTGTTCACAAAATATACAAAACAAATTATTGCTCTTATGTTAGGTCTCGATACTTTTACAGTAGGTGCCAAGTGTCAAGAGTCTTCTATCTACCCATTACTGATAATTCGTCTCTTTCATCGAAAACTACCAGTTTAATATAATAAATATTATTTTTATTTATCTATAAAAATTTTTGTATACTTATTTCTATTTTTTGTTAAAATTCCTTCTCCGTATTCAGTTTCTTGATCGTTTGAATAATTGTGAGTCCGTTTCATCTTAAGTCGTCACTCTATCTCAGAGAATGAACATAAATCTATGAAGTTATTCATCAACAATTGAATTAAAGCTCACACAATATGAACTTCACAAATTTAATTCTGTGTTCGGAAATAATATTCAATTCTATCCCAGCATGAATGAGAATAATAATAGATATCTGGTCTTTTGCCTTTGGTGAATTATTTAAATGAACATAACGAATATCATGAAATAGCAAACATACCGGAATTAATTAAGAGTGTTTAAATTACACGGCACGAACACAAATGGTATGACTATAATGTAGACTAGATTCCCTGTTATGGAAAACCTTTTGAATTCGCATTAGATTATGGACGTACAACTTATTAAGTTGTGTATCTAAGTAAGCTTCCTTGTCAACGTCCTTGGAGGTTTGAGATTTTTATGAGAGAATTCTGTAAACGTTCAAGGCAATCGCAATCTTCTGAGAATACTTATAAAAAATACTGGACTGACTTCATTACATAATGAACTCAAAAATACAAAACAATATTTATCTACTGGTACTAGAATTACAAACTTCGGAATATCAAAATTTGATTACATACCTCCAAAATTCATGTTGTAAGAATGATGAAGATTTTTAAATTGTACTTGAAATTCATGCTGAAAATTGATTAGGTAGGTATATTCAAATTTTCTGTTTGATTTCTAAATATTTCTTATTTTCAAATATTTCAAATTAAATATTTTAAGATGAATAGTTTCAAATAAGTTATTTAATATCTTTAGAGCTTGAGTAATTTATGAATTTTTTTTTTGAGGTGTAATTTTTTGAAAATTACGGAGAATAATTCGCGGGAGATTCGGTACGAAAATTTTATACTAAAAATTATATTTAAAAGTAAATACACTTTTTGACAGTTTTAAATAAATATTTGTCAAAAATAATCTCGGCTTGTTATTCTGGCTTCTGCACGTGACAGCTGTCAACGAAAAAAATACCAGAAAGGGAAAAAATAATGGAAAATGTACTGGAAATAATAATAAGGCCTTTGGAAATAATCCACAACGTCTTCATTTGGTAGTAGATATACAATTAAATTCCTTTTGTATATCAGCTCTTCAAGTTAGTTATATTTTGTCAACATATCCGCTATTCTATTTTCATATTTATATCCATTACAAATTCTCCTTTTTGTTAGGACGCCTTCTAAATTCATCAACTTCCCAAGATAGAGCAGCTAACAGAGCTCAACTACTGCTACTCAACCACATATGATAAATTCCCTTTGGCCTGTGACACTTTTGGAAACGAATGCCGTTGATATATTTTCCGTGAAATTAATGAGATAGACCTTTCTCACTGCACGTGAAAAAAGAGAAATGCAGCTAGAACTTTGTCACGAAATGGAAATCAAGTGAATGTTTCATTTCTTTTTGTATAGTTCGCTTATTCTTCACCAAAAATAATCACTTATTGAGAATTGAATACAAGGTTGTCATAAAATAGTGGATAACATATTTTAGCTTTTTATGTTTTTTCATCAAGTGAGTTAGTTAATGAAATTCGATTGCTTGAATAATGTGATTTATTATGTCCAACAGTGACAAAGGCACATTTTTGAAATGTCGTCCATTTCATTGATAAATAATTACCGACCGTTCCACCATATTGTAGACAGCGTTACATATGCTGGCTGAATCGCAGCAATTACTGCATGTTAATTTTTCTAGCATTTTTAGTCGTGTTGAAGATATATTTTTTTATTAACTCCAAAATCAGTAATCCACTGGGTTAAGATGGGCAATCTTGAAGGCCATAAATTTAAAAAATATCTGCCTATATCCCGATTCAAAAATAGGCTGTTATAATGGTAATTGGAATACACATTCTCTGGAAAGAAACTCTCTACCTATTACGTTTTATGAGATTCAGCCCGCTCACAGACGAACGGACGGATGGATAGACGGAGAGTGATAGGGTTCCGTTTTCACCAATTTGGTACGGAGCCCTAAAAATCATATTTTCAGTTCCTTCGTGCTTGTTCACAGAATGGCTTAATTTCATAACAGTTGGAGGAAACTTTCACAGGTAACAGTTAAAGATACGATCGTATGGTTTGATAAAAAAAATAGTTTTATCTTATGGCTGATCTGTCCATAAAATACAGGATAACCATTTGCAGTTTTAGATTATAAAGATACAGTCTTGGCATTTTGCGTAATATTTTCCAATCTATGTTTTATGGGATTTGCAAATGTTTCGATATCGAATTCAAACTGCGGATTTGTTTGAATTGAACTCTTCAGTCTATCACTGGAACATTGACCAGAGCTTCAGTTAATAATTTCACGCTTCCCAACAAACTAATCGTTACTTATCTTCCTTAATTCACTTAACGAATACTAAAAAGTACCTGACTGTTGTTCCAAATGATAAGATGCGATTGTTTTCCAGTTGAATACTGAACTGGTAAGCTAAATTTGAAAATCGAAGCGACAGTTGGGAAAGTTGGTAGGTTGTTTTTGAATGAAGAACTATTCCCGATAAAAAAATTGATTATTGCGTTTTTTCTATTCGCCTAGTGAATATAATGTAATCCAAGCTTATGATAAGTGGCAGCGATCTTGATCCACATTTGTTGAAAGACTTGTCACGACGAGAGTGTGGTAGAACTATATTTCGATTTCATAATAATTGCAATTTATAATCCATTTTCTTTGCACGATGATGTTACGTCACTATAAAAAATGCATCCATTTACAATATATACACTATTAGATAATGACTTGTGACAACAATTACCGGTTTACTCTATTTCGTAATCAAATCGGTCGCTGCAACTTAGCAACAGCACTCAGGGTTGGTGTATAAAATATTAGGTATATTATTATCGCTAACTTGTATATTATGCCAACGTATAAATTGGATGTAATATTCAAAATGAGAGAAAATTACCATCCTTTGATATATTAGCACCAATTTGAATCCTTGTCCACTTTTTTTGGAAAAAGTAATTGAACAAAGGGTGCAGCATAATGACAGATACTTATTTGCTAAAGGCACAAATAGGCATCCTATGTTTTTGTTATCTGTCAACAAAGATCAAAAGAATATGAGAAGAAAAGATACAGAAACTCCTGTGATTCTATAAATTATAGGTATACCCATAATTTCGTCCAGTTTTATATAAAGAACTTACATATAAAACTATGAATGAACCGAATTTGAAAATTGAGAACTATATTAACATTGACAGGGTCCACTCGGCCAAAATATCTTCAGGAATCTCTTCCGGTTTTACCAGAAGAATATATAATATATTATTACAATTTTAGATTCTTCGTTCAATACTAAACACATTTCAGAAATAATATTCCATACCTAAGATAAATCGTCTTGTACATATTTCAATTTTTTGGTAAAAAACGTTTTCAGACCAATACATGATGATCATTTTATTCTATAGGCTAATTGGTAGAGCATTTCAGTGTAACAAAAAATATCTACGATTTATCAAAAACAGAATGTGTGGATTATTAGGTATGTATAGGTTTTTCACTGGTCCAATCTTTTATGACAAATAATTTAATGCAAAAAATCGTATTTCAATGAAATAGTATGTAGAGAATTAAAATACAAAGAGAACGAAGCGCTCTAGGCTTTTACAATAAATAGGATGGGAGAAAAATTGGAAAAACGTTTCTCCAAAATTCTTAACTCAGCAATTCTCTGTGTTGTAGCAATAGTCTTCTGCGAAAAATATGTCAATAATAAGTTTTTTAAGTGTGCCAAAACCTGGCACTGTCACTTTATTACTTACGTGACAATATATTTCTTCTCAATACATATCACCATAAAAAAGGAGTGGAGAAAATTGAAAAAAACATTTCTGGCTCACTTCAAATTGATTATTTTTCAAAAGCTTCTTCCATCTTCTATATTGTATAAACAATAATGACAACAAAATACGGAATCATTACTTGTCAGAAATGTATACATATTATTTCGTCTCTGGATTCGAATTGATTATTTGAAGATTGTATGAATAAAAAATAGAAAAAGTGACTTTTGCCTTATTTTATATTCCATTGGAATATTTATAATCTTATCTTGAGATGAATGCGGTGTTCCATAATGTTTAATTACTCTTCATAATGCCAGGATTACATATAGATATAGGAAATAGGAATAATTTATTAAACAAAAGTTGTAACGTTAGAAACTGTAGCATAAGAGGAAGCAGCTTGCGTGAATATTTGCTACCAAAATAAACGATAAATTGTTTGAATGCCAATCTGTTTGGTATAGGGGGGTTAGGTATATTACGGGATGACATTTAAATGTTTTCGGTAGGGTAATTTTCTCCAATGTTGAATGAAACTTTGGGATCGATAAGCTCAAGAGTTTTGAATGCTGGTGGTTATTTTAGTCTCTATTGTATCCCAAAATAAACTTGCTGTATACCTATGTGTGGTAGTTTTTAATATTTGACTATGTCTTTGGTATGAAACATTTTTCAATTGTGATATTTTGCTTTGTTCAGGATTTATAAATGCTTTTAAAATTAATGTGACATATTTTTCCGTTTAATTTATTCCTAACGAAAAAATCAAAAAAGAAGATATAGAAGGCTTTGGTACATAAAGCAGTCTTCAAAGCCACTTAAGTATTTCATTTTCTTTGTTTAACGCTAATTAGACTTATAAATAGAAAATATACTGAAATTTTCTCTTGCAATTGATATCTTACAAAAAAACTTCTTCTTTTACAGGTATGCCCAGTTATCTTCTGGTTTATTTCACTATAGATTAGGTGAGTCATTGTAAATTAACATTAGCAAAACATGTATAGTCATCAATTCGATTGTCTTTATATTCTTAAAAAATTCTTATAAAAGAGTAGATTTTGAGTATACTTTTATCTCTTTTTTTGCTCAGATCTCGATACTTTTTGAGCTGTGAAATCGTATTCAAGGTCTTTAGTTGAGAGGATAAATATACGGAAGTAAAGACTACCAATATGATAACAATGCATCTAGCCTTGAGTGTTTATTTGCGTCCAAATAAATGATTGATATCAAACTTAACAGCTCACATTACTTTGAGTTTATGAGAATCTATTATTAGGTATTTCATGACGTTGATAGTAATATCGCATTACTACCGTTTACCAAGAAAGGCTTTGCTAAAATTATTTTGTATTACTCTTAATTTTGTCTTAATTCAAATGAGTGTATGTATGTATGTACGAACAACGCGCTGACTTTTTTCCATGACGTCTATGTGGAGTAGTTTACATGTGAGTAACGAAAGCGAAACCTTGAGCAATATAGTATGCAAAAGTGAAACTGAACCTGACATGCAAAATGTAGATATTATGACGATTCCATTATTTTACAGTTTTAATAGTCAAGCATCGCTAAAGTACCGTTGTCTTTCAAATAAATGCGTCTCTAGGTATGACAGGGAAGATAATTCGTTACAAATTATCTCAACAACAACAAATTAATATGTAAACTATTTACATTCGTGAATTTCGAAGAAGTAAACTACATACGGGAAGATTTCGTAACCATTGATCAGAAACGTTATTAACGTAACGGCATATCTAGGGTTGAAAGTATCTACATTCAAGTTGTTAGTAAAGATCTTTTATGAATGATCTTTGTATTTGCAGCTATTTGAATAAGTCACACAATGACATTGAAAATATTAGGGCAAATACCGGTTAAGTGAAAAAGAATATGTTGGTATTTAATTAATTTAGAATTATTTTGGGTGGAGTTATCACGTGACGGATCAGGTTAATTCCCTTTCCGTGCAAACTTTATATACGAGGTGTGTAATTCAAGATAACTGTTGTAATAAATATTTTTTTACAAAAAATTGAACCGACGTTATTAGTTGGTGAACTGCAGTTAGATTGATAACTTTTGGCACCAAGTATCAGCACCAATAACATTAATATTATTTTGTATTTTTCAGTTCACCAACTAAAAATATCGGTAAAATTTTTTGTAGAAAATATTTATTTCACACTTTTGAGTGTAACATTAGTCACGAAAATCGTTGAAAGTTATTCCAATAGTACGTATCCGATTAGCCACGTATATTCTTTGCTTGTACGTGTTATTATGTATATATCTCAGAACATCGCGGCGGAAATACGCATAAGTATTTTAGATTTAACCATTTTACCACCGTTGTAACTCGAAAACCGCAACTCTAAGGAAAAAATGTTCATTATAAATATTGCTACAAATAATCTGATCTTTCTTGTAGTACCTACAGATTTTCAATTTTCGAGAGAAATCGCCCCCTACACATAGCGACAATACACATGTTAGAAATTTTAATATGGTTGTAATTCGAAAACTGTAATTCTTTTAAAAGAATGATCAATTTAATCGTTTCAGAATATTGTCCTGTCTTTAATTATACAAACTCAGATTTTCAAATTTTAAGAAAAATTTCCACATTCGCCCCCTCCGGCGGGACCATTTCTCAAAACTCATACTACGCTTGCACAAACAAAAAAGCAGACAGTCGAATTTTATACCTTCTCCGTTTGGGTTCGTCGGTCAATAAATTGTCTACTTTTTGACCGACTTTAAAAAAGGAGAAGGTATATAATTCGGTTGTAAGATTGTTTTTTTATATTTTTTATGGCTGTTCGCGCGTTTTGCATAGTAAACGTTCTCCGATGATTTTTTCATTTGAAAGAGGAGAGTTGAGAAATGGTCCCACATTGAGAAAAATCAAATCCAAAATCTCCTTCCCTACAAAAACCGCCCCCAAAGGGGGTCGAGGGGCAATTTTCCTCGAAAATTGAAAATCCGAGACGACAGAATTCATGACAATTCCATATCCGGAAATGTTTAAATTGGACATTTTTAAAAATGATCATACGTTTTCGCGCTACAGTCTGAAATATGTGTTTCAGCTATGTGGAAGGGGCAAATTTTTCCGAAAATCGAAAATTCGAGATTTGAAAATTAGAATAGAATTAATATTATTTTGTATATTTCAGTGCAACAACTGATAAAGTCGGTCCAATTTTTTGTAAAAAATATTTATCATAGATAGCAGGCACTACATATGAGGCGAGAGATATTCCGTAGTAGAGCACATATCTAAAATAATCATTTTCATGCTCCTCAAGGTTCTTACACTCACACAAATGACAACTTGTTGAAATGAAAGGAAGAAAATTTAATTTATGATGCCCCTAAATGTTGAATTATATCTAAATAATTCTGGAAAATTTTGCATTATAAAGTTTATATGCCTATATCGTGACAGACTGAAAAAGTTGTTTCGATTCTATATAAAATGTCAGCCAGCTACAAAGATGCATAGCGATAACGTTCATTTAACGTGGTAGCGTCGCTCATTCGAAAGGGTGACTGACTGTACGGATAAACCTTTTTAAATGTAGAGAGATACTTGCATTATAATTTATGGCATGCTTCATTTTCAAGCACGCCATTAAAAAAGAGAGGCATACACTGGTTCATAATAATTTACATAAACATTATTATCTGACTACGGAAATTAATGCATCCATTTTATAATATTAAATATAAATTATTATTCTAAAATTAGGTCACGATTAGTAAGGATTGCATAATTTATTTGATAAGAAATGTTCACAAATTTATTGTGATGTATTTTGACAGGAAATATATATTGTCATTTCTCTCGGCAATACATTTTAATATGTATAGAATAGTGAAATTAGAATAAACTTCCTAATGGAAATTATATTTATGTTTCTCGAGTTTTTGAAAATCTGAAACGCAAAAAAACAGCACTTATCTGAAATTTACTCCTTAACTCCGTCATGTTTCCTAATCCTCTTCAATTTTGACAGTTACGAATTTTAAACAATATTTACAATTTAGAATTCAAAATTAGTAGTGATAATTCGTAAGAAACAATTGAGCGACATTGTCTACATGTAATCGCGTTGTTGTCTCAGTTTTGCCACTGTCTACATAAGTAGAATCTATTAGACCCTCTCTATCAAATATAGGATAAATAAGTGAAAATAGCAATTTCATAAAGAACATGATCAAAAATTATTTATATTTTACAAATAAATGCAATCAAATTCGCTTTGATTCGTTATATTCGAGCATCTATCACTATAGGCTCAAGATTGACTGAGCGGCAACACTGACCAAATCGACGTTTTGATAGCGACGATTCTGCGATAGCCGCAGTCGCAATGCAGTGTGGGGTTACTAGTATATCGGAAACTAGGTACTTATTATGGAGATTTGTGGTAAAAAAATTAATAACTAAGGTAGTTAAAAGAAAATACTGGAAATTAATATAATAATAAACTCATGCTTTCTAGAGCTGAGATGAATTCAAATATTTTCAATAAATCTGTTTTTCCGATCTCATATATAAAGCGGCGGGAGATCGAAAATTTAAAGAGAAAATTCAATGGATTTTGGAAGTTTTTATTTTTTTTCACCAAAGTTTGTAATAAAATATATAATATTTGAATTATTCGATATTCAAATATATAAACGAGAATCAGGAATGGTTGTTTTTTGTGTTAATCACATTTATACTCTATAAGAAGGAGGCATAAAAAATATAAACAGCTTTGGGTCGAAAGTTTTAATAGAATGGTCATAATTCATGCTTAGTTACATATTATGTGGTAGGTTGTTCATTTGAGTATTTTTCTACCTCGGATTCATCGAAATGTGATAAAAAATAAGGAGACATAATATTTAGGACTATAAATTTTTAATCAAAATTTGCTCGCCATTTTTTGCCTCCCAAAAGCTACCTTCTAACAAGTGGTAAGACGAGAATTCGGAATAGGTAACTGTCTTTTTTTTTCAAAAACGAAAAGCTTCACATTAATGAAGTCTTAGGCGCAAGTTTTAGAATGAACACCATATGCACCTATAATAGCCATGATGCCATTTTTATTAAGACCTAACATTAATGACGATTCAATTTGTTTGTATATTTCTCGTTTTGAAATAGAATTTTTAGTAACAGATACTTATTTTCATTTTTATTTTTTATTTAATAGATCTCAAAATATTGCATTTTTATTAACAAAATTGCAGAAAAAAATCTAAATTAATTGAATTTTCTCATTAAATATTCTTTCTCCGATATTTTGGGTTAGCTGAGAGATATCGAGGCACGGTTTTCATTCAAATATTTATTTGCTACTTTATTGCACTGATGAACTTTTATCAATAGATTGAATTTTTTGAGAAATTTAGCCATTTCTGTTCTAATATTAAAAATGCCTCTTAGTGGCGACACGCCCAATTAAAATAACAAAGAGCAAGGTCCAAGAAAAGCTCATTCTAACCGCGCATTGTTTGCTAAATCCGTCCAACCACTTTGAAGTTACAGATATTTGTTCACAAAAACATTCGAACTTCCCCCACCACTTTAATTCAAGGTATAGGCTCGAACTCATCTTAGTTCTAAAAAGCATTATTTTTTTGTTACCTTGATTGGGTGAAACTTTAAGAAACACCACTATCTTAAATTCAAGATAGTGAGAACGTCCCCTAACTGGCATTTTAGCAACCTGGAAATAATTTCCACAATTTTCTCTTGACTACTTTAGTTATTGAGTTTCTACAATGAGTAGCTGCTGATATACATTCGATTACCTCTCTTGTTGCTACACCCGGTACATGTGAAAACGTTTTTCTCGGCTGATGTGTTTGAAATATTAGAATACAAAATCGCAATGATTTTAGCATTTAAAAGTAAAGAATTATTTTTTTAAATTATTTTCCAATTAATTATGAATTATAAGTGTTTTAACTATCTTACCCATTCTTAAAAAATATTAAGTGAGCGTTGGGCACGCATGTAAATGCTTCTGTCCTTCACTTTAATTTTCCAGTAATTTATGAGTCAGGTAAGCCCCATATTCTTTTTATTCAAGTTTTCAGGTTTATTAATTCCGAATATAATGGGTCAATCTTCTTTCCCAGATTTTACATACTGCAAAGTCTTATAATCAATATAAATTTCTATTACTCATAATGAACCATTTCAATTGATCTGCAGAAAGATCCACTTGAACAATTCTTTCATCTAATTTTCTAATTTGCCTTTAATATATCTAGTTCAGGGTCTTTGGTTATAGCATACGACGATTCTATCCTTAAATCTTATGTTATATAGAAAACTTGTTTCGAATATAAACCGCGAGGGAAACACACAAATAAACAAATAATAAACACACACACACCCTTTATCGAATTACGAAAACGCTACCGCATCGTCCTCCGTGATCCTTTGACCCAATTTTGCCAAGATACCGACAACTTGTTGAATCCAGTTTCCGTATTCTCGTTCTCTTATTTATATACCCACAAACTATATTTCAAGTTTCACATCTAACAAGAAACGGATGCTTTTAGAAAATATAATGCTAAAAGAACTATCTAATCTAAAGGGATCTCAATTAATGGTCCTTATAATATACGTAATATAATAACAAGTTGTTGAAACGTGATATTCTTCATTTTGATTTGTTAATCACTGTTGCTATCAGATGTAGGTTATAAGAGAATGGTCGGACTTGCGCAGAATAGAACAGGGAAGTATTCCCGTGATTTGTAAAATTGAAACTTCTGATACTCCGAGACTCCTAATGGTGCGTGCGCGCAGTAAAGCAATATACTATTGGAAACGAGTCGAGCAGCCAAAATTGATTTTTGATACGTTCTCAGTAAAAGAGGTTAATGGCGAAAAAATGGGAATAAATAATTTTCCGGTATTGGAAATATTTACCTGTTCTAACTTTACATCGATATAGAGTTAGGGTAACTTCCTGCCATGTACTTCCGGTTTACAAGTATCATTCGAACCCATTGATACTTAAATTCCTGGGCACATCCTATTGTTACTTTTAGTATGCGTTGTAGTTAACTGCTTTATCTATAAACTATTATGATAACTACAAAAGTACATTCCAGATAAGCCAGGTTGTTTGAAAATTGCAGATTTAAAAAGTTTGGGACAATCTGAAAATTTGCTTATATTAATATGATTATGTAAATGTAATAAAGAATGTGTTCGATAGATTCATATATAGTAGGTATATACAAATTTAGGTATATTATTTCTGGGTATTTTGGACCGTCTTTACAAAAAGTTTTGCCAAGAAAACGTGCACCGATTTTGATGATTTTTTGACTGCTCCCATAATGATCTTTTTAAAATAAATTTTGTTCTTTTTCCAAAACATTTTTACTCTAAACTTGAAAGTTCTACGACACAAAATTTATTTTGAAATTTATTAGTTTGAATACTTAGTACAATTTTATGGAGTTCAAAACGTTAAAAATTTCTGGTATACCAATCCAATTATGGCGTAATACAACTGGTTACTTGAATGGACTATAAATAGAAAAAAAATGGCAGACCGAAAATGGGCCAGACAGTACCAGCGGCCAAAAAAGTAACGTGACTCCCTCATCCGATCCTGTGTCCAGAGGACTATTGATCGGTCTCGACGCAAAGTGGTGGTGGCGGCGGCGGCACAGCATCAGCTCTAAGCCTCCATCTCTGTCTGCTCTCGCACACACACCTTCAGTTCTCAGTCTCTTGTCGATCTCCTGATCTTCTGAGTCTGTCTGTCCAGTCTGTAGTAGTAGGTTGGTGTGCGCCGCGTCAGTGTGATTGTGTGTGGGCTGCATCCTGGCGATGGGAGAACAACGCAGGACATCCTCGGGGGCCCTTGGAGGGCCATAGATGTCCGTCTACCACACCTACCCCAGCTGCCGGGGGTCCCGCAACCACCATAACACAACCATGGGCTGGACCAACAACAAAGCGGATCACCCGGTATTAGCTGCTACTACTGCCACTGGCGATGCTGTTAGTTCCATTTTTTAGAATAGAAAGATATTTTTCTAGGGCATTCGAACAGCCGATTAGATTATTATTTTTAGCCCTTTATTCTTTTATAATTTCTGTAGATGCACTTTCTATAACACATGGAACTATTGATATAGGTAGTAAAACAACTAATTAAACAGAAAGAGTAAACAATTAAATGTAGAATTTAACATTGCTAGTAATCAACTTTATAAATACGGTTTTGACAGAAATAATGTTGAATCAGTTATAATGGTGCTTGCACGTTCTTCAAAATTTCATAAAAAATCTCAGGAGAATGATGATGATGAGAAGTTTGTTATGATAAAAAGTAGAGATTTGTCGATGTGGGACCTTTGGGGTATTGGCTCCATTAAAATAACATGCTAGTTGCTAGTAGAAAGTTGATAATGATCAGAAGAAATTAGACGATAACTACACTGAAAAGAACGAAGCATGATTAATTGCATTGTTACCCACTAGAATAACAAAAAGGGACCTACATATATTGTGTAATCGCATGAATCAAACAAATTGTATTCACAAACAATGTTGTAAGGGAGAATAAATTTCAGTTACAGTTATAAAGATTCTTTTGGCACAATTTTCTATATTTAATAATTTTTAGGGTTCCATATATCCGACGGCATATACCCTTTAGGCATATCTGACTATCTGTCTACCAAAGCCTGTTTCACCGTAACTTCTGAATCAAATTTGTTACTTATACAGACTTGGATGCATCTCCATTAAGGGACGAAGAGGAAACGTTCTGAATTCAACCAATCATATTGATTGACAATTTATAACCAATGTGTTCTTGTTTCCTTCACACCTTTTTCTCATGGATAAAAACGCAGACTAGTGGTTCTATAAAGTAAATAAACAAATTGTGACAAAATTGAATGAAAAAACTGTAATAAAATAGTATAGTCCAGTCTGGTTACTCATAACTTTAAAAAAACATAATCAAAAATGTTGAGTGCAGAACCGTTCCCACGAGAAAACTATTCGCACTTGACAGCTTTTCTTTCAATTAATCAGTTCTAACCATAGACATCTGAACACCTAGACCACGCATAGCCTCTTTCAGAGCGATCCAACATCTCAAGACCATTATTCTTCTGGTCCATAATGGTTCGTGTCCGCCCGATACGATTAACATATTTGCCAAACTTCTTATTCTTCATGGCAACTTCTGATTTATAAAGTAATAATCAAATACACTCAGACATAATTAAAAGGTGGTCGTTGTAATAGTTACAATTGATTATTCAGACACACCTGCAGATTAAATTATGTACCAAATTTATATTTTACAACACGAAATAATTATTTTTCATTTTTGAAATAAGAGGATCATCAATCGATATCGATCGACTGAGTTAAATGCGGCAACACAGGAATATATAATTTAGGCGTCCGTATGAATTCGTCGACTTTCGCTGCTAGTCGGAATATTGTCCATTCGTAATTTGAGTGCTGCTACTACGTTTTACACATTTATACGCTTCTACACAGGTACACTGTTGCCAAAATTTCCTATAGGAAAATTTTGTCTCTCTCTTACACATGGAAAATACCAAAACAATTCTCTAACAATAACAGATCGTCTTTAGCATGTTATGAATGAAATGCTTGGTCTAGGTGTTCAGATGTCTATGGTTCTAACTAATACTCGTAATAAGTGAATATTTATAGTAAGGGTTTGATAACTGAACTATCAATTCCTATAGTTTCATGCTGTTGTAGAGACAAAGCAGGGCACAAAGTTGAAGTTTTTTTTCGAAAAATATCAATATTATTTTCGTCTATGTCTGTGTAAATTTTGAAACATGAAGATGACCTTAGATACAACAACGAAAGTGCCAGCAATAATACAAATAATTTCCAAAAAGCCAATATATGACGGTTTCAGGCATACCAATCCACATGTGACGTAGACTTTATGACAGGTTACAATGTTAAAATTGACTTTTCTATAAATATTCTCAAATAAGACTAGTTGCTCTCATCACAGCTATTAAGATGTGATGTTCATGTTCCATTAAATCGAATTCTATATGAGACAGGCCGGCAAGTAATACTCTCATACAGAAATATCCCTCGATGGTCTCATAAAATACCTTTCAGGATAATTAATTCCCATTCACATTGAGGACATAATTATGGCAAAATATGGCATTGTGGTCGGCTGAACCAGCGGCTCTGGTTATATGGCTGTGGCGTGCAAATAATTCTTCTTTTACACTTACATTACGCCAGCATATGTGGATGTTCATTTTATGGTAATAATAATAATAATACAGGTGAATTAAGGAAACCGAAGGATTATTTACGATGCTAGAAGTGAGATGATTAACCATTTCTTATGATTCAAACAAGTTCTACAGGATGTTGGGCATCAATATGTTATATAAGGGGGGCTTTTTACCGACACGATTTTATTTTTAGATTAGCCATGGAAAATATTGCAAGGCGCCTCATTCGTTTGCCGGTTTTTTTGTTTCAAATAAATTGCTTGTCAGTCAAGATCAGTTCTAGCAGATATATTGAAACAAAATATAATACTGACTCATAAGCAATGATAGTTATCATCAATATACTATAAAATGCAATAAAAATAAGTGGATTAGCTTTATTTATAACTTTCAGGCGCATTTTCCAATGCCGTCATCGAGATATCAAATTGCGGATAAAAGCTTTGCAACTAAAGAGCCCTCAAAAGGTTGACGGTAGAAAAAAATAAAATGGATCAAGGGTGAATCTCTGCTTACTGAATTATTTTCTTTCAGAAACAAAAAATCAGACATCAAAAAAATATCTCTTTGTATTCATTGATTTTTCATTCTTTGAATTGTCTTCCTGCCTATTTAATATATTAACTTGAATTATTGTATTCCTTGCTTTGCCTATTAATAAAAAGATCCTGAACGTATAGTAGTTATTTAGTTTTGTATGATTTTGGTGATTTCAATTCGATTTGTTTAATTTTATTTCCCATATTTTTTTCAGTAGGCACTATGGAGTAATTCAAAATTACACAATATTTTATACGGGTATCAATTCAATTTGTCAATTTGTCAGTTCCTTAGCTTTTGTAAACTGCTGATCATTATCCAGGGTGATGGTAAAAACAACAACAGCTGGAACATAAAGGGAAAATATCATTCAATCAACTCGACTTGCCTACGTGACAGGCAATGGAAAAAATGGTTTTGATAAAAACTCATATTCCGGAAAAATGTTATTTTGCAATTATTTATTCCATTTTATATATTCATATTAACTACCACTTAACTCCACTATTTTAGTCTCCAGCATTGATAACTCACCCCATATTTACAAAAAATAATAAAATAATTACCGGTTTCTGCTTTCCAAAATTTTCAATACATCTACACAATTAATAATTTGCTGTAGGCAACATTTATAACAACTGATGGAAAATAATCTTCTTTGAAATTATAGATTAGTAATATACATGAATCTATAAAAAGATAATAAGATATAAATTCAAAGAAGTCGTTAATCAAAACTTATCTGACCTTGAATTATTATAAATGGTTCATTATCAGTTTTATGCACATTTATTCATTTTCAATTAATTGACTTTGTTTACCCGAATGAAACTTGGTATAAGATTAATGTTTTTTTGTAAATCGCTCCGTTCACTACTCCGCGTGTCATGGTGATACTACATGACCTTGATCTATGGCTACAAGCACTCGCAAAGGGCCTATAATATGTATATAATGATTGTTTATGCATACTGCATGTATTTGTATAGTATATGTTATTGACTTGGTATAATCATCTCCGATAATGTTAACTCACAGTCATATCTATTTGCCCATTAACAAGTATGATGTGACACGTGCTTAAAGTGTAATAGCATTTTTATAATAATTTATACAAGCATGTGGAGAGGAAATTCAAGTAAATAAAGAGATTTTTTTTTTCGAGTAAACTTTTCTTAGAGATAAATAAAACTGTTCATTTATCGAAGATTCATTCTTTCTTTCTTTCTGTCTCTAAGATCAAAGTAGTGTCATTCTGTCTATCTGCTACAACCTGTTTTTACAGTAAAAAAACTACTGACAAGTTAAAATGTTCCACTTATACAGAGATAAAAGATATTATATTATGAAAGACTCAACTCAGCTTTTCAAAATTTCGAGATAAACGGCCTTAGCTATATTCAGTGAAAAAAAAAACGATAGTCGACTGTTTCTAACAATATCTTCGAAATGTATTCACTGTGAAATCTTGGAACAAATATAGAATATACGCTTCACTCAAAGTCCTAAGGACGGAACGCGACCACAATTCGTACACAACAGGATTTTCGAAAGATATAAATAGGTATTTACATTATAGTTACTAGAAATGAGCATCGTATTGTTCAGTCAATATATTATTTTTTTTATTTTACTATCAACAGCGTTCTAGCTTTCTAAGAATCTCTATCGATATCAACTTCCTCCATTTCATATCTTTTGTATTAGCAGTATCTGCTTCGTATGTTCGACCGACCCAATTCGATGCCGGATAGTGCACAACACACGCTGTGTATGTGAACTTGGAATTTCACTGTTAATACCCATGTTTATGGTGCAATCATGTTGGATTGACTTGACAATTTGTGTTGTATGTATATCACACATACACACCATTAACGTAGGTTAATCCCGAGAACATGCACTCGATCCGAGAATATGGATCCTGTTTGGTATATAAGTAATCAACAACAAAAGTCCTACATGTGTACTTTGATTATTTTAAAATGTTCTAGTTTTGAATCTATAATAAATTAAATTCAGTACTAACTCGATTGTCCGGATCTTTGTTAACTAAGTATTTTATTTTCTAAAAATAGGTTTTCTTCATATATATATATATATTCATTTATTCGGATTTTCGGTTAAATTTATTAATATTTTTTACGAGAAAACTTTGAAAACCTATCAGTGTAATAATAAGTAATATTATTAACTAAGCTGTCAGTTCCTCAAAATTTTCTACTCCAGCCAGCTTTGAAGCAGAAATTTGATGGCAGTAATGATAATATGTTATACAAATATTTATATTCATATCTTCTGAGACCTGTGAGATATCAGAATGTAACATACACGAAAATTTATAATAAAATTCCTGTTTTAAACTGAAATAATATTATTGAAATCCGTTTTGTGGCTTTGAAGCCTATTTGAACGAAACTTTCAGACTTTTTGTATAGATAAAATGTTACAATCTTCTTGTTTTAATTTATTCTTAGAATCTGTGAGGATAAATAAACTACGCAGCATCTATAAAAGCCGTGGCTTCTTAAAAAATCAAAATTTTACTCAAGCCTGGAGCAACTGGTAAAAGGCACTAAAATTTTACAGATTCTAAGAAAATTATCAAGTCTGCGAAGTACAATTGCAAATAGGTTAAGGTGGTTTGGTAAGGGAAGTCGAATATCTAGACGAAATGAAACGCATGACCACTGATTTCTTATTTTAAAGGACAAAAGACCCATTGTATTATAATAAATCTATTAACGCAAGGGATGATGCAAATTATCATCTTAACTTTATTTACCTGTTTGTTAATATATTCACTCTAATTTTTAGTAGAAGTTGAATGAAAAAATATGATTTTTCATTGTTCCCAAATTATATGGAAACTGTGATACGTACTATTTAACGTATTGTTCGAATACAATAAACATGAATTTTACTCGGATATCTAAGCAAGTTATCTGGCAACACTATTTTTTTATTGAGGTAAGATTCAAGTTTTCTAGGTGGAATTTTTTGTCAGTTTTGTCAGTTTATGGGACCTTCAGACAGTTGATGTAAATTCTGGTCGATGTGATGAAACGATACATTTGTGTCATAATATAAGTCGCATTGTCAATGTTAACTGGACCTCATAAAATTCAAAAAATAAAAATACTAGTAATATGAAAAAACATATCTATATTTCATCCTTTGAATACCCATAAAACATTATCCATACTGCTGTTTCACAATTATCTACAATGCATTTTTTTAATCTGTCACATTCTGTTTTCAATTTACAAAAAAATGTAAATGCAATTTTCTTGTTGTTGTTGATGAATTCATTTGTTATATAACAATGTTTGAAAATGCATCACCATGTTCAAAATTCATCGACGCAATTTCAGTTTATTTTATTAATTATTGATGAAAATTTGACATTGTATTTGCATATAAAACGCATCGTGTTTGTCTGCTTCAAATTCATTTGAATCTAAAGCATTTATAAAACTTGAAACGATAAAAGCCAATGACGTATACACGCGTTCTGGTGCACTCACGAACCCATAATTTTTTTAATCATCCGGACGCATGCGATATGAAATCGGAATGCCGATAGACGTTTCATATATATTATCAGTTCAAAATGTATAAATATGTATATTATTCGGTGAAATGATAGTTTTGTTGTGCCAGCTTGATAGTCATTATCTTTTTAATTATCATAATTCCGGGGCCTATGCGCCTCGTCGAAATGTTTCTGATTTTATAGATGTCGACATGAAAGCGAATGGAAGCTTTTTGTTGGTGTTTATAATACCCAACTGATTTTGATTGTTATTCATTCCAAGAAATATTTTGGTATTGTAGTCTGTCATTTGTCAATCGATGCATCAGTGCTAACTTTAAAATATACCCAACAATATGGACGCCGATCTATTGGGCCACAGCTACCTGCAAGAGTTTATTGTACCTCTCTGTCACCTGCTCTATCCTAGCATCGTAATGTTGAAATGAATGTCGAAATTTAAAGAAATAGTATTTTGTATACTTTATTATAATCCTACCATTCAGTTAAACCAGGACCACGCCGTATTTACTGGAATAAATAATAAATTACTTCTCAATTAAGAACTATACCGTGAACATAATTCCCCATTATTAGGTATTCCTGATCAATTGTTTGGTGGTGTTACATATTTAAACTTTCAAAGTGTTGGTTTAAAATAGCGCAAAGTATGCTATGTGAAAAAGGCAAGAATATGTTGGTTTTTGAAAATTATTTTTTTAAAGAAAATACTACTTCCAAGAGCCGTAAAATACGTTGGCGGGGTTTAATTAAAACATACCAGGCCAAAATTTATCCAACTAATGACGAAAAAACCATTACCGAATAAGATACCGAACACAATAATTTAATAATAATTTATTCATAGTAACATATAAATCATAAATATAAAATAGTATGTTAACAGATTGTCTGATTTTATGAACCCTACAATAACGAGATGCAAACAGCATGCGTGTGTAGACATGAACTATATTATGTTGATTTAAAATCTACAACCTTACCAATGCAAATATAAATAATTGAAAAAATACAACAGGATTATAAATAAAATTCAATAATCTCCTTAATCCCTCGCGAGCGAGGATGTGGCCGAATTGAATGGTATGATTACGGACAACTCATTACGGTGGCAGAATTCATTTCCTCCCATGAATATATATTTAATAATTTTAGGAAGTTTCTGGTTAATTATCATTATCCACAACTGCAAAAAGATTATAAGGTGTAATTGATGAAAGAATTGTGATAAAGTTATACTTGATTTTGGGATTTGAAATAAAGGTGCGAAATATTTCACAATTGTGATTTTGAAACTATTGCATAGGTAAGTAGGTATCTGTCAAAATCAGAAAAGAACGATTTTGATAGCTATATTCCATTTAAAAAAAAGAGTTTTAAATCATGATAATGAAGAGATCTCTGTTATATTCTGCCGTATAAGAGTCACTACACTCCATATTTATTTGAAAGAAAAAATAAAAATTCCGATGGCCTGTAGCCAGCAGAAAGGTAAATTTCTCATAATTCACTGAATTGAAATTTGAACATCCATAGATTTTTGTTGAGATTTTTTTGAAATTCAAAAGTGTGAACAATCGCAATAGGTACATTTCTATAAGAAATTTACCTAATAAGTATAAGAATTTTAACACAGAAAATCTCGAAAAAAAAAAAAAAACTAAACTTAAACTACTTGTTAACAAGACACAAAGACTCTCATGCCAATTTTGTGAGGAGACAGTCTCTCTCTACAAGACTAACTCAATGATTCCAAGTTAACAATATTGTTTTCAATGTGCCAATTTTCTAACAATAATGGTACTTGTCCATGATACCAAGTACTTGTCAAAACTATCAATTTTATATATGATGGTATTTAATGTTTATAAGAGAAGATTGCTTATAAATTTTGTATCAACTGACAGTCCTTCATAGAAAACAGACCTACGGAAAGCAAGAAATCCAATAGAAACTCACAAAATCAAGATCAACAATACAAGTAATAGTGTGGAGAATTCGTTTTTCGTTCAATTCAGCATACTCATTACTATGGATAGACGTCATCAACTGAAGCTATTAGTACGTATATTGTGCTGGTGTTGCACTGGTATATCCAATTCCAAGTTTCAGGGTTTGATTAACAAGCTCCTACGCAATTAGTTTCATTTAGGAACGGAAGAGTATTATGGTGTTTGTTGATGACGTCACTCAGTACTGATGGGTATGCTGTATCGAATTTAGGAACAACGGTATCTTAAGGAATATATTCCATGACTACCATTGAAACATACGTTCTTTTCAATCAAGTTTTTGATCTTAAAACTATCCTTTTAATAATGCCTTGTTATATTGGCTAACTTCTCAACATTATGTCCTCATATTATTTTGCTGACTAATAATTATGGGTGATTTTGACTTCAGGTTTTATCTAAACTGAAAACTTTTTCCATGGATCATTCGGTAAATGTAATGTAAATGACATCGTGCATTTTATCGGTTCAGTCTTATTTGTTCATTTTCTATGTTAGGTCTGAATGTCATTCTGAATAGAAACATATTTGTGTTAGGTATAAAATATTTAAGTATAAACTATAATGATATTCCATTCTCATAGAATGTGAACTAAAATATCTACATGAGAAATATTTGAAGTTTAAAGCTATTCTTATCTTTTAATGAGAATATCAAGTTATTGACCCAAACTGTAACAGACCTTGAACTTTTTTGTGCTAACTATATTATCAATATTTTTATAATACTATTACAGACACAGACAATTGATGTTATTTACTCAAAGTAAATATTTTCAATTTGTGACTTTAACTCATAAAGTTCTACAGTATCGATAGGAGTTAAAAAACATAAACGGCTAGACATGCGAATAAATGCTTAACGATGGAATTGTTTGGTAAAACAAAATGAATTCAATAACAGGAAGCTATATTTACCCAACTAATCTGTTTGATGATGGATCAGTTCATAATATCGGGGAGAATATGAATGTGGCTGTCAGATAATTGGCGATGAAATTATTTATTTATATAAAATTAAATGTATATGATAGCATGGCAGAATTTTTTTAAAAGAGAAATGATTTAAAAGTTGTTCCCGTTATGATATAGCGGTAGGGGCGTTCAATGGTTTGTAGTAGCTGCCGAAATAATGCCGAACGGTGTAGGACCGCCTATGAGTGCAATGTTTTTCCTACTACCACCAAATTTATTAGAAATAAGCCTTCATATTGTGATGTAAGGACAGACAGACAGATAGTTACCATCCTCTATATGTTTCTATACTTTTTCACTGACTTGAAATCACGACTTTTAATAGTAGGTGCTACTCAAGTTTTAAAATTCTTGGGTAAACAAATAGGATAAAATTAATAGGACAGCCATCTCGTAAAAACAATTTACCACTTTGTTTTATCAACAAACAAATAAAATCAAAAAATCTTTATCTTTCTTTTAGTAAATGACATATAAAAATATCTGGAGAAGCAATAGCTTTAAAAAGCCTCAATATAGTATTCCTGGAGAAAAATTGAGGAACTGTAACTTTTAAACGTCATACAGATACAAAAAGAAAAAATCCCGATGGCCTGTAGTCAGCGGAAAGGTAAATTTTTCAAAATTCATTAAATTGAAATTTTAACAACCTTTTCATTGGTATACCTACATGTTATTAAATAAAATTGTCATAGCCTTGCGGTTAGAGGTTTTTGTTTTGGCTGTTGAATATAAAGCAGACAGGGTTCGAGTCCACTTCAAGGCAGATTTTTTTTTCGTCTATTTCTTTTCAATAAATATACTATATATTTTTTTAATCAGGGTCTATATTAAGATCTCCAGAAAATGTACAATTACATCAAATTTATATTGAGTGTTCATGTTTTATCAATATTTGTTATTTTTCTTTATTAATTTTTATTTTTTTACCTGTGTATTTTATGAAAAATTGCTTTGAATAAAAGTTGTAGGTACTGATTATATCTATAACCTAAAATTATTTTTAATAATATTTACACTACTGCTCTTTTTTGATAATTTTTTTAAATGTTTGAATGGTCGCCATTTTGAAACTACTTACTCGATATTGCTTAATAACGAACTCGACCGAGATATTTGAGAGATTGATTTTTGTAGCAAATTTGAACTTGATACCTTCAAAACTGCGACCTCTATCGTGTTAACAAATTTCGTAATATCCCATATATATATATATATATATATATATATATATATATAAACTTTTGAACCAAATGTTTTTTTGGACTAACTTATAGACATATAACAACATGCCGTTGAAATTTTTTCGAAATTCAAAAGTGTGAACGATCGCAATAGGTATATTTCTATAAGAAATTTACCTAAAACAAAGAGTTGATTTTTGTACTTGATCCTTTTTAACAAACCATTAAAAAATGTTTAAGATGCTTCCTTAATCTGAAATAATTATCCTTCAAAAAGACAAGGGACTTGAGCTCCTGGAACTATATGAAATCTGTCTTCTGTAGTCTGCAAGGTACACTAAAATTATTTACAGCAGCGTTCTTCTGAATGAAGAAAGCATAATCAAAATGTTGTTGCAAATCTATTCCATGTTTTCCTCTCAATCTAATTCCTCTATTCCATAACAAAATCCAATAAATAACTTCTACATTCAGATTTCAACGTACAATGGAACATAGGATATTGTAATATAAATGTATAAGTTGTTTTACAAAACATAAACTGCATAATACATTCTTCAATTTGATAAATTACCTCACAAATGCAGTGACTTAAGCTGCGTACAATCCTTTATTATTCCTATTGTTGTTGTACACAGTCTGTTGAACTGGATATTGTTAATGCAATGAATGATTAAATATTTATTGAGCTTCCACATTTCTGATATTACGAATGGTATCAGTTTACGTGAAGCATTCGTTTACCAGTGCCGTAGCGGTTATGTCTATGTACTTTTATCGGGTATCTATTATATCCATAGTTATGAAAAGAATATGGATCACTGTGAACACTAGTTTTTCGTAACATGGGTTAAATCAATTTAACTGGAACATCATTGATTATCAAATGTTGATTGGTAGGATGAATTTTTAATTCTGCCTTTTAGTTTTTTTTGTTATTGTTTCAGCTCTTATACCTGCTTTTCTTGTTCCTTCTTCTGAATATAATTTTTAGTTTAAGTAATTACTTGTGCTGTAACTCGTGATGTTTTTGATGAGAAAAAGTAATTTAAAAATTATTATGCAAAATAAGCAAAATAATAGTTTTTTAAATACCTTTGAAAAAAGGTGAACTCTCAAACAATACAAATACTTGAAGGAGATACCACATTTTACAATAAACTTTTTAGATTCTACATAGCCCAAAGTTTTTCTTGAATAATTGATGAAATAACAATAAATAAATAATATTCCTGAATTTCTGCTACAAAAAAACAGAAAATCTACCAATAATGAAAGCTTGGATGACAATTGCTTTCTAGTTTCTTACGCTTATTGGTTTCATTAAATTTATCTGTCAATTGTCTTGAGTCTTGGATAAAATTATCGATTTTAATCCAGCGAATTACTGTCTGTAAGCAAAGATTAGAAACACTTAATCTTTGCTGTAAGCTTGATTAATAACCTGGTGTTTAGAAATGTTGAAATTCAAAATTGGTGTAAAATATAAAGTACCCATTAATGTGGTGATTACTATGAAAAAAATCTGGTGTGTCCACACACACGACTTTCCTACCGCAAAGACAGCAACAGTATCCGTGGATCCATTCCCGAAATAATCATGTCATAGACTGACAGACAGACCGATAAGATAAAAATATGTTTTTTGGCCTCAGGAAACTCTGAAACGCCTACGTTTGTTGAAATCATCGAAAATCTCACACGATTACACTACTTTCCTTACGCATCTACCATGGTAGCTGTAGGAAAGTAAAAATGTTTATTTAATTAAAAGTCAAACTGTTATAAAAGTTCGATTTGTTCGCTGTCATTTTGACAAACAGTTTGCGTCAAGTCATTCTTCCGAGTTTTCCTGTGTTATTACTAGTTACAGAGACTGCATTGTGTTTGAATATTAATAATATATCTCAAAGAAATATAATGTGTTGTGCTTTAGGACGCTGTTGCAGCAGATACACTATAGACAAAAAGGAATCATCCGGAATTAAATTCCACAAGTGAGTAGGTATAAATTGTCAGAGTAAGGGTAGAAAAATTACATTGTGAATTTTTTGCTGAATTGAATTTCCACCTGCTTGATGGAAATTACTTAAGGCGGAACGTGCTTAAGTAGAATTAAATTATTATATATTTTTTAAAATATTAAATTAACTTAAAACCGACACTGTGTAAGTCAACATGTTGATACGATCGTTATGTTGATATGAAATAAAGCCATTTTTGCAAACAAGTCCAATGCACATGTCATATTCCCTACTATTAATAACTCAATGGATTTATTAAAAATAATAGAAATATCGCCCTACCAATTATCAGCGAATCTTCCCCGAAAGAAGAATTTCGGATAAATCAACATTTCGGCGAATCAAGACGAGAAATCACAGTGATACAAATTACTCATATTTTAGGACCGCTATTTTGCAATCAAAATTTAAATTTTAATCAATATCTCAATTTATTACCAAATAAAAGAATACCTTTATTGGACAATGAAGGAGATATATAAATATATATCGGTACCAAATGGATGGAGCTCAGTATCACAATACAGCATTAGTCCGAAATTATCTTAGCAAGCGGTGTCCGCTGTTCCACATAATAAATTCCATTATTTTTGCAATCAAATTTTTTACTATGCTATTGTTAACTCACTAATCCCTTACTTTATTATAACCTTGTATATATCTATTGATTATTCATGCAAATCTAAATTGTTTGTTATTTGTATATTTGATACAAAAATAATAAAGAAAAAAAAAATATTATCCAAAAATAAGAATAACAAATAATGAGAAAATGGATTAAATTACTTAACTTACACATAAGCCAGTCTGATATGCGCTCAGTATTTAGTATAACAGTTAATTTTCTGTCCTCACCCGGCAATAATATGTCCCTTGCTATCCCCTGAAAGGACTCAAATGATTCGAGTTAAATAAATAATGCCTTTTCTATCCGCTTGAATCTATAATTATAATACAACACATAGGTTATATGAGAATTTGCAAGGATGATATAATTTCTGCTGCATAATGTATCGAATCGCTTGACAATTTTGCTATTGTCATTTTTAAATAGTTTTTATTACTTCCGGTTCTTGTATCAATGGACTCCGCAGTGATTTCTCAGGCCCCATACGGTCTAGAGACTTGATATTTCGAATTCGTACTTAGATCGCAGCCATCTCGCCGCCTGTTAAGCTCCAAGTGTGATCCAATATTGGTAATTATAATTATCTCATTCAATCTCATTCAACCAAGATCATTATTTTGTCGACATGGAACGACAATGGGATCCGTCACTGGAATTACGCACGAGCATGGAACGTATATATACGTCTCGTTCTCTGGTATATAGGTACTTTCTGGAAGATCGTCTATGGTTATGTCGCAATTGTCAGACGTCAGATGTTATTGTTAATTTAAAGTTTAATTTTGTGTTGTGGTAGACAAACAGTAATTTGTTATGGAATTGCTATTGCTGGCAAACACATATACATAAGTATAGTTAAAATCGAGAAAAGGAAAGCAACAGTAGGTACTCATCGGTACGGTTTAAATCTTAAATGCCCAATAAAAACTATTTTTATTTTTTTTTAAATTTCACTTGTTGTGTTTGAAATAATACAATCACAACTTTGGATATAGTTTACAGTTGAAATTATTGCGGAGTCTGGTAATTTTGAGCTTTTCAACATGTGTCAAATACATTTTTTTAGCATTTAAACGTCGGTTAAACTTATTAGCACCGCGCTTCTATTTCTTCAAATATCCTCTTTGTTTAAATTCATTGGTGCTCTTAGGATTTTCAATATCTACTTAAATAGTCGGATCACATACTTATAGTTTTACTTTCTTTTTTTTTAAAAAAAGAAAATCTGTTGATATCTAGAAACGCAACCTGAGTTGCTGTTGTTGTTATTTCCAATATATTGTTCAATATAAGAAACTAAATAATTAATGGCCTAAATAACGTGGTCTCTACAGTCTTTTGTAAAATACTGCATTTGATTTTTAAAAAGGTATCAGTATGAAATCTTCATTCAATGGAACAAATTACTTGTTAAATATTCAATGAATTACTAGAAACATTTTTAAAATATATTTTCTCTAGGCAACAACTTTATGAGGACCAGGGGTGAAAGTTAATGTCGGGCAATTATACCTGCTAAACTGCTAAGGACCCTATGTTCAGAATTTAATGCGAAAAGCATCCTTTTCTCTACGAAAGCCACGATTTCATGAGAAAATTGTAATAACGACGGAAGGAAACACTTAGACGACCATACATTTGCATTTTATCTTTTCATGATTTTTTTGCATATTAGACTGCAGACAATAGATTTTAAACTTGACTAGATTTTTATCACAGTTTCCTCTGCATTTGCCCACCTTACAGATCTAAAGTTGAAAAAAATTATCTTATTTGATCAAAAACTTAGTGTTGAACTCAGATTGAGCGAACCTTGTAAAAACAAAACTCACCTACCTATTCAGTATCAACTACAAAGTCTGCATATATTGCACAATGCTTTCATAACTTGTTTCTAAGCATACTGTTTACGCTAATGAAACCATAATAATAAGAAAAAACAGACCTATCAGCATCGTTGTTAGACATAAGCGCATATTAATTTTCTCAAGTAGTTATGTAAAATAAGTATTGCAATAGTGTGAAAATCGGTGTCTCGTTTTCAACAGATGTCCACGACCGATTTTTTTTGCTTTCTTTTTTGTTTTGTAGGCTATCGATACCACCGCATGTGACAATGAATAAGCATACATAATATTCGCAATAATGATAATAATCAAAAAAACTTGTTTTGCTTGCCTGTTGCGCTTTAGCGATTTTGATGAAACATGTCTAAAACATTCCTCTTAGGGCTCTTTTCCACAATCTTAAGACGCATCCCTAAGGATGTGTTTACGCTGGAGCTACGATAAATAATAAAATCGTTGAAGATAGCGCAGCAGAGGAAATGATTCCATTGATTCATATGCTGGCATTTATGTTGGAGTTACGTTTATGTTCGAGATGGCTATAAACAATAAAAGCGACGATGAGAACGAAGCAAAAAAAATATTTTATATAGAGTTGTTTATATTGAAAAGAAATTGTAAAGCATTGCTTCAACATAAGCACTTGTCTATGAAATTATGAAATCATTTTTATTGTTTCGTTTTTATCATTTATCGCAGATCCCCATACAAGCACTCTAAGAAAAAGCAGGCAAAAAAGTTATGCTCAAATGTCTAATTCTCTAACTGTTTACGTATCATACGCCACAATTAAATAGCATCATTGTTGTTCATTTTAGCAAGCTCAAAAAATGGATGGCCACAAGACTTGATCAGACAATTTTTATATTCATTGGAATTGAGTTGAATGAAAGTCTTGTGAGTAGACACACCAGATTTTTTTATGTTACTGTATGAATAAGAAGAAAAAATAACTAATTCACTAAAAACATTTACACGTTTCTCTCTATGCAAATTGTGCAAATTATAAGAGCACACTGATAATGGTATAGGACTTGTGTAGAATGAAACTGATATTAATTACTTCCAAAGTGCAATGTTAGCAAAATACCTACTAATATATAGGTAGGTACTATGGTAACTACTGGATGATGTCTTCATTTACCCATCATGGAATTGAGCGATACTGTGTGTAATGATGAAAACTTTCTATATCTAAATTCTAGCAATCAACATACTTTCGCTATGCAATCAAGAATTTAATATTCTCTCATATTATAGCGGAATATCTGTGCATAATATTGCAATATCCTAATCAAGTCCAGTTCATTATGGTCTTGATCATATCCATATGCTTACTTATTAGCATTGGTATCTGTTAATTATAAACATAATAATCTACCTATAGTGTTTTTATTGCTAAATCTGTTTTGCATTACAAAATCAAAAATAATTATCATTAAGAAAAAAAAACTAAATCACATTCTGTTGGCGAACAAAAGATTTGAACATTGATATATTTTTTCTTCTTTCCAACACGTTTCACGACTGACAATGATAGTTTCTGGTGGAACACTAATGGATAAAAATATTGTAAATTGAATCTATCCAAAAAACATTTTATCAATGTCAAAGGTGATTTGGTATGTGGAACGGTTTAAGTTTGCCAGGTTCCAAAATTGGGGTCGACTACTGTCAGCTGACTACCTATATCTGTCATAGTTGGTTTTTCTATGTGCGATTATATTCATCTCGCAACTTATTTATTATATGATATATTATCCCAGAAGCTTACAATATGATATTAAGAAACTAGAATGAAAATGATGGTTTACTGGTTCAAGATAATGATCTAAATGTATGACGAGTTTGGTCTAGATACCGATACAACTTATTGTCAGAGACAGGCGTAGTAAACGATCGAAAAAAGTCTGATCTTCATTGCAGTTAGTTAGTTATAGTAACATAGCAACGAAATATAACATAGGTACAAACATCTAGGAGGTAGAAAATTTCAATGAAAAGTTTATACCTGATGTTTTAAGCCAATCAGATGCCTTGATTTTGACAGGTTGCTATGACGACAACCTGAATTGCCCGAAAAAAAAAATCGTCACGAAACTTAGCTCCAAATTTAAAAATTGATAAATTTCCTGGCTTCACAGCTACCACGTGCAGATGCCAGAATAAAAAGCATAGATTTGACAAATATTTATTTATAAACTGTCAAAAATTGTATTTACTTTTAGAAATAATTTTTGGTATAACATTTTCGTACAGAATATCCAGCGAGCTTGAATTATTCTCCCTAATTTTTTTCTCATTTGCAAATGTTTTGTTGAAAATTGCTCTTCGAAAAAAAATTTCAAAATTATTCAATTTCTAGGAAGATGAGAAGGGATAATTTAAATTATACTCTGTGGACAATCTAAATAAAATATACCCAGTTTGTCAAATAATTTCAGATCATGTATTTACTGGTGTTATTGGAAATTAAATATTATTCAAATACTACTTATCTCATTGAGAATATGATGTTCTTTATTGAAAAAAATTCAAAGATATGCTCAAACCTCCATTAATGAAACATAACATAATAATTATTATCCTAGAACTAGATGTCCATCTAAAGGCAATGTCTTTACACACATCTTTTTTCTTCAGATTGTTTGAACCACTTGAAACGTATTTTTCAAAAAAATCATAGAAATAAATATAGCAGCCAAATCTTTGCTTTTATTACAAAATCGTCTTGTGAATGAATGTATTGAACTTTGGATAAAAACCATCTTTCCATTGATATTTTTTTTTGTAGAAACTAAACTAAGCGGAGCAGACTACCAATAATCAGTAACCTATATCGTCTGAACGAATCCATTTCGCTGCATTATTTCTCAAATAATAAAATAATTGGGATTTCTTGGGATTGGGATTTTTTTTCTATAGCTCGATAGTACTATTCTTGGCTCGTTACTATGCAAATCTGTTTGTTCATTTCATAACTTCCAACCTTGGATTTTTTAAATTTAAACATTAGAATCGCTGAAATACGTACGAAATAATATCGAAGTTGACAACGTTTTGTTCAAAATTTGCTTCGCCCCTTTCAACCTCCTGCCCCCAGGAGCTACCCCTAAATCTTAAATGATAAAATGTATCGGATGAAAAATTAAAAGGACAAATAATTTGTAATTATAATTTATCACTCCTTTGGGCAGAAGGGCGAAAGCGGCGAAGCAAATTTTTGTTTAGAACTCGTCCCCACGTGAAATTATTTCGTATGTATTTCAGCGAATTCTTTTTGCATGTTCATATTTCGAGAAATTTTAGGCGGGAAGATTTGAAATGAACACCCTATATATTATTTATACATAAAGGCAATCAACTTTAGATGCTTTTTTGGCCATATACGTATAAGTCATGGCTGAGATTGTACAGATGAGATTTTTTTATTCAAATGTGAAGCTGTTTAGAAGAACAATCTATCTTCTTCCTTTCATAAGATTCCACCGAACATAGCCTAGAACTACTTATAGTATGTACTTTTTGTATCTTAATACAGTAGGTACTTTTTTATTTATACCGTCGAGTCTTTGAGCTTTTTGCAGTTTTGCTTGTTAGCATCAGCTTTATATGCTACACATCTTTTGCATACATGCCATTGGCCTCAACAAGAAGGTTTTCCGATTGCCATGGAGAAATTTCCCTTATATAGGTAGCAATAAAAATTCAAACAAATGTTTAATATACTTGAACTTTTCAGAAAGAAAGTCAAGAGAGTAATATTTTCGACATCCCTATGCTGATAGAGGTCTTTCTCCTTTTGGAATTTTTATCTCAACAGGCGTCAGAGCTTGTCATCCACTTTTGTAATGCACAAAATATTATTATATTTACACCAAGTGCATGGCATGGGCCTTCTTTTCACTTACACATTATATTACATGGATGGCATCGCCTATTTTTAGGTCACATCTGTTTCGACACATCGTGTAACGGTTGTTTATTTGTTTAACAAGACACGATTAAGTTGGAAGAACTCACGCTAAACAACAAACGTGAGAGAGTGTTTGGTTTGGTTTTAGTTTCATGTTTCATTTCACTTATATGTATATATGCGTAATGGCTTATAATGAAAGGAATTCGATTTTGTTTTCAATATATTATGATGTAGGAAGGTTGTACAACTGCCGAACTTATTTTAATATTTTTATCTTTTCATATAAAATCGTTGCTGCGTCTGTTGATGATCGTGTAACTTTTGAACGACTGGATCAATAGAGGTCATATTCTCACAACCGATCTGTTTCATAGGGGCGAAGTTTTATAATTATGCGATGATCAGGCAGGAGACGGTGTATTTGAATTATGGTAAAAAAGTTGTTTATTCATAGGTTATAGGTCAATATGATTCATATTTACAAAGAATGTTAGCTAACTGCCAGAAAATACAATCACAGAATATGGGTTTTATATTTACATTTACTGAAAAGCACCGGTAGGGAAAAAGAACATCAGCTGGTCCATCTAGTCTTCTCATACAAAACAATAGCTAATAACAAATGTGTTCTTACAGAAAATCAAAATGTGAATATACCATTACTCAATCTCAACCTGGTAGTATTTTACTTCAGAAGTAGACGTTATTTTTAGTATTGGTAACTGTCCGTTTGTTGAAGAACATCACCATATCTAACTGTAGAAGACTCTGTGGTCAGATATATGTATTCGATGATCAAATCTTATTATACTCCGATATAACAATTTCGCTATTATAATGTAAGCTATCAAATTATATAATGTGGCAAATCTCCTTGTCTAAAAATCTATGAATTTGCCAAGTAGCTACCAACCACCAATAGCATCGAGCGCCGGAAGATAAAATCTTTGTTCATAGTTTCAGAAACATAATGTATTATCCAATTTATGATTTTATAAATTCTAATACCTAATTATTTCTCCGGCAGATATACCGAGTTTCAATGGATTTATCAGAATTCCTTAATTGTGGATCATTAGATACTCTACGCTGTAGCCATGACGATAGAGTAGAAGTGGACCTAAATAACAATTGCGCCTGGTTTGACTGATACTCATACTCTAAACCATTCCTAGATATATTACTGTGAAGCACAATAAATATAAGTCTTTATAGAAGAAATAATACTCAGTACAGATACGAGATGAATGTATGTTCACAATAAACTACTTATCAACAATTACGAATCTGTATACATTTTTTGAAGTACAAAAGTCCTTTTTCTTCTTTTTCTGTAAAATGTTAACTTCGCTATGAACACAATTCTGCAAAATAGAAAAACTGAAGTGGTTGTTGAGACTTCCTTTTTCCTTGAAACTCACAGAGTAAAAAATACATCGTAAATTTTCCGACTTAAAAGAGAGCGAGCTTCCTTTCAGCATTCATTGGAAAAATGCACTACCAAATTATTGTCCTTTATCGTGTTGTCGTGTCCTAGACGAATAACTTTTAATGATTGCAACGAGAAAACATACACTGTGCAGTAGGTAGCTGCTACTCTTTATATATTGTAGGTAGTTGATGTCACGCAGGTTAGCTTTTTAGCTCTACAGCATGCCACGGTATTCCTGATTATTATTGTTACATGAAAATCAGTTAACAAAATCGCTTTATATATAATATATATATATATATACCTAGGTATATGCTGAAGTTGCATTTCTTGGTTAATGTTTTTATCAATGCGATTACATGAAATAATATAATTCTAATGACTCATATCATTTAGGTAATTAATTATTCTTCGATTCTTAGAACTTTTGTTTCTATGTAGATAATATTTTTGCTCACATTCATATACAGGGTGGATTTGAAATATTTGTGAAAATCTTACGTAAAATACGTCAAGATCTATATCCATCTGGTTTACTTCATTTCAAATATTCCGCATTTTTTTAATTCTCGATGCGAGCGCCATTTGCGATGGGATCGCTAAAAAATAGGGGAAATTCCGAATTCCATTTTGTACAACCAGGGTTCAGCTATAATTTATAATATGGCTACGATTTCAAATAAAAAACTAAACGATCTACATATTTGAGTAACTTTTGGTAATAGCACAAAAGTAATATACCTGTGTTCTTTTGAGGGCTAACATTGAATGATGGAACCAAAATTTAAAATTATTCACTGGCTTAAGAGATGCAGAAGAAAATCGAACGAATCGAATCTTTGAAATGACCCTGTAACTTATCATGAATGTTTCTTTATAAAAATTTTGTAGTGCTACGCTGTCTTCAAAATTACTATACGAGGTCATGTCAAAAAGTTCTCAAGTGCAAATTTATTCTTTCAATGAGACACCCTGTATATTTTGGTTCCAAAAGATTGTATTTCTAATTCTCGTTAAAAAACTATAACACTATACTAGCATACAAAAGTATTGAAAATGGGACACCCTGTTACACCCTCGGTGTTGCTGAATTAACTTGAGTTGCAAGTTTGACGTCTGAAGTATTTTTTTAATATTCTTTTCTATGATCTCCAAAGTTGGTATAAAAATCATTTATTGAAAAATCTGGAATGAATTAGTCAATGACATACAACTATAGTCAGACATTTAATATAAAAAATCAACAAACCAAAAAGAGATTAGGCAAACCAAATTTTAGATAGGTTGATATAAGTATATTTCTAAATTTTACGAAAATTAATCCGTTGTCAACTTTTTTCAGTTGTGTTTCGTTACTTCGCAATAATAGAATTGAAATCTTATACTTTAATTGTAGTTTTTGTTAATGAATAGGTACTGTATTACATATTATTAAATTTATTACGTTATCACCACAACTTGAACAATCAAAGATGATGAAAATCAATTTGTTGTGGGCCGATTTAACGCTTCATTGATTTCTGCTAAAATAAGAAGTCCAAAATATTTTTTTCGAAAATTTATAAATATATATTTATATAATGGACATTACGGAATTTCTAAAGGCGATAGAAGATCGGACAAATATCTCGGTCGAGTTCGTTCTTATAATTGTGTGACAGAAATTGACCTATCCGCTGGCTACGAGCTTTCGGAATGTTTTTACATTTGGAATAGGAGTGCTGAAAAATGATCCCAATTTCTTTCGAAAATCCAAAATTTCTGTTAGTTACAGGAACGATTTTGATAACTAATGATATACTCAAAAATATTAACTATTACTATTATTATTATTACTTACAAATACTGAGAATAACTTTATTAGTTGTTGCCCTTTGATGTTAGTACCACACATTTTCTATATACCTATAGAGGCACTACTTCAAAATTACCAGTGACTGTAGAATTATTATTACTTTATAATAGTAATGAAGTTGGTCAATTAACAGCGTAACCTACTTGAAATAACTATTTAAGATAATGAAAGAAACATTTTTGCATCTCCTGTTCATATAAAGGCTGTTTCAAATTCGACTTTCACCATTGGGATTTCGGAAACTATAGGGAATACGAAGATGGTTGAATTGGGGAAAAGTTGCGCATTTAGGTGCTGAACAATATGCCGTTTAAAAAATTGAAAATTACGAGCAGTACCGGAGATATCCGAAAAAACCGAATTTTCGGAAAATCATTCTCTTTTTCCTGGCTTTATTTCTTAATGAATTTCTAAATAAATAGCTCATTTACATTCCCATTTTATTCACTCTTTCCAATGGTGTTTTGTAACCTGACGTTTCGTCTATGTGTAACTATCATCATCATTTTTTTTTCTTGTCGGAGCCATATTGGCATTCTACAAATTTGAATAGCCCTTTTTATTACCTTTTTGATGATGTATCATAAGTTCGCCTTGATGTCCTAAAAATCCGAGAAATTCAATAAATTACTTTTATAAAGTAGTTGGCTTTGATTTTTCCAATCGGTGACACGTAAATGACATTGTTTGTATTGTATTATTGTCAATTGCTGAGTCGTTGAAAATGGGGTTCTCCGATGAAGAAAAACGAGATAGGATAAAACTTTATTACAAGAATGATAGAAACGGTATGACTACATTGGAAGTGTATCATCTTAAAATGTAAGTTATTCAACTTATTGCATAGAAATTTAGCTGAGCATGGTTCCTTTAAAAAAAACCAGACAATAAATATGTTTTACAAAAAATTGGAACGACGTTATTAGTTGGTGCACTGAAAAGTATAAAATAATATTAATTCTATTCGCGCTGTTACTTTTGAAGTTGTGCAGTTGCAGGTAGATTGATAACATTTGGCACCAACTTCACAAGTAATAGAATAGAATTAATATTATTTTATACTTTTCAGTGCACCAACTAATAACGTCGGTCCAATTTTTTGTAAAAAATATTTATTTCACACTTTTGAGTGTAACATTAGTCACGAAAATCGTTGAACGTTCACTAATACCAATGAAGATAGTACTTATCCTATTACCCACGTATATTCCTTGCTTGTAGTTATTATTGAGATATCATAACATCGCTGCGGAAATACGCTTGAATATTTTAGTTGTTACCATTTTAACACCTATTTTACTCGAAAACCGTAACTCTAGGAGAAAAATGTTCAGTATAAGTGTTGCTACAAATAATTATGTCCTTAATGTACTGCCCACAGATTTTCAATTTTCGACAGAAATCGCCCTCTCCACATTGCACATTTGAGAATTTAACCTGAGTCTATCTCGAAAACCGTTAGTCTTTTAAAAAAATGTTCTATTTAAACGTTTCTGGATATTGTCCTTTCTTTAATTATACCACCTCAGATTTTCAATTTTCGAGAAAATTTGCCCCCTCCACCCCCTTCGGGGGTGGTTTTCGGAGGGAAGGAGATGTCGGACTCCCGTTTTTATCAATATGGGACTATTTCACAAGCCTCTTCTTTCAAATGAATCAAAAATCATCAAAATCGGAGTACTATATAAAAGGCGCGCACAAACCAAAAAAAAGCAGACAGTCGAATTGTATACCTCTAAGAAACTAAAGAAATCATTATTATTAATCTTAAGTTTTTTAAACGAGCCAAACCCATCGCGAATTCTGTCCATTAATTTGAAGACATTTGGTTGTCGTCTCTCGGGATACATCTTAAAATACACTTCCAATATATTTATTTATTCACACTGTTTCTATCATTATTTTAATAAAGTTCTATCATATCTCGTTTTTCTTCATTGGAGAACTCCATTTTCAACGACTCAGCAATTGACAATAATACATAATGTCATTTACGCGTCACCGATTGGAAAGATGAAAGCCAACTACCTTACAAAAGTAATTTATTTAATTTTTAGGATTTTTAGGACAACATACAAAAAGACAGACAGACGCGGTAACAAGGAGCCTATATTTTAAGTTAGACCTTAATAATATATATCGGTGAAAACTGCATTCAGTTCCATGCTGTAGTTTTTTGCGTGATGCACGTACAAACATACAGACAGACAGACAAAAATTCTAAAAACTGTTGTTTTGGGTTCTGTTGCTCTAATAAATACCGCTAATATTAGTTTTTCTTAAATATCTATAATGTACAGACATCGGCCTGTTACATATTCATTATAAATGTCTACACGTACAGATGTATTGATGTATAGATGATATTTTCGATTACATCATGAAGAATTGAAAAAATGTCTATGGCCGATCACAAACAATAGAGGCATCAGGTCACTGTATTCAATTAAATTCTGACAGATGCTCCCTCTCTCTCATAGAAACAATGCGAAAAATCCGGTCAAGGTGAACGAACGTTGGCTATGTGGCGGCTTTCCCATCATCTCCGGATGATCTGGAAAGGTAATCCTAAAGTTCATGTATCACTGCCAAGTAACGAAACAAAAATATCAACTTGCATTGCTATTAAAGACGTCACTACTTGAAATGAGTCCATCACTAGTTAATAATATAATTTGATTCCAATGGCAACATTTGCGTTTATAACTTGGTAGCTCTAAAGTGATTTCTAGTTGATTTAAAAAAGTAAAAAAATAGAATTGTCATATTATTGGGAAACTTTTAATTTAGACTTTTAATAATAAACATTTATAGCGGGTGCATGTTTTATTTCAAAAATTTATTCCATTTGTTTTAAATATTTCTTATTTAATATTCGAAATTCAAGCTTATTTGTTCCATACACTTCAACGTGTTTTAACAACCTAGTTGTTCAACATGAAATCAAAATATCTATTTAGATAGTATATATGTTCGAACATCACTGTTTCGTTATTTCGAACTTATCCAAAGTCACGAGTTCTTGTTGGTTATCAACTCAATTTGAGAGATATATTGAACTGTGTATAGACCCCTTAGTTCACACGTTGCCTAGTTTATGATCAAAAACATAATTTGGATTATATATGAGAACAGAAGTTGTGCTACTATTGTTTTAATATGCACCATCTACAAAGATAGTTTACACTCATGTATTCATGTTAAAATATTTGAACAAAACAATAAATATACAGAAAAAACAAAACTCATAGACATTTATTTTTTAAATGATGGGTAGTACATACATACTTCCTTTCTGTATGGTAAACAATTCCTGTATTTCTAAATTCGATCCAGCATACTGATCAGTATAGAGTGACCTCACCAACCGAAGCCACTATGTGCTGGGCTTGCACTGGTTTATCAGCACTATTTATAAAATATTATAATCAATAACGTCATTTGAAATTGAATGATCTATACATCTATTCATTTATACATATATAATTAAACTAGCTGTTTTACCCGGCACTTCCCGGGCAAACGCATAGGTAGATTGTTGTATGAAAACATAAAGTCATAGAAAATCCTGAGTATGGAACCCTACTTCCTCAGAGTATTAGGTACTCACATGTAGAACCTGTCCAAAAACCATCCTAGATCCATTCACAGACATGCACTAAGATAGAACAGCATGAGAGTTTCTCCTACATCCTACATATGTCTAAGGGATTTTGCAGTATGGAACCCTCCACCTTTAAGTCCCAGTCACACTGACAGACACTTACAAATCAGTCCAGTAAGATACTACACACAAATACAGCGAAGAATCCATGAAAATTCAGCCATTAAGCTCAGAGATACTTCTTTCGGTATTACAGGTCTGGAACCGTCTACCTAGAAGGCCCAGTCACTACCACATCATTCTAGTAACTTTCTACATACAAACATGATAAAAAGATCATCAAAATTCAACTATAGAGTTCAGCAATATATAATAAACTTTCAGGTTCTTACGAAACCCACCACATAGAGTCCTACGGGAACTAAATTTACAACAGTATTGTTACTTAAGTTATGATAAACACGCGTGCAAAATCTAGTTGGGATATCTCGAATAGTGTAAAAGCCAATACGACACGTACACACAGACGTTCAGTATTATATACATACTAGCTGTTTTACCCGGCTCTTCCTGGGCAAACACTTTCGTAGATTGTGCTACGAAAACATAAACTCATTAAAAGTCTTGAGTATGGAACCCTTCTATGAGACCTACTCGCACGTAGAACCAGTGGGAACGCCAACCCAGATCAATCAACAGATATGCAACAAGAGAGAACAGCATGATAATTTTTCCTACATATGTTTTAAGGCTTTTCCGGTATGGAACCCTCCACCTTTAAATTCCAGACTCTCACAAAACAGTCCAGTGACATATTACACACAAAGATACTTCTTAGGAAACTACAGATATGAAACTCTCAACCTAGGAGGCCTAGACACCCATAAAATATAGCCTATGTCACCCGCGCAAATATAAAAAAATTCAATAAAAAAAATAATCATCCAAATCGGATAAGTAGTTTTCGAGATTTTTTTTTGTATTATTTTTATTGCGTCTGTCTGTCTTCCTTTAATTTTGTACACATATCACGCAAGGAATACTACATAGAATTGAACGCAAAAGCTACCACTTGGAAATGAATGCAGTTTTCCATGCGCACGAAGTAGCGGCCAAAAGCTAGTTGACAAAATACAAACACAGCCGTCAGCATTTAACATCAAGCTTCTATTCATCCAGTTCTGGAAGGATATGAAACTGAGCCAGTATCGTTTCAATTTATCATACCACCCAACACTGACCAGTATACCTACTGGATTGAACTTAGGAACACATGCCAAAAATCCTTAAATAAAATTCGTTGAAAGGCAATGGCTGTTTACTGCTACACAATAAATGCGCTTTCGCCCGGACTTGACATTCAATTTTTACCAATTTCTATCGAACATTATAGATGATTCAGAAAGTAATTATTTCAGTCACTACGCACTTTCATTATTTGATAAAGAAATTTATCATCTATACTCCATTTTAAAATGAGAGAGCGTAATAAATTATAATAATGAAGGGATCTCTTTGGTATTATGCCGTTATATGTAGGATTTTGAAATAACAGGTAATTTCGTTCTGTTTTCCTCTAGGTAGTCTTACTAAGAGCTTTATAGTTTTATTTTAATATCCACTATTATTGCACAAATATCTATCTCAAGATTATCATCTGACCCAAATAACCAAGTCGTAAGATAATAACGATTCTATAAATATAAAATAAACATCGTCCGTTGCGATTGTTTCTTTATAAAATTTTCACTTTCGACGACGTGCAATCAGACCTGGTTTCTCTTTCAACGATAAAGAAGGCGAAAAAATCTATGGAATCGTTTCAATACTTTATATGCACTTTGCTTGATAGGCAATTTACTTTTCAGTAGTTACGAACGTTTAGGAACGAAATGTCAGGTCGAAGACATTGAAGGTGAAATGCCATTTATGTGGAAATTGAATGAATATGTTATGGAAAACCACTTAATCGCAATTAACATTATCATTCATCATCATATAATCATAACTTTTTTTGTTGAATAGAATCTGAATTTGCATGGATATACATATGTATATTTTATATTTTTATAGACAATAAATCAACGATATTTTTCTGTTTTCAATCTATATCACTTCAAGATATTTTTAAAGCTCACCCGTCAATGATTCTTATTCCTCCATATTTCCTACATAGTTTCTAACAATAACCAATCTAGAGATTATTTATTCAGTTTAATTAAAAACCCATAATAATATTGAAAGTCTATAACAATTCGATATAACATTTTAACCCATACTATTTGTTAATATTTCACTTATTTATGAACTATACATGTTAAGAAACACCCAGTAATTCATATTTTCAAATAAAATAGATTTAAAATGAAATTTGCAAATTAAGCGTTTCGCCATTTATCATACGGAATGCCGTATGTTGCATCCCAAAAAATTTCCCAGAATTATTCCTTAATGATTCCTTATTCTATAGAAATAAAATAGTAGAGACAATAACGAAACTTTAGAAGTAATTTAAAAGAAGTTTTCATAATTTATCTTTGTTTTTAATAAGTAACACACGAATTTTGATAAATTTAACTTGATTTTAATTGTTTTTTCTTTGTTATAGAGTCCCGCCACACACCATCAGAAGGAAGTTCTGCCTTCTAAATCTGGTCAACATTTAGTTAAAATATCTTCCCGAAATGGACCAGTTATAACTAAGGCTTCGATCACCTATCCAAAGGTAATCATTTTCTCTTAGAGCATGGAAAATCTTTCCTATCTAAAGGTTTAGAAAAATAGAACAAAGTTTCTCCTTTCATGGGATTTTTAATTATGGGTTAATCCAATTATTTTATTAAAAGCTTTTTATTGTTACACTTACTTTGAATAATCGAACTAAGAACACTGTGACTTACGAAATTCGAAGCCTTTACCTATAGTATTTCTGCTCTATCACAATAGTGCTTAAACTTCTTGATACATACTTCCAAATGATGATTTACTTTACGGGTAACGCTAACGTATCGTACTTAGTAAGTTTTTGAAAATTCTGGTTCAAAAACATAGAGAATGGTAATAAATAAAATAGTTTATGTTTTTTAATAATCACTGAGAACAGTTACAATAATTTTTAAAAATCTTACCAACAAAAACACATTTGATATTTTCCAGAGCAATCAATATGAAATGTGTGAGAATTGATTATCATGTCTATTGACTTTTAATGAATAATTTCCTGTTGTTGTATAAGTCTAAAATAATGTATCCACATAAACATTAAATAAAGCCAAATGTCAGGGTTACTGTAAGTGTTAATGGCTCACAGAGAATCATTTCTTTGATAAGAAGTACTCTTTCTTTACAAATGTTGAATCATTAACACTATCACTGATTATTTGTAAGAAAAAACCAAAGTAAAAATATACAGGATGTGAGAGAGATGCTTGACTTTAATTCTCAAACATTTCGTAATGTATACGTAACTAATATGTTTAAAAAAATGCAACATTCCAAGATTCGCGCAAAACGTTCATATACTGATAATTACTCTATTTTTTTTTCAGTCTGTGCAAATTAATAAGGACTACACATCTGAATATGGGTCTCACATGCACCAAACAAGTTCATCATCCAGTAAATACATGAGTTCATCTTATCACAATGGGATTACCTCAAGACTCATAGATACGAATAATGTAAGTATATAATTTCATTCGATATTAAGGGTTGCCATCTCAAGCAACTTACTGCTTCGTACCGTTTTGAAACCTTAAGCAAAAATATTTTTTGCGTCTCTCAAAATTATATCCAACAGTCCAACACTTGTTTATCTTGGTGTTATGATACATAAAAAAAGTTCTGAGTCATTCCCTGACTTCATCAACCAGTTGTAACTAACACTTGGACCTAGAAATCTGAAATTTTGCAGTCATTTTTTCTTTATGATGTATACAAGAAATAAGAAAGGATAGAGAGAGAGAGAAATGATTTATTGTCGAAAAAATATAAATTTTGTAGACAAAGCAAAATAACAATATCAAAATCAAAATCAAACAATACACAAACAAAACAAAGTCAAAACTAAAAATTAAATTGAAATTAAATAAATTTATGTAATATAAAACAAAAATATAAAAATATAAAGATGTAAAAATATAAGATATTAAGTATAAGAATGTAACCTACAGCTGTAAATTCATTCAGAAGGTCAACACTAACTAAATCACAAAAAACAAAAACAAATTGTGTACAAACAATAAATCAGTGCGTGAGCTGAGCAGAAACGTGCCTTAGTGAAAAAGTCGTTAACTGCATAAAAGGCATTATCTAGGTAGTAGGTAATTTAATTGAAAGTTTGGCAAAATCTGGGAAAAGAAGGAAAAGATACTTTGAAATTCAACCATTATGGGGTAGAATGATTCTTCAAACTTTTGAGGGTGAAATGGGGGTAAATAAATAATCTATACATCTGTACATATATAGATCAATACATCAATACAATACATGTATAAAATATATACCTAATAATATAATATTAATATAAAATAATCAAATTGTAACAGGCCGACGTCTGTACATTGAAGATATTAAAAAAATAATATGGGAAGTCTTTATTAGAGCAACAGAAGCCAAAACAGCACTTTTAAGAATTTTTGTCTGTCTGTCTGTATGTTTGTAAGCGCACCAAGCAAATACTACTGCATGGTTTTGAATGCAGTTTTTACCGATGTATTACTAGAGGTCTAACTTAAAATATAGGCTACATTTTATCGCGTATGTCTGTCTTTCTGTATGTTTGTACACGTATCATGCAAAGACTACTACATAGAATTGAGTGCAATTTTCACCGATTTATTGCTAGATGTCTAACTTAGAATATAGGTTCCATTTTACCACGTTTGTTTGTCTTTCTGTATATTTGTAGACGCAAAATAAGGCATGGAATTGAATGCAGTTTTCCACGCGCACGAAGTCGCAGGCAAAAGCTAGTCTTAAATAAAACAATATAATCAGGAATCGAGGTTTCAGATTTTGTATTCATAATAATGCATGAATAAGGTTTTGATAAGTAATTTTAGGAGAGAATAGGGAATGAGAAAAACTAACATTGGGAATAATACATATTACATGATAACAGTACCACAAAAGAAAACGTGTTAATCGGACTGGCATAAGACAGGCTCTGTACTATCGTACAAGAATTGTTAGTTCAAAAGATACAGTCGTTGATAAGATCGAGCAAAAACAAAATATTTTATGGGGTTTTCGTGCTAAGGCATTATTCTAAATATTTCAGTGATCGAAAAAACAAATTTGTTAAATTTTAGATAAAACCGTAGTCTCCGGTCCGGTCCATTTTTTCTAAATCAAACTTGAATATTTCAGATTAAGTCAAACTATAATCTTTCCGAAAACAAATTACGTAGTTTGATCGAGTGAAATTTTAAATTAGCCCACAGTATATTTAACTTTAAGAGCTGCATTTTATACAATTTAGAAATATGTTATCTTGTTTTATATATATATATATATATATAACCTTTCTAAATATAAAATCAATTTACTATTAATTGTAATCCATGTTGAACTATAAATAGATTGGCAATAAATTTGGCTGCCTGAAAGTGGATCATTTAACAACATGAATATGGCAAGTTTAACATTTAGTGCATTGCTGTATTTTTTATTGCCAAAGTTCACCTAACTAAACTGCTGCTGCATAAGCTAGCATAGTAATAATGAAAATAGAATATACTAATGACATTGGCACAGAAATAAGCACAATCATATAACAGAATTAAATTTAATTGATATAATATAGAAAATAGCAAGTTCTCTAGGAAATGAATTTTGTTTTTAAATTTAAAATGTCTGTGCCAACATATTTTAAACAAGTATGCTTTATCTTCCAAACAATAAAGTGGTCCGCATCCATAAGTTTTTTTTTAGTATTATTATTGTCAAAAGGAAAAGCCTTTAAATATCCCCATGCCACTTCGACCTTAATTCTCTCTCTTGTACCATCCCGTGGGTTTTAATTTATTTTAGTTATGATTGAACTTCATCTTACATCATTTTTCTTGAGATATTTGTAAGTAGTATTTGGCTTAAAAACCCTCCTTGCCCGTCGTTCTAAGATGGGTTATTGTAAGATTGTAACTAAGACAACTGATTTTTAATTCGTATCATTTTTTTAATTCAGAAGATATATCTATAACAATAAAAGTTTATCATTTTCAAAAAGCACTCACAGTTTTATATACCTACATACATCTCATTTCAAAAATATTCTTTCCGCCGCATCTACGTTATCTTACTTTCGTCTCGAAGCTCACATTCAGAACTGATCTTGACTTTTTTAAGAATGGCGTAAAATACAAATTTCTATAGATCCATCCGTTTCTCACCTAGTATGGGGCATTGTGTGTGTTTCGTAGTGCTGTTGTATTCTGGTGGTTTATTTCTGTATGTTGCATCTTGTTATACCAATAATGCGTTATCGTATTCTAAGACTGGTAAAACGCCCGATTGTCGATAAAACCAATTATTATCTAGGTGGCAGGTCATCTATTACATTGGCAGTTTCGATAAACTTTTATAGAAAAAAATTATATTTATGCATAATCAAATAAATTAAACTGTGTTTCGATCAGAAGCAACATCAAGAAAACAAGCTTATGAAGATGCCCAATGAGATTTGGCTGAAACGTCAAGCAATCCGAACAACGGATGTATTATATGTATATACATTTTTATAATAATACAATACAAAATGATTTGGTAACACTGCTGTAATACGCCAATGGAAAATCCAAATTTGTCGAAATGATATGTGCTGATTCGTACTGATAAACAACTAATACATGCCGATTTTCAAGTTAATATCTCTAATCTAAGTGAAAATATAAAAAAATTGTATTTAACACTTTCACTTCATCACCCTGAAGAACGTTAACGGGAAGGTTTACCGAAAAATGTTATTTAGCTTTTCTTAAATTCTCGTCAAGATCTATACAATCACCAATTTACGGTACTTTATTCTGAAACACACTGAATATAAACAGGATGTTACGAAATTTGTTATGATAGAGGTTGCATTTTTGAAGATTTCAAATTTTCTAGAAAAATCGAATGTATAAATATCTTGGTCGAGTTCGTTAATGGCTATGATCGAACAAATAGTTTCGAAATGTCGACCGGTCAAACTTAAAAAAAAATCGCAAAAAGTAACCATTGATTAAATGTATTCGAAAATCTTTTTAAACTATAGATATAATCTGTACCTGCAACGTTTATTTGAAGAATTTTCTCCTAAAATTGATAGATAAAAAATAAAAATTAATAGTCAACAAATATTTTCAATATTGCTAACAATATGGAACCTCAATATGAAATTAGTAATAGTTGTATATTTCCTAGGGTTAGACCTTGGTTTTGAAAATATTATTAGGAAAAGGATATTTATAAGAGATAGGCAAGAAAAGTAAAAAACGTTCAGCCAGGCGGATTTGAACCTGGCTCCCGCGCGTTTCACCCAGCTTCCCAAACCGATGAGCCATTCTGACAACGGTAATCTATTTGTCAATCGCAGATCTTCAATGTAAATTAAACATACGTGGTGTTAAAAATATATTTCTTAAAAAAGCGATATTATACTCCAGATTCATAGATAATCAAACGATACACAATTTTATTGATGTACCTAGTTTGAAAATGAATTATGAAAAACTTACCTTTCCGTTGGCTACAGGCCATTGGGATTTTTTAACTTCTATTAGGTATCATCTTTTTATTGATATTTACCATTATTCTCCTATTTAACCGTGAACAATTAAATTTGTCTAGCAATGCTATCTATTAGGTACAAGAAAAATACAATTTAATCACTTATCTATCAATCATCTTCAACTCATTACATCTATGTATTTGAAAAACAAGTACCATTGTAAATATGTACCTACATCATTTATGATTTGAAAAAAAAAACTTGTCTGCAAAAACTTTTTCTGACATCATAATTATACACCTGATAACTACTCAATTCCTTAATCGGTGAGGATATAATAAAATCACATGAGAGTTTTTTTCCAATGCTATAAGAAGGATACCTACCTTTGCGATCGATGCAACAGAAAAGGTAAAGTGAAATTGAAGAAAATACGGTACCCATATTTTATGAGAGAACCATTAGACAGATGTAAAGGTAAATGACATAACATTGACAAGGTCAATGTTTTTCATGATTAAGACCCCATCACACGTTGATATCGCGTCGTTATTTTATCTCTGTCTCCGTACTTGGGAAGGTTGTTGGTCCCGAATACATATGTATTCGTTAGGTCATGTCATAGGCACAAAAACTCATGCCATAAATAATTGTTACAAAAAATAGGACCCACTTTATTAGACGGTGCACTGAAAAGTTCAAAGTAATATTAATTCTTTTGGTACTGGTCATTTTGAAGTTTTGCTGATATATATAGACAGAAGACTTTTGGTACCAACTACAAAATTACCAGCGTATTAATATAAATTTTCGAAAAAAAAACATTTTGCACTTTGTTGCTGACATAGGTGTAACAACATGCAGTTGTTTTTTCACCGACGAACCCAGAACGGAGTAGGTAAACAATTCGACTGTCTGTTTTTTTTTGTTCGTGCACGCCTTTTATAAATGAGCTCCGATTTTGATGATTTTTGATGTATTTGAAAGAGGAGGCTTTAGAAATGGTAACATACTCATAAAAACGCAAATCCAATATCTCCTTCCCTCCGAGAACCGCTCCCAAAGGGGGTGGAGGGGGCAAATTTTCTCGAAAATCGAAAATCTGAGCTGGTATAATTAAATATAGGACAATATCCGGAAACGTTTAAATTGAACATTTTTTCAAAAGAGTTACGGTTCGAGATAGAGGCATGTTAAATTCTCAAATATATATATTCTTGCTATGTGGAGAGGGCGATTTCTTTCGAAAATTGAAAATTTGTTGTACTATATGAAAGACATACTTAATTTGTAGCAACATTTATAAAGAACATTTTTTCCTTCGAGTTTCCGGTTTTCGAGATAAATCGGTGTTAAATGGTAACATCTAAAATACTTAAGCATATTTCCGCAACATGTTTTGAGATCACAATAATAACAACTATAAGCAAAGAATATACGTGGGTAATAGTATTAGTGAATGTTCAACGATTTTCGTGACTAATGTTACACTTAAAAGTGTGAAATAAATATTTTTTACAAAAAATTGGACCGACGTTATTAGTTGGTGCACTGAGCACAAGTATAAAATAATATTAATACTATTGGTGCAGGTACTTGTAAAGTTGGTGCCAAAAGTTATCAATCTAACTGCGTCTGCACAACTTCAAAAGTAACAGCACCAATAGAATTAATATTATTTTATACTTTTCAGTGCACCTACTAATAACGTCGGTCCATTTTTTTGTAAAAATATTTAATATTTTTCGATGCATTTCTATATAAAATTTACCTAAAATCGGTCGAATGGTATACCTCTCCCATTTGGGAAGTCGGTAATAAAATGAGCCGTTTATAACAAACCTGTGTTTTAGGACCAAGAATGTATATTACTCAGTGGTACAGAGCTCGGAATTTCATAAGTATTGGAGACATATTTGCCTCGTGTCAACAGCTAAACTAGCTATTCAGTTTATTACTGGAGTCGTCGTTATAGAGTAAAATACTGGACTGTGTCAATCAATTCGTAGGGTTTCGTAGAAATAAAGTTGCTTGGATATCTCGATCACTTGTGAGATACTTAAAGAAAGTGTTTATCAAAATTCTGAAGAAACTCTGCGCTTTTTCACTCTTATAGCGATGTTAAAACTTCAAATATAATAAATAGCATAACATTTATCTCCAAATCTCTAAAAGTACAAGCAAATAATATACGTCGGTAATTGAATAAGTACTAACTTCCTTGGTATTAGTGACCGTTCAACGATTTTCGTGACTAATGTTATACTCAAAAGTGTGAAATTAATATTAAAAAAAAAATTGGACCGACGTTATTAGTTATCAATCTAACTGCATAACTTCAAAAGTACCAGCACCAATAAAATTAATATTATTTTGTATTTTTCAGTGCACCAACTAATTACGTCGATCTAATTTTTTTGTAGAAAATATTTATTTCTAAAAAAGAGTGTAATAAAAAACACATATATTATATCCCAAAAATATTGTACAAAAAGGGTGAAAGGGATATTTTTTTAGAAAATAGGAAATTTGACATAGCAACATTCAAGATGATAGCATTTTCGAGAACCTTTAAACTTGACATTTTTCATAAACTTTAGGGTTTAATTTTCAATTGTATTTAAATCATGGTACAACGTGATTTTGTTGAAATCCGAAAGGAGAGATCAAAATTAACATATTCTGTATTTTACATTGCCTCATCTAATAAGGTCAATCCTAGTCCTAGAAAAAAAATAGTTTTTATAAGGCATTCAAGTTTTTGATAAAAAAGCTGTTCAACTGCTTTTTACAACCAGAACCATATTTGCCTTCGAATACTTACCAACATTTGCCAATTACTGTTTAAGGAAAAAAAAAACATATTTAACACATAAAAGGACATACTCAAATAATATTTCTGACGTTTGACATGTTAGTTAACTTGACACAACGAATCAACACATGCCTCCGTTCTACGTACGAATACAAAATATCAAGTCACTAGCTCGGTTGGGACCTTATCCACTTAACCGAAAGTAATAAGAGCTATAAAAAAAACGAAATCATAGTCAATCCATTTATTTGAGAGTTGGGATGCCACAGACACCCTCACAGATACTCACATCAAACTTATAACATCACTCTGTTTGCTTGGAGGGTTCAAACGCAAAAGCTCAAGCTTTCTACGGATAGTTCATGATTGTCAAATACGTAAGTCATGTATTTCTATATTTTGAAAAGTATTTATTATATAGTTTTTTGTAACGGGATTGAAAATTAACGTTTCACTTTAATAATATACCCAAAATTATTCATGATATTCTTATCTGTATGAAATTCCTCACATAAAGAGATCTGTCCTCTACTAGCTTCATAAAATATCTTGAAAATTCTATAACCACAGCTTTTTATACTTCCAGTGGCGTTTTATCGTTAAATCAATCATCCACTCAAAAAGCGAACTCATAGTGCTTCATCTACTTATATTCACTTGGCTACTTTTTACATTTAACTAATTAGATTATCTGCACAAATGTACCCACGTCAGAACAAGGAGGAAGAAGTGATAATCCTTTTGATAAAGCGCGCTCTTATTTATAACTTTATCATGATGTTCCACTCAACAGTTCAAATGGACAAGCAGCAAATATAATACCTATAATAAAATTAATTACAACGTCAGAGTTTCTGTGAAAAATTATGGGTACAATAGTTCTAGTTATGGGAGATAAAACTGAAGAAGTCTTTCTTCGTATTTTGTTCGATATGTTCATGTTGGTAGAAAATACATACCTAGGCAGTTAAAATTGGCCTGTGTAACGACCACGTAATACGGTAAATTGAATTTGTTGGAGATTCCTTTGTGTTATTTTAGAGAAGAATAATTGTGGATAAGGAAAAGTAGAATGGGAAATATTGGTACTTGGAGAAGTTTCTAATCTATTCTAGCTTTAAACATTTTTGACAACATAATAAATATTATATACACTGAAGTGCAATTTTTGAATGAATATTAGAAAAGTAAATAATAATATGTAACAGCCAATATTTTAATAAACATATTATTATAAAATCATGAGTACTTTGAAGTTATTGTCAAGTGTTCAATCTTCCTGTAACTTATACTTCATCACTTGAAACCACTACTTTTTTATGATTCTTGCAAAAACGTGTTGTCTGCAATTAAATTTACTTTGTTTCACGATGTATGCTTCCAAAATTATTTTATTCTTTTTTATTATTATTTATATTACAAAACATTGATGGTTCTGAGATAAATAATAGTTTTCTTATCTTCCTTTTCATTTTCCGTAATCTTGGCCAATGAATTGGATGTCTTCAGTTTTTTCTGACTGTTCCTGAGCCTGATATTCTAACGTGATGTGAGTAATAGAAAAATGTTCAGAGTAGAGGTTTTCGGTTAGGTTTTTGTTCTTTAGTAATGATGTGGATATGGGCCGCGTTTGTGTGTCCATTTCGTATCCTCTCTATTACACACTCTTCTGCTTGATGATATCATAGGTCTGCATTCATAAATATTTTTTTTACATTATCAAAATTTGAGTATTATCCACTTTTGGTTTCAGTATTCGCAATTTTTTTTTGTTGGTACTTTCTGAATATGTATAGCCAAAATATGAATTTTATTCAAGTGATATTTGTATATATGCTCATTTAACGAAAGCAGCGTAATCTTTTTTGTGTGCATTATAATTAAAATCATGAGTCAATATAAGTTTTAGAGGTTACGTTGAGTAGTAAAACATGACTCATGAAGATTCATTCAAATGAACGTCAATATGACCACGTATTTGAAATAGAAACAGAATATAACCCTTATATATAGGTATACAAACGTACTTACGAAATGTCAAGATCATAACCTAATTATCGATTTTTGACTTCTTAAACGTCAGTATATAAGAATCTTAAAATACATAACCTGTAAAATATATCTTTAATTTTGATTTTAAATATGAAGTTTCCATAGAAGACTAGGCTGCTTTTGTTAAATGAGCATATATATAAATATCACTTGAATAAAATTCATATTCTGGCTAAACACTGTTTGAATGAGAGGATTCATTGAATTTTCCTATATCGTGTATGGTAATATCCCACAAGATCGCGGCCTCCTTGATCAAATAAGAGGATTACTTGTATTGCCAATTGTATCTGCCCTCTCATTTCCTCTGGTAGAATCCATACCGTTTGTATTTACTTATCCTGAACAAGCCTCCTCTTCACTGCCTGCAACTTGATAAGGGGACCTACAGCTTAAGGTGGACTACGGACCACCGATATGTCTCTAAGAAACATACAATTCTATCAGATCAGAGGGTTTTTGAGGCGTACCTTACCATGCTGCCTCAACGCAGGCTGATAAGGGGCAAGTGAAGTCGACCGCTAGTTTTGGCCATTTTATAGCGATTCTCCTACACCTGGTATTTTTTAGGAAATTTTCATGTATGGAAAAAGTTCTTGACCTAGTTGGGCTCGAACCTACAACCTCTCGGTTAGAAGTCCAATGTCTTACCAACTAGACCACCGGGGAACTAAATCCGCTGTGCTAATGGGTTATCTCTATAAGGATTTTTATGTGCTAGCAGATCCGAGAGTAATAGGATTTTTTCGCGAGTTCCCGGTGAACTAGCGGGAACCGAATTGTACTTCCCGGTACGTTTTCGTGACATAAACGATAATAGGGGAATATTTTCTGACGTCACTAATCTTATAAAACGGGAACTGATTTGGTTCCCGTCCTCTTGAGCATGGTAACTGGCGGTTATAAATGTCAAAAGTGCCAAACTGTAAAAAAATCAAATTTGGCTGCTTGTCTTTTTGTATTTGATTTCAGTTTTGGATTAAAATTAATCATATTTCATTTATTTTCCACATCATTTTGTTAATCATAATGAAAGAAGATTATTTGAAATTGAATTAAATAACATTCATCCTGAAGAGTTGATAGTATACTCCTTTTATATCTGGTAATTCAGTCTGAGTGGTCGGTAGGTATTCGGATGAAAATATTGCTCTTACAATTTTGGTTTTGTTACACTCGATTCTCTAGTATCTCCGTTATGGGCGAATTAAAAAAAATCATCCAAAAATGGATGTTCGGCCGATAATATCACTGACCAATACGTTTAAAATTGAATAAAGAAATAATTATTTTACTTAAATACTTTAATAATAGATAAATAATACTATTCTTTTAACATAAAACTTATCGATCAAAACTACAAAACAAAATATTTGTCAAAAAACTAAACGTTATTATAACAATTTTATAACCGGACCATTTTCGCGAAAAACATAACCGAGAATAACCTTCAAGTTTATTTTAAGGTGGGGGTATAACCGCTCTATTACCGACAGCAGATCACCGGGAACTCGCGAAAATATCCTATAAGTCGGATCTCTTAGTATTAGTATCTAGTTCTATTCATATCGTATAACTTTGATTACAGCATATAACTCACAATTAACAATTGAAGTCCTTTGAGGGAGGTTCCCAGTACTACTGATATTCTCTTTATCTGTTGTTACACCATATCCTGCTTTGTGTTCAGTTATAGACCCATCTATATATAAAAAAGTGTTTTTGTATTTAATGCTCTCTTCCGCAGATAGTTACTTTTAGGTTGAGGTCGGTGTTGTTGCTTTGCAGTGTTTAGCTATTTTTTAAAAATTGATCTCAATTTCTTGAGAAGACTCGGGCGTATGTTGTTTGATTAATGCGGTGTTGATTGGAATAGATAGTTATGGATCGGGTCCTGTGGAGTGAATTTTACCTTGGTTACGTAATTAATGGCTAGTTCTTTCCTTCTTAGATTCAAGGGTTTTTCATGAGCTTTCGCCAAGGGGCTGGTAACTGGGATCGCTTTAAAACTTCACGGCTTAGACTTATTACAGCATTGTGGATGGGATCTTTTTTTTTAAATGTCTGGTTGCGCTGCGGCGTAGGATATTGACCCACAATCAAATTTTGCTCCGATTATGCTTGTGTTAATTTGGAGTAATATTTCTTGGTCTGCTCCCCATTTTATTAAAGAGAGTAGCCAGTTTGCTGATATTCAATCTTCATTGATGTGGGCATTCCATGTGAGTTTGGGATCAAATGTCACTCCTAGTATCTTAATGTTTTGATCCTTTTCTAGAAGTATAGGTATTATGAAGTTTACCCGAATCTGATCTATTTTACGTTGGTCTCTGGTCTGGTCTTACTTTAAACAAAAAAAAATAATTATTCATAACTTAAATCTTTCAAAAACTGTGTTTGCCGACAACGCGTTCTGGGTAAATGTTTCGGTCAGTGGTCGAATCCAGCTGAGATCGTAGCATACTTATACATATATCTAAGAAAATTGGAATGTCTACGACAAGATCTAGGACATTTTAATCATGACTATCCTATAGGCCTCTCAACTATACTCTCTTTAAAACATATAAAGTATATGGAAGTTAGATTCCGTTCTGGTTAATTGCTTATTAATTTTAATAAATTGTGTAATGACATGACTCATTAATTTATAAAGTTCTTCTTGAAACCGGACAACCTGAAAAGATAACACATTGTGGAAGTGTATTTTTGAATATTAAATGTATCTTAAATATTTTTTTCTTTGTATATATCAATTACTTTTTCTTTTCAGTATTCATTTTATTAGGTTTGAAATGGTAATCTCATGAAATTCGTTCATGAGTAGTACTGGTCACTCATTTGATTTTCTACTGAAAATATGAAAATTTTTTTAGGAGAACAATTACATCAAGCTTTTTATGGTCCATCATTTGAAGCTAGAATAATATCTTTTCACCAACTCTCATACTCTAATTTTTGTACTTACTGTGGTATGTGTTCTCTTTCAGTTGCCGTTCTTGGAGAAAACCAAGTCGTCTTCCAGATCAAATCTCAACCAAGGCAGTAAGCCAGCCAATACGCCAGTCTCGCCAATGGTGGATCCATTCCCTGCCATCAACAATAATTCCAGAAGTATGCACGAACTCACCAACAATAACAAAGAGGACATCAGCTTTCCGATGACTTCAGCCGGTAAGAAGTATAATTTTTACCTACCTACAAGGTGAGGTGAAAGTAATTAAAAATAACTTTTTAATTCTTAATCCTTTCTCAAATTTTGATAACAATGTATTTTTTTTTCTGAAAATGTAAGCTTGCTGTAGTTTCTCCCTTCGATTATATCGAATCATTAGACCTTTTCGAGCAAATCCAGATATCTTCATATCATATTATCATACCAAGAAGATACATATCTACTGTCCAAATAATAGTCACTTATTTTGAGACTCCAATTTTACCCACCCAGCTGTGTGGAATTGTAAATGTTTTTGAAACTGAATTTTCTTTTTCCATAAAAAATACTGTTTGTTAGTTTGTCTTGATTTATCTATTAATAACATAGGTAACATTATTGTAATTTGAGAATAGGATTGCATTCATTACCCCTCTTGAAACAGTTTTTAAACTTTCCTCTTTCAAAAAGTCATTGAAATCGGAGTGTGTTTACTATAAAAAGCACGCCTACAAAGATAACAATCGAGTTTTATACCTCCTCTGCCTGGATGTCGTTCAAAAATTAAATAGTAATAATGAAAGGTAACTCTCGTGGTTTTGAAGATTGCGTTTTGTTGGTTGATCAGTCTATTTGGTGTTTTTTTTTAAACCCAGGGTGCATTCTCGCTTTTTTGCAAACGCCATTTGGATTATTAGATCACTAATTCCTTCCACTGCATCACTAATGGTGTCATATCCTCCTGTTTTATTTAGATGTACCAATATCATCGTGGTGTCTGCAATCGTCCCTATCTGTTTTGCTATCAAGAAGAAGAAATTTGGAAGCTCATTATTGGCCTGGTTGAATTATATACTTTTTTTTCGAAATATTTATTCTTACCACTTACCACTTTTATCTCAAAATATATTAGGTGTTTTCCTTCGTCTTTCGAAAGTTACATTTTTTCTACACCATTTCGTTCATTAATGAGAGTTAAGATAAAAATTAATATTTGGTTGTATTTTTGTGGTTTGATTATTTTACTTTAGGAAGTACCTACCTACCTGAACTCAGATGATAAATATTTTCATACAGCAGTTTACATAAATTGCTCTGTGAAGTAGTAATAAGTAGCTCCCTAAGATTAAATATGTAAAATAATGAAATTAACTTCTGACACCGTTATATGCAATCAGCTTTTAACCCCGCAATTCTATACAAATATACTTCAATCTTAAACATTCTCTTGCAATCCCAGTAGTATATCTGTTATGTAAACATCAACACCTACTTCAAATTACGTGACGTTAATTTTATTACATATATATATATATATATATATTATGAAACAATCGTGAGGAGAATCTGAATTCACTTCGGATGTATTTTGGGCGGAGATGCAGAGTAGTCAGCTTGGATATTTGCTGCTACTGTAATATGGCTATATATATATATATATATATATATATATATATATATATATATATATATATATATATATATACATAAAAAAATTTTAACATCTTCATACTATAAACATTCGTAGCACAAATGTTATTTTGTAGAGGGTGTCACAGATTCGAAGATTTTATTGGGTATCTTCATAATTCTTGATTATTGAAAGAACAATGTAGGTGCTACTATTAATCTTGGGACAAAATTTGAATGGTAAGTCCAGATTATTTTTTCTGCTTACCTGCAAGAAACTATGCTTATTTTTTCTAAAAAAATCTTTCTTACAAACACTATGACCGATCTTATAAGTTGGAGGACTGAAAAATACGAAATAATATTAATTTGACTTGTGCCGGTAATTTTGAAGTTGTGCAAATATACGTAGATAGAAGAATTTTGGCACTAACTTAAACCTACATTTCTTCATGTGGTGATTCAAAGTGGAAAAGTAGTGTTAAATGTTTACAAAAGGAAATATAATCATTTCAAATGGAAATATACTAGTGTATGACGGCAAAAATATAGTTAGGTCCAATAACATTTTGCCATTTGCCATATTATTCAGACATTTTTATTGAGAAACTTTTGTTTTAGAAGTACAATTTTTATTTCATCGTTATTCCTTAACCCAACAAAAAAAATATATGGCTTTACCGTTATGAAATAAAAAAAACAAATGATATCGGTATTTGTGTCGGTCTTGTCACTTTTTTCTGCCACAAAAACTATAACTGCTGCTTACATAGGACATTTAAATTGTACATTTTTCAAGAAATCTACGGTTTTCGAGTAACAGCAGTGGTCTGAAGTATGTGTATTTCCGCCGCGATGTTTGAGATGTCAGAATAACTAAAACAAAAACTAAAATAACAAGTAAAAGCAAAGAATATACATGGGTAATAGGATAAGTACTATCTTCTTTGGTATTGGTATTAGTGAACGTTCAACGATTTTCATGACTTATGTTACACTCAAAAGTTTGAAATAAATATTTTTTACCCAAAATAGGACCGACTTTATTAGGTGGTGCCCCAGAAATACAAAATAATATTGATCCTACAATTGCACAGCTTCAAAAGTATCGAAAATGGGACACCCTGAACAGTGGAAAAAATAGTGTTCCAGTCAACAATCCGTATAAGCTTCCGGTTGTTTGGTGTGAATGTTGAATGCGTTATTTGTTTATATTTACTTATTGGGGCGTGAAGATGAAATTTCCAGAGGTACGTAATAAGTACGAAAATATAATATTATAATAATAATGATACTTATGCATCGCATATTACATGTTTGAAGGGAAAGTTATGTGCTAGGACTTTCAACAAAGGTCATGTGCGTATGTGAGTGAGTGAGTACGAGTACAGGATGGCCAAATAAAAATGTTCATCTACCTTATCTCCGAAACGGATTACAGTACAGATTCGAGATATAGAATTATAAAATAAAAGTCTCCACGAGAAATACGTGTAATTGCTTAGAGAAGAATGATTATTTACTAAACATGTCAGTGAAAACAGATATTTGCTTGCTTTTGTCCAACGAAACATACAAGCCGAGACATTTGAAATGATCATAAATCGATGGATCGTATTAGCATTATTAGAATTAATATTATTTATATTTTACAGTTTTTTTGTAAAAAATATTTATTTCACATGTCAATCATCTTGTCTTCGGTCTTCCTTTTGGCCTTCCTTCCTGTTGTGTCCAGTTAGTTACTCTTCTTATTATTGTTGTGTCTTTTCTGAGTATACGTCAATAACATTTCAATATTTCAATCGTTGAGCTTTTATGAACCTCACTATATCCTCCTTCCAGTTTCTGTCTAAATTCATAGTTCATCATAGTTCTAAGGTGCCTGTCTTCTGTACTGAATTTTTCTTTCCGCTATCCTTAGGATAATATGAAACTCTACCACCCCAATTTTTTGCTCTGCTTTCTTCGAAGGTTAGGAGAAGATGAGATGAGATAGACATTTGTTTAGAAAAATCCTAAAATATGATGACAATTTTATTATCAAAGTATTTTTTGTAAGTTTATCCCAGTCATGGATATCATTTAATTTTTTTTTCAAAAAGTTTGATTTTGAACATTACTTGTATATGGTATAGTGGTTCTACCGTCGATAAAATCTACAGCTGCAGTAGAGAAAAATGTGAAATCTCAGCTACCAAATGTTTATTATATGTAATTGCTTTCAAATTTATGATGAATACACCCACTCTTTTCAAACATAATGTACCATCAGCATATTATTTCTTAATAATAATCTTGTGTTTTTTTTGTTTGTGATATTTCCTAAACAGGGCATCATATATAGTATGATTTGCATGTCTCAGGAGGATATAAAATTATATCTCGATATACAGGTTGCTCAAGAACTACTCTTACCCACACAGAACATATTTCGCCAGCTTACCTTGATACTATTACTAATAGTTAATAAAAATAATAAATAGTGTGATAGAATAACTACCTAAGTTGAGTTGAATTATACGGGAAGTGTTTTAGTTAGCTAAATAATCGATTTTTCGCCTACTAAGGTGTCTTAATTGCAAGTTAATGTATAAGAATATGCTATGAACCTTCGAATGCCCGTTATTGATTTTAATTTCAATCTCCAATAAAATAAAATTATTATGCCAATGGAAATATCTAATATGTTTAAGAAGTTAGGGTTTCCGAGATCATATCTTCTATCAGTTCTGAGTAGCTAGCACCACTAAGTGGAGAATTTGTAATTTTATTAGGTATATCAAAATAAAGGTCTTTTCAGGTTCTAATTAAAATGAGGTGAGGAAGATAAACATTTTCAATGAAGAAGAATTCTTATTAACATATTATTATGTGATAGTGAGGCGAGCCTTGTGATATAATAGATTACTTATATGATAAATGCTTTTGCCCACTAAATCAAATGGATACACTTTGTAAACCTTCCTTCTTCGTAAAATTTGGTATATTTCTACGGAATTTTTGACCGACTTTCCAAACGGAGGAGGCAACTGAACTCTCAAAAAAAGAAGAATCATCAAAATCAACAAATGAATTGTATATATCCTTCGTCCATTTTTCTAGGTACCAGTTAGTACTCCTGCTCTGTGATAATACAAATTCCATATTATTCGAAAATAATACGAAGCTCACAACTATATTTTGAGAATTGAAGATCCTGATCCTTTGTTTAAAATATATCGCTGGAGGCTATGCACTACACCTAATTACCATTTAATTTATACCACCGCTAAGCCTTTAATCGGCCCCTCATTGTAATATGGTTATAAGATCTAATACTTTATTATTCATCCACATGAATTCGAGCACAATTCTGTTCCTATAAAATATCTGTCAGTTTATTAGTGTCTATTTAATTTTTGAGTTTGGCTCAAAATAAGCACCAAAATTGCAACGTTGTAGCTCTTCACTATTTCGGTGTTTTCAAATTTCCAACAATATCTGAATCCTCATTTCTTTGAATACATTGCTGAAGAAAATACTTTACCCAATTAGCAACTAATTATATGAGCAAGCATGTTTATATATCAGGGATATTTTTCAGTTTATTAGCCCTAATTACCACACGGAATTAAAATTTCCTAGTAGGCACAGCAAGCTTCACAGAGCTTTTTCTATCTTACATGCAAACAATTTGAATCGTTATCCTTAAATCTCAATTATATTCAAAGAACGAAGAGCTTCAAATGATTATAGATTTAAAAAAATGCATAGATATTCTAGCTAAACTGTCTAGAGCCAAGATTTATCGCTAATCAAGCTGGAATTTATAATTAGGTTTTTATGTGGGGCCGTACGAACCGAATGTTGGTGATGTAATTAAGTTGGCATTAATAGTCGTCGTGTATAAAATTCGAAAAGCTGTAGTACTTATTCTTGTTGAATTGAACTGGTATCCGCAAAACTGTATATATTTAAGTTGCTGTTACTACGAGACGTACCTATATGTTTATTGTAGGTTAACTGTTAAAACGTCAATAAATTTACAATTTAAGTATCAACAAATCAAAATTGCCACTGTTGAATTAAAAAAAATAATTAAAATGCTTTAGTGGATTCTCAGTTTTCTGTCTATATCGACTTACTTTTGGGCCTTAATAAATCACAGTAATTCTGTTTTTGACCGAATTCAATTCGGTTGTAAGATTGCTTTTTTTATTTTAATTTTTTTTATGGCTGTTCGCGCGTTTTGCATAGTAAACGTACTCCGATTTAAAAGATTTTTATTTCATTTGAAAGAAGAGAGTTGGGAAATGGTCCCATATTGAGAAAAATCAAATCCAACATCTCATTCCCTCCAAAAAACACCCCCAAATGGGGTGGAGGGGGCAATTTTTCTCGAAAATTGAAAATCCGAGACGACAGAATTAACGAAAATTTCAGATCCGGAAATGTTTAAATTGGACATTTTAATAATCCTACGTTTCCGCGCTACAGTCTGAAATATGTGTTTCAGCTATGTGGAAGAGGCAAATTTATCCGAAAATCGAAAATTCGAGATATGAAAATAAAAAAGGGTACCATATCCGGAAGATTTTAAATTGAACATTTTTTCAAGAGTCACGGTTTCCGAGTTTCGCAATGGTAAAGTCTGAAATATGTGATATGCGTATTTCCGCTATGTACAAGCTAAACCTACGTATAACTTTTTGGGTATTAGTGAACGTTCAACAATTTTCATGAGTAATGTTACACTCAAAAATGTGAAATAAATATTTTTTACAAAAAATTGGACCGACTTTATCATTTGTTGCAATGAAAAATACAAAATAATATTAATTCTAATAGTGCTGGTAATTTTGAAGTTGTACCGTTGTAGTTTGTTGTTGTAGGCGCCAACTCCAAAAGAACCAGCACCAATAGAATTAATATTATTATATCCAATTTCAAATTTAAAAGATTCAGATACAATGTAGGATTTCAAGGCCTTGAAGTGACGTGAAATTCATCATCAAATACTTCTGTTTCAGAGGCTCTAAGGATATATGGAAATCGACTGACTGAATATGAAAAGACTGAAATAGAGAAATATTCGAAAATCTGGTATCTCGGTTTGTCAGCTTGCAAAATACTTGGTGATTATGGTGGCAGTCAAAATGGTGGCTATGATGACGATAGTGGAAGCTATAACAAGGTACGTTTTAAATCAATTAATCAGAATATTGTATTATATTCAGTCTTTTATTAAATGTATTGTTTATTTGTACTGTGTACCTATTCGATATTGGAAGGAAAATTCAATATTCTACAGAAAAATTAAATCTATATTTTTCAACGAACATTATTCATTTTTCATCAGCCACCCCAAATATGCGTTAACATTGCCGATGTTCCATTCCAGTTAGCTTAATAAAATATTTCTTGATAGTGGAATTATTTATTTAAGTCGATATTATTTTATTGAGAAACTAGACTACAGTTAAAGGCAAACCATTCATATCTGCTTGTTTATTGCTTAAATAAATGGTGCATTTTCTACAGATTTTCTGATTTAGAAAAAAATTTATCAAGCTACAAATAATTTGAGTAGCTACTGATTTCTCCAGTTTGCTTTGCTATTCCATTACGAACATAACCGAGACTAAGCAATGTTTGCAAATTGTAAAAAATATCTTTTTAAGAACATGCATCGGCTTAAGAACCTTTATATGTATAGGTACGTGTAGTTCCTTAATTCGAATAAATGCGAATCATTTTCACATAACGTATAATCTTTTAAGGTACCTTCAAAGATAATGATGATCCAAATAATTATATTGTCCATCATGAACAACAATTATCAATGTTTTGCCCATTTATAAATACAAGTGTTTGCCCAGTGGTCGGACTTCGATCATAATCATGATTGAAAATTTGAGTACAATATACAGGGTGAGCCAGCACTAACGGGACGGTCTGTAACATGTGAACGTCACCATTAAATTAAGTTTCATCATAACTTCTTAAGCTATGAGGGTCATCTTATGAACTTTCGAAATGTATAAAGTTTCCTTAGATTCTAGATGTAACACTACGAGTTTTTCAATATCCATAATATATTCAGTGAAACAAACATTTTCTTCATTCAACTGTAGAATATAAAAGCATCATCCTTTTGGAGATAAATTGCATTTTATTTCGGGACTTTAAAATTTTATAATTCAGTTGACAGCTGTATACTCAATCAAAAAGAACAAGCAGTATGAAGTTGCCACGTCACAATAATGATATCTTAATCAAGTCCGAGACGCACACAATTTTTGATTAAATAACAAAAATAAATAAAAATTTTGTCTTCAAGAGCTAATCTATCATATTAGTTATTGGATTCGCTCCTGACATCAAGTTTTTACGCTCAAAAGTATCCAAAGTTAGTCCTGACTTACGTTGTATTTGACTGGCTTTGAATCTATACCGAATGAATGGACGAAAAAGTTAATTATTTTCTAGCAATTTTTATTGATAACACTAAAGCTCGTCAATAGCTACTACACAAAGAAAATAATGAAAATCAGTTGAACAACATAAGAGAAAAAGATACTAAACTGTTTTGTCTTTACCTATTTATATATAGATAATCTTTCTCGTTTACTAATTGATTGATAAGTTAGAGCTTTTGCTGCAACAAAATAGTGCAACATGTCACTCAATATACACTAGATAAATTCGATCATAGCATAACCACAAGTATTTGAGTCTCTTAAGTGGCATCCAAGATGGTTTTATGTAATAGGTATTTTCCATAGGGATACAATTAGTCACTAACCAACGGCGACAAATTCCAGATAATTGGAGATCAATATTTACCGCGTTATTATTTAGGTACTATTAAAACTTTCGTAGGGGTATTTTTCATTTTAACGGGTAGTTTAGATAAAGATATATCATAAAATATTGCAAATAATTTATCGAGCAATATTAAACAATGAAATATGTATTCCCCAAACTGACATTGATAATTATCATTATTTTCTTAAAGGTCCTGCATGACCACATTTGCTACCGCTACGAAATCCTCGAGGTAATTGGAAAGGGAAGCTTTGGCCAGGTCATCAGAGCCTTGGATCACATGACTAATAAGCATGTTGCCATCAAGATAATTAGAAACAAGAAGCGATTCCATCATCAGGCGCTAGTGGAAGTAAGGATACTGGATCACTTGAGAAAGAAAGACAAGGACAGCAATCACAATGTCATTCACATGTTGGAGTATTTCTATTTCAGAAATCATTTGTGCATCAGTTTTGAATTGTTGAGGTAAGTAGGCGTCTGCTAGTTAATCATTTTTAATGAATATGTTACAAAAGAAAATTAAATCTGAATCTTGTTTGTTATTTTATATAAATTTAAAGAAAACTTTTCATTGAATAATACAATTCTGTTCAGATGTGAATTATTCCAGAATTATTTTCAATTTACTAACTTCTTATTACAAATTGAGATATATTAAATGGGAGATGCTTCAAAAAACATGGTAGAATCAAAAATATTTAGCGATTTCTATTTTATGATTAGATTATATAGCCTATTTATCCTTCAAAATATTGACATAAATAAAAATAAGATCAAAAACTTGTATTGTGATTGGTGTATGCGCATTTGAAAGATCCCAAAATGATTTGCTTATGAAATGTAATCTCTAAGAAAACTCGACTTTGTGTCAAGAACTTCATCACTCTTCATGATTTATTTCCATCGGGAATTTATTTTTCAAGGGTTTTTTTGTAGGTCTTTCTTGGACTGCCTACGTTTCTTTTTCTTTGTTGCTTCATTCTAGAAGTTATGGAAGTTCTACCAAGAAAAATCTAATTTGTATTTAGATGGTTATTCCAAATTTTGTCCCTTCAGAAGCTACTGTCACACATTCCTGAGATCAGAATACTTGTGTTGAGTTATGTTAATTTACCTTTTGTACAAACTGGAGTATTTTTGGCGACTTACAGTACTGAAGTTACAATTTTAAAATGATTATTTGTATTATAGATTTGTAAATATTGCATGATAAAAGTCGATTTTCTTTAATGTTCTTGCAAAATGTGTAACTTAAAAATACCTACGCCTTAAAAAAATATATAATAGAAAGAACCTAGACTCTATAGATCAAAATCATAAACTTACTAGGTACATAAAAACATAAGGTGTCTACTTGAAATAACTTATTTTGATTTTTGGAAAGATCTTTTAGACATACTCTGTATAAGACAGAAAAGTCTCTAGATCTTTTGATACTACACCATACCAAATAAAATAAAACGATGCCAAGTGCGAGTCGAACTCACGCTCGAAAGGTTTCGTACCAATGTTAAAAAATCACTGTCTGTCTGAATATTTCTCACAATGACCCAGTCACTGAATGGGAATATAATAATGTCGATATTAAACAATGATTCCAGTCAAGCTAATAAAATATAGGCGGAGTTGTACGTATTATAAGGTTGCCATATACCTAACAGGCAAGTTAGATAAATAGATTGTCAAAAGATGACGACTTCTACCTTCTTCAATTTCCTCAAAAGTTTAAAAATATTTTTCAAAGACAGCTATCATTTTGACCATTTTTATTATTTTTACATTAGAGGTGCGAAGCAAATGACGTCTCAATCAATAATTTTGATAGAGTAAAGTAACAGAGATATGGCATACTGACAGAAAACACCTTTGGAACTAATATATGTGATTTTTATCCTTGAATTGAAAACCATCAGTCATAAAAATAGAGCTTTTTGTGCTTTTTTATTTATTGTTTATGTTTGTTTGCCCGGTTTGCATAGTAAACCTGCTCTGATTTCGAAAATTTGACACGGTAAAATTAAAGAAGAGACCACATCCAGCAATATTTAAATTGGACATTTAAAAAAATCACAGCTTCCGAATTACAGCAGCTGTAAATATCTGAAATATGTGTATGACCGCTATATTTTCAAATCACTCAATACACTCAAAGATGAGAAATATTTTTTTACAAAAACTAGGAACGACTTTATTAGTTGGTGCACTAGAAAATATGAAATAATAATAATTCTACTGCTGCTAGTACTTTTGAAGATTTTGCCAAAAATATTTTATCTTGGTATTTATAACTGCACTAATTCAGAATTACCTACCAGCAGCAGTATAATTAATATTATTTTGTATTTTTTAGTGCGGCAACTAATAAAGTCGGTTCTAGTTTTTCTAAAAACATATCTTCAAAGAAATCAAATCGACCAACAGATGAAGTTGAACATTTTCTGGTGAATATTTTCTTCGAAATTCATTGTAAAGAAGTTATTCGCATTATTAGGTACGTCTACCCGGTATATCGATGAAAAAATATAATTTAATTTAATTTTGCTACACCCGTTTGTGCTTCTATGTGAACTCCTGCAGGATATTCAACGGTGCACACACCACATGAAATCCCAGTTACCAGAAAAGCATATCCTCGGCAGGCTGGGAATATCTATCTGAAAATATCAATCATTAGTTAACAAAGTGTAATTACCTTTAGTAGGTACGCATTTTTCCTTGCAAGTTATACATTATAGAAACGATCAAAAGTGCGTCGTCGTTGCAATCAGCAACTAATTACGCGTGAAATCGCAATTGCAGTTTCACTTTAATAGGAATCAATTAAAAAAAGTATTAAGAAATTCATATATATGGTTGCAATATAATTACAAGTTGTAATTTGTGATACTTTGTTGAAGTATCGTCAAAATATCTCTTTGGAAATGGAATAGTATAAGAGTCCATTAGAAAAGTATCCTTTACCAAACTGAAACTGCAATTATTGTGCTTAGAAAGTAAATTAAATTGTTCGTAATTGAGATTTACTGATGCGAGTACCTACCTACTGACATTAGAAAAATAACTGAAATATTATTAGTTACGATTGCGAATGAGTGTTGAATTGATTTATGATGTTTTGAAATTATCAGTATAATTGGAAAGAAAACTCTGATATTGGTTTTCTTATTGAGTCTAAATCAACAAATTAGTAAGCTAATAGAACAGCAAAACGATTTCAGTGAATCAACATTTCGACAAATACAGTTGTTATTAGAGGTAGTTGTACATGAAAGAAGAAAAATTTCAATGATTTATAATTATTAATAACAAAGAGTGAACAATTTATAAGAAAGATGTGAAACCAAATAGATATTTGATCCTTAGATCGATATCTGATAACTTTCTTTAGAAGTGACCTATCCTAACCAAAATTAACCTTGAAGAATCTCGTTAAAATATCATCTTAAGGTACAAACTCCAGAGATCAAAGACAATCTATAATACTACAATTCAACCATTTTGAAGCATTTTTCCACGTAATTTCTATGTACTGATAATCACTTCCATTGTGTACCTACTGACAGGAAGCCGCAATATTATTATTCCAATTCCGTCCCTTCTTAGACACAACGGCTGTTGTTTATTACTGTTAACAATAAAATCTTTGAATAATATTTTAATTCTAATTAAGTTACTATGTGTGTGTGAATAATTAAAAACATTGAAGTTACATTGGGAATACTCATAGCTTGACGCAAGAAATCTGTTTCGAGAAAGTATCCCATTTTTCAGCTTGCAAAAGTAACAACATTGAAGTTGTAGTTTAAAAATGGAAGATATTCGAATTTTTAAAAGAATCTAGATATATATTGGTGTCGTTTATCCTCTTTAAAATTAGTTTACTCGTTATTAGTAATTTAAATATTTCTTTTATAATTTTTGAAGTAAACGTTTCAGAATATTAAAGATTAGGTAATAAGGGACAAATACGAGAATTGATTGACTACTTTTATATTTGAATCTACTAAGCATAAAATTTAAAAAGTACACAAATAAGACAATCAGAAAAATTTAAATTATTTGGATATTTGGATATTTTTTCTGTACTGAATTCTAAGCAGCACTAAATTTCTAGGTATACGTAAATATACATCCTAAACAACACAAGATAACATGGATATCGTCTGATCAAAAAACCTGTATCCAAATAGATCAAGAACTTATTAATGTCGGTCTTCGGTTAAGGAAGTCACATCATAGAGAGGAGCTTGCTCAGACGCAGACCACTTTATGGATGTTGCAAAATTAACACAAATCTAACGAAATTGAATACTAGAATTTAATAATAAATGTAGTTTACAAATAGTAATACTATTAACGGAATATGGAAATGAAGAAAATGGAGAAGGATTGGATGGAAGTAGCAGGAAATTAACATGTCTATTAGCAAAACCTATCTAATATTTTTTTGTTTAAAAAGAAAATAATGATAATAAAAATAATAATAATAACGATTTATTTCCCAAGAAACATAAATTTTTATAACAGAGAAAGTAAAAAAAATAATTAAAAAAAAAACTTAAGTATTGGAATAAACAATGGAATGAGAAATGTAATGAACAAAAGCTATATAAATGGATTTTATAAGTTGGTTCACTGAAAAAATACCAAAAAATATTAATTTTACTGGTGTTGATACGTTTGAAGTTGGTGCTATCTACCTATAACTGCACAACTTCGAAATTACCAGCATCTGTGGAATTAATACTTTTGTATTTTTCAGTACACCAAATAATAAATTTGGTCCTATTTTTTGTAGAAAAAGTTTTTTCACACTTTTGATTCACAGATTCATCTCGGAAACACACTTATTTCAGACTTTATCATTGCCTTTACTTGGAAAATGTAATTTAAGAAATAATTCTGTTTAAATGTTGCTTCACACAGCCTCTTCTTTGATTTTCTCATATATTCGATTTTAGAAAAAAAAAACCCCTCCACATAGCGGAAACACATATTTGACTATACCACGGCTGTAACTCGGAAACATGATTTATTTGAAAACTGTCCAACTTAAATGTTGTCGGATATGGTCTCTTAGAAGAAAAAAAGCTGCTCCACATTTGGATGAAGTTTTTGGGGGGAATGGCAGGTCGAATTTCGATTTTATTAATAGAACCAACTCGTTTTCAAATAAAAAAGGAATCATGAAAACCAGAAAGACGCGGACAGACATAAAAAACGCAAACAGTCGAACTGTTTAGGTAAACAGAGGAGGTCCACTGTTTGAGAAGTCGGTCAAAATATTAAAATAAATGATTGGATAATGACTGCCAACGGCATATAAAATAAAGTAAAAGCAAGACTCAAATGGATAAAAACCGCAATAGCATAAAAGACAGAGAAGCATACGGAAAATTAATAAAGAATAGCATTTAACTGCTCTGAAAAAAGAAACGAGTTTGGATAGAAATAATTTGACAGAAATAAAAAAAAGAACAAATAATATAAATACAAAAGCATTTTTTAATAAGGTTCATGAATGCATTACAAAATACAAAAATAAGGTATTAAAATAACAAGAACAAAACGTTGTAGAAGAAGAGAACGAATATAAGCTAAGATAGGAAGGTTATTCTAAACAACTATTATTTGAAAGGCTGTTACAAGAAACAGAAGAAGACACCAGCGGCGATGAAGAAGACAACAAATTAGAAGTATCAACTATAGGTGAAGTAAAATAAATCATAAGGAAACTTTCGTAAATGAAAATCTTCAGGAAAAGCTGGACAATAAATCAGCTGATAATGGAAATTTGGTGAGAGAAAAATATGCTAAAAGAGTAATGCTTCATAAGAAGGGTGATAAGCAAGAATGTGGAAACTACAGACGAATAACTATAATAATAGTGGTATATAAAATATACCGTCAGCGTTAATTCAAAAAGATCTATCACAAAATACAAGAAGTACATCAGCTTGGATTTACTAGAACAAGGTCGATAATAGATTAAAATGAACATTGATCATTTAAAAATTTGTGTTCTAAAAAAGGAGAAACTCTTCTTGATAAATAATTGAATAAGACAAGGAGACTCACTATCCGCAACACTATTTTATTTGGCACTGGAATACATAATGAGAAATGTAAAAATAGTAAACCTTCAAACAATTGGAAGCCAAATAATATATACTGATGATATAGTTGGCATAACAGACGGAAAACAAATCATGAAAAATATTTTAAATGAAAATGTAAAAGAAGGTCTGGAAATAACCGAATACAAGACAAGAATAATGAGGTTTGTAATATTACTGCAAACTGGAGAAGTACTAGTTGGAGAACATATAAGTTCGAAGAAGTGGACAAATTGAAGTACTTGAGTGTCATGATAAACAGTAACGGGGAAAGAAAAGCAGAGATGAAAAAATACTAACAAGTAATCGCGCATACCAAGTAAATAAGAAAATTTGGTTTAATAAACTCACTGGGCAAACAAAATACAACAAATACAAAAAAGTGATTAGACGGGTACGCTACTGAATCTCTAATCATGTTGCAAACAGATTATGAAAACCTCAAAATAGTAGAATGAGGGATAATGAGAACAATATTAGAGCTAATCAAAATAGACAAAAACTAATACAGACCTCGAATGAATCATGACATAGTAAAAAAATAAACAGCAAAAATTTAAGTAGTTTCTCAATATCTGAACGCTATTCAAGCAAAATCAATTGCAAGGGAAACATAGTCATAGAACGCTGGAAATAACAACATCCATCTTTGGCTGGAGGAAAACAACCGACTGGGGATAACAATTTTTCCTCTAACAAACAGACGTCCAAGGATCTGGCCTCAATTTCAGATGTCTGATTATCTGTCCTTCATTTTTATATCGGAAAATGTGAGCAGAGTGGCGTATGGCAGAGGGAGGTCCTTGAATAAGGCTATGAAAAATTCATGAAGACAGAACGGGTGGGAAATATGGGACAAGAAGTTTTCGAGAGGGTATTCTCTTCTTTTTATTACTCCCGGTGGAGGATTGAGGTTTCAGTTATAAAGCGATTTGTGGACTCTCTCATCGAATAATGTCTGCCTCTCAAAGGGTTTAGTAAAAGAGAATGTGAATTCATTACAATGTCATCCATAGTTTATAGCTGAATATTGCAATTAGTGCGTTTCAAATTTTTTTGCGCGCGATTGTTTCTGGTAATTTTGGCTCAATCCTCATTTTTATTGATTTCAATAAAAAAAGAATGAGATGTGCAATTTGATTGTATGTTTGATTTTTCTTATGTAAGGATGCTCCCGCGTTTTGCATACCAAAATGCTTCTTGTTCGAGGATTCTTCTTTTAATCGAAAAATAATTTTGTGAAATGGTCACATAAAAAAATAAAGATCCAAAGTATATTTCTCTTTCAAAAAACTCAATAGGAGAATAGGAAGACATTGTTCCGAAATAATAATATGATTTAGTCTAAATAAACAACAGATAATTTCCGGAAATCTTAGATTTGAACCTGAAAAAATCGAAATAATTGGTGTTACAAATTATATTAGTTTAACGTTTTGGTATGATTATGTTGCAACTTAAAAATGTGAAATAAAAAAAAGTTTTTAAAAAAACAAAGATCGGCTTTGTTTGCTGATCCTCCGAAAAAGAACAAATCCTTAATGATTGGCACTGCTAATTTTGAATTAGTTTCGTTAAGTTAGGTGAAGAAACACGTAGCATTCAGTGTGCTTGCGACTTTTTCTTCCAGCACAAACTTTTTCTTCCAGCACGAACTTTCCCTAAAAGGTGTAGAGAGGGTATTTTTTTCGAGAATCGAAAACTTCAGATAACATTCAAGAAGGGACGATATCAAACAATCTTTGAATTGGACATTATCTCAAAAATTTATGGTTTCCGAGTAAGTTAATTGTTATACCTAAAATAGAGAAGTCTGTGTGCTACTGCTATGCTTTCAAATCTCTGGATATATGTGAATGTTCAACGATTTTAATGACTGATAATGATTTAAAAACAAAATAAAACTTTTTTTTAGAAAAACTAGGACTGACTACATTAGTTGGTGAAGTGAAAAATACAAAAATTACAATAATTTTACTGGTGGTACTTTGGAAGTTGGTGCCAAAAGTCTTATTTGTATATATACCTTAAAAATTACCATCACCAGTAGAATTAATATTATTTTGTATTATTCAGTGCACCAAATAATAAAGTCGAGCAATCGGAAACTATAAAACCGGTCCTTAACCTGACCTGATTAAATTGTTGTAGAGGCTCTGATATTCTTCCCGCTTCCGTGTAGTTGCTTAAGAACATTTTATTATTGGATTTCTATACTGCATGTTTTTAACGATACTTATTGGTGCTTATATCTTGTATATCACAATTTTATAAAATCGACATTTTTTTTTAATTTGAAATTTTTTAAATTGAAGTTGTTGGATATTTTTTTCCAATTATTTGAAAGTCTCCTACAGTTTTATCTGCAATATTTTTATACCAGATAAAATTCAATTCGTAAGTATACAAGAAAAATAGACACATCCAACCGTATTGTAATCTAGACTGGAATGATGAGATGTGCCTGTGGGACGTTCAGGATATCTAGAGCACACGGAGAACGAGAAGAGCATTACGGGTAATAGGGGACGACGTAGTGTTGGGAATGATATCTGCGGGAGGAAACAGCCTCGTACAATATTCAGATGGACTCAAAGGGTTATGTAGTACGAAATATAACTTTGGGGATGCCCTACCCCTTTATAATTATGTGAATCGATGCAATTATGGATGATGATGTATTAGAATGCTGAGATTATGATTGTAAATGCACAGATAAATAGATTCGCAAGAAAAGTTCAGATAAAGCTACATAAACTAATAAAATTAAATTTGAGCTGTAGAACACAATAAAATAATTGGAGTTAGTCCATAAATATATTAGACTGTTTAATTTTTCTGCAAGATTTCATGGTTTAGAGTAAAATGGTTTTATCAAAATTACTCGATCTGATTGTTCTAAAAAAGTACAGCTGAAAAGAAATGTTATAAGTGATTATATTACAAGATGAATATAGTATCTGTCTGTTTATAAGTTCATTCGTGTGTCTATGCCAAGATTATCTTGGATTAATAGATTCGCCAATTTTATATGTGTATCTTTTTGAAAATGAAATTTATTATTTTCTACCTGCTCCATTATATTACGGCTCAATCTTTTCCAATGAAATTCTCATTGAAATCTGTTTAAAAATAGCTGGCAACTAAAAGTACCTATGTTATTAGTACCTATCAGGTTTGAAATTTGTTTTATCTAATCAATGCATGACCTCTTGTGATTTTGAAATTAAATTATTTTCTTATATTTCAGTCTGAACCTCTACGAACTAATCAAAAAGAACAACTACCAGGGCTTCAGCTTGAATTTGATAAGGCGCTTCGCTAATTCCCTTCTGAAATGCCTAAGGCTACTCCAAAAGGAGAATATCATACACTGCGATCTCAAACCGGTAAGTGTATTTATTAACATATTATATACCTATATTGAATAACAACTCTTTTATTGCTATCACATTTTGTGATCAGATCTTTTTTTTAAACAGTTTAGCGTGGACATTTTTCCATAAGATTTTCGTGAATGCTGCTATGGCATCCAGTATATTCGCCTACTGTGGTTATGGGGCAGGTTTTTTTAAACTTGATGTCATAAATATATCTATATGTAAAAGAAAAGCAAAACAAAAACAATGATGTTGTGTGTTGTCGACCCCAACTTTTATATATGTAGGTACCTACATAAGAGTGGAAAAAAATGTTCCATGGAATAATTATTCTATAAAGTTTTGATTTAAGGCTCTTTGCATAATTGAAACAGGTTTTGCTGGGAGAATAAATTAATGACTTAAATATATAATTAATATATAGTCTAATATTACCCAGAACAACACTTGTGTTTTAGAACCCGATAAATGCTCCAATAAAGTTGAAATGTTCAGGGTTGAACCTGTTACTTACTCTCAACAAATTTATGTAAGAAACTCATAATCAAGAGTTTTTTCTTAATTTTTAGTTATTATTACTTTCAGTTCTTTCTATAGATGGACTCCGCAGCGATTTCTCAGGCCCCATACGGTTTAGGGACTTGAAATTTCGAATTCTTACTTAGATCGGAGGCATCTCGCCGCCTGTTAAGATTAACACTGATCCATGTGTGATCCAATAATGATTAATTATGTTATCTGATTCAAGAAAGATCAAATTATTTCTTGAACATGGATCGACAATGTCCGACGTCACTGGAATTACGCACGGGCATGGAACACCTAACCTTTGTTTACACTTTACACGATTAATTTTGTATTGTGGTAGATAAACAGTAATTTGTTATGGAATAGCTGGCAAACAGATATACATAAGTATACTTCAGATCAAGAAAAGGAGAGATAGCAGTTGTACTCATCAACAAAAAATTTTCTATTTGAAATATGAAGTTTAATAGTTTGGAGAAATATTTTACTTTAATTTTCTAACTTGTCCCTCAAAATCTTGAAGTTAATCTTCAGAAATGGAAATTGTTTATTTACGATATTCGTAGTAACAGTAACTATCAAAAGTATAAACTTTTACCTTTTTTCGTTTCGTAGATGTGGAATAATATAAAGAAAACTATTCTTCTCTCTCATTTTTGAACGATATCATAAAATAAAAGGAGAAGGTATTAAATTCCATCTCATGTTTGATTTTCTACGTATATTTGCGCATTTTTGTTGTAGATTATTGGAAAAAACGAATGCTGAGAAAATCTACTTTTTGAGTGAAAATAGAAATGAAGCTCAATTTTCTATTTCAAAATTTCTAGTTCTAAAACGACAATTTGATATAATGCCTGGGGATTGTGAATATTCAGTGGATAATGTACAGGATTGACTCTGTCCGCGTTAATAATATTTTCGCAGATCTGTAGAGAATATTGGTCTTCTTGGAAAAAAAATGAAAAGTATCTTGTGGGTTTGCTAGGTACCAAATATACTCTAAAATCCTTTCAATACAATCATCCGTTTGATTATTATTTATACGATTTTGAATATTATTCCATAACCATAGATTTTCTTTCTTTGCTTTTCTTAATATTCCGAAAACAAGTTCTGATCAGTCTTTTACTTTGAATATTCATCGCACTACATAATAAAAAAAGAAGTATCACCGTGGTCTGGCTCCTACTCTATAATTATGAAGCCCAGGAATATGACGACGAGATATATTATGAGGTTATTAACTTTTTTCTACTTGATCTTTTTGCCCAGCACCACCGTTTTCAGTTACCGACAGAGCTTAATTTTCTTTGTGGTGAACGACGATGGGAAAGTTAACAAACGCCAGTTTGAGTCTTCTGACCCGACCTCTTCTCCCGAATCATCAAACATTATATTGCATTCAATAATAGGTCGTACACCTCGAATGGAACAATAATAGTTCAGTCAGCAAATAAAAAACAGCAATTTATAGGAATTGAATTTGAATCATTCTTTGAAATTTGAAAAATAAATATACTAAACGAGTGAATCAACTTAATTGATAATGATAAAATGAATGAAAACTGTATACGCAATTCATCAAATTGAATACGTGCACAGCAACAGAGTAACAGGGCGAGTACCTTATTATGTGAATCTTAGACGTGCTTCGCGAAAAAGCTTGACATTCCTATTAAAGAGTAATATTAATAATCCACAAACAAGTCCCTTATTTGATATTTTAGCCAGCTTATTGTTAGGTTAGCTTAGGTTAGCACGGCTTTGACTACCACATCACCTAAAATCTTTATTATATATAATTATTCACAATTTTGCAATATTATTTTAAGAAAAATGCGGTCACAGAGTAATATAAGATTTGGCACAGTACGCTTCTATAGAAGAGGATTGCATCAAGCTAAAATTTAATAATAGTGTGTTCTGTTACAAATACATTAAATAAATTAAATAAAGTAAATTGACGTTCACCGGCCGTTTTTATTTATCGATGTTTAGGATTATAAAAATAAATGCTTTAGTGATGTGGGGTTAAAGTACTTGCGTTTCGTTCAACTCACCAGAACACAAAATTTGGCCACAGCATTTAAAAAAAATATATCTATCCAATAAATATAGACAAATACTCTTTGATAGATGAACCTCAATAGTTTTCAAAGTGAAGTGGTCTGCATATAAACCAAAAAAACAACCGAATTATGTGCGACCTCCTTTTTATTACGTCGGATAAAATATTTAAGTTGTCATATCTTGAATTTTTTTGTCTTTTCACTGGACTAAAGCAAAAGCAATGTAGAAAATATCACAGACAGATTAAGTCAATTAACGTAGGCGATATGACAATTGTACTATAACTAAGACTGTAAATGCCTTCTTTGCCACTTTACAACTTCATACTTACACTTACAAGCTCTTGTCTAATATTACTTGAGCATGTTTGTTGTATGACTCATTTATAATATATATATATATATATATATATATATATATATATATATATATATATATATATATATATATATATATATATATATATATATATATATGTATATATATATATATGTATATATTCTGATAGTTGCGGAGAATTTCCCTCAGCGATATGTTTATATATTATTTAATTAACTCCCACATTTAAATTGAAGACAATTCTAGTACTTAATGGTTATATAATATTACATTTTTATATATTCATCATCTAACGTCAATGTGAAGGCATGAACTTTACTTGCCAAAGAAGTGAATGACACTTGATTGGTAGACATAGATCGAATCACAATCCTACGAGCAATGTGAAAATGAGCTGTCGAGAAATTTTCAGTGCCAACTTCCTTGAAGTTCGATTTGATTTCTTTCATATGCCAAAATTAGTAAATGTATTTTTTTTTGTTCTTATCAAAAATGGATTTCGAGCTTGATATTTTTGCTGTTCGTTAATGAATGATTGCAAAAATGTATTTTCAATTGTAGGAAAATGTCCTCCTGAAGCAAAGAGGAAGTAGTTCAATCAAAGTGATAGATTTTGGCAGCTCATGTTACTCCGACCAAAGAGTATACACTTACATCCAGTCAAGGTTCTATAGATCTCCTGAAGTAATATTAGGCTTAACTTATGGTACCGCCATCGATATGTGGAGCTTAGGTATGTTTTCATAAGTATAAATACTTCCAGGCCAAATCTAACTCTCAGTTACCTTTTTTCTAGGTTGTATACTAGCCGAACTTTACACAGGTTACCCACTGTTCCCAGGGGAAAATGAAGTGGAGCAATTGGCCTGCCTAATGGAAGTGCTGGGATCACCACCGGACGATCTTATCAATGTTGCTACCAGAAGGCGTTTATTCTTTGGTAAAAACTTTCACAAATCATTCAAATAACAAGACTAACATATTTTGATTTTTTTATAGATTCTCGTGGAAATCCGCGATGTGTAACTAACTCCAAGGGACGCAAGCGAAAACCAGGCTCCAAAAATATTTCGATGGTTCTGAGATGTAACGACTCAATGTTCATCGACTTCATCACTAGATGCTTAGAGTGAGTATTGCCAGAAAATAAATTTCAAATGCATACATAACTTTCTACAAAAACTAGGACAAACTTCATCAAAAGATGCACTGAAACATATAAAATCATATTGAATATATAGCTAATAGCATTACAAACTTAAATATTTCATGAATAAAAGAAGTAATTATGAAATATTTTGGAGGCAGAAATTTTTAATTTTTTTATTTTGGGAACAATCAATTTTCCAGAAGAAAAAAATATCAAACTCACAGCACCGCAGTGAAATACCTAAGCTGTAGAAAATAAAACCCTTCAAAATGCTGTCCTAAACGTTTCACTAGAATCATTCCCAATTGAGAAAATTTGGAAATGATTCTGAAAATGTCGTATCTTTTTAACCTATTGCGTTTCCAGCTTCAGTCTATTAGAAAAATCTAACTACCGATATTACTTCCCGCTGCTACTTCTTCAACTGGTAGAAAGTAATATCACAATCTTTGAGATACCGAGGAGTATTTTAACATACTACCTATATGAAGTTTCACTAAATAACGGGGATAACTATGAATCTAAGTGATAGAGGAAAAGTCGATTGCACACTAATTATTTATCCGACAATATCATTCTTGTTCTTCCAGTAGTTCTACATTTCTAATGGACCATGTACTTTTTTATTTACAGATGTTTCAAAGCTTTTGTAGGTACATCTATCTCGCCATCTTTTTTTGGACCAACGGCTACATATGCTTCATATTATTTGTTTTTTCAACAACCTTTTGTGAACTCATTAATTTTCCAATCGTTAACAATATCCAATTTTGCCATATAATACTTAATTCCTACATGCTTCCCACTGATGCTTGACCCAGAACAGATACCTACTTGAAAACTATTTTATAGAAGCAAACATTTTTAGTGACTTTTCCAAATTCTCTTAATGGAGAATGATCCTTGTGGGGCGTTAAAAGCATCAATTTATTAATTTACATTTATTATCTACAAAACGAGAGATACATCATTTAATTGGTTATAATTTTGACAAAAGTTTTATCCCTCACTCCTTCAGGCGAGCTTTTGTGGGCATGGACATATTCAATTTTAATACTTCAAATCGTGCGAACACAAAAAGTTCAAATTGTTGACCTCTTTTAAAATCTGTCGAAAAAAACTAATTGATTATCACATTACCACAGCTGGAACCCAAAGAAACGCATGGCTCCCGATGAAGCTTTGCGACACCCTTGGATACTCTCAGGAACACACCCACAAAAATCATCATCGGGTGATCTCAGGCACAGCCACTCGGAAGTTAATGTCTCATCCCGAGAAGCCAGTGTTGGAGGAGGACCAGGCAGCCACTCTTCCAGCAGTACATCGGGCAGTGCCAGCCATCACCATTCGAGAAGCATCTACACTCACAAATGCATTGTGACTACACAGAAGAGCGACAAACTCAAAGCTAAAATAGTCGAGACAACACGACTCCATGATGGTTCCAAATTGGACACGAATCTGAATGATTCGGGCACTTTCCTACCACCCATACTCTAGTCCTATCTAGCATCAATGTTGTAGGTAGAGATAATGGCTCATATTAATAATTGAATATGTAAAGGAGACTTATATACTATATAAATATATATGGAATCTAGATGAATTAATAGATTCTGTAATGTAGAGAAAAATATGTTGTGTAGAATGATGTTCAAGGAAAGATATTATCGCATAGTAGGTACGCAGTAACTCTGATATTTGTGCCATCAATGGGTTTACTGGTAAGGAAGGAGCTGAGTGCTATTGGAAGTACTTGGGATATTGAAGTTTTGAACCGCAAGGAAGCATTATGAATTCATAGAATGAGATATTGACAATGCAAAACTAATTTTATGTGAGCTTAACTATTGGAGTACTGTAGTGTTTCGGGAGGAAAGGGAAATGTTTCAAGGACATGCGTTATCGTCGTCGTCAGCCTTTTTGTATGTCCACTACTGAACAGGCTTCTCCTTCACTGCCTTGTCAGTATTATCACTGACAAGGGGTCCTACAGTTTTAAGGTAGACCTTACGCTGCTAAGTCCAACGTCTTACCCACCAGACCGCCGCGGGGAAGCCATAATAAGCTCAAATGTTCATGTCCCATTTTTATTTGATTCATAAATACTTAAAGAAATAAATAAAAAGTATTAAAGATCTAACAAACAAATAATAACCTAATCATGTTAAGTTTGATAACGTTGTCCGAAATAACAATTCAAGAATATAAACTCGCTAGTCTATGATACAAAAGTGTAGACTAATGTTCGTTATAAGATTGGATTCTCAATGCTACAGAGTTTATTAGAGCGTATCATCGTTCACATAAACACGAAAATAAGAGAATTGATACAGACGATGATGTTTTCAGAAAACTGTTGTGAAAATAATGCTATTTGTTTTTGTAATAAATTTCTCTTCAGTCTTAAAATATACTTAAGCATTCTATTTCTAAAACATACTTGGAACTTGAATATTTGACCTTTTTTAATTATTTTGTTCCTCCAGATATGACCTAGATATAAGAATATTTACATTTCCTCCCGAAACATCTTAAATAATATTTAATAACATACAAAAAATATTTCGAGGAGCATAAGAACTCTTCATTATTCTCAAAGTTTGTAGACAATCGAAAATTGAAATGATTTAATTCACATGCTTATATGCTTCCTAAATATTTTTCATAATCGCACTAGTATAATAAATAATATACAGGGTGTCTCACCTAGAAGTTCCTCCCTGTTATTTTTGTAAGTTTCTTAGATAGATATAGATGGATTTTCTCATTTCAGTTTCTTTCTGATAAAATTAGAATTATCAAAGTACGTTCACTTCACATCCATGCTTAAAAAGCCGTAACTTCTTTGATATTTTTTCAGAGCGTAGCTGAATACATGTGTATACGTACACCTGCTCTGCCTCTGTACTTTGTCTTACCCGAAAAAAACACTTCACTAAATAACTTGAAGATGATTTTTTTAAAGATAATGTTTTATAACCAGATATGGTCAAACATGACTGGACCTAAGAATAAAATTAAGATTTCATACAAAAAACTCTTGTTTTAAAGTACCAAAATTAACAAAGATGGCGAACTTCTATGTGGGATAACTTATATACAATAATCGTATTAAATATCATAGTTTTATAAACTTTTGATAAATTCTCTTTTAATAATAATCTCGGCATAAAAAATATGACTGTTGAATTCAGATACGGAAGAAAACATGAATGAATTATAGCATTCCACTAAAAATTCGGTCACAAACAAATTAATATTAAAAATACTTTGGCTACTTATTCGGTAATAATTGTAAACACTCCAGATTAAGCCTAATCATACTTAATCAACTAAACATTAACCCATTCAAATGAAAAATTCACTCTCATCCATAAGAGATCTCATCTCAAAAGGGCCAACGATTTAATAAGACCAATATAATGATGCTTTTTTCTAGATAAATTTTAGACATATACATATTCTATGTAGGTGTTTGTTACCATAAAAATATGTACTACTACTAAAAACTCAAATGATATTCACAATATATAATTATAATAAATGTCATAGAATGATTTGCAAAATTAACGGGCCTACTAAGGTAATTATTAGCTACCATGTTTTCCAATAAAGACGAACGATTCTTATTTCCATTACCACCAAATAGGCTGAAGCTTCAATAGAATTATAATCATTACCTATTAGAAATTACTTGATGCTTTAGAATTTTTCCATCATTATGATGTACCTATTTTAGAATTTTTATTTGTAAAATAAGTTCAGTGGCCAGTTTTTGATGCATGTCAGTGCTTAGTTGTGACTGAGGTTAAAAACTAAATGTAATTAATGATAATATTGTATATCAATAGTTTTAAAAATTAGTTGACAAATTCTAAAATGCTTTATTGTGACTGTTGGCTTTTCAAATTTTACTTGGGATACATATTAATTATTGCTTCAACTGTGATTTTTCCCAATAGAAAATTATATTATTCTTTACAATTATTATGATCTTAAATATTGCCGAACGGTTCATGAAAACCCTGACTTCATTTTTGATATCTTTGAAATATTAAATACTATTGATCTTAATTAAAGAGGCAAAGAAATGTAGGTCTCCTTTGTAGCAAATAATTTTGTTCTTGATTTTTTTTATACCTAGCATTATATTTTAGCCCGTACGTTTTTCTAATAATATAGCAATGTGTATTGTATTACTGTCTACTTACAAGTATAAAACAAGTCTCAATAATTGTTTCAATAATATTTTTACGAATTTCTGGTTCTACAGAAAGAAATCAAAGAATTTATTAGACTATTTGAGGCTTCGATAAATTATACTTGTATAGGAAATCTGTACATCCCCAATGTGATATATATGATAATATTATAAATGTAGTGTTTTAGTATATAGAACCCTTGGCCTAGTGAAAGTAAACAAATAACATGTTACAAGGTATAATCATAATCAAATCATGAACATATTGTCCTGTCAAATCACAAAATTAAAATATTATTATTATAACAACACAATTGCACTTCTCGATCGAAACTAATCATATTTTTTACTAACCCTCTTAACACATCTCTAAGTTTTATTTTTTCTTTGCTTCAATTATTGTAAGTTGTAATAATATATTGTTGTAAGTTGTTAAATAAGACTGAAAGTAGACAGTGAATCTTTTATTTCAAATTCCTTTTCCCAGTTACACTGATTTCATACCAACATAGAGAAACTTCTGTTGTAGATAAATATTTTTTACAAAAAATTGGACCGACGTTATTAGTTGGTGCACTGAAAAGTATAAAATAATATTAATTCTATTGGTGCTGTTACTTTTGCAGTTGTGCAGTTGCAGGTAGATTGATAACTTTTGGCACCAACTTCACAAGTACCACCACCAATAGAATTAATATTATTTATACTTTTCAGTTCACCAACTAATAACGTCGGTCTAATTTTTTGTAAAAAATATTTATTTCACTCTTTTGAGTGTAACATTAGTCACGAAAATCGTTGAACGTTCACTATACCATATCAATGAAGATAGTACTTATCCTATTACCCACGTATATTCCTTGCTTGTAGTTGTTATTATAGAGATCTCAGAACAACGCTGCGGAAATACGCTTGAATATTTTAGTTGTTACCATTTTAACACCGATTTAACTCGAAAACCGTAATTCTAAGGAAAAAAATTTCATTATAAATGTTGCTACAAATAATTATATCTTTCATGTAGTATCGAAAAAATTTCAATTTTCGAAAGAAATTGTCCTCTTCACATAGCAAAAATACATATTTAACATGCGTCTATCCCGATAACCGTAACACTTTTGAAAAAAATTTCAATTTAGACGTTTCCGGATATTGTCCTATCTTTAATTATACCAACTCAGATTTTCGATTTTCGAGAAAATTCGCCCCCACCACCCCTTCGGGGGCGGTTTTCGGAGGGAAGGAGACGTCGGATTTGCGTTTTTATGAATATGGGACCATTTCTCAATCCCCTTCTTTCAAAGGAATCCAAAATCATCAAAATCGGAGCTCGTTTACTATATCAAAGGCACGCACGAACCAAAAAAAAAAAAAGACAGTCGAATTGTATACCTCCTCCGTTCGGGGTTCGTAGGTCAAAAAGCACAGACAACGACATAAATATGCGAAATTTTAGGATCAGTAGGCGAAATTGAATGATTAGTAAATAGCGTACCGATATCCTACAAAGCTCCAAAATCTATGTTTCAAGTTATCTAAAAAAAAAATCAAAACTAATACGCTAAGACTAGGTGATTTCATAGATAAATTACCGAAATATACAGGGAGTTTCATAATATACAAGCAGGACTTGAGGATGTGATAGTTCGTCCAAAAATATGAAAAAAATTTTATATTAACTTAATAAGATAAAAAATAAAAATAATAGTTTTTTGTGAATTTCTCGGGAACCTTTTATCGCGCAGAAAACAGCTTTTGAAGGAGTAGTGGGTGCTTTTGCCCCAATTTCTACGCCAATGGAAAATTACAATTTTGAGACGCCCATTTGAACCGCCAATGTTTTCTACACAAAAAGATACAGTTGGCTCCAAAGTCGACCGTTTTCGAGAAAAATCTACTTTTATGTTGAAAAAACACGGTAAATTTTTTGAAAGTCCCTCGCGACTTTCCATCTTGCAATTGGAACTGGATGATGTGGTTAAAGCAATTAAAGAGGCTTCGGATAACCCTAATTATGGACCTGATAACATTCCTCTTTATTTTCTAAAAAGATGTGATATTTCAATTGTAAATAAAATTCTTGTCGTAAATAATAGATCATATAAGCCACAGGTGTTTTTCCTGATGTCTGAAAAGTAGCTTATATACAGCCTATCTATAAAAAAGGTGAGAAAAGTTTAGTTTCTACCCATAGGCCCATCTCAATTTTAAGCGCGATTCCTAAAGTTTTCGACAAAATTATGGCTTTTAAATTAACCAAAATCCTATTTGATAAAATTATCAGCAAACAACACGGTTTTGTTAAAGGTAAATCAACACTGATCAATTTATTAATTTATAATAACTTTATCAATGGCGCGTTTTCCGAAGGCACCCAGGTCGATTCTATTTATTTATATTGACTTTTCATAGGCTTTCGATTCAGATTCAACACTCTTTCCTTCTGATGAAGCTAGACGGTATTGGTATCAGGGGCAGTATGCTCAATTGGCTCCGTTCGTATCTTAGTGGTAGAACCCAATTTGTACGCTTGAATGGCGTTTTTTCTGACCCTATTTTAGCTTCATCGGGCGTACCACAAGGGTCTCACTTAGGACCACTGCTTTTTATTCTTTTTATCAATGATATTACTCAAGTGGTTATGTTTTCAGCTTCAAGCCCTTCACCAGTGGTCCATTGTGAATGATTTACCCTTCAATATAGATAAATGCTGCACCATATCGTTTGGTAGGTATGATCCGAGGTCTCTATTCGTTCAACGGTTTATTACTAGAGCGAGTTTCAACAATTAAGACCTAGGGATCTTATTTGATCAGGCCTTAATATTTGATGCCCACCTTGAGATGGTCAATTCTAGGACTCATAGTAAGATTCGCTTCATCTACCGCAATACTAAAAATTTACTAATATTGCTTCAGTCATTTGTCTGTATAAAACTATAGTTATTTCGCAGCCAAATATGGACGGACTCCTTACACTTTAAACCGTGTAACAATTCTGGAATCTGCTCAACACCGTTTCTTCAGAATGAGTATGTACTGGGTGGCCCATTAATAAAGGACGCCGGCCATATCTCAGGATCCGTTAATCGGACGATCCTGAGAAAAAAAAAATAGAGGGATATCGGCAAAAAGAAAAAACTGAAAAATATTTATAAGTCTACCGCTAAAGGGCGTAACTTACACCGCGAAGTAAAAAACACTAGTTTAATCAAAATTATTCCAAGTTAACCTATATACAAAATATTTTTTTTGTAACCTACTGAAAATAAGACAGCTTTTTTGTATTAAAGTTTTTTCTCTATCTTGTCAAATAACGGGTGGGGGGAGGTACAAATGTTGGTTTGAAAAAAACTAGATAACTGTTTTTTGTAATTTTGAATAACTATGTTTCATTTTAAGCGCTTTTTTGGGCGCTTCTGCTGAAATAATAACATTTTTAGTTTAACTATTTTCCGAGTCAGGAGATGGCGCTTTACTACAAAGTCGCAGATTTTTTATGAATTTCTCGAAAACCTCAAATGCGATTCATATTGTTATTTTCCATTAAGAAGAAAGAGCGTGAAAAATTACAGTTACTAGTGAAAACCGCAACTCGATATGATATTTCTTTATAGACTTATTTAAAAATATATTTAAACCTTCATTTTTACTTAACAAAATTAGAGAATACTTTGTGTATCAATAATTCTTATTGAAATTACCTATATTTTATATAACCTACTTTAACAATAACACATTTCTTTATTACCTTTGTTGCTCTGGAAGGCACAAATAATTATACCTAACAACAACATGACAGAAACAAAACAAAAGATGCGAAAATAAAACATAAGCAATGCTTTACGTCAAAAAGTATTGTTTGAAAACGTATTTAACTATTGAAAATTAATTTCAAAATGCCGTTAGCGAATGAAATTGCATTTGATATGCTCGCGGTGTATTTCGAATGCATGCAAAATGCAACCATTGCTGCCAGAGTACATGCTATAAGATATCCAGGCAGGCGCAGCTATACAAAATTTTTTTTTTTATTGGCACAACGCTTGAGAAATTCATCGTCCTGTTTTACCTAGACGCGGTAGAGCCAGAAATGAACCAAACGTCATAAACGTTTTAGCTTAGATAGAACATGATCCTCATGCAAACAACAGAGGCCCTTTGCAGGACTTGGGCGTCACCCGCACTACCGTCCAACGAATTATAAAAGATCAAAGGTAAGTAGATATTAATAACATCCCTAATATAATAATATGCCCATCTAGCCAAGTCAGACTGTTTAAAAACTGCCCCTAGATTGGACAAATCAAACTTAAAAATGTGTAATAAAAATATATATTTCGATTTTAGGCTTCATACGTAGCATGTAGTGCTTCAACAGGCCTTAACCGTGCAAGATTATGATAAGAGGCTTGATTATTGCCATTGGTTACTAAACATGGTAACCGAAACTCCTACAAAAATATCAACTATATTATGGACAGGCGAGGCTACCTTTAAAAGCGATGGACAAGTGAATTTACACAACATGCGTTATTGGTTTCTAAATCCTCATCGGATGCAGGAGGTCCAACGTCAGGGCAGGTGGAGTGTAAACGTTTGGTGTGGCGTACTGGGAACCATGATCATTGGTCCATTTATATTTGATCTGCCCCTTACCGGTGAAATTTATTTAAATTTTCTCATGAACCATTTGTCTATTCTGTTGAAAAATGTGCCCCTGGAAACACGCCAAAACATGTTTTTCAGCATGATGGATGTCCTGCTCATTTTTCAGCAATGGACCGTCAATTCTTGGATAGAACATTTCCTAATAGATGGATAGGGAGGGGAAGTTTATTCCTATGGCCAGCCAGTTTAGGAATTAGAAACTTAGAAAAAGCGAAAACTGTAATTTTTTATTTTAATTACTCTAGGTCACCTGACTTGTCTAGATTTTTATTTGTGGGGAAGATTGAAGGATATTGTTTATTTGAGCAAACCAACAACAAGAGTTAATATGGTAGAGAGAATAATGAACGCCATTAACCATATTTCAATAGCTGAAGTAGAGACTGCTGCTTTATCTACCCACAGCAGGTTACAGCTTTGTATTGCCCAGGACGAACGACACTTTGAGCACTTAGGGCATCATTTTTTTTATTTTAGATCTAGGTGCAAACATATTTAGCTCTAGATTTCTAGATTTTTTTTTAATCTTAAGGACAACCGACATTGTCGAGAGAAAAATAGTAAAATAACTAAGGAAAACAATATGCCAAAAAGTTTTGATATATTTTATTTTCGCTTCTTTGTTTTGTTTCTGTCATGTCAATGCCTACCGGGAGTCCTACTTATCATAATTTTATTGGATAAAGTATTAGGTTGTTATTACAGTTATTTGTGTTTAATTTTCATTTAATTACACTAATCTTAAATTACCCCATCTAGAACTACATACGTAAAAGAAATTTTTTTTTGTTGTTAAAGTAGGTTATATAAAATATAGATTTCATCTATAAAAATTACCGGCACTCAGTGTTCTCTAATTTTGTTACCTACTTAAAAATGAAGGTTTAAATATATTTTTGGATAAGTCCATAAGGAATAATCATATCACGTTGCGGTTATCACTAGTGACAGGAATTTTTCACGCTCCTTCTTCCTAATGAAAAATAATAATACCGTTGCATTTGAAATTTTTGAGAAATTTCAAAAAATCTGCGACTTTGTCATAAAGCGCCATCTACCGACTCGGAAAATAATTGAACTCATAATGTTATTATTCCAGTAAAAGCGCCCAGGAAAGCGCTTTAGAATGAAATAAAGTTATTCAAAATAGTGTAACGGAATTAAAAGTGACTAGGATTTATTTATTTTCAAAGTTTATTTATTTCTACAGTATTTATATACACACACTAAATATCCATAACTATATACAATTTATCTAACTTAACACTATTTATATTTACACGGCACTATTTACAACTATTTACAATTTATATTCACTGCCCCAGACTTACTCGTCTGAACCGGGCGATTGCCCCTGACTGACTCACTGACTCCGCAGCACTCTCCAATATATAGGGAAGCAGATTGGCTCTCGTATTTTCTACGCCCATCTTCCGATGCCAAGCGAGCTCTCCCGAACTTGCGCGAAGTTACTAGAAGCTTCGGGAATATGTCTTGACCCAGGCATGCACGGCTGACCAATACCAATAGCGGTATGCAACACAACACACCCGGGTCCCACCAACATCCGCACTCGCTAAGGTGCTCCGCCTTCCGACGATTCGCACACGCCCACCATTATGGCACCGATCACCGAAGCCAAGTTCGTTACAATAGGTCGTACCAAGAAAAAGTTATCCCGTTTTTTCAAAACCAACATTTAAACCTGCCCCCACCCGTTATTTGACAAGATAGAGAAAAAACTTTAATACAAAAAAGTTGTCTTATTTTCAGTAAGATCCAAAAAAAATATTTTCAATATAAGATAATTTGGGATAATTTTGAATAAAACAGTGTTTTTCACTTCGCGGTGTGAGTTACGCCTTCTAGCGGTAGACTTAGCAACTTATAAATATTTTCCAGCTTTTTCTTTTGGCCGATTTACCCCTACAATTTTTTTTCTGTGTCGTCTGATTAACGGATCCTGAGATATGGCCGGCGTCCTCTATTAATGGGCCACCCAGTACAAAAGTGGGTATCCTATGTCGTGGCTTGATCACGATTTCACACCAAAACTTGTACATTTAAATCTGCCCACTATCAGCTCCTTACTCACTTCCTTAGGGAATAAATTTGTCTTCAAATTTCTTCACGGTTTCATAACGAGTGACGAGGTTAAAAATTTACTTCTGATAAGGAATATGCCTTATAATATATGAAACCCTAATCTTTTAGTACTAGGGTCCCAGTGTATCCAATTGTTAGGTAAGCTGTGCTAGGGTCATCTAACTCGAATTACCTTATTAATAGTTCTTCTAGTAGGCTTTCACGAAATTGGAATAACCTTCCACTCAAAGCACGCGAGTTAAGTTATTAGGAACCAAAATTACGTTTTTAAAAAGATTCATTTGATTCTTTATAACTGACTTATATAATGTAACTTGTCACAATGGTTATGATGCCTGTACAAAACTATACGTGAAGCTCCTCACATACGGGAGCGGCCTTATAATATTTATTTGCAAGCTCAGCGACTAGACATTTACAATGTTATGATATCTAGACGATTGTTGCACTGAGTATAAGGAATGCACTGAGTATGCGGAATTTAGGCATATAACTCCTCCACCCTTAAGAGGAAACTTTTGGGTTTTTTCCAGTCCAAAGTTGACGTTAAATACGTTTGTATATTATGAATTGGTTTTAGGGGGTTCTGGAAATGCCTTCGTTCTACTAGAATTATCTTTCTTAAGTCTAAAATACAATTTATCTCTAAAATGGTACAATATGGTAAGTGTTATCCCTAAAATAATAATTATATAAATGGGTAAGTTGGAATGCGTCCAAATATTGTCTGTAAAAAAATGGATTCATCACTTTCTTAGTCTATAGTTAGTTTAGATAACTGGTCTGTCAAAAGATTTTAAATTCAACTGAACTGGTTTTGCACTGAACACTGCACTGGGTATATGTGGTAAATATACTGGTTCTTCTTGAATTGCTCCTTCCAGGTTGGCAAACTCGAACTGCTTGGTGGTAAATTTGCAAGAGTAAGGGACCGTCAATAAAAAGATGCCCTTCAGTTTGTGGATTTCTTCGTTGCCATATTTTTCGTGCACTAATGTTTCGTTAGGTGTGATGAGCATATATTTTTCATCGCTGATAGTCTCGACCAGGATATCGGAGATTTGTACCGGAACATGGGTACAACAGGGATCTTCCTTAATTTGTAGGAGGTTTCTGGTGCATGTTTCCTGTTGGTAGTTCCTTTCGATACCTGACAATTTGCAGAAGTATTGTTGTTATATCTTCAGGCATTTGGTTTTGAGGTAGCGGATGGAATCATCTTCAATGGCCACATAAGTGGTAGGGGGAATAATTGTGGTTGATTCACGGGTAGGAATAGAGAATAGATGGTAAAGGTTGTATGTTTTAGGATCTAAAAGGGGTATATGTAATAAGAATACCACATGCTCTTCGTTAATGTAATATTCGACATTGATAGTTCGTAAGAATAGGATATTAGCATTCGAATAGTAATGATCAGGGCTGTAATAACCTGATAACTCATATTTCATTGATTTTACTGCTACTTCATTAATAATAGATAAATGTAAAACTTTCAAGCTTGCAAAGCTTATAGCTGTTATTAGATTGTCTACAACTTCAAATAGATCTAGAATGCTAATTTTAAACATTGTGAGTGTGTTAGTAAGGTTTTGATCTTCTCCGCAAACCATACTTAAAACTTGTTCGATTCTTTTGAAAGTTTTTGTCATATTTTTAATAGTTTCTTCGTAATGTTTCACAAGTTGCTTATTTATAGAAAATTGTCTATTATAATGAGTAAGAATATTCTTTTGATTGGATTTGAGGTTTTCTAACGCCTTGTCGTATCTTTCCCTATCCGATGCGTCAAGCGATCCGGAAATGAATTTAAAAACTGATCCTAGAGCGTTTATCATTCCGCGTTTCAGTCTACTTCGTTTACGCATGATGTCAGGGTGAATCACTATCACTTGTTCCTTTAGTTGCTTAGCTTTATTTAGGTCATATTCTAATTCTATTTGATCGGTCATATGTTGTTTGTTATGGGTTGTTACACAAGCTTGTTTTAAGATTGTCTAATTCTAAAAGTTTATTGCCAATGATTTTAATAGGGTATTTGTGTAGGAAGGTGTGGTGGGAAAATTGTAGTCTAGTTGGTCTTAACTTCAGTGGTAAAATCCCAGGGTTGTTCTCGAGTGATTTTATCTCGATTTTAGGTATTACACCTTTTCCAACTGTAATTCAGAAAGCATCAATTTAACTTCAGAAGATATCAATTAAATTCTAGAAAGCGTCAAATGCATTTCATATTAGTCAATTGTAATTCGGAATTCGTCAAATGTTTTTCATATTAGTGCATTGTAATTCAGAACTCGTCAAATTTAATTCAGAACTTATCAAATGTAAATTAGAACGTATCAAATGTATTTCAGAACATACAAGTTCAAATATAAATCAGAAAGCATCAGATGGGTAATTTGGAACATATGTCAAATCACAGGTAACCGTGATGCTTATTTTTGTCAATCATATTTGTGCATTGTTTTTGATTGAACTTCAAAGACAATTGTGTAATTTGCAGACCTACAATGATAAAAAATTTGACGAGTTCTGAATTACAATTCACCAATATGATTTACAGTTGACGACTTCTGAAATACAATTTAAAAAGTTGTAGTGCTTGGTTGTAGTGTGTCAGTATTAGTATAGTCAGAGTTGTCACGAGGGGATCCATCTGAAACAAACGGAACGTATTGCTTCTGAAATTTCCTCAACGGTTTCAATTCTTGTTTATGATACACTTGACCTTTGGTTGTCTTAATTTTAGTACCGGTTTATAAAGGGGTGTTATCTTATTCCTCGGTCTTGTGGAAATGTGAGCGTCTAAGATGTTTATTTTGGGAGGATCAATGCGCTTTTTGTTTTTCAATGTATTTGTCCTTTGTTTCCTTTGTTTTCTGGTAAACGTAATCGTACATGTTTGTGATTATTTTCTTAAGTCGTCCATGTAATTGTCATACTGTCTTTTTGAGTTTATCTCTAGAATATCTCTATTGTCGAGATGTCCAAATAACAGTTCTGTTGGTCGGAAGTTGGTTGTACTAATGTGTAGTCCTGTTATAAATGATAGCCGCGTTCTCAAAAACGTTATGCGATAATGCCTTTTGATTTTGGAGAGTTAGCGTTCTCATTAATTCTACAAGTGTTCCATGTACTCGCTCTATGGGACTATTTGCATTGGGATGTAATGGGGTCGTTACATGGTGTTTGATGTTATAGGATTCCAAAAGTTTCTTGAATAAATTTGAATTAAATTGACCGTCTGTTACTAAATTCTTAGGTAATTTATACCTTGAAAAGATTCTTAAGAACTTCTTTAATATTTCTACCATATTTGTTGAACTAAGTTCTTCATACATAAAGAATTTCGAAAAATTATCTATACATGTTAGATACTTATTTTTGTTGCATGAGAAAATATCTAAATATATTATTTCAAAAGGACCTCTTGCTGTAAACGTAGTTTCTAGTTTATATTTTGTTGGGTGTCGTTCATATTTTGCCTGTTGACAAATATGACAGTTGTTCACGTGGAACTGGCAATCTTGCGATATGTTGGGCCAATAGTAATTTCTTTCTATTTCCCATTGAAATTCACGTATACCTCTGTGTGTAACGTTATGCAGTTTATTGAGTATGTCTGTCTGTTGTTTCCTATCTGTTACGTCTCTTAGTATTAGTCTAGTAAATACAAATCTTAAATTATTGTTGAAATATATATTTATTATAGTAGCAATTTCTTCATACATGCCGTTGTCTGGAGAATAAATTGCATTAATCAGGGTTCGCGTATTCCTGTAAAATGTTCTATATTTCATTTATATAATTATCCCTTGAAATTTGTACTTCGAATCTATCTTTGTTAAATATATTAATATTTTTGATCTTGGGTTCGTTGCCGAGATTAAACATAATCTGTCGTTTGAATTGATTCAACGGTTTGTCAGTAATCTTTAATTCTGCAGATATGTCATCGTCTTGTGTGTGAATGGTGTTATTGTCCGGAACTATTCTATCGGGGGATGTAAGTGATAGGTTCTCGCTTATATTATTCGGTATGGGATCACAATTGTTATCATTGGGAGGTTTGATTTGAATGTACGAAATAATTTTAATTTTGTGTTGTGTTTGTTTGTCTTTCTTGTCATCATCATTAAAGATTTTGTCTAAATCAGTTAATTCTGGTAAGGGTCTTTCGCAGATATAGCTCGGATTTGCGAATATGGATAGTAGATCATCCGGTGATTCGTTTACTTGCAGAGGATGCGCTTCTAGACACGATAGAAAGTCTGCATTTGTGTTTAACTTGCCCGGTTTGTATACGATGTGAATCGTACTCCATTAGTTTCAGACGCCATCTCATTAATTTAGTGTTTGATTCTTTGATATTAAATAACCATTGGAGGGGTTGATGGTCTGATACTATGGTGAATTTGTTACCTTATAAATATGGACGGAGTTGTTTAGTTGCCCAAACAATGCTCAAACATTCTTTCTTGTACTGTACTTCGTCTCATGTTCGTTTAATGTTCTAGAAATATATGCGATCGGGTTATCGTTACCTTGTGAGAGGACAGCTCCCAGGCCTACATTGCTTGCATCTGTTGTTAATATGAAGCTTTTCCTTAAGTCTGGATATGCTAAAACAGGCTCGTTGCACAAAAATTCTTTGATGGTTTCGAACGCTTCGATGAATTTTGATGTATGTTCAACTTTTGAGTTTTTCTTTAAACAAGATGTTAATGGTTTTGCTATAGTCACATAATTCTTCACGAACTTTCTGTGATAACCTGACAGTCCTAAGAAGCTCTTAATCTGTTTGAGGGTAGATAGTGCTTTTAAGTTCTTTATTTTCTCAATTAATTTAGGATTAGGTTTAATACCGTGTATGGTAATAATGTGTGAAGTATTCAATTTCCTCTAGAAAGAATTCCGATTTGTCTAACTGAATTTTGAACCGGTGTTGTCCAAGTCGTTCCAATATTGTTGTTAAATTTCTCAAATGTTCTCTCGTAGATTTCCCTAAAATGATTATGTCGTCAAGTTAAACGAGGCAAATCTTATTTAATAAACCCTTAAGCACCTGATTTATCACTCGTGCGAATGCCCCTGGAGCGTTTCGCAGTCCAAACGGAACGGGAAGGAACTCGTAGTGATCGTTTTCCGTAGAAAAGGCTGCCTTATGACGATCCTTTTCTTCGATTTCGATCTGGTGATAACCTGATTTTAAGTCGATTTTAGAGAAAATTTTCGACTCTCCTAGGATATCGAGGATGTTATTTATATTGGGCAACGGATACTTGTCTTCGATGTTTTTTTCATTCAGTTTGCGAAAGTCGACAAATAATCGCCATTGCTTCTTTCCATCTTTTCCCTCCTTTTTTTGGTACAAGGAAACTGGGGCGGAATACGGGGAAGTACTCTCCGTGATGATGTTATGTTCTAGCAACTTGTTGACTTGTTTGTCAACTTCGATTTTCTGCGAGAGCGGAAATCGATAGGGTTTGGTGAAAATAGGGTCGTTAGAATTCAAAGGAATGGTATGTTTAATAATTGAGGAGAATGTCAGTTTGTCTTTGTCTTCGTAAAATGTGTCTCGGTATTCTTTTAACTTACTAAAAATTAAAAATCGTTCTTCTTCATCTAGAATATGGTCAAGTTTCTGAGTCAATGTTATATTGATCTTATCAACATTCCCCATATCTTACAACGTGTGCATGGCAAACGTCGTATTCTTTCAAATTAATATGATTAGCTGAAATGGGTTTATCTAGACTGAGAATATGAGTTTCATTATCATTTAATTTTCTTTCGATAGGTACACAGACATTAAAAAATACTTGTGGGCTATACGAGGGTTACATAATGAATTAGTCGCACCTGTATCTATTAATTTCTTAAAGCCGTTAATGTCTATGTAAGGTAAGCTAGAAGATATCATATTATGATAGTTTTCTACATGTTTGATTCCGAGGCATTTTGCTGAAAGTTTTCGGTATCCTCGTAGAAATCATTTTCATGAGTATATTGTATTTCATCGGGATCGTTACTGTTATAATCATCGTTATCGTTATCATATTCATGGTTATCATAACTAGGATCTACAAAATCTACTTCGTTTAAATTTATTTGTGGATTTATCCACTGCTTAAACTGTGGTTTATTAAAATTAGTTGTTGTTCTATTAGTCCAATTACTACTAGATGGATTTGTGGACCGATTGATTTCACTAAAACTATTTTGTGGCGGTTGCGTCGGTCGTTGATTATTCATAGTATTAAACTGCTGACGAGGTTGTGTTACCGCCGCTGATGTGGTACCGTGGGTAGTACTTCTGTTTGAATTTTGTTGACTAGCCGAATCCGATTGTTGATAATAATTTCTTGTAGGTGTTGTTACTGTAGCTGGCCGATTATTAACGTTAGGTCTAAACTGATTCTGTGATGGAATAATAGAAATCTTATTATATGTGATACTTTTACTAGATATATCTGTAGGATGTTTAGAAATATATTTTAAAATAGCAGGAACTGCTTCCGTAAGCGTGGTGAACTGCCTTACTTCTAATATCGTCTGGAGCATCGGAGGTGCATTGTTATAAAATACCTCTAACGCGGTTTGTTCGTTCATCTCAAAATGAACCTTTTTCTGTTCTGCTGAGAGATTAGGATCAGCGTTGATCTTTAGATTGAGTTTCGTCTCCAAATCTTTAATACGCTCGATAAAGTCAGAAAGATTCTCCTTATAATTCAGTTTCAAAAATCTGAACTTATGGTCTCCAAATTTCGTTCTTAAAGAGGTCTTTAGTTCATTCCAACTAGAGATGTCCGACCTCGTACTTACGAATTTTTCTGTGGTGTCTCTTAATTTATTCATAACAAAATGAAGAGCATATTCGTTCAAAGTGTCGTCTGTAGTTTCTCCGTATTTATTAATGAATACATCCACTCGATTAATAAAGACATCAAGAGAGTCTGTACTTCCATCAAATTTGGGAAGTAGGTACTTCGCCATAATTTCTGGTAGCTGCGATTAAGGTTTCTGTGGTTTGTGGAGGAGCCATTGTTGAATTATTAATTAGATCTATATCGTTGTAGAAATTATCTAATTCAAGTAAGCTCTGCTCCGAATGTAAGTCCTTAAATTCAGTGATTGCAATGAAAATCTTGAGTTTCTGGTTTCACTGTCAGAAGATTCTATCGTATTGATAATATCCGACATAAATTAAAATAAAATCGAAAGAACAATGTAATAAAGTGATTTTTATCCGCTATATAGTGTTTGTTTTCGCATGTAATATCTTATATATATATATATATATATATATATATATATATATATATATATATATATATAGAAAAGCACAAGAATGGGATAAAAGGATGTGGCGCTTACTACTTGTTGCTATTGGATGTTCTCTCTGGGTAGGTGCTGTTGCTGCTGGATTTCCCTCTAGGCACTGTAGGTTGCTGATGTATTTCACTACTTCACTTGTTTTTTGGAAAAGCTAATATACTAGGTATTGGAACTTAACATAAATTCCATAAACTTGAATCTAAAAAACAATAAGTACCTTTAAAAAAAAACAATAAGCACCTATATCTTTCTACTCAACAAACATTTCAATTAATATACGTTAAGTATCCAATTAAGAAAATATACATATAACATGTAGTGGGTGTTTTTCTCTACAATTTCTGCGCCAATGGAAAAGGTGTCCATTTGAACCGTCAATGATTTTCTCACAAAAAAGGTACTGTGGGTCGTGAGTCGTGAGCTCTAAAGTCGACCATTTTCGAGAATCAACTTTAAGTTGAAAAAAAACACGGTCAGTTTTAGCTTTTGTTACATGTTCTAAAGTTTACATACATTTTGTTTAATTAGTAAATAAAAAATTGTATTATTTATTTATTCAAATTTTGCTGGCAGTCTGCCCTTCTACAAAGAGTACCATTTATGTGGTATGGAGGCAGGTACAATGTACCTTAACTAATAATATCAGGTAATAACTTAAATACATTTGTTAATAAATCATATAAATATATAACTTGAAAATAAAGAAAAATTATCTATATTTACAAGCAAAGTTAGATTTGATCATGTGTCATACACAAGTAACAGAAATAAAATGGTTTTAATTACAAATTGAAGAATATATTAGTGAGAATGATATGAGAGACAGAAAGATCGTGCAAAATAAGCGATAAATTGATTTAATGTAAATCACCACCACTCATATATATATATATATATATATAAATAGGAATGAAGTAAATTGCCGATTATTGTCAGATAAATGATATTTGGTTAATTGGGATTTCGGCATAAAGCACAAAGTAAACTCTTTTGACTTAGGTCCTAGCTTTCGAAAATATATTTTTTCATCATCAGGGCTACAATGAATATAAAGTTGTTAATTTATATAACTCCATAATTCACACTAATTCCTAAGAATAAACTACTTACATCAGTCTTTGAGGTTGTTTGCTATTATAGTTGGTGATATGGAGTGGCATACATAGTTATATAAGCTTATTAGCATCACAGAAAAACAAAACAATTTTTTTAAGAATACAATACTAAGAACACATTAAAAATTAATTAAAATATTATAGTTAAAATGTTTGTTTATACACAAATAGACATTTTGGTTGGGGCCATTATACTTGACATAAAACAAAAACCAATCTGACATATGTCTAAGGTAGAAATAAAAGAGAAGGAATTTTAAATATAACTCGGTCAACAAAAGTTTAGACTAAATACAACTACACTAGCACCAGAGCTAGGGTGTTAAGTTTCCGGCAAACAATTGAATGGAAAGTTTGATCGTTGTATATTTTTAAATTCATAAATTAAAAGAGCCATTTGCGGAGGACATATAATTATTATTGACTTCACAAGAGAGAATGTATGAATATATGTTACTCAAGCCCTTAATATCCGTCCTCTTGTTCATACTTTGGGCATTTTGGTATATCTGACACATTTCACACGTTCCCTTAAGGAAAGTATCATTACACATACAAATGAATTTATATATAGTAATTTTGAGTCGAAACAGAAAAGGCACTATAATAAGATTTTCCATGATACCAAACGGAATAATATTATCGAGTTGAACAAGCTTACAGATGAGGCTAATAAATTACTCCTTTCATTCAAGCCGAATTGGATAAAAAACCTCACTAATGTTAATATCCCTGAAGACATTTTGAGTTTTCTATCATTAGGACCAAATTTCAGTATTGAACCAGTCATTAATAAAGATTTTTCAGTCAAACTCCTTCTAGCCGACATTGATTATATTACTTCGATGGTGGAAGACCCACAAGAGAGAAATGTCTATGTTACACGTTCAACTAATATAGTTACCAATTATTACCATAATTCAAGATTTACTAAGTATAGCTTTTATCACAAATTACTGTATAAGACCAAACGCTTCTTGAAAGAAAATTCCAAGTTAATTGTCACAAAATCGGACAAAGGTAATAAGACAGTAATAATGTTGAGACAACAATATATGGACCTTTCATCTGATATAATTAATAATAGTTCAGCATACATATTACTACGAAAAGATCCAACGCTTGTTGTTGAAAGAGAAAGTAATGATATAGTGAAAAAATTGTTGGATACAAATCAAATCAATGCAATTACCAGTAAAAAGCTAACTGCCTATAATACCATAGCTCCAAAATTTTATTCTTTGCCCAAGATACACAAACCTACTTTGTCTGTCAGACCAATTGTGTCATGTATTGGAGCTCCAACACAGCCTTTAGCAGCTTTTGTTAAAGATATTCTAACCAAAGCCCATGTTCCTAATGAATATTCTATAAAAGACTCTTTTGCCGTTTCTGAACAATTCAACAAACTACAACTCCCTCCAAATTACGTAATTGCTAGCTTAGATGTAGTTTCACTTTTTAGCAATGTCTATCTTGATGCCTGTATAAGATCAGTAACTAAACATTGGGATCATATAAGTAATTTTGGCAAAATTAATCTGGATTCTTTTTTGAACATTATCTCTTTTCTATTCAAGAATAATTATTTTCCTTTTAATGAGAAGGTATACAAACAAACATTTGGTACCCCCATGGGTGCCAAGGTTTCACCTATACTGGCTGAGTATGTTATGGATGATTTGTTAGATTTGGTGCTTGAAGTATTACCATTCAATTTGTTTTTTTATAAAGAAATATGTTGATGATATTATAGTCGCTTTACCGGTCGAAGGGTTAAATGAAATATTAGAGGTTTTTAATAGCTACGATCCCTATATTCAATTTACCATAGAGACAGAAGATAACAACTTTTCAGTTCCATTTTTAGACACACGGTTTGTGCGTACCAGTGATAATAAAATAATAATTGATTGGTACATGAAACCTTCAAGCTCAGGCAGATTCCTCAATTATAACTCATATCATAGCATGCATATAAAGATTAATCTTGTAAAACAGATGAAAAATAGGGTTATAAAGATATCTGATGATTCGTTCAGGGATAAGAACCTTCACATTTTGTATAATATTTTCAAAGACAATGGTTACCCAAGTATGCTTATAATGAATATTCTATATAGAACTTCTCCAACAATAACAATCCCTCAGATTGAAAGCATAAATAACAACATTAATAATATGAACCCTCAAAATAATAGTGAAAATCTAACTATTAACAATTCGAATAGAAATAATAACCCAAATAGTTCTGAAGAGAATGGAAGTGTGATCAGCCGGATCAAGTTTGCGAAGTTACCTTATATCAAAGAAGTTACTCCGAAACTTACTAGGATATTTAGAGACTTGAACCTTAAAATAGCATCAAAAACCATTTTAACATCATATTCCAATTTTTCAAAATTAAAAGATAAGGTTCCTCTCTCCTTATTGACTAACGTCGTCTACAATATCCCTTGTGGGAGTTGTAATTCCGAGTACATAGGTCATACTTCTAGATCTTTAAAAAACAGGATTATTTCACATAAAAGTGACGCCAGACATCATCCTGAGCGATGTGCACTGGCTTCTCATGTTAAAGAATATAATCATATTCCAGACTACAATTCTGCGAGAGTTCTTAATGTTGAACGAAATGGGGTGAAGCGTGTTTTTCTTGAAATGTGTTAGATATACCAAAATGCCCAAAGTATGAACAAGAGGACGGATATTAAGGGCTTGAGTAACATATATTCTTACATTCTCTCTTGCGAAGTCAATAATAATTATATGTCCTCCGCGAATAGCTCTTTTAATTTATGATTTTAAATTTAAAAATATACAACGATCAAACTTTCCATTAAATTGTTTGCCGGAAACTTAACACCCTAGCTCTGGTGCTAGTGTAGTTGTATTTAGTCTAAACTTTTGTTGACCGAGTTATATTTAAAATTCCTTCTCTTTTATTTCTACCTTAGACATATGTCAGATTGGTTTTTGTTTTATGTCAAGTATAATGGCCCCAACCAAAATGTCTATTTGTGTATAAACAAACATTTTAACTATAATATTTTAATTAATTTTTAATATGTGTTCTTAGTATTGTATTCTTAAAAAAATGTTTTGTTTTTCTGTGATGCTAATAAGCTTATATAACTATGTATGCCACTCCATATCACCAACTCACCAACTATAATAGCAAACAACCTCAAAGACTGGTGTAAGTAGTTTATTCTTAGGAATTAGTGTGAATTATGGAGTTATATAAATTAACAACTTTATATTCATTGTAGCCCTGATGATGAAAAAATATATTTTTGAAAGCTAGGACCTAAGTCAAAAGAGTTTACTTTGTGCTTTATGCCGAAATCCCAATTAACCAAATATATATATATATATATAATTTTATTTTGGATGTATCTTGGGATTTAGGTTCGGTTTGCACAAAAGGGGTCAGATATTATTCGTAGCGTATATTTTAAAATTTAAGACGTTTCGCTTCAAGCTTTATCAGTTAAAAAAATATTACTGCTAGAAAATATTAATAAAATAAATGAATACATATAAAATTACCTTTAGTACCTTAAACACATATAAGAACTAGTTTATGTTAAACATAATTGACATTTTTTTATTCTATGTGGAAATCAATCATTTTTCTTTTTTTATCAGGTTTGTTAAGTATGGCATGTGTTGATTTTTATGACAGGTCTGTTTTTACTCTATATATGTTTAGAGAAAATTATTTCCAAAAGTCAAATATTAAGACTGGTGTATTATATTTGGTGTGTACTGTTGTGTCTATGCTACCATCTGTTGTACGTTTATCAGGAACTCTTTTGCTATGGTGGTTGTGGTTTATTTGAAATTGTGGAATGGGAGAGGAATATTATTTAAACAAAAGTATTAATACAAACACTTTGTAAAGAATAAAAGAGAGGATATGGAGTTTCTTTTTATTAAATAATTTTGTGGTATATTTTGCTGAGGTTCTTAATGTCAGTTTTATCGTTCACTGTATTAGGGTTGAGCTTAATATGAACCATTTCAAGAAATTCTCTTTTCTTTGTGACTTTTTCGGTTGCTAAAATTTTTATATTATTGTAGCTAAACTCGTGTTTGTTTGTTTTTTATGTTTATTAAGAGCTGTTGCAGAATTTCTCGTATATTTGTGTCCGTTTATTCTACCTTCGAGGTGTTGGGAGGATTGTCCAATGTATACCTTGTTACAATTTTCTCAATTACACGAGATTTGGTATACTACATGTGTTTTTTTGTTGGTAGGATTATAAGTTTTTAATTTGGAGAAAGTTATTTTGTTTAGGGTATTATGTTCTTTGTCTTTGTAATTTTGGTTCGTAATAACTTAACTGGCGCAGTCTAGTGGATAGTTTTTCCGATAGAAGTTACCGGAAAACAAGTTTCAAAACCTAGTATATTAGCTTTTCCAAAAAACAAGTGAAATAGTGAAATACATCAGCAACCTACAGTGTCTAGAGGGAAATCCAGCAGCAACAGCACCTACCCAGAGATCCAATAGCAAAAAGTAGTAAGCGCCGCATCCTTTTACAAGAATGGGATAAAAGGATGTAAGAATTACGTTTTTAAAAAGATATATTTGGTTCTTTATAACTGACTTATATAATGTAACTTGTCACAATGGTTATGATGCCTGTACAAAACTATAAGTGAAGCTCCTCACATACGGGAGCGGCTTTATAATATTTATTTGTAAGCTCAGCGTCTAGACGTTTACAATGTTATGATATCTAGACGATTGTTGTACTGAGTATAAGGAATGCACTGAGTATCCGGAATTTAGGCATATAGCTCGCGTAGCTGATTGTTTAAATTAATTTGATGTGCTTAATAAAGTATTTTCTTTTAAATACTAATATAATCTGATTGAATGTATATATATATTTGATTCTGAATTCTTGACTGGTTTATTATTTGACATTTTTGATTGATGGCTATGAAATCTTTCCTGTTTGTGGTTAATTTTATCTAAATTCACGAATTTTGCCCCAATGAAGAGAATAAACATTCTCGAAAGCTTGGCATAATCCAAAGAATTATTTTTTTTATTAAATGACTGCATCCTCAACAAAAATCTATTTTATCAAATAAATAAATATATATATATATATATATATATATATATATATATATATATATATATATATATATATATATATATATATATATATATATATATAGTGGTGGTGATTTACATTAACTCAATTTATCGCTTATTTTGCACGATCTTTCTGTCTCTCATATGCTCACTAATATATTCTTCAATTTGTAATTAAAACCATTTTATTTCTGTTACTTGTGTATGACACATGATCAAATCTAACTTTGCTTGTAAATATAGAAAATTCTTCTTTATTTTCAAGTTATATATTTATATGATTTATTAACAAATGTATTTAAGTTATTTATACAAGTAATTTTTATTATTATTTAAGGTACATTGTACCTGCCTCCATACCACTTAAATGGTACTCTTTGTAAAAGGACGGACTGCCCGTAAAATTTGAATAAATAAATAATACAATTTTTTATTTACTAATTAAACAAAATTTAGTAAATGTTAGAACATGTAACAAAAGCTAAAATTGACCGTGTTTTTTTTTTCAACATATAAGTTGATTATTCTCGAAAATGGTCGACTTTAGAGCTCACGACCCACAGTACCTTTTTTGTGTGGAAATCATTGACGGTTCAAATGGACACCTTTTCCATTGGCGCAGAAATTGTAGAGAAAAACACCCACTACATGTTATATGTATATTTTTTTAATTGGATAGTTATGTTTTTGACGTATATTAATTGAAATTTTTGTTGAGTAGAAAGATATAGGTACTTATTGTTTTTTTTTAAAAGATAATTATTGTTTTTTAGATTCAAGTTTATCGAATTAATGTTTCAGTTATCAATTAAAAAAGACCTCGAAACGTCTTGTTCATTTTACCCCTTTTTTGAATTATTTTTACTTTACCTCCCTTTTTGAACTCATACAAATTAATTTTCATTTCTTAAACCTTACATTATGGACCAATTGGATTTTCTTTTCCCTTATATAACTCCATGGAATTAATAAAAGTTATTATCAGCAACATACAAGGAATTTAATATACAGAGTTTCATTCCCAATAAAATTACGAAGTATATATATATATATATATATATATATATATATATATATATATATATCTTCCTATCAATAGAGCGTCCGTACATTGACGAATTGCATTCAATAGAGCGTCCGTGGTAATTGAGCGTCCGTATACGGACGCTCTATTACACATCAGTGTAATTCTGGTCAAGATGATCATCTTAACCGATGGAACAAAAATTGGAAGGACGCTCCATGCACGTCCCAAGAGATTTTTGATTGATATTCGAATATAATTAGTTCGATATATCTGGCGCAGCGCGGCGCTAAAATATTCATTTTGAATACGTTAACTTTCATTCCATCGCGTATTGGGCGTCCGGCAATCTGGCAACAACGAAACACATGAATTTCATTTCAACGACTTTTACACTCATATAGGGTCTTCTGATATATATTCGAAGCACTTATAAATTATTCGTTTGTGATCATGTGGATAAACCTGGTGCCATTCGAATCAATAGAAGAAAAAATCGCTCTAGATAAAAACCATTCTTTGATTTTTTTTTATTTATAGTATATATTTAAATTTATTTTTTTTTAAATCATTATTCAATGCATTGGGAACAAAGTGAACTAACAATACGAACAATATTGACGTACTACTACTGACAGACGTTTCATTTAAAATGGAGGACATAAACTCTATCGTATCGTATTCCGCGAGGATATAGACTAATAAATCATATTCGACGGATTTGTATTCATGGTGGCATTTATACTAAGACCAATTTAGATTTCCATAACATTTGTGTAAAAGATGTTTGCGCGAAGATAGATGCAGATTAACACAGCTTAAAAATATGAAAATTAGTTTTTGTTGTGCCTATAGATCACCGGATGGTGATAGTAATTTTTTTTAATATTATCTGCACAGAATATTATCAGAAAAAAACTCCAATAATAAGGTACAGGCTGTCGGTGACTTTCAATTATAGCTTTAAGACTTAAAACCAGTGACAATAAATTAACTGAATGCAAACATATTTTTTATCGCATGATATGCTAGAAAAAGTTTTTGTTGACACCAGCGGATAACTAAATCTAGAGAAACTAGAGTCGATAATCTGTTCACAAATTTAGATGATAACATTTTCATTCTTGAAGTCATAGAGCCGCACTTGTCCGACCATAAAGGAATTTTATCATGTGTCGACCAATGTCAAAAAAATCTATCTCAGGTTTCACAGCTGCATTAGATGAAATGATCTGAAATATATGCCATTTAGATTCAGAAACAAAAGCTGCTCATTTAGTTTACTCTGTCTGTCAGATCTTTAAACATCTCGTTTTCCATAAAAAAAGTTATGTATCCCTGAAAATAACTTTAAAATGTTGAGATTTCTACGTCCCTAAAGCTGGCAGAACAAAGTGAGTAGAATCAAAAATACAAATCTGTTGTAGAGCTAATTGAATGCTGTGTTCCGAAATTAATTGCTCTTATAGTTTTTATTTTTGGAAAATGGCTGCTTTGCTAGCTTTAGACTAAAGCTTGCACAGCAACCTTTGAAAACTTATTTTTTAGAACTTCTTTTATAGTGCTGTTAAGGTTAATTAATTGTTAATTAAGTGCTGTATTCCGAAATTATTTATTCTTATTTATAGTTTTTCGGAAAATGGATACTTTAAAAAATCTATTATTTCGGGATAATCTTATTTGGTCCTTGTAGAGATAATTAAGTGCTAATTAACTGTTGCATTCCGAAATTAATTGCTCTGATATTTAAAAAATTGCTGCTTTGTTAGCTTTAGATCTAAAGCTAGCAGAGCAACCTTTGAAAATCATAATTATTCAGAACTTTTGTTTTAGCGATTGTAGGGCTTATTAAGTGCGGTACTCCGAAATTAATTGCTCTAATAATTTTTTGAGAGAGAAAGTTCTTTTAAGACAAATAAAAATGTCAATTTATCTATTGTGGGTATATTTATAGCTTTAAAGGTACACCGGGCAACTTGAAACTACTTAATTTTATGTAATCCATTTTAATTTCATTTAAAAATTGAGATTTTAATGTTTTTGAATTTATTATCTCTCCCAATGAAGAAATGTACAATTCTGATACTAAAAAGCTAAGGGATAAAACTTAATTTTTGTAGGACCGGACGGTTTTCGATTGCTAACCGTATATGTTCCTATGACTGTAAGATAGGTTTACCGGTGGATATCATTACTAACCACGTCGGTAAGTACTTTTCTTACGGATATAATTGTATTGGCCGAAATATTATAGAAATTATAGAAATTAATTTCGGGAAACAGCACTTGATTAAATAACATAGGAAATATGTAAATTTTATTGATTTTTTATAAAAAATACCTCAAATAATGGTTACCGATATAGTTTATATATCGGGTGTATAAATTATATGTTTTTGCTCTGATAGCGACAATCTCTGCCATTTTCTAAAAACTATAAGAGCCGATAATTTCGGAATGCAGCATTTAATTAGCAATTAATTAGCTCTACAAGCACGAAAAAAGTATTTCTCGAAAAAGTGTTTCTTGAAGCAAAGCAGTCATTTTCCGAAAACTAAGAAAAATTGAGTTTGGAATACAGCACTTAATTAGCCCTATAAACACTAAAAGAAGTTCTCGAAAAGTTGATTTTTAAAAGCTGCTCTGTTAGACTTAGATCTAAAGCTAGCAAAGCAGCTATTTAAAAAAAACTATAAGAGCAATTAATTTCGGAATAAAGCAAATAATTAGCACTTAATTAGCTCTACAAGCATCAACTACGATTTTATAGAAAAAAATAATTTTTAAAAACAAAGCATACATTTTCCTAAGAACCATAAAACAACAATTAATGTCGGAATACAGCACTTAATTAGACCTTAAGCACTAAAAAAGTTCTCAATGAATATTTTTAAAGGTTGCTCAGCTATCTTTAGATCTAAAGCTAGCAAAGCAGCCATTAAAAAAATGTAAGACCAATTAATTTCGGAATACAGCAATTAATTAGCATTTTATTCGGTCTACAAGCACCAAATAAAATTTTCTCGGAAAAGTTGATTTTTAAAGCAAAGCAGCCATTTTCCAAAAACCATATGAGTAATTAATTTTTGAATAAAGCACTTAATTAGAACTTAATTAGCCCTATAAACACAAAAAAAAGTACTCAAAAAATATTTTTAAATGTTGCTCTGTAAGCTTTAGATTTACAGCTAGCAAAGCAGCCATTAAAAAAAACTATAAGAGCAATTCATTTCGGTATACAGCAGTTAATTAGCAATTAATTAGCTCTGCAAGCACCAAATTTGTAATTTTGATTCTGCTCACTTTGCTCTGCTAGCTTCAAGGACGAGACAATTCTCCTGATATTAAAAATCTTAAGTCACAACTAACCCAGGTTCATACTATTGCCGAAGTGACCAGGACGCTCGATAGCTTCGAATTACTTAACATTAACAAATCGAAAAAAGTGGAGTTTAATAATAAGATAATATCTGAATCAAAAATAAGCAAAAGTCAGTCTGGGGAATATTAAATACAAATTTAGTTAAAACTAATAACCTAAGGAATGAGATTATCCGCTGAGGACTTTGCCAACTCTTTTGAACATTGCATAAACAATTTAATGCAAAATTCTGCGAACTATATTGCAAATCCCTTCGATTCTTGCATGCAAAAAATAGCAATAAACCATTTGACTTCTTACCTACATCCAACAAGTTAATCAGAAATATTGAACATTGTTCATAAACTGAAAAATTCTAGAGCCGCAGATAAATAAAAATGTAGCGATTTCATTACCGAATCTATTTAATCTTCGTATGAGTACATGTATTTTTCCAGATATTCTCAAGGTTTCCAAAGTTACACCTATCTATAAAAAGGGAAATACTCTCAGGTAACTGAAGCTGAATGTAGATAAAGATTATCTAAGAATGGCATATTTTGTTATGTTTCATAGCATAATAGTGACCGTATGCCTTGATAATCTGGAGAAACACATGTCACAGCCCCAAAATATGCATTGCACAAAAAAAGTCATTCGAATAATAACATCCAGCAAATATGATGATCACTGTAAGCCATTGTTAGAAAAATTGAACATCCTGCAATTACCATGTTGCTGCATTTTGCAGTGCCTGCTTCATATAAAAAACATGCCAAAGAATCCAGCACAATTATGTTTACTCTTATAATACAAGAGAAAAAAAACTATATCTGTCCTCCATTATTCAGACATAGACCCATAATTCCTATAAATTTCTGGGCATAAAATTGAATAATGCTTTGCCAAACAATTCAAAGATGTCTTGTGCATCACTCAAAATTAAGATCCGTAAATATTTAACACCGTTTTAACTTCTTAGATGATTATCTGGAACATGTTGTAAGTACATTTATGTAGGTAATCCTTTTTTACCCTTTTTTCTAGATTGTTATTACTATTATTTTCTTTTTTTAACATGTTCATAATCCTTGTCTTGAATTAAGTTATATGTACTTTGTCACTTGTATGTTTATTATGTCTTCATCTGAAGCGTATTTTAATTTATTTTATTTGGTGTGATCTATATCACTATCCAGGACAAAAGTATACATGCCTAATTGTTTACATGAAATAAATATTTCTATTTCTATTTGATGTTGGAGACAGAAATAATGACAAAAATGAAAAAGAGTTTACATTTTAAAATCATTAGTATCTACAATTCCATTTTGTATAAATTGAATTATAGAATATATGAGAATTGAGTAATTATAATAAAGTTTAAGGAACAAAAAGTCAGATGAAATACTATTCGGAGAAACAACCAATGCTAGGTAGTCGCTGGTAGTTTCAAAATACGAGAAATATATTTAAAATCACATTTCATCATCCCATTCCACTGCACATTTGGCAATAGCGCCGGACGCTGTATTTACGGTAAATGAAATAAATATACACCGTATGGACGCTCTATTGTTTGTAAGATTGAAATTATTATATACATTGGACGCCCAAACGGCTATAGAATGAACGGAGCTCACATTGATGGCGAAGTGAAATATATACGGCAAGGACGCTTCATTACTGTTTTTTGAAAGGACGCCAGAATGATACCGAGATGTATATATATATATATATATATATATATATATATATATATATATATGTTGCGTATCACGGCCAACAATTATATTTTTTTAAACTTTATTTCTTACTTATTATTGTCACCAAATACAAATAATATATTATAATATAATATATAGGGCTTAACTTGATGTTATATGAAGCAGTATTCTAGTAATAATAATCTGGGAAGGCTCTTTCTTGCCTTTAAATAGTATTCCACTATTTCACAATATTGCACAACAATAATTAAATGTTCTAGAAGTTTTTCTGGAAGAATTCCTGTTACATTCCTATTCCCAGTGAACTACTTTGTATGAGACTGCATATCTTGCACTTTAAGATGTAATTACGTCTTTTGATAATAAACTGCTAATTCCTATTCGTAGTAGCAGGGAAACATGATATTTAATTATAACAATAAGTTATTGTTTCAATAGTTATAACAAAGACTTATTATTCTTTGATATTAAAATTATTACGTCTTTTCAAGATTGATAAGACAGAATAAGTATCAAATTATATGATGCGTAGATGGTGCAATGTCATACAGGTTGTTAAGTAAATATTGGGTACAATAAAATATAACATGTATATATATATATATATATATATATATATATATATATATATATATATATATATGTGTATGAGAAGATCTTTAATGGTTTTCATGCCTAGTTCAGGAGATAATTTCCTAATTTCATTAGTTAGAGCATTCCAAGATTTTATACAATAATAGTTGAGTCTGATGTTTTTGAAAGACAGATCATTTGTCTTGGTATTGAAGGTAATCATGGAAGCTATTAACTTTATCGTACAAGTCCGTATTTTCAGGATAAATTCTAGCCATTTATATATAAACAATGTAGGTGAGTGACCCCAAATTATTCTTATTCTAGATGACTGTGTATAAGCGCAAAATAAGAGACTCTTAGAAATCTATAAGATAGAGAGTTGCTTAGATATCTTAGAAAAAAGAGGTTTTTGGATACCTTGACGGCCATATGATCCCCATGGATATTCCAGCTTAGTTTGTCATCAAGATAAATTCCTAGAAATTTTGAGGAAGATAATGAGTCTAAGTAGGGTACCTTTTTCAGAGTAAACAGCATCTCTATGGTCTTGTTTGTATTCAGGGATATTTTATTGGAGATAAACCATATTTCTGCTTCAGAGCGATAATGCAATTTGTTGGAACACGAAGCTTAGAGGGAGACGTCAGAGGTGTTTATAGATATATCATCGGCATACATAAAACGTCAGCTCCCCTAATGAAAGAAGGGAGATGGCTTATGTATAGTAGAAATAGAAGAGGTCCAAGTATAGAACCTTGTGGCAACCCGAATAATATTGGAGTTTCAGCAGATGTTGTATAGTTAACAAAAACGCATTGGGTGCGGTTCAATAAATACGAGCAGATAAGTTCATTAGAAGAGAGCAGAAAGTTGTAATAGAAGAGCTTTCTAGTCAGGATGTCATGAGATATGCAATCAAAAGCCTTGGTAAGGTCCAAGAAGTCCGATGAATGGAATTTATTCTATTCAAAGTATTCTGTCACTTTGTTTACAAAACGGAGAATAGCAGAGATAGTAGAGTAGCCTTTTCTAAAACCAAATTGTCTTTCAGATAAGATGTTATTTTTATTTGAGTGTACCATTATTTGATTTAACAGCAACTTTTCGGAAATTTTAGAAATGATTGGGAGTAAGGGGATAGGTCATTGATGTCGCTTTGTATGAATAGTAATAGTTATGCTCTTTTTTAAACAGTTGGGAAATGTACTAGCTCTGATGCAAAAGTAAAACAATTTGGAAAGGGGTGGTGCTATTAAAATACGAATCGATTTGACTACCTTTGTGGAGAGGCCATTGATATCTTTGAATGGCTATTGGATAGTCCCTTTCTAGCATCTCTGACTTCTATAAAGGAAACTTCCTTAAACTTAAAATAGTTGCTGAAGCAACAATTAGTTATTAAGAGATAGGATCATCGTTGGCGTGTCAATAATATTTTTGGGGGCAGAGGTGAAGAACAGGTTAAATTCATCAGCAGAAATTTTAGTTGTGGGTGCTTTAACATGCTTGTCCTTTGTGTGTTTATAATTTTCCATAGAGAGCGGGGGTTGTAACGATTTTGGGAGACAAAATTAAATGGATGTGCTAAAAAAAACAAATCAATTTAAAAAAAGTAACATACTTGCTACTATAGAATAGCAGGCGTTTAAAATGAACAGAATAAATTATATAGTTTTTGCCGAGGATTCAATGTTCTATAAAAGATTTTACATGAAGTCCGTAAAGTAAGGAATAAAATCAATGACCTAGAAACAGAGATAGATAGAATTGTAAACAATAAATTTGTTTGACATCATCCCTGCTTAAGCCACTCCCAATCGCGTAACCGCATTGTCACCCATTCAAATTAAATTTGGTTATTTTTGAATTTTGAAAGAAAGTAATTGATATATAAATGTGGGTCATGGGCGTAATAGAGAAAATAATATCTAATGATTGTTATTTAATCAGAACAATTTTTATATTGTTTGAGTTTTTAAATCCTAGACTTAAAAAAATATACATACCTATTAATTATTTCGACATATAAATTTCAATTAAAGATAATAAATAATATTGGATTAAATTTAAATTAAACAATAACCACAAATAAAAACTAAAAGAACGAGACGACACTGGCGTAATATTTCCTCTCAGTGGAGTGGAGGTGGGGCTATCGTAAACAGTTGTATTCCCCTTTCGGACCGCTTCCACAGCTCACCTCCCTTGGACTAAAAACATGTCGTCAACCAAAAAAACGTATTTTATCAATGGACTGAATCTCCCAGATGTATTGAAGTAGGAGGCTGACACTCTACAAGTACCGAGCCTCAATGAGCTGAATATGAATAGATACTCGAACGTTGATGATGCTAATACGCTGGTATCATCCCATAACATTAGATCCGTGTATGAATGTCTGATATCTGCCTTATCTATAATTGATGAATGGTGCAGATCAAACTCAGATAACTCAATTTAAGATCAAATATGACATATCCCAAATGCATAAACCTGAAGGACAGTAGTATGTTAGCTAGCTCAAGATCAAAGCTCCGGGTGCTTTCAGAGGACAGACCTGAGTTGGGATAAACATTATGATACATTAACATCAAAACTAAATACAGTGATTTATACAATGAAGTCTAGAAGGAATCACGTTGATGAGAACACATTAAAGACCATCTATTTTGGAAACTTTCAATCTCTTTTATCATACGGCATTATTTTCTTGGGCCCCAGTTCACAAGCTGAACATATATTTATAATTCAGAAGCATAAGCTATATGATCTAAAATATCTAATTAAGATCATCATGTAGAAGTTGTTTTAAATCTTTGAACATTTTAACTCTACCAGATACCTATAAGTATTTATAGAATAATACTGTTCCTTCGTAAGCATCCGTATTATTTTGAGGAGTAGAAGAATAACTCAACTAGGAGAATTCATAAATATTCGTATATCGAGCAAAGCACTTCATATATCATATCTGAGGATAAGACTGTATAATAATCTCCCAATAGTTAAGCATTAGAAGGTTATTTGTTTATAATTTATTTCGAAAAGCAGTATTTTCGATAATAATAAACTGCAAACCATATTCTTTCAATGGATTTATAGACTTGTCTAAAACCAAATAGGAGAGCAATACTTCAGTTAATTTTCAATTTATGATTTTTTTACTTGTTTTTCTCCATCCAAAAAAGTCCATCATAAAATTGTGGAACGTCTGGCAAGAAGGAACCAGAAAACATTAGTCAATAATAGAGTATGTCCACATTTCGATGCTCACCATTGGCATATCGGTTATTATAAGAGATAGAGCAACGGTTAAAGGGCAATGTTTCTCAGAATTAAATGTTCGCAACGAATATCATTTCATATCCACTCTAACGTTTTTCGTTATTGAGATATTTTGAAAAAACTCATTTTTGCCGATTTCAGTTTTGCGTATAACTCGTTAATGCATAATGTTACAGTTTTTAAACTTCGTCGTTGTTAAGACACTTTTTTGCGTTAATTCTTATGGTGTAAACATAACCAAAAAATCTCCAATTGTTTTTAAGTTACTAGCGCCATCTTTTGTTTTTCTTATGGCATCCATATTGGGTTTTTGGTCGGTTAGATTAGTTATAAAAAGAGCTTTTCAAAAATGTACAATTTGCCTTATCAAAGTTTATTTTTAAGGGAGATAAGAACGAAAATGCTGATTTAAACAATAGCAGCCATATTCATAAACAAAGTTAGTGGCTACTAAGACCCTACTAGCCTATCTAACACGATTTCTAGTAGACTTTTAGTAGATTCTAATTTATTTATGAATACGGCTGTAATTTCTTAACAATTATGTACCTACACTAAATTAACAAGATTTTATTCGCTTTTCTGTGGTTTTCCTTTGTCTGTGGTGTGTTTGAACACAAAATGAGTAGGATATAGAATTAATCGTCGGTGTGAAACAAAAAAAAGTTTTCACATTCTGACATTCTAAATACATATCACTTTTGACAATTATAAGTAGAATTATTCCGAGAGTTTTAACTAGTTTTAGTAAGATTTGAAGTGGGGATAATGGCCAACAAATTTTCAAATGAAGAAAAGGTTGATATGTTGGAAGTGTACTTCAAAGCCAACAGAAACTTCGAAAATCAATACCCTCTTTCGGCAATATATACGCTGAAAAAACTGAATAGATCCTTGCAAGATATTCTGTCCAAGAGAAAAATTACAAAAACTTAATTGGAACTTTCTTCTTAAATATTAAAAAGGCAATTTAATATTTTTTTCATTTACCTATATCAATCTGTAGATTATGTTAACAAAACTCTCTTTAGAAAAATTAAATTTAAAATATATATATGTTGATATATGCCAATTCAATTTATTAAATAAATATATTTCATGATTTTATCTATTCAAGAAAATTATTCATCGGATTCTAATAGTATCAACAGATTTAGCAATTAGATTTTTCTCTGGCAAATTGTGAATAAGTATGTAAACGTGATTGTGAAATCTATTATGTATTTTTGACACCACTTTACCCAAATGTAAGTTTTTCTAACAGAAAAATTTAATGCAATAAAACGAGATCTATCGCCATTTAAACAACGTCACTACTCAGATTGGACCAAATTGGAAACACTGTCAATCGTATTGTGTTTACTTTATATCATGATATAGTCGTAATCAGCCTTTTTCTGTATGTTCACTAATGAGAAAGCCTCCCCTTCCCTGCCTTAACTGTGATGAAAGTTGATGGAAGGACATATTATTCCACCAGATCAAAGGGTTTTGTAACGTACCTTACTCTGCTGCCTCAACCCGAGTTGGTAAGACACAAGTGATATTATTCGCTAGTTTACAAGAAGACTGTGAGACTGTTAATGTATTGTAACGTGAAGACTTACTCGAATAATGAACTACACACACAATGCGCATTCCAGAACATAACACGGGAAACATCAGTGGCCACGAGAATAAGTCCTGGTCTACTCTCGAAGCCATATACTGAGAAATAACCTCCAGAAACAACGAATACAACACTGGAATCATCTAGAGCTTTTTAGGTTAGATATATAATACCGATGGCAATGACGTGGGACATTTAGTGATAGTTAGTCATAGATCACAGTCGATCATAGACAGTAGAAAGTCGTATATAGTCAGAGAAATGAGTGTGAATATATATGTGTATATAGTCGTGTAGTTATTAGTGAAAATAAATAAGTGAAAATATATCGAACCCAGTTTTAATATAAATTCCCGTTACATTGGTGTCAGATGTGGGGTTAGTGAGTGATTGTGAAATTGGACAGACTTTAAGACTTTCTTGCAGATTTGAGTGATTTCGAGACTATTTGTTAGATTTAAATTTAAGTTTAAGACTCTTTTGTTCGTTTTCGTGTTGGTGTAAAGGCTTTTTGTTCATTTTTGTGTTAGTGTGAAGACTCTTTAATTCGTTTTCGTGTGAATGTGAAGACTTTTGCTCGTTCTCGTGTGTGAAGAATTTTGTTCGTTTTCGTGTTGAAGACTTGGAAAACTGTATTGACTAATTAACTTTGTTAATAAAGACAATTCAAAATTAAATTAGTGCAGCTAACAATGAAACAACTCAAAGAACAATTGGTGGAACGGGATTTTGATGATTCCGGTAATAAAGCGACCATCCAGAAACGGTTTAGGGTCTCTCTGATTGAAAATGGGGACGATCCTGATATGTTCGAGTTTCACTCTCCGGAAGAGCTGTTACTGGAAAAGAATTCTAGAAATAATAATGAAAAATTCGAAGAAATTTATAGAAATAATAACGAAAGATTCGATGATGTATCCAGAATATTTGGGGTGCAGTTCGATAAAGTCTCGAAAAGGTTCGAAGAAATTTCTAGAAAAAGTGACGAAAAATTCGAGGAAGTAACTAGGACATTTGGGGTGAAATTCGATGAAGTCTCGAATAAGTTTGAAGAAATTTCAAGAATAGTTGACGAAAAATTTGTCACGACAGAGAAGAACGTGGAGCTACTGCAACAGAAAATCAAGACATTGGAAATGGCAGTCGAGAATGGTCACTGCAGTGTACAAAAAGATGAAAATGCCATCCAAACCTTCAAAGGCGAGTATATAAGAGACTTAGCCGCAGGTAGTATAAAAGTTAAGCTGCCAAACTTTGATGGAAAGTGCTCCTGGTCAAACTATCGAAAGTAATTTGAAGCAGTGGCAATGGCTAACCAATGGACCGAAGAGCAGAAAGCTGTTTCGTCAACTGCTGCTTTACGAGGTGATGGAGCAGACATCCTAAGGTCTATTCCAGCTGGCCAAGCAAACTACAATGTCTTGCTTTCTAAATTGGAGAATCGGCATGGAGACAGTAATCTTCAGCAAGTATACAAAGCACAATTACGATCTCGGGTGCAACATGCAAATGAGAGTCTGCAAGAATTTGAGGGGGAGGTAGCTCGTATTGTGCGGCTCGCATATCCTACAGCTGCCGATAGCTTCCTTGATAAAATTGCGGTGGACACATTTGTAAATGGATTGAGGGAGAGCGAGCTGCAGAAGGCCTTGAAGCTGGCCAGACCGAAATTGCTAGAAGAAGCACTAGCTATTGTTTTGGAGCATGAAACCGCTAGCCAAACTTCCTAAGGGCGCCGTCTAAAAGCAATCGAAGAAGAAGATCATTTCAATAGAGAGTCCCTGTTAGTCATGATAAGGAAGCTAGTGACTGGAGCGCAGTCCAAGTATAGAGGGCCAAGGTGTTGGAACCGTGGTGAGCTAGGACACGTGCGCCGCAGTTGTAAGAAGAAGGCGGCGCAGTCGGAAAAACTATAACGTGTCGAGATGGAAGACAAGGTTTGTCCTATACGACGAACAACCGTAGAAAATGAGGAATGGCAGCCCTAACAAATGAAAGTGGCCCAAGAGAACGACCCATGTTTGAGAGTGGTCTTGGAGTGGATGCGCCTTAAGGAGAGGCTGTCTTGGCAAGATATAAGTTTACGAAGCCCGGAAGTGAAATCATATTGGAGCCAATGGGATTGTCTTGTGCTAATAGATGATCTGCTGTATAGAACCTTTGAGTCTGAAGATGGCACTGAATCCAGATTACTACTAGTTGTGCCAAGAAGCAAAGTGCTGGATATACTACGTCAGCTACATGACGGAGCTTGGGGTGGACATTTTGAAATCACCAAGACTCTGCAGAAGTTTCAAGAGCAATTCTATTGGGAGAATTGCAAAGAAGATGTGAGACAGTGGTGCAGTCAGCAATGGCCCACTTGGCAGAAAGCGGGCACCTATGAAGCAGTATAATGTTGGGAGTCCCTTGGAGCTAGTTGCTGTGGATATTGCCGGGCCATTTCCTGAAACGGACAATGGGAATTAGTATATCCTAGTAGCCATGGATTACTTCATAAAGTGTACAGAGGCGTACGCAATCCCTAACCAAGAAGCATCGACCGTCGCCGAGGTGTTGGTGAAAGAAATTCTTTTCACGTTTTGGCGTTCCTCTTGAATTCCATTTGGACCAAGGAAGAAACTTCGAGTCAGCCCTGTTCCAAGATGTGTGCAGACTAATAGGTGCGAACAAGACCAGAATGACCCCTTTGCATCTTCAATCGGTATAGAGGATGAACCGAACCATGGGCAAGCACCTCTCTAAGGTTGTCTCAGAACATCAGTGAGATTGGGATCAGTACATCCATTTGTTCCTGATGGCCTATCTGGCGGCTGTGAATGAAACAACTGGTCAGACTCCTGCCAGTTTAATGTTGGGGCTTGAGTTACGCCTACCCTGTGACCTGGAATTTGGCCGCAGACCTACAGAGGACAGTTTCGCAGGTGAAGGATACGTCGACCAATTAAGAGCCAAAATGGATAAAGTCCATGAGTTAGCCAGACAGAACATCCAGCTTGCCAGTGATCGAATGAAGCACCACTACAATATTCGATCAGCTGATGGAATCTTCAACGTGGGGAACCTGGTTTGGCTGTATAATCCCCAACGACGTCGAGGCCTTTGTCCCAAACTCCAAAGGCAATGGGAAGGTCCATATGAAATTATGAAAAGGATAAATGGCGTCATCTATCGTTTTCGAAAGTTACCAAGGGGCAAACCTAGAGTGGTGCACATAAACCGAACGTTGTTTCAACGACTTCATGTCCAACTACGCGGATCGGAAGAAGGTCAGACTCGGTGTGACAGTTGAGGTTCAACAAAACCTTTTCAAACTATCAGCCGACGTTTCTATTGCCCATTGTGTAGCGGAGGATCTACGTATGGGCCGAGAAATTGCTCTGGTGTTTAAAAGGAAGTTTGGAAGACTGGATGAATTGTCAGCCTAACGGCCAAAAGTAGGAAAATTTCTGCGACTAGAAGATGGTAATCGGAACCTCTTCTATTTGGTTACATCTGGCATGCACTGAAGAGGCTAAGGAATGAAGTCAGGAATTATGACATCAAGAAGTTGGGTCTTCCGAAAATAGGCTGCGGCTTGGACGGGCTAGATTGGAAGATTGTAAGGAGCATGATCGAATACATCTTCCAGGACGCTGGTGTGCAAATTACTTCAATCCAAAAGAAGTGTACTCGGGAAATACGATAGACTGTTACTTCTTCAACAAGGGTGTTTGCCTGGCGGGAACCAAGTGCAGATTCCGCCATGGAACGGAAATCCAGCAAGGTACTACCAAGGATGATTCTGATCGGGACGGTCAGATGCTAATGAGGGGGCAGTGTAACGTGAAGAATTACCCGAATAATGAACTACGCACACAATGCACATTCCAGAAAACACGGAAAACATCAGAGGCAACGAGAATAAGTCCTGGTCTACTCTAGAAGCCATATACTGAGAAATAACCTCCAGAAACAAACAACACTGGAATCATCTAGAGCTTTCTATGTTAGATATATAATGCCGATGGCAATGACATGGGACAGTTAGTGATAGTTAGATAGTCAGAGAAATGAGTGTGAATATAAATGTGTATATAGTCGTGTAGTCATTAGTGAAAATAAATAACTGAAAATAAATCGAACCCAGTTTTAATATAAATATCCGTTACAGTATTGTTCGTTTCAGACTGAGAATACAGTGTGGTGTTTAATAGATCCCATCGTTACCAGCGCGTTGTCATTCCGGACACAAATAACCATCGGGTCTTATCTTAGTAAAATTTCATCGCTAAATTTTATCTCAACATTTTAATGTTCAATAATTAATAATAATAAACAATGAAATTCAAAATTACAGAAGAAAACATCACAGGTAGGTTTGAAGATTGGCAACACTGTCTGCCATTCTTCCATTCTCCCATTTAAAATACATTGCCTATACCCGGCTGCACCGCATTCTCAGTGTAGTTATGGCATAGTATATTAAATTTGTAGCATAGATAGATAGACTTTGATTTTAGCTTCACTCGTTATACTATGGTCAAAGATTGGTATATTTAATCTTTGCTATGTTATGGTAATGAATTCAAAAGAGCTCAAAATAGCTATCGTTCTCGATATAGTGGCCAAGACTACCAAGACTATTCTCTCTACTTACCACTGATACATCATCACTTGCACAACTCCAAAATCTTGACGATTTCTAGTAACACTATTATATTTTTTTCGTGAGTGCATGGTCTTATACAGTCAGTAATAGTTCTAAGAATTCATGCAAAGTCTTTGATGCAGAAAACATTTATAAAGATGACATGGTATTGATTGAAGAGACTCGAGAAGAGAAAAGCATAAAAAATTGACGCGCAAGTGTAAGAACAAGTTCCAAGCTTTCTACAATCTAAGAAGAGTCAACTGAGAGAGAGAAAAGCGAATTAAGAAGAGTTCTTGAACATCAAATAAAACACGGGATCATCAGGAAGTGGTTAGACAGTATTACCAGTTTATGAAAATGCTTCCCGGATGTTATTTCTTACGATGTTCGAATAGATTTTCCTGTAGACTATGAATAAATGCCAAAATTCTGTATGTTTCTCTACCCTTAGTAGTTTTGGAGGTAAGGCGGAGGAATGTTCAATTTTTGAATGTTTCCATAATATCTTATATGTCGTTCATTTTAGGATATTGAAAAAGAAAAAAAAATAATTACACATAACGAGCCCATTTCTCCACAAAATTAATACCCAGTATCAGAACTCCCTCTGTAGAACCACAAAATTTCCACTTTCACCGTTTTTTCTTCGAATTCTAGAATGAAATAGCACAGCAATGCATGAGAATAACTGAATATTATGTATATAATGTAATTATTCTATTATCTCTTGCATTGAATTAATAAGCAGAATAAATTTACCAGTATCGATACCTAGATTATTTTAGATTTTAAGACATATATCTGGGCTAGACTGATTTGATTCAGTTATTGGATGAGAATATCTTTTTTGACCGACAATCCCAAACGAAGGAGGTCTACAATTATAGTTTATAGTTTATAGTTTATAGTTTATAGTTTATAGTTTATAGTTTATAGTTTATAGTTTATAGTTTATAGTTTATAGTTTATAGTTTATAGTTTATAGTTTATAGTTTATAGTTTATAGTTTATAGTTTATAGTTTATAGTTTATAGTTTATAGTTTATAGTTTATAGTTTATAGTTTATAGTTTATAGTTTATAGTTTATAGTTTATAGTTTATAGTTTATAGTTTATAGTTTATAGTTTATAGTTTATAGTTTATAGTTTATAGTTTATAGTTTATAGTTTATAGTTTATAGTTTATAGTTTATAGTTTATAGTTTATAGTTTATAGTTTATAGTTTATAGTTTATAGTTTATAGTTTATAGTTTATAGTTTATAGTTTATAGTTTATAGTTTATAGTTTATAGTTTATAGTTTATAGTTTATAGTTTATAGTTTATAGTTTATAGTTTATAGTTTATAGTTTATAGTTTATAGTTTATAGTTTATAGTTTATAGTTTATAGTTTATAGTTTATAGTGTATAGTTTATAGTGTATAGTTTATAGTGTATAGTTTATAGTGTATAGTTTATAGTTTATAGTTTATAGTTTATAGTTTATAGTTTATAGTTTATAGTTTATAGTTTATAGTTTATAGTTTATAGTTTATAGTTTATAGTTTATAGTGTATAGTTTATAGTTTATAGTTTATAGTTTATAGTTTATAGTTTATAGTTTATAGTTTATAGTTTATAGTTTATAGTTTATAGTTTATAGTTTATAGTTTATAGTTTATAGTTTATAGTTTATAGTTTATAGTTTATAGTTTATAGTTTATAGTTTATAGTTTATAGTTTATAGTTTATAGTTTATAGTTTATAGTTTATAGTTTATAGTTTATAGTTTATAGTTTATAGTTTATAGTTTATAGTTTATAGTTTATAGTTTATAGTTTATAGTTTATAGTTTATAGTTTATAGTTTATAGTTTATAGTTTATAGTTTATAGTTTATAGTTTATAGTTTATAGTTTATAGTTTATAGTTTATAGTTTATAGTTTATAGTTTATAGTTTATAGTTTATAGTTTATAGTTTATAGTTTATAGTTTATAGTTTATAGTTTATAGTTTATAGTTTATAGTTTATAGTTTATAGTTTATAGTTTATAGTTTATAGTTTATAGTTTATAGTTTATAGTTTATAGTTTATAGTTTATAGTTTATAGTTTATAGTTTATAGTTTATAGTTTATAGTTTATAGTTTATAGTTTATAGTTTATAGTTTATAGTTTATAGTTTATAGTTTATAGTTTATAGTTTATAGTTTATAGTTTATAGTTTATAGTTTATAGTTTATAGTTTATAGTTTATAGTTTATAGTTTATAGTTTATAGTTTATAGTTTATAGTTTATAGTTTATAGTTTATAGTTTATAGTTTATAGTTTATAGTTTATAGTTTATAGTTTATAGTTTATAGTTTATAGTTTATAGTTTATAGTTTATAGTTTATAGTTTATAGTTTATAGTTTATAGTTTATAGTTTATAGTTTATAGTTTATAGTTTATAGTTTATAGTTTATAGTTTATAGTTTATAGTTTATAGTTTATAGTTTATAGTTTATAGTTTATAGTTTATAGTTTATAGTTTATAGTTTATAGTTTATAGTTTATAGTTTATAGTTTATAGTTTATAGTTTATAGTTTATAGTTTATAGTTTATAGTTTATAGTTTATAGTTTATAGTTTATAGTTTATAGTTTATAGTTTATAGTTTATAGTTTATAGTTTATAGTTTATAGTTTATAGTTTATAGTTTATAGTTTATAGTTTATAGTTTATAGTTTATAGTTTATAGTTTATAGTTTATAGTTTATAGTTTATAGTTTATAGTTTATAGTTTATAGTTTATAGTTTATAGTTTATAGTTTATAGTTTATAGTTTATAGTTTATAGTTTATAGTTTATAGTTTATAGTTTATAGTTTATAGTTTATAGTTTATAGTTTATAGTTTATAGTTTATAGTTTATAGTTTATAGTTTATAGTTTATAGTTTATAGTTTATAGTTTATAGTTTATAGTTTATAGTTTATAGTTTATAGTTTATAGTTTATAGTTTATAGTTTATAGTTTATAGTTTATAGTTTATAGTTTATAGTTTATAGTTTATAGTTTATAGTTTATAGTTTATAGTTTATAGTTTATAGTTTATAGTTTATAGTTTATAGTTTATAGTTTATAGTTTATAGTTTATAGTTTATAGTTTATAGTTTATAGTTTATAGTTTATAGTTTATAGTTTATAGTTTATAGTTTATAGTTTATAGTTTATAGTTTATAGTTTATAGTTTATAGTTTATAGTTTATAGTTTATAGTTTATAGTTTATAGTTTATAGTTTATAGTTTATAGTTTATAGTTTATAGTTTATAGTTTATAGTTTATAGTTTATAGTTTATAGTTTATAGTTTATAGTTTATAGTTTATAGTTTATAGTTTATAGTTTATAGTTTATAGTTTATAGTTTATAGTTTATAGTTTATAGTTTATAGTTTATAGTTTATAGTTTAGTTTATAGTTTACAGTTTACAGTTTACAGTTTACAGTTTATAGTTTATAGTTTATAGTTTACAGTTTACAGTTTACAGTTTACAGTTTATAGTTTATAGTTTATAGTTTACAGTTTATAGTTTATAGTTTATAGTTTATAGTTTATAGTTTATAGTTTATAGTTTATAGTTTATAGTTTATAGTTTATAGTTTATAGTTTATAGTTTATAGTTTATAGTTTATAGTTTATAGTTTATAGTTTATAGTTTATAGTTTATAGTTTATAGTTTATAGTTTATAGTTTATAGTTTATAGTTTATAGTTTATAGTTTATAGTTTATAGTTTATAGTTTATAGTTTATAGTTTATAGTTTATAGTTTATAGTTTATAGTTTATAGTTTATAGTTTATAGTTTATAGTTTATAGTTTATAGTTTATAGTTTATAGTTTATAGTTTATAGTTTATAGTTTATAGTTTATAGTTTATAGTTTATAGTTTATAGTTTATAGTTTATAGTTTATAGTTTATAGTTTATAGTTTATAGTTTATAGTTTATAGTTTATAGTTTATAGTTTATAGTTTATAGTTTATAGTTTATAGTTTATAGTTTATAGTTTATAGTTTATAGTTTATAGTTTATAGTTTATAGTTTATAGTTTATAGTTTATAGTTTATAGTTTATAGTTTATAGTTTATAGTTTTATAGTTTATAGTTTATAGTTTATAGTTTATAGTTTATAGTTTATAGTTTATAGTTTATAGTTTATAGTTTATAGTTTATAGTTTATAGTTTATAGTTTATAGTTTATAGTTTATAGTTTATAGTTTATAGTTTATAGTTTATAGTTTATAGTTTATAGTTTATAGTTTATAGTTTATAGTTTATAGTTTATAGTTTATAGTTTATAGTTTATAGTTTATAGTTTATAGTTTATAGTTTATAGTTTATAGTTTATAGTTTATAGTTTATAGTTTATAGTTTATAGTTTATAGTTTATAGTTTATAGTTTATAGTTTATAGTTTATAGTTTATAGTTTATAGTTTATAGTTTATAGTTTATAGTTTATAGTTTATAGTTTATAGTTTATAGTTTATAGTTTATAGTTTATAGTTTATAGTTTATAGTTTATAGTTTATAGTTTATAGTTTATAGTTTATAGTTTATAGTTTATAGTTTATAGTTTATAGTTTATAGTTTATAGTTTATAGTTTATAGTTTATAGTTTATAGTTTATAGTTTATAGTTTATAGTTTATAGTTTATAGTTTATAGTTTATAGTTTATAGTTTATAGTTTATAGTTTATAGTTTATAGTTTATAGTTTATAGTTTATAGTTTATAGTTTATAGTTTATAGTTTATAGTTTATAGTTTATAGTTTATAGTTTATAGTTTATAGTTTATAGTTTATAGTTTATAGTTTATAGTTTATAGTTTATAGTTTATAGTTTATAGTTTATAGTTTATAGTTTATAGTTTATAGTTTATAGTTTATAGTTTATAGTTTATAGTTTATAGTTTATAGTTTATAGTTTATAGTTTATAGTTTATAGTTTATAGTTTATAGTTTATAGTTTATAGTTTATAGTTTATAGTTTATAGTTTATAGTTTATAGTTTATAGTTTTAGTTTATAGTTTATAGTTTATAGTTTATAGTTTATAGTTTATAGTTTATAGTTTATAGTTTATAGTTTATAGTTTATAGTTTATAGTTTATAGTTTATAGTTTATAGTTTATAGTTTATAGTTTATAGTTTATAGTTTATAGTTTATAGTTTATAGTTTATAGTTTATAGTTTATAGTTTATAGTTTATAGTTTATAGTTTATAGTTTATAGTTTATAGTTTATAGTTTATAGTTTATAGTTTATAGTTTATAGTTTATAGTTTATAGTTTATAGTTTATAGTTTATAGTTTATAGTTTATAGTTTATAGTTTATAGTTTATAGTTTATAGTTTATAGTTTATAGTTTATAGTTTATAGTTTATAGTTTATAGTTTATAGTTTATAGTTTATAGTTTATAGTTTATAGTTTATAGTTTATAGTTTATAGTTTATAGTTTATAGTTTATAGTTTATAGTTTATAGTTTATAGTTTATAGTTTATAGTTTATAGTTTATAGTTTATAGTTTATAGTTTATAGTTTATAGTTTATAGTTTATAGTTTATAGTTTATAGTTTATAGTTTATAGTTTATAGTTTATAGTTTATAGTTTATAGTTTATAGTTTATAGTTTATAGTTTATAGTTTATAGTTTATAGTTTATAGTTTATAGTTTATAGTTTATAGTTTATAGTTTATAGTTTATAGTTTATAGTTTATAGTTTATAGTTTATAGTTTATAGTTTATAGTTTATAGTTTATAGTTTATAGTTTATAGTTTATAGTTTATAGTTTATAGTTTATAGTTTATAGTTTATAGTTTATAGTTTATAGTTTATAGTTTATAGTTTATAGTTTATAGTTTATAGTTTATAGTTTATAGTTTATAGTTTATAGTTTATAGTTTATAGTTTATAGTTTATAGTTTATAGTTTATAGTTTATAGTTTATAGTTTATAGTTTATAGTTTATAGTTTATAGTTTATAGTTTATAGTTTATAGTTTATAGTTTATAGTTTATAGTTTATAGTTTATAGTTTATAGTTTATAGTTTATAGTTTATAGTTTATAGTTTATAGTTTATAGTTTATAGTTTATAGTTTATAGTTTATAGTTTATAGTTTATAGTTTATAGTTTATAGTTTATAGTTTATAGTTTATAGTTTATAGTTTATAGTTTATAGTTTATAGTTTATAGTTTATAGTTTATAGTTTATAGTTTATAGTTTATAGTTTATAGTTTATAGTTTATAGTTTATAGTTTATAGTTTATAGTTTATAGTTTATAGTTTATAGTTTATAGTTTATAGTTTATAGTTTATAGTTTATAGTTTATAGTTTATAGTTTATAGTTTATAGTTTATAGTTTATAGTTTATAGTTTATAGTTTATAGTTTATAGTTTATAGTTTATAGTTTATAGTTTATAGTTTATAGTTTATAGTTTATAGTTTATAGTTTATAGTTTATAGTTTATAGTTTATAGTTTATAGTTTATAGTTTATAGTTTATAGTTTATAGTTTATAGTTTATAGTTTATAGTTTATAGTTTATAGTTTATAGTTTATAGTTTATAGTTTATAGTTTATAGTTTATAGTTTATAGTTTATAGTTTATAGTTTATAGTTTATAGTTTATAGTTTATAGTTTATAGTTTATAGTTTATAGTTTATAGTTTATAGTTTATAGTTTATAGTTTATAGTTTATAGTTTATAGTTTATAGTTTATAGTTTATAGTTTATAGTTTATAGTTTATAGTTTATAGTTTATAGTTTATAGTTTATAGTTTATAGTTTATAGTTTATAGTTTATAGTTTATAGTTTATAGTTTATAGTTTATAGTTTATAGTTTATAGTTTATAGTTTATAGTTTATAGTTTATAGTTTATAGTTTATAGTTTATAGTTTATAGTTTATAGTTTATAGTTTATAGTTTATAGTTTATAGTTTATAGTTTATAGTTTATAGTTTATAGTTTATAGTTTATAGTTTATAGTTTATAGTTTATAGTTTATAGTTTATAGTTTATAGTTTATAGTTTATAGTTTATAGTTTATAGTTTATAGTTTATAGTTTATAGTTTATAGTTTATAGTTTATAGTTTATAGTTTATAGTTTATAGTTTATAGTTTATAGTTTATAGTTTATAGTTTATAGTTTATAGTTTATAGTTTATAGTTTATAGTTTATAGTTTATAGTTTATAGTTTATAGTTTATAGTTTATAGTTTATAGTTTATAGTTTATAGTTTATAGTTTATAGTTTATAGTTTATAGTTTATAGTTTATAGTTTATAGTTTATAGTTTATAGTTTATAGTTTATAGTTTATAGTTTATAGTTTATAGTTTATAGTTTATAGTTTATAGTTTATAGTTTATAGTTTATAGTTTATAGTTTATAGTTTATAGTTTATAGTTTATAGTTTATAGTTTATAGTTTATAGTTTATAGTTTATAGTTTATAGTTTATAGTTTATAGTTTATAGTTTATAGTTTATAGTTTATAGTTTATAGTTTATAGTTTATAGTTTATAGTTTATAGTTTATAGTTTATAGTTTATAGTTTATAGTTTATAGTTTATAGTTTATAGTTTATAGTTTATAGTTTATAGTTTATAGTTTATAGTTTATAGTTTATAGTTTATAGTTTATAGTTTATAGTTTATAGTTTATAGTTTATAGTTTATAGTTTATAGTTTATAGTTTATAGTTTATAGTTTATAGTTTATAGTTTATAGTTTATAGTTTATAGTTTATAGTTTATAGTTTATAGTTTATAGTTTATAGTTTATAGTTTATAGTTTATAGTTTATAGTTTATAGTTTATAGTTTATAGTTTATAGTTTATAGTTTATAGTTTATAGTTTATAGTTTATAGTTTATAGTTTATAGTTTATAGTTTATAGTTTATAGTTTATAGTTTATAGTTTATAGTTTATAGTTTATAGTTTATAGTTTATAGTTTATAGTTTATAGTTTATAGTTTATAGTTTATAGTTTATAGTTTATAGTTTATAGTTTATAGTTTATAGTTTATAGTTTATAGTTTATAGTTTATAGTTTATAGTTTATAGTTTATAGTTTATAGTTTATAGTTTATAGTTTATAGTTTATAGTTTATAGTTTATAGTTTATAGTTTATAGTTTATAGTTTATAGTTTATAGTTTATAGTTTATAGTTTATAGTTTATAGTTTATAGTTTATAGTTTATAGTTTATAGTTTATAGTTTATAGTTTATAGTTTATAGTTTATAGTTTATAGTTTATAGTTTATAGTTTATAGTTTATAGTTTATAGTTTATAGTTTATAGTTTATAGTTTATAGTTTATAGTTTATAGTTTATAGTTTATAGTTTATAGTTTATAGTTTATAGTTTATAGTTTATAGTTTATAGTTTATAGTTTATAGTTTATAGTTTATAGTTTATAGTTTATAGTTTATAGTTTATAGTTTATAGTTTATAGTTTATAGTTTATAGTTTATAGTTTATAGTTTATAGTTTATAGTTTATAGTTTATAGTTTATAGTTTATAGTTTATAGTTTATAGTTTATAGTTTATAGTTTATAGTTTATAGTTTATAGTTTATAGTTTATAGTTTATAGTTTATAGTTTATAGTTTATAGTTTATAGTTTATAGTTTATAGTTTATAGTTTATAGTTTATAGTTTATAGTTTATAGTTTATAGTTTATAGTTTATAGTTTATAGTTTATAGTTTATAGTTTATAGTTTATAGTTTATAGTTTATAGTTTATAGTTTATAGTTTATAGTTTATAGTTTATAGTTTATAGTTTATAGTTTATAGTTTATAGTTTATAGTTTATAGTTTATAGTTTATAGTTTATAGTTTATAGTTTATAGTTTATAGTTTATAGTTTATAGTTTATAGTTTATAGTTTATAGTTTATAGTTTATAGTTTATAGTTTATAGTTTATAGTTTATAGTTTATAGTTTATAGTTTATAGTTTATAGTTTATAGTTTATAGTTTATAGTTTATAGTTTATAGTTTATAGTTTATAGTTTATAGTTTATAGTTTATAGTTTATAGTTTATAGTTTATAGTTTATAGTTTATAGTTTATAGTTTATAGTTTATAGTTTATAGTTTATAGTTTATAGTTTATAGTTTATAGTTTATAGTTTATAGTTTATAGTTTATAGTTTATAGTTTATAGTTTATAGTTTATAGTTTATAGTTTATAGTTTATAGTTTATAGTTTATAGTTTATAGTTTATAGTTTATAGTTTATAGTTTATAGTTTATAGTTTATAGTTTATAGTTTATAGTTTATAGTTTATAGTTTATAGTTTATAGTTTATAGTTTATAGTTTATAGTTTATAGTTTATAGTTTATAGTTTATAGTTTATAGTTTATAGTTTATAGTTTATAGTTTATAGTTTATAGTTTATAGTTTATAGTTTATAGTTTATAGTTTATAGTTTATAGTTTATAGTTTATAGTTTATAGTTTATAGTTTATAGTTTATAGTTTATAGTTTATAGTTTATAGTTTATAGTTTATAGTTTATAGTTTATAGTTTATAGTTTATAGTTTATAGTTTATAGTTTATAGTTTATAGTTTATAGTTTATAGTTTATAGTTTATAGTTTATAGTTTATAGTTTATAGTTTATAGTTTATAGTTTATAGTTTATAGTTTATAGTTTATAGTTTATAGTTTATAGTTTATAGTTTATAGTTTATAGTTTATAGTTTATAGTTTATAGTTTATAGTTTATAGTTTATAGTTTATAGTTTATAGTTTATAGTTTATAGTTTATAGTTTATAGTTTATAGTTTATAGTTTATAGTTTATAGTTTATAGTTTATAGTTTATAGTTTATAGTTTATAGTTTATAGTTTATAGTTTATAGTTTATAGTTTATAGTTTATAGTTTATAGTTTATAGTTTATAGTTTATAGTTTATAGTTTATAGTTTATAGTTTATAGTTTATAGTTTATAGTTTATAGTTTATAGTTTATAGTTTATAGTTTATAGTTTATAGTTTATAGTTTATAGTTTATAGTTTATAGTTTATAGTTTATAGTTTATAGTTTATAGTTTATAGTTTATAGTTTATAGTTTATAGTTTATAGTTTATAGTTTATAGTTTATAGTTTATAGTTTATAGTTTATAGTTTATAGTTTATAGTTTATAGTTTATAGTTTATAGTTTATAGTTTATAGTTTATAGTTTATAGTTTATAGTTTATAGTTTATAGTTTATAGTTTATAGTTTATAGTTTATAGTTTATAGTTTATAGTTTATAGTTTATAGTTTATAGTTTATAGTTTATAGTTTATAGTTTATAGTTTATAGTTTATAGTTTATAGTTTATAGTTTATAGTTTATAGTTTATAGTTTATAGTTTATAGTTTATAGTTTATAGTTTATAGTTTATAGTTTATAGTTTATAGTTTATAGTTTATAGTTTATAGTTTATAGTTTATAGTTTATAGTTTATAGTTTATAGTTTATAGTTTATAGTTTATAGTTTATAGTTTATAGTTTATAGTTTATAGTTTATAGTTTATAGTTTATAGTTTATAGTTTATAGTTTATAGTTTATAGTTTATAGTTTATAGTTTATAGTTTATAGTTTAGTTTATAGTTTATAGTTTATAGTTTATAGTTTATAGTTTATAGTTTATAGTTTATAGTTTATAGTTTATAGTTTATAGTTTATAGTTTATAGTTTATAGTTTATAGTTTATAGTTTATAGTTTATAGTTTATAGTTTATAGTTTATAGTTTATAGTTTATAGTTTATAGTTTATAGTTTATAGTTTATAGTTTATAGTTTATAGTTTATAGTTTATAGTTTATAGTTTATAGTTTATAGTTTATAGTTTATAGTTTATAGTTTATAGTTTATAGTTTATAGTTTATAGTTTATAGTTTATAGTTTATAGTTTATAGTTTATAGTTTATAGTTTATAGTTTATAGTTTATAGTTTATAGTTTATAGTTTATAGTTTATAGTTTATAGTTTATAGTTTATAGTTTATAGTTTATAGTTTATAGTTTATAGTTTATAGTTTATAGTTTATAGTTTATAGTTTATAGTTTATAGTTTATAGTTTATAGTTTATAGTTTATAGTTTATAGTTTATAGTTTATAGTTTATAGTTTATAGTTTATAGTTTATAGTTTATAGTTTATAGTTTATAGTTTATAGTTTATAGTTTATAGTTTATAGTTTATAGTTTATAGTTTATAGTTTATAGTTTATAGTTTATAGTTTATAGTTTATAGTTTATAGTTTATAGTTTATAGTTTATAGTTTATAGTTTATAGTTTATAGTTTATAGTTTATAGTTTATAGTTTATAGTTTATAGTTTATAGTTTATAGTTTATAGTTTATAGTTTATAGTTTATAGTTTATAGTTTATAGTTTATAGTTTATAGTTTATAGTTTATAGTTTATAGTTTATAGTTTATAGTTTATAGTTTATAGTTTATAGTTTATAGTTTATAGTTTATAGTTTATAGTTTATAGTTTATAGTTTATAGTTTATAGTTTATAGTTTATAGTTTATAGTTTATAGTTTATAGTTTATAGTTTATAGTTTATAGTTTATAGTTTATAGTTTATAGTTTATAGTTTATAGTTTATAGTTTATAGTTTATAGTTTATAGTTTATAGTTTATAGTTTATAGTTTATAGTTTATAGTTTATAGTTTATAGTTTATAGTTTATAGTTTATAGTTTATAGTTTATAGTTTATAGTTTATAGTTTATAGTTTATAGTTTATAGTTTATAGTTTATAGTTTATAGTTTATAGTTTATAGTTTATAGTTTATAGTTTATAGTTTATAGTTTATAGTTTATAGTTTATAGTTTATAGTTTATAGTTTATAGTTTATAGTTTATAGTTTATAGTTTATAGTTTATAGTTTATAGTTTATAGTTTATAGTTTATAGTTTATAGTTTATAGTTTATAGTTTATAGTTTATAGTTTATAGTTTATAGTTTATAGTTTATAGTTTATAGTTTATAGTTTATAGTTTATAGTTTATAGTTTATAGTTTATAGTTTATAGTTTATAGTTTATAGTTTATAGTTTATAGTTTATAGTTTATAGTTTATAGTTTATAGTTTATAGTTTATAGTTTATAGTTTATAGTTTATAGTTTATAGTTTATAGTTTATAGTTTATAGTTTATAGTTTATAGTTTATAGTTTATAGTTTATAGTTTATAGTTTATAGTTTATAGTTTATAGTTTATAGTTTATAGTTTATAGTTTATAGTTTATAGTTTATAGTTTATAGTTTATAGTTTATAGTTTATAGTTTATAGTTTATAGTTTATAGTTTATAGTTTATAGTTTATAGTTTATAGTTTATAGTTTATAGTTTATAGTTTATAGTTTATAGTTTATAGTTTATAGTTTATAGTTTATAGTTTATAGTTTATAGTTTATAGTTTATAGTTTATAGTTTATAGTTTATAGTTTATAGTTTATAGTTTATAGTTTATAGTTTATAGTTTATAGTTTATAGTTTATAGTTTATAGTTTATAGTTTATAGTTTATAGTTTATAGTTTATAGTTTATAGTTTATAGTTTATAGTTTATAGTTTATAGTTTATAGTTTATAGTTTATAGTTTATAGTTTATAGTTTATAGTTTATAGTTTATAGTTTATAGTTTATAGTTTATAGTTTATAGTTTATAGTTTATAGTTTATAGTTTATAGTTTATAGTTTATAGTTTATAGTTTATAGTTTATAGTTTATAGTTTATAGTTTATAGTTTATAGTTTATAGTTTATAGTTTATAGTTTATAGTTTATAGTTTATAGTTTATAGTTTATAGTTTATAGTTTATAGTTTATAGTTTATAGTTTATAGTTTATAGTTTATAGTTTATAGTTTATAGTTTATAGTTTATAGTTTATAGTTTATAGTTTATAGTTTATAGTTTATAGTTTATAGTTTATAGTTTATAGTTTATAGTTTATAGTTTATAGTTTATAGTTTATAGTTTATAGTTTATAGTTTATAGTTTATAGTTTATAGTTTATAGTTTATAGTTTATAGTTTATAGTTTATAGTTTATAGTTTATAGTTTATAGTTTATAGTTTATAGTTTATAGTTTATAGTTTATAGTTTATAGTTTATAGTTTATAGTTTATAGTTTATAGTTTATAGTTTATAGTTTATAGTTTATAGTTTATAGTTTATAGTTTATAGTTTATAGTTTATAGTTTATAGTTTATAGTTTATAGTTTATAGTTTATAGTTTATAGTTTATAGTTTATAGTTTATAGTTTATAGTTTATAGTTTATAGTTTATAGTTTATAGTTTATAGTTTATAGTTTATAGTTTATAGTTTATAGTTTATAGTTTATAGTTTATAGTTTATAGTTTATAGTTTATAGTTTATAGTTTATAGTTTATAGTTTATAGTTTATAGTTTATAGTTTATAGTTTATAGTTTATAGTTTATAGTTTATAGTTTATAGTTTATAGTTTATAGTTTATAGTTTATAGTTTATAGTTTATAGTTTATAGTTTATAGTTTATAGTTTATAGTTTATAGTTTATAGTTTATAGTTTATAGTTTATAGTTTATAGTTTATAGTTTATAGTTTATAGTTTATAGTTTATAGTTTATAGTTTATAGTTTATAGTTTATAGTTTATAGTTTATAGTTTATAGTTTATAGTTTATAGTTTATAGTTTATAGTTTATAGTTTATAGTTTATAGTTTATAGTTTATAGTTTATAGTTTATAGTTTATAGTTTATAGTTTATAGTTTATAGTTTATAGTTTATAGTTTATAGTTTATAGTTTATAGTTTATAGTTTATAGTTTATAGTTTATAGTTTATAGTTTATAGTTTATAGTTTATAGTTTATAGTTTATAGTTTATAGTTTATAGTTTATAGTTTATAGTTTATAGTTTATAGTTTATAGTTTATAGTTTATAGTTTATAGTTTATAGTTTATAGTTTATAGTTTATAGTTTATAGTTTATAGTTTATAGTTTATAGTTTATAGTTTATAGTTTATAGTTTATAGTTTATAGTTTATAGTTTATAGTTTATAGTTTATAGTTTATAGTTTATAGTTTATAGTTTATAGTTTATAGTTTATAGTTTATAGTTTATAGTTTATAGTTTATAGTTTATAGTTTATAGTTTATAGTTTATAGTTTATAGTTTATAGTTTATAGTTTATAGTTTATAGTTTATAGTTTATAGTTTATAGTTTATAGTTTATAGTTTATAGTTTATAGTTTATAGTTTATAGTTTATAGTTTATAGTTTATAGTTTATAGTTTATAGTTTATAGTTTATAGTTTATAGTTTATAGTTTATAGTTTATAGTTTATAGTTTATAGTTTATAGTTTATAGTTTATAGTTTATAGTTTATAGTTTATAGTTTATAGTTTATAGTTTATAGTTTATAGTTTATAGTTTATAGTTTATAGTTTATAGTTTATAGTTTATAGTTTATAGTTTATAGTTTATAGTTTATAGTTTATAGTTTATAGTTTATAGTTTATAGTTTATAGTTTATAGTTTATAGTTTATAGTTTATAGTTTATAGTTTATAGTTTATAGTTTATAGTTTATAGTTTATAGTTTATAGTTTATAGTTTATAGTTTATAGTTTATAGTTTATAGTTTATAGTTTATAGTTTATAGTTTATAGTTTATAGTTTATAGTTTATAGTTTATAGTTTATAGTTTATAGTTTATAGTTTATAGTTTATAGTTTATAGTTTATAGTTTATAGTTTATAGTTTATAGTTTATAGTTTATAGTTTATAGTTTATAGTTTATAGTTTATAGTTTATAGTTTATAGTTTATAGTTTATAGTTTATAGTTTATAGTTTATAGTTTATAGTTTATAGTTTATAGTTTATAGTTTATAGTTTATAGTTTATAGTTTATAGTTTATAGTTTATAGTTTATAGTTTATAGTTTATAGTTTATAGTTTATAGTTTATAGTTTATAGTTTATAGTTTATAGTTTATAGTTTATAGTTTATAGTTTATAGTTTATAGTTTATAGTTTATAGTTTATAGTTTATAGTTTATAGTTTATAGTTTATAGTTTATAGTTTATAGTTTATAGTTTATAGTTTATAGTTTATAGTTTATAGTTTATAGTTTATAGTTTATAGTTTATAGTTTATAGTTTATAGTTTATAGTTTATAGTTTATAGTTTATAGTTTATAGTTTATAGTTTATAGTTTATAGTTTATAGTTTATAGTTTATAGTTTATAGTTTATAGTTTATAGTTTATAGTTTATAGTTTATAGTTTATAGTTTATAGTTTATAGTTTATAGTTTATAGTTTATAGTTTATAGTTTATAGTTTATAGTTTATAGTTTATAGTTTATAGTTTATAGTTTATAGTTTATAGTTTATAGTTTATAGTTTATAGTTTATAGTTTATAGTTTATAGTTTATAGTTTATAGTTTATAGTTTATAGTTTATAGTTTATAGTTTATAGTTTATAGTTTATAGTTTATAGTTTATAGTTTATAGTTTATAGTTTATAGTTTATAGTTTATAGTTTATAGTTTATAGTTTATAGTTTATAGTTTATAGTTTATAGTTTATAGTTTATAGTTTATAGTTTATAGTTTATAGTTTATAGTTTATAGTTTATAGTTTATAGTTTATAGTTTATAGTTTATAGTTTATAGTTTATAGTTTATAGTTTATAGTTTATAGTTTATAGTTTATAGTTTATAGTTTATAGTTTATAGTTTATAGTTTATAGTTTATAGTTTATAGTTTATAGTTTATAGTTTATAGTTTATAGTTTATAGTTTATAGTTTATAGTTTATAGTTTATAGTTTATAGTTTATAGTTTATAGTTTATAGTTTATAGTTTATAGTTTATAGTTTATAGTTTATAGTTTATAGTTTATAGTTTATAGTTTATAGTTTATAGTTTATAGTTTATAGTTTATAGTTTATAGTTTATAGTTTATAGTTTATAGTTTATAGTTTATAGTTTATAGTTTATAGTTTATAGTTTATAGTTTATAGTTTATAGTTTATAGTTTATAGTTTATAGTTTATAGTTTATAGTTTATAGTTTATAGTTTATAGTTTATAGTTTATAGTTTATAGTTTATAGTTTATAGTTTATAGTTTATAGTTTATAGTTTATAGTTTATAGTTTATAGTTTATAGTTTATAGTTTATAGTTTATAGTTTATAGTTTATAGTTTATAGTTTATAGTTTATAGTTTATAGTTTATAGTTTATAGTTTATAGTTTATAGTTTATAGTTTATAGTTTATAGTTTATAGTTTATAGTTTATAGTTTATAGTTTATAGTTTATAGTTTATAGTTTATAGTTTATAGTTTATAGTTTATAGTTTATAGTTTATAGTTTATAGTTTATAGTTTATAGTTTATAGTTTATAGTTTATAGTTTATAGTTTATAGTTTATAGTTTATAGTTTATAGTTTATAGTTTATAGTTTATAGTTTATAGTTTATAGTTTATAGTTTATAGTTTATAGTTTATAGTTTATAGTTTATAGTTTATAGTTTATAGTTTATAGTTTATAGTTTATAGTTTATAGTTTATAGTTTATAGTTTATAGTTTATAGTTTATAGTTTATAGTTTATAGTTTATAGTTTATAGTTTATAGTTTATAGTTTATAGTTTATAGTTTATAGTTTATAGTTTATAGTTTATAGTTTATAGTTTATAGTTTATAGTTTATAGTTTATAGTTTATAGTTTATAGTTTATAGTTTATAGTTTATAGTTTATAGTTTATAGTTTATAGTTTATAGTTTATAGTTTATAGTTTATAGTTTATAGTTTATAGTTTATAGTTTATAGTTTATAGTTTATAGTTTATAGTTTATAGTTTATAGTTTATAGTTTATAGTTTATAGTTTATAGTTTATAGTTTATAGTTTATAGTTTATAGTTTATAGTTTATAGTTTATAGTTTATAGTTTATAGTTTATAGTTTATAGTTTATAGTTTATAGTTTATAGTTTATAGTTTATAGTTTATAGTTTATAGTTTATAGTTTATAGTTTATAGTTTATAGTTTATAGTTTATAGTTTATAGTTTATAGTTTATAGTTTATAGTTTATAGTTTATAGTTTATAGTTTATAGTTTATAGTTTATAGTTTATAGTTTATAGTTTATAGTTTATAGTTTATAGTTTATAGTTTATAGTTTATAGTTTATAGTTTATAGTTTATAGTTTATAGTTTATAGTTTATAGTTTATAGTTTATAGTTTATAGTTTATAGTTTATAGTTTATAGTTTATAGTTTATAGTTTATAGTTTATAGTTTATAGTTTATAGTTTATAGTTTATAGTTTATAGTTTATAGTTTATAGTTTATAGTTTATAGTTTATAGTTTATAGTTTATAGTTTATAGTTTATAGTTTATAGTTTATAGTTTATAGTTTATAGTTTATAGTTTATAGTTTATAGTTTATAGTTTATAGTTTATAGTTTATAGTTTATAGTTTATAGTTTATAGTTTATAGTTTATAGTTTATAGTTTATAGTTTATAGTTTATAGTTTATAGTTTATAGTTTATAGTTTATAGTTTATAGTTTATAGTTTATAGTTTATAGTTTATAGTTTATAGTTTATAGTTTATAGTTTATAGTTTATAGTTTATAGTTTATAGTTTATAGTTTATAGTTTATAGTTTATAGTTTATAGTTTATAGTTTATAGTTTATAGTTTATAGTTTATAGTTTATAGTTTATAGTTTATAGTTTATAGTTTATAGTTTATAGTTTATAGTTTATAGTTTATAGTTTATAGTTTATAGTTTATAGTTTATAGTTTATAGTTTATAGTTTATAGTTTATAGTTTATAGTTTATAGTTTATAGTTTATAGTTTATAGTTTATAGTTTATAGTTTATAGTTTATAGTTTATAGTTTATAGTTTATAGTTTATAGTTTATAGTTTATAGTTTATAGTTTATAGTTTATAGTTTATAGTTTATAGTTTATAGTTTATAGTTTATAGTTTATAGTTTATAGTTTATAGTTTATAGTTTATAGTTTATAGTTTATAGTTTATAGTTTATAGTTTATAGTTTATAGTTTATAGTTTATAGTTTATAGTTTATAGTTTATAGTTTATAGTTTATAGTTTATAGTTTATAGTTTATAGTTTATAGTTTATAGTTTATAGTTTATAGTTTATAGTTTATAGTTTATAGTTTATAGTTTATAGTTTATAGTTTATAGTTTATAGTTTATAGTTTATAGTTTATAGTTTATAGTTTATAGTTTATAGTTTATAGTTTATAGTTTATAGTTTATAGTTTATAGTTTATAGTTTATAGTTTATAGTTTATAGTTTATAGTTTATAGTTTATAGTTTATAGTTTATAGTTTATAGTTTATAGTTTATAGTTTATAGTTTATAGTTTATAGTTTATAGTTTATAGTTTATAGTTTATAGTTTATAGTTTATAGTTTATAGTTTATAGTTTATAGTTTATAGTTTATAGTTTATAGTTTATAGTTTATAGTTTATAGTTTATAGTTTATAGTTTATAGTTTATAGTTTATAGTTTATAGTTTATAGTTTATAGTTTATAGTTTATAGTTTATAGTTTATAGTTTATAGTTTATAGTTTATAGTTTATAGTTTATAGTTTATAGTTTATAGTTTATAGTTTATAGTTTATAGTTTATAGTTTATAGTTTATAGTTTATAGTTTATAGTTTATAGTTTATAGTTTATAGTTTATAGTTTATAGTTTATAGTTTATAGTTTATAGTTTATAGTTTATAGTTTATAGTTTATAGTTTATAGTTTATAGTTTATAGTTTATAGTTTATAGTTTATAGTTTATAGTTTATAGTTTATAGTTTATAGTTTATAGTTTATAGTTTATAGTTTATAGTTTATAGTTTATAGTTTATAGTTTATAGTTTATAGTTTATAGTTTATAGTTTATAGTTTATAGTTTATAGTTTATAGTTTATAGTTTATAGTTTATAGTTTATAGTTTATAGTTTATAGTTTATAGTTTATAGTTTATAGTTTATAGTTTATAGTTTATAGTTTATAGTTTATAGTTTATAGTTTATAGTTTATAGTTTATAGTTTATAGTTTATAGTTTATAGTTTATAGTTTATAGTTTATAGTTTATAGTTTATAGTTTATAGTTTATAGTTTATAGTTTATAGTTTATAGTTTATAGTTTATAGTTTATAGTTTATAGTTTATAGTTTATAGTTTATAGTTTATAGTTTATAGTTTATAGTTTATAGTTTATAGTTTATAGTTTATAGTTTATAGTTTATAGTTTATAGTTTATAGTTTATAGTTTATAGTTTATAGTTTATAGTTTATAGTTTATAGTTTATAGTTTATAGTTTATAGTTTATAGTTTATAGTTTATAGTTTATAGTTTATAGTTTATAGTTTATAGTTTATAGTTTATAGTTTATAGTTTATAGTTTATAGTTTATAGTTTATAGTTTATAGTTTATAGTTTATAGTTTATAGTTTATAGTTTATAGTTTATAGTTTATAGTTTATAGTTTATAGTTTATAGTTTATAGTTTATAGTTTATAGTTTATAGTTTAGTAGTTTATAGTTTATAGTTTATAGTTTATAGTAATAATGCACCCGGAAAATCTCACAGGGTGCGTAAAATATGAAGCACCAAGAAGGTTTTTTTCAAACACCATTTATATACCTAGAAATTAGATTGAAACAAAATATTAGATCGTTAGCGCGTTCCTAAATGTTCAAGGTTTAATATAAAAAAATCAAATCAATTAAAATGTTCCCAAGAAACTAATTTTTAAATTATATATATTAGTGTTGCGTTAAATTTCATGCGAATTGTATTTGTTTGTGTGTGCTTAGATTGGAAACGTTGGCTAATCTTCACGAAATACATCAAAATAATGTACTATTGAATTGTATATCTTAAAGTCCACGATGGTATAAGTCTATCTTCTAAGGTTGACTCACAATAATAATTTTAGTGCTAACCGTGCAAAGCAGGAGCGGGTCTCTACTGATATCAAGAACTGC